>OZ012700.1:11214080-11288278 GCA_963942565.1 Maea johnstoni | reverse complement strand
TACTACTATTACTACAACAACAACAACAACAACAAATATTACTACCACTACTACTACTACTACTACTACTACTACTATACTACTACTACTACTACTACTACTACTACTACTTCTACTACTACTAATACCACTACTAATGATAATGACAATAATAATGATAATAGTAATAGTAATGATAATTATGAAAGTAATGATAATGATAATGATAATAATAATGATGATAATAATAATAATGATAATAATAATGATAATAATAATGATAATAGAAATAACAAATATTTTTTTCATTTCTAGACAGTAACAGTCAGAAAGTGTAATTGATCATCTCTGTGGCCCTGCCTGTCCAATTTGCCATCAATATTCTATAGATTCCAATTTGCCATCAATATTCTATAGATGAAATATCTAAAACAAATAGAAGATGGTCTTGTTCTCAATGGTCTCCTTTCTTTGACAAGCTAATCAAATTCTTCTTTTTGATGCCATGGAACTCAAGACTTTTGAACCTCAAGACTTTTGTATTTGCATTGACTTTTCTTTGTCACTAATCTTAGTATAGGATTATAAGTACGTATCATTTCATTCATTTGGGTCACATTTTAATGAAATAACGCTTATCTTGTTACGTTTAGGTTGATGCTGATTTGCTGGTGGTTGCCGATAGCGATGAGAGTGATGGCGAGGGAACTCTTCAGCCCAAGAGGCTGAAATGGCTGCCTGTGTGTAAGAAGGAGCCATACCCGCTGCAGGAGTATCTTCAGCTGAGTCTCGAGGAGGTGCGTAGCTATTAACAGTTAATAACAGAGTGCGATGGTCCCTAGAAGGAACAGTTAGTCTGGTGTCTTAAATAGACATAGATGTTTTTTCGCTCGCTATCATTTTGTATAGTTTTCACGTGGGCAACTTCTCCCGGATTCAGGTAGTCCAATCAGACTACCTGAATCCAATTTCAGGGCGCCTGACAGGGTCGTTTTGGAAGTCAGATCTTCCAGGACTATGCTTTTGTCAAATATGCTGAGTTACCATATTTGTCTGAACAGCCGCATGGAGCCCTTATAACCCCTCCCTTTATTAGTGGCCATAGATTGTTGCCGCAATCAGCAACGCCCGTTAGGTGTGGTTGATTGGAAGTTCGCCAATACCCTTTCTAGCGAATAGTTTCCTAACTTGCACTCACATGGTGCGCTTTTTCGGACAAATATGGTAAATCAAATCATCAGTGCTCACTTGGCCAAAACAGCCTGCCATTTGGATGACATCTTCTAGGTGAAAGCGCAGTTGGTAAATTGGAATATTTGAAGGAGAAGGGATAATCAGAAAGCTGCCAAACTACTCTCTTCTTGGTTTTGGTAGCTGCTGACATGAGGAGTATAGTGTGGAAATCAACCTTTGTGTTGTTGGCATCAGCAGGCAGAGAGAGAGAGAGAGAGAGAGAGAGAGAGAGAGAGAGAGAGAGAGAGAGAGAGAGAGAGAGAGAGAGAGAGAGAGAGAGAGAGAGAGAGAGAGAGAGAGAGAGAGGGGGGGGAAGGGGAGAGAGAGAGAGAGAGAGAGACGGAAGAAAGGGTGAGAGAGAGAGAGGAGAGAGAGAGAGAGAGAGGGGGGGAGAGAGAGAGAGAGAGAGAGGGGGGGGGGGGGAGAGAGAGAGGCGCGGGGGGGGGGGGGGGGGGGCAACATTTGGTGTGACTTAGGGCAGAGGGGGATGGAGGAAGGGGCCTTGTTAGCCCCAGAGTGGCACTTAGCAGAGACGGTTGCTGTCAATTAGCACACAATTTGCACACCTTTCCTTCCTGCTTATTGTGCTGTACGAGCTGGGAAAGTCATTCACTTGTTGGGGAATCCGCAATCATTCTAAAAATATCCAGTGGCTCTTTACTACTAGTATCTATCAATGTAAGGCAGAGAGTAGAGCAAGTCTTGACATTTCCTACCTGAGTAGTAACTTTCATTTTCAATTTATACAAGTTGAAAAAATGATTTCTTGTTTCATTTTCATGAAATTATGTATATAAGAAGTGATTGTGAAATTTAAATGTGGCAAAATTAAGAAGAAATAAGAAACCCTTTCCTCTACTTTTGTGAAATTTGATTGTCCTCAGTTTAAATTATTGGCAGAAGCTCTTTGAAATCACCAAGTAAGCATCAGTCATTGGTGTGAGATCCAATCCATGCATCAACATTGTCATCATCATTTCTGTTGTGTTGTTTTTCATGTTATGTTATTCTTGTAACAAGATACGTTTTATTTTTACCATCAATTCTGTCTTTCAGGCATTTTTCCTCAGCTATGGGTTGGGCTGCCTTGTTGTCCTGGATGAAAAAAAGGTAAGAGTACCAATTATTCTCTTACCTTCATTTTTTAAGTATGTGAATCATTTTTAGACAAATTAATTCTTGATATCCTGGATATGAATGATATATTTCAACATTTCATTATTTTGAGCAGTTCTTGTACATGCAGATATTGATGAATGCAACCAAGCCTACGGATTGTGAGCCTGGTGAATAGATGTGAGGTATTACCCATTCACACTCAGCGTTTCTCTAGAAGGTAGCGTCTGCTTCTCTCATTCTTTTGAGAATAACACGTGAATAAAGTGAAAGTTCACAAAATATTTGAAGGAGAGTTGTTGTTTGGTTGTTGAATTATATTTTGATACTACTAATTATTTCAGAATCCTATGAATCTATCAGAAATGTGGAAGAGGTTTTCCGCCCTTCAGAGGAGCTTCCTACCTAACTACATAGCGTATCACTACTACCGCAGTAAAGGCTGGGTCCCCAAGTCTGGACTTTCATATGGTGCTGAATACGGTAAGGCAATTATCATTTCAAATCATTCAATTCCTATAACATTTCGGCAAGTTGTGTACTGCATAGGTTCCGAAAAGCTGGACTAACTGTAAAATAACTGCACAAAGTAAGATATGCTAAATGCAGTACTGTACAAGTCATTGAGCTGCATATAGTTATAAAACACTTTACATATGTATAAATATATATATATATATATATATATATATATATATATATATATATATATATATATATATATATATATATATATATATATATATATATATATATATATATATATATATATATATATATATATATTGGCTAGCAGAGTTCCTGAAAGGGCATTCACTATTGGAGATTTCCTTAAAAGTTTTGTCTGGACTTGAAAATAGCTTTAAAATTCAGAATGAACTCTCAAAGTATTTGACGGATAGCTGTGGGTTGGTTATTGAGGAACTTTACCTAGCTACAAACATTTCTCATTACACAAGTGTGATGAAGATATTAGTGCCACTGTGTGGGTTGAATATTGGTATCAGGTCCTCTGATACCCTGAGGGGGTGAGATCATTGGAGATTCCCCTTGTGTGTCATTTTTCTTCATATATACTATGCCCCCATGTCTGAGCACTGCCTTCCCCTCCTCCATCTTCATTAGAGACTCATCATAGAGGAAGGTCTGAATTGGCCTTTAACCCTTATGCTGCTGGTGGCTAATTTGGCCAATACAAAATGGTGCAAAAAACCTGAGAAATGACTGACACCATGGCAAATGGGTACTCATATGAGAGTACTCAGTGAGAGCTACCCAATTAATATTAGCATGACAGCATTCATATGGTTTTCAAAAACGGTGTGATCTCGTGCTTTGGGCAAAAGTAGCCTCAGCATTGGAAGAGGTAAGTAAAGAGAAATATTTAAAAAGATATTGTCAAAGGAGGTAATTGTAAAACCCAGCAGAAATGACTTTCAGCGTAACATTTCTCTAAATAATGTTATGTTATAAAGATATATCCTTATTGGTTGCATGGAACGCATGTGCTGCCAATGTGAGTAGGCTACATTATTACATGTTGATTACAGAGACAGCCTGCGGCAAACCAATTATTAACAATTAATCTCAATTTTCCTTTTTTGTTTCACTATTATTTCAGTAATTTACAAAGATGGGCCGCCGTTTTATCATTCCTCTTACTCTGTCATGGTGAGGATGGTTGATAAGTATCTCCGTGACGACCGCCGCTATGACAACCGACCTTTGACCTGGCGGTCGCTGGCTGGTATGAACAGAATTACAGAGCATATTAGCAAGGTAAATTGCTGCATTGGTACTCACTCACTTCTGCATGATTCATACACACCAAAAACATAGCGACACACACACACACACACACACACCAAAATCTAGAAACACACACTCGCACATACCAAAACATAGAAGCAAACACACATACACACATACCAAAACAAAGAAAAACACACACACCAGAAAATAGTAAAACACACACACCTAAACATAGAATCACACACATTCACTGAAAAGTGCATGCACACACCAAGACAGAAACACACACACACACCAAAGCATAGAAACATACACGCACACACAAACACACACACACCAAAACATAGAAATAAACATACACCAAAACATACACACACACACACCGAAGCATCGAAACACACACACACACACACACATACCAAAACTTTAAATTTTTCAATTTTCTTAATTTTTTTGTTATTGCATATCTCAAAACAAACAAAAACGTCTCATCTTATTTTACATACAAACAGAATCAAAGAGAAAATACAGTACAAATAAAAAGACCTCATCACTATTGACAACACGTGAATTTAGTATAATGAAAGTAGAAAATTATGTGTATAACATAACTATATTTATAACATTCTTCATTAGTGAGAATAGCGGTTATTTGAGTCCCTCCAGTTCTGCAATTACTGGGTGCCATCTACCTAGAAGGTAGCAATCATTTATGTGCCCAATATTTTTCTGTCACCATATATTTTTCAATGTTCCCTTTTACATGAGAAATGGTGGCAATCATTTATCGGGCCAATATTTTTCTGTCACCATATATTTTTCCGATGTTCATTTTACATGATGTGTGGTGGTACCAAATGTTGACTCTCTGTTGATGTATAAACATTGTTTGGTGGATAACAGTCTGACATTTTCTTATTTTGTAATTTGAAAATCTGATACTGTTAATCCACCTCTCAACTTCAGACCACAATTTTGCTGAATAATCGCAATTGATAACAAAAAAATTTTTTTGATGCTGTCTGGTAGTTAGCATTTACAGCAGCTGTCATTATCAAGGATTTTCATTTTGAGTAATTTATCTCGTGTGAATATCCAGTGATGGGGGACTCTATACATTGAATACATCTTGAGTAAATACCGTTACCACGATGGCATTCCAAATAAACCTGAATAACTTGTGACACTTCTCTTTTCAAATATGTATTTAATAGAAATAAAAATGTCCTCCCAAAAGTAACAAGCAATAAAAGTCTTTCACAAAAGTCCTTACCAAATTGTAAAGTTTGATCTACTTCCAAAATTCTTGGCAGATGTGTCCATTTTGAGCTTGATTCTTGCAACCTACTTAGCCAGGAAAATCTCAAGCATAGGGAGAGGTCACTCACATTGTGAAGGGACATGCCACCATATGTAAGCCATTAATGCTCACAGCGACCAAAACAGGCCTGACAATTTTGGAGATATTTTTCTAACAAAAGCATTTTTAAGAAAATATTTGAAGGAGAAATGTTAACCAGTGTTCAAACAACAACTCCCACTCAAATATTTTGAGAACTTGTCCTTTATTCCCAAATTATTTTTAAAAGTATGAAAGTAGCAGACGATACTTTCTAGAGAAACTCTGAGTGTGAATGGGTTAATATCAGATTCCATAATACTCTTTTGGAATTTACCCGGCTTGTTATTCCACACAAATTTATTTATTAGATTTTCTATTGTTTTGATCATTGATTCATCAGGGCTAGGTATAAGGGACAGGAGGAGGTTGGTATATTTTGATGTTATTTAACTTTTAACCACTATAGCTTTACCACAAACTGTTAAGCATCTGCTTTCCCATGTTTCGATTATATTTTATATTGATCCAAGCCTTAAATCAAAATTATCGTCAGTTACCTTGTCCAGTTGTTATCACATCATAATATATACCAAAAGCTGTAATAGTGTGTGACCATGCAATAAAGAGCAAATTGCCCTTTGCAGTTCAGTCCCCTGTCCCTACTTGCTCCAGTTTTGACCAGCCTAGTCTTCTTTTTTTTTTCTTTGGAATTTTGTTTTTCGTCACATTTATGCCAATTATGGCTAATTGGTGACTAGCCAGTTGTAAGTAGTGGAGGAAACCAGAGTACCCGGCGAAAACCACCGCCTAACTCCAAGTCACTGGCAACTTTCCCACATGCCCAGGCCGGGATTCGAACCCAGGCAGAGGTGAGAGACAGCGTGCAATCAGTGGCGGCGCCTTAGCCAGCCTAGTCTTATCAATGTTTATTACAAGTCCCAACGCCACTCTGTACCATAGAAAGATATCCAAAGTCTTTCTTGTAGTGTCTTTAGATTCATTCAGAAACTGAGTGGTGTCGTCTGCATATTGTGACAGTTTATAAGTTTCTCTCTCCAATTCAGAGCTTAAGGACAAATAGGTAGGGGGATATAGGATCTCCCTGCCTACGACCTCCTTTTGATTTGAACGACTTTGGAGAAGGATCCATCTTGTAGTAACAGGCCTCAACGCAGGGGAATTAGAATTAAAAATGCCACAACACTTAACAGATATTAGATGGCTAGATAATTTAAAAGAAAAGAAATTAGAACTAGAACAGATTAGGGAACACAGATTAAAAGGAGCTTTAGTAAGGTCAAGGTGGCAGAAAAATAGTCTTGGAGAAAAACCATCAAAATTCTTTTTAAACCTAGAAAACAAAAATTTTGTCTCTAAACATATTAGGGAATTAAAAACTAACAGTAAAGTAATACAACAACCGGAAGAAATCCTAGAGGAAATGCGTCTATTCTATGAAAAACTTTATACAGAACAAGATAATATAGATATAGAGGATACCTCCCTTAGCCCTATCAAGGAAAAAGTCAAAAAATTAAACGAATATGAAAAAGAGAATCTCGAAAAGGAGATAAGTATGGAAGAGTTGGGGAATATTGTCAAGCAATCAAAAAACAATAAAAGTCCTGGTCCTGACGGTTTCAGCAATGAATTTTATAAGATATTCTGGCCAAACATTAAACACCTATTACTAAAGCTATTGAATCAATATAAAGAAAATGGATGCATAAATTCTTCCCAATTAGACGGCATAATTACCTGCATCCCTAAGGGGGGAAAACTCAGAAATAATCGTAAAAATTGGAGACCAATAACACTATTAAATTCAATATACAAATTTTATTCAGGGATTCTAGCAGAAAGAATTAAAGTTATACTACCAAAAATTATTCATTACGACCAAAAAGGTTTTATTAAGGGGAGGTTCATTGGGGAAAACACCAGACTCACTTACGATTTAATAGAGGAATGTAATAGGAAAAAAATTAAGGGGATAATAATGTTAATAGATTTCAAGAAAGCGTTTGATTCTTTATCTTGGAAATTCATTACAAAAACTTTAGAAATCTTTAACTTTGGTCCAAAAACAATAGAATGGGTTAAATCTCTACAATTAAATTCATTTTCTAAAATCTTACAAAACGGTAACTTTTCTGGTAAAATAAGTTTAGGGAGGGGATGCAGGCAAGGTGACCCAGTATCACCTTATCTATTCGTTATAGCTGCAGAGATCCTTGCTGAAGCCGTCAGATCAAATAAACAAATTGAAGGCATCACAATAGATAAACAAGAACATAAGATCTCTCAGTATGCGGACGACACAACTTTAATAACAAAAGCGAATGAAAACTCTATAAGAAATTGCATGAATATGTTGGGGGAATTTGAAAGGTGTAGTAGTTTGAAAATCAACAAAGAAAAAACCAAAGTGGCAAAAATTGGGGGGTGGGGAGACAGCAGTTCAAACTTATGTGAAGACCTAGCTTTAGACTGGACTCAGGAATTCACTTCTCTGGGGATCATATATAATGTAGACAAAATAGAGCAAATAACAGATCTTAACATTGAGAAAAAAATCATAGAAATACAAAAATTAATATATCTCTGGAATTCCAGAAATTTAACGCCTTATGGTAAAATTACCATTATTAAAAGTTTATTGATTTCTAAAATTACCCATGTCCTGCTGTCTCTACCATCCCCTAATCCGAAATCACTAGAAAAAATAGAAGAAATGTTTAAAAACTTTTTATGGCACCAAAAAGTCCCAAAATTCAGAAAAGAAATTATGGAAACCCTAACTACGCTGGGAGGCCTAAAAATGACGAATCTCAAAATATTTGATCTTTCACTTAAAATATCATGGGTTAAAAGATTCAGCGCGCAAACAGAAGGGTGGGCGGAGTTCCCGAACTCGATGGGCTTTTCCAAAATACTCGTTTTTGGTGATCAATACTTAAGAAAGCTGCAACAAAAAACACATAACAAATTTTGGTTAGAAGTGCTAAAGGGTTTAATCCAATTCTTTTCAACATTTAAAATTAAAACAACTTTACAAGTACAGTGGATGCCATTATGGTTTAATAGTATTTTAGATTTTGAATATCGACGTAACTGGTATGAAAAAGGATATACAGTTTTGGGTGACATCCTAAATGAGTATGGTGACATAATGACTATCACAGAGTTGTCAGAGAGAGGGCTTATAATCAATTTTTTAGACTACTACAAGATAAAGAAAAGAATACAAGACTTAAACATAACAGCCCACGCTCCAATACAAGGACCATATATTCCGCGCATCCTTTTTGAGATAGGGACATCAGGAAAAGGATGTAGCAAAACATACAATAAAATGATGGAATATAATAGCAATTTATTAAAAGACATAAGAAACAAATGGGAACTCACTCTCAATGACACTCTGAGGTATGATATTATTGAAAACGCTTTTAAGCAATTAACAAAAATGAAAACAAGTGCATACTATAAATATTTCCAATTTAAATTTCTACATTCACGCACGGTTACCAATGAAAAACTATACAAAATGGGTATTTCCGATACAAAATTCTGTAAGACTTGTGGAAATGTAATAGATACAATGAAACACGCTTTTTTAGAATGCCAATCTTCAATAGACATATGGGTAAAAGTAGAACAATGGTTAAGACAAAAAATTTGTCCATCCTTAAAACTCAGCGACATAGACAAAATATTTGGTTACCAAACTAAAAATCATGTTATCAATAAGATAATACTATTTACAAAAGTTACTATTTTTAATAATAGAAAGGATGGGAAAAATACCAGACTCATAACCATTAAGAAACTTTTATATAATGAACTGCGTATGGAAGGATATGAGGCAAACTTAAATCAAAATGAGGAACATTTCTGTGCTACATGGAGAATTCTTTTTGACGAGTTAAGTGCACTATTTGCACTATAGAAAAACCACAACACATAATGTTACGTATTTTAAAGAAAGAGTGGTCGAGACATTGTAAATACTGTATATAATTTTTATGACATGACATAATTTTGTAAAATTGTTTTGTTTTGTTTTTATGTCGCAAAAAGAAAATAAAAAACAGCAGTTTTTGCGAAATTAAAAAAAAAAACAGGCCTCAACGCTAACTCAAAATGATACGGGCCCTGTAGGACCAGTCACACCTAGCATCTGCTGGTCCTGCAAATTTTTTACTGGTCCTATATTTTCTCTTTAACATAACAAGAAGGAATATTGCATAAAATTCACCACAACATTCATCTTTATAGATTTTATATTCATTTATTTCAAAAACATATGGGGACATTCTCGGGGGGAAACTTTTTAACAAGAATGTCTCCAAATGTTTACTGGGCCTGTAGGACCAGTTGAGGTCTTTTTTTACTGGCCCGAAGTTGTTTTTGGGAATTTTTACTGGCCTGGGGCCATAGGTTCACCCTTAGCGTCGAGCCCTGAGTAAACTAATATATTTGATATTTTTTTTGCCCAAATTAAATTTCCTTAAACTGTAAGTTATTAAGAGCCATTCCATCATATCAAAAATCACAAAAACATGAACACACACATACCAAAACATAGAAACACACACACATATCAAAACATAGAAACACACACATATACCAAAACATAGAAACACACACACACATACCAAAAACATGCACACACACACACACACACACCAAAACATAGGAATAATCCCACATACAAAGCACTCTCAGATGAGTACCCATGTGCCAGGAGTTCAGTCATTTTCATGGTTTTTTGCATCATTTTGTATTGGCCAAATTAATCACCAGTAGCATAAGGCTTAATCCATTACTGCAGTAGGCCCACTTAGCTATATTCTCTCCTCTTAATGACAAACAACTTAGAGGGGTGTGTGGTGAGTATGTATATATCGTTATTGACGATGGCTCTCGCAATAAAAGTAAGTAGGTGATGGCTCTGTTATCAACAGGGGAGTCAGACAAATCTTTGATAGCCTTGATTCAGCTTAGAGTGGCTAAAATAATGTTCTACTGCTACTACAGTTTCCTTTATCAACGCCTGGATTATCAGCATTAAGCATTAGTATGGCAGGAGGAAATGATTCTTACATTAACCCATTAATGCTTAAAGATTTCCTACAGATATTGTCGTCTGGATCTATAATAATTTTGACAATAACTTTGAAATTGAGAAAGGTTTCACAAAATATTTGAAGAAGAGTTGTTGGTGATGTTCTACCTGACATTTCTCCATCAAATATTTTCCTAACTATGCCTTTTCCTGCAGGATTTTATCAAAATAACCAGGCTCTTTTGAGCATTAATGGGTTAAACTATAGATGGATTTGTGGAGAATGAGTGTTCCTGGGTAATGTCAATGATTATATAGTCACAGATTCAGCTGATAACAGGAGGTAACAATGTGTCTGTCGGATGACACATCTAACCCTTATACTGCTGGTGGATAATTTGGCCAATACATAATAATGCCAAAATCCAGCAAAATCACTGAAACCCTGGCATATGGGTACTCATCTGAGAGTACTCAGCGAGAGCTATCCAATGAATACCAACATGACAGGGTTAGGATGGTTTTCAAAAATCTCTGCATCTTCGTGCTTTGGACGAGAGTAACATTGGAAAGGTTAATATCTGGCCCCTCCTCTATAGGCAGGCGGTAATGGCTAAAAGCGTCGTTGATCTGCGAGTGCTACATTACCGCTTCAGGATACGCACTCCGTGATTTCCGGGGGGTAGATGCTCTAAGTGATGAGAACTGTTATGTAGGAAAACAGATGAGAAGTTATGTATGTCTGGTTGACCAGGCTCTGCGGGGCATGCAGTGCACAGTCTTAGCCAGGATTTAGAAAGTGGCTGCCCAAAATTGGCAATTGTGAAATTTTGGGGCATCCCATATTTCAGTGGGGACCACGATACACACAGATTACAACTGTAAACATACATTTACTAATGCAATAGAACATGATATCTTTATACGATGTCATGGTAATTATATTAAAATGGTAAATATTCAATTATATGCTTGAGATTGACATTTTCACCAAAACATTCATTTCTTGCTCTTTATCAGCCAATATGATATCGATATGATGTAATATGAAATAATATGATATAATATAATATGATAACATATAATAGCCAATATAAGATTTATCAGCTTCCAATATAACAGGAGATTACTTTAACAAGTTCCACATTTGACACATATCATATGTCCTATCTGGGAGTAGTAGACAGGGAGTGGGCACTGTGCATGCATCATCAAATTTCGCTGCCTCCCACTATATGAGTCATAGATAACCTGTGTACCCCAGGATTGGCTGCCTGCTGCCTGCTGAAAAAAATCACGTGACCAATACTTCCCCAGGCTACACCGCGTAACCCGAGGCGCACATACCCTAGGTACTAGCATGCTGTGCCTATGGGGTTGCGGATCAAGGGGATGTATTTCTCCTATGCATGTTAATAGGGATAGGGACCTTTAAAATTTTCACGATACGATTCGATATCGATATTTTTTAAACGATACGATATTAAAACGATATTATTAACGATATTGCCATGCTCCTGGATTCATGTATTAGATTTGCTCACACTTTTATTCCCTTTTCAGGTGTGTATTTAGTGTTGTGTAGTTTAGCCAAACACTAGCTCTTTTAGGCCTAGGCATTCCAGTTGATAACTTGTTGATCCAGAATTATTACAGAGTAGCTTCTAAGGTTAGTAGCAGTAGCTTGGTCACATGTAAAAATCTCACTTTCTATCCACAGTTTAGTATCCATAATTCTGCTCTAAATTTACTGTTGTGTCAATAAATGTTGAGGAAATAAAATATTCAATCAAATATATTGCAAAAGAAATTATGTCAAATATTGATTGAGAAATTGGGAATAAAATCATACTTATTTCCATACGAAAATGTGTCTGTAAATGTAGCGTGACCCCAGTCGTGACCCCCAGTTGTCTGTTGTCTGTTCACTTCCCCATTAAAAAACAATTATCTGTAACTTGAGAGGTGAAGTGATCAACGGAACCAGTGCCGGCACTGGTAATGGAGTAAGTTTTGAAAGACACGGCATGCTGTGTCACAGCTGCTTTTCGTCCTAATTAGGCAGGCGAAGCCGGCTGGGTTGACTCTGGAAGCTGGTTAGTGTTGATTGATATCGATAAGGATTACCGGTATCAAGAAATTAAATGATACAATCTTTTTTAGATGAGCGGTCTCGATATATATACCGTATCGAGCACCGGTCCCGTTCCCTATGCATGTACATAAAATACTTCCCCTTTTGGGTGTCTAAGCTGCCTTGATATAAAGGTTTGAAATTTGAAAGAAAGTAATATAGATTTGCAAAAACAAGATTTGAGGAAAAAAAAGCTGGATATATTCCTAAAAGGTGAAAAAAATATTTGAAAACTGAAATGATACCATATGGTTTATTTTGATAAAAAGTTAATTTTTTGTATTTTTTTGTAATTGTCTGCCCTAATTGGAGGTGAATATTGCCAGTTTGAAGTAATGGTATTACTGTAAATTCTTAGTAATTTGGTATACTTTATAATGATTACGATTTTTATGGGTTGAGGGTGGCTCATGTTTTCTGAAAATACAGACAAAGTAGAGTAATAGTGGCGCAGATTTCTCTTAAATTTCCCATAATGACAACCAGTGATAGATCAAGGGTGGCCCTGGATTCCCTTGAATATTTTGCTCAATAATAATGCTCTTGATATCCGAGAATTTACGCTACCTATTTTACTGTTTCTCTTATCATTCCAGGAAGTGATGCTCTGCTACATTGTGAATCCTAACTTAGACGACTCGGAACTCCAGTCCCCAAAATGCATTCCTAAGTTCAAAGTTCAGGTGAGTGTTTTTTTATGCAACAGGTGAAACTTTTCTCGTAAACTTATTCATGCTTAACCCTTACGCTGCTGGTGGCTAATTTAGCCAACACAAAATGTTGCAAAAAACATGAAAAATGATTGAAATCCTTTCACATGGGTACTCATCTGAGAGTACTTAGTGAGAGTTATCCAAGGAATACTAACATGACAGGGTTTAAATCTTTGCATCCTTGCGCTTCAGACGAAAGTAGCCTCAGCATTGGAAGGGTTAAGAGTTCCTTGAGTAATTGTTGTCTGGATCTATGATTCTTTTGACAATAAGAGAATCAAGAAGGCTTTAACAAAATATTTGATGGAGAGTTACTGTAGTGTCCTGACTGAACATTATCCTTCCAATATTTAACCCTTATGCTGCTGGTGGCTATTTTGGCCAATACAAAATGATGCAAAAAAAAAAAGAAAAATGATCGAAACCCTGGCAAATGGGTACTCATCTGGAAGTACTCGGCGAGAGCTATCCAATGAATACCAACATGACAGGGTTACGATGATTTTTTAAAATCTTTGCGTCCTGGTGCTTTGGACGAAAGTAGCCTCAACATTGGAAGGGTTAAATCAACTATGCTTTTGCCTGCTGAGTTTCACCAAAATTGTCAGGCTGCTTTCAGCCACTGCTGCGCTGCAAGTTTAAATGGGTGACATCTTTCAAGCAAAGGTATAGTTGGGAAATATTTGATAGTTACATCTTACCAAAATAGCCAGGATGTTTTTGGGATACTAATGGATGAATGAGTTAAGTGTCTTAGATACAAGCTGCATCAAGAGCTCATTTCAAACGGATTATTGAATAAAGAAAACATTTGTTTTACTCATCAAATTCTCTTCTTAACTGCATAAATGAATTTTAATGGGAAATCAGTGAAATGGACCAAGTGATGCTGTGTGTACTGAGGAATGGTGCTATCACATTTGAATAGACGTGAGAATTGTCCTCAATAGTAACTAATGTGATAGTGGACAGAAGTACAACAGCTGTCGCCATTCGACATGCAGTGGGTCTGCCCTGAGAGCTGTGTGGTCTAAGGTGTTGCCACTGACTGCTAGCCATCTCTCACCACTGAGGGTCTTCCCTGAGAGCTATTTGGTCTAATGCGTTGCCACTCACTGCTATCTGTCCCTCACCACTGAGGGCCTGCCCTGAGAGCTGTGTGGTCTAAGGCGTTGCCACCCACTGCTAGCTGTCGCTCACCACTGAGGGCCTGCCCTGAGAGCTGTGTGGTCTATGGCGTTGCCACTCACTGCTAGCTGTCCCTCACCACTGAGGGTGTGCCCTGAGAGCTGTGTGGTCTAAGGCGTTGCCGCTCACTGCTAGCTGTCTCTCACCACTGAGGGTCTGCCCTGAGAGCTGTGTGGTCTAAGGTGTTGCCACTGACTGCTATCTGTCCCTCACCACTGAGGGTGTGCCCTGAGAGCTGTGTGGTCTAAGGCATTGCCGCTCACTGCTAGCTGTCTCTCACCACTGAGGGTCTGCCCTGAGAGCTGTGTGGTCTAAGGTGTTGCCACTGACTGCTAGCTGTCTCTCATGACTAAGGGTCTGCCCTGAGAGCTGTGTGGTCTAAGGTGTGGCCACTGACTGCTATCTGTCTCTCACCACTGAGGGCCTGCCCTGAAAGCTGTGTGGTCTAAGGCGTTGCCACCCACTGCTATCTGTCCCTCACCACTGTGGGTCTGCCCTGAGAGCTGTGTGGTCTAAGGTGTTGCCACTGACTGCTATCTGTCCCTCACCACTGAGGGTCTGCCCTGAAAGCTGTGTGGTCTAAGGCATTGCCACCCACTGCTAGCTGTCGCTCACCACTGAGGGTCTGCCCTGAAAGCTGTGTGGTCTAAGGCGTTGCCACCCACTGCTAGCTGTCCCTCACCACTGAGGGTCTGCCCTGAGAGCTGTGTGGTCTAAGGCGTTGCCACTGACTGCTAACCGTCTCTCACCACTGAGGGTCTGCCCTGAGAGCTGTGTGGTCTAAGGCGTTGCCACTGACTGCTAGCTGTCTCTCACCACTGAGGGTCTGCCCTGAGAGCTGTGTGGTCTAAGGCGTTGCGACTGACTGCTAGCTGTCTCTCATCACTGTGGGTCTGCCCTGAGAGCTGTGTGGTCTAAGGCGTTGCCACTGACTGCTAGCTGTCTCTCACCACTGAGGGTCTGCCCTGAGAGCTGAGTGGTCTAAGGCGTTGCCACTGACTGCTAGCTGTCTCTCACCACTGTGGGTCTGCCCTGAGAGCTGTGTGGTCTAAAGCTTGCCACTCACTGCTAGCTGTGTCTCACCACTTAGGGTCTACCCTGAGAGCTATTTGATCTAAGGCGTTGCCACTGACTGCTAGCTGTCTCTCACCACTGAGGGTCTGCCCTGAGAGCTGTGTGGTCTAAGGTGTTGCCACTGACTGCTAGCTGTCTCTCATCACTGAGGGTCTGCCCTGAGAGCTGTGTGGTCTAAGGTGTTGCCACTGACTGCTAGCTGTCTCTCATCACTGAGGGTCTGCCCTGAGAGCTGTGTGGTCTAAGGCGTTGCCACTGACTGCTAGCTGTCTCTCACCACGGAGGGTCTGCCCTGAGAGCTGTGTGGTCTAAGGCGTTGCCACTGACTGCTATCTGTCCCTCACCACTGAGGGTCTGCCCTGAGAGCTGTGTGGTCTAAGGCGTTGCCACTCACTGCTAGCTGTCGCTCACCACGGAGGGTCTGCCCTGAGAGCTGTGTGGTCTAAGGTGTTGCCACTGACTGCTATCTGTCCCTCACCACTGAGGGTCTGCCCTGAGAGCTGTGTGGTCTAAGGCGTTGCCACTGACTGCTAGCTGTCTCTCACCACTGAGGGTCTGCCCTGAGAGCTGTGTGGTCTAAGGCGTTGCCACTGACTGCTAGCTGTCTCTCACCACTGGGTCTGCCCTGAGAGCTGTGTGGTCTAAAGCTTGCCACTCACTGCTAGCTGTGTCTCACCACTTAGGGTCTACCCTGAGAGCTATTTGATCTAAGGCGTTGCCACTGACTGCTAGCTGTCTCTCACCACTGAGGGTCTGCCCTGAGAGCTGTGTGGTCTAAGGTGTTGCCACTGACTGCTAGCTGTCTCTCACCACTGAGGGTCTGCCCTGAGAGCTGTGTGGTCTAAGGCGTTGCCACTGACTGCTAGCTGTCTCTCACCACGGAGGGTCTGCCCTGAGAGCTGTGTGGTCTAAGGCGTTGCCACTGACTGCTATCTGTCCCTCACCACTGAGGGTCTGCCCTGAGAGCTGTGTGGTCTAAGGCGTTGCCACTGACTGCTAGCCGTCTCTCACCACTTAGGGTCTACCCTGAGAGCTATTTGGTCTAATGCGTTGCCACTCACTGCTATCTGTCCCTCACCACTGAGGGTCTGCCCTGAGAGCTGAGTGGTCTAAGGCGTTGCCACTGACTGCTAGCTGTCTCTCACCACTGAGGGTCTGCCCTGAGAGCTGTGTGCTCTAAGGCGTTGCCACTGACTGCTATCTGTCGCTCACCACTGCCCGGGTTTGAATCCCACCAGCGGCATGTGAGAAGGTTGCCAGTGACTTGGGGTCAGGTGGTGGTTTTCGCAGGGTACTCCGGTTTCCTCCATGAGTTACAACTGGACTTAGATGACTTAGCCGCAATACGGCAGAAAAGGTGATGAAAAACAAAATTCAAAATCAACATGCAAAGGCAATCAGAGGAAAACATTAAAACCAAGAGATTACATAGTGCATTCTATGATTCTACCAGTTTTACCTATTTTACATTCATGGCCTACGCTTTCTGGACCTGCTATGTTACCCCTAATGCTGGTGGTGGCTAATTTGGATAATACAAAATAATGCAAAGCACCTGAAAAATGACTGAAACCCTGGCATACGGGTACTCATCATGGAGTACTCAGCGAGAGCTATCCAATGAATACCAATATGACAGGGTTTAGATGTTTTTCAAAATTCTTGGGTCCTTGTGCTTTTGTCTAAAGTAGCCTCAGATATGGAAGGGTAAAGACGCACCCAATATATATTTGTATTCATGCTCCTTTTCTCTTTTTCCAGTTTTATTCTTATTACTTCAGCAAACCCTACCTTTCAAGAGTAAACAATGAACATAGTGCGCCATTCTTATCAAGACTATTGCTTTTACTTTACAAACAGGATTTAATAACAAGAAATAATAAACGACGTGTATTTCCCTTAAAAACAGGAATATAAATTTTAAAAGAGAACCTAATAGATATTATGATTATAATGAGGTTATTCCACTTTTTGTGTTCCATGTTTTGACCTGGCAATTATCTAAAAAGCATCAAGGGGAAATTAGAAATATAATTAGCATCTATTTCAAGCAATTTCTTTTTGTATCATTTCATGATTAATTGGACTAATAAGGTACAGCATGTCAGAGGAAATATGCAGCATACTATTAAGACAATAGGTTTCCGCCGCTGGGCTGTGATGATGTAACTGGGGGAAGTAGTTTACTGCCCTGTCTCTGATTTCCTCAGATCCTGCACTATGCCAGAGATACACATAATCTTGGGAGATAAGCAACCCTTGTATATGGATATAGAACGAAGGATAGTTTTTGTATGTTATATGGGGGAGGGTGTTTTTCTGAAACTTGGCTCATAGGATTTAAGTGATGAAAAGTGGAGCAGTGCACATGCTCACAGGAAGTGATGATAAGTAGAGCAGTGCACATGCTCTGTTGAGCCAGATTGAGTGCCCTGGGAAGATTAGGTAACTGATAAGAGTTAATTTGCATAACAATTGTGTCCAGTTGGTGTTAAAGCTAAATTGGTAGAAGTTGCTTATCTCGCCTGGTAATGTAGATCTCTGACTGTACTAAGCCATTAATTATCTTTTCAAGATGATTTTCAAGAGCTAATTTGCATAACAAATGTCTAACTAAAGTGGTATCAGTTGCTTGTCTCCCTAGGTTATGTACATCTCTGACTGTACTAAGTCATTCTTTTCAAGACAATTTTCAATAGTTAATTTGCAGAAAAATAGTTTCCAGGTGGGCTAGATACTCTGGCTTAAATGAATAAAAGAAGGGATTTGTAGCGAGAGACCAATTACTTTATGTGCTATAGTGAAGACCTGGCTATCCCAGGGGTCTCGAATCTGGACTCAGTGTAACGTCACAAGGAGACAAAGACTATTGAGGGCTCTTGTATCGTTTCCATTACAATGAAACTTGCGCACCAACATGCGCAGAACACAACATTTGTGCTATTTGTCACAGCCAGCTTGTTCAGGTTGACGGGCTGGATTCATATCCACTTGCTTCATTCATCTAAGCTTCTTTTCTTCATCCAAGATCTAAGCGCAAGGTAATGTAACTCTCCGACTGTACTAAGCCATTCTTTTCAAGATGATCGTGCTTGTTTTGTAGCTGGGGAAAGGTTATCGTCCTGTCTTTGATTTGTTCCACAGCAGCAGCTCAGTAATAAGGTGTAATGCCGGCTAAGCTGCTGGTGATGGCTTTGTTGTTCCCATACGGCCCTATTTCTCCCTGAGCCTGTAATCAGTCCTCTCTCTATCTCTTCCAGGAAATAATGCTGCACCGTTGGCTCACCAGGGAGGAGGTTGAGGATGAAGAACTCTTCCCAGAGCAGTTTCCATAAAAAAATAAATGGTGCACCAATGGCTCACCAGGGAGGAGGCTGAGGATAAAGAACTCTACCCAGAGCAGTTTCCATAAAAAAAGGTAAAGGTGCACCATTGGCTCACCAGGGAAAGACATGAGGATAAAGAACTCTACCCGGCCAGAGCAGTTTCCATAAAAAAAGGAATGGTACACCATTGGCTCACCAGGGAGGAGAATGAGGATAAAGAACTTTACCCAGAGCAGTTTCCATAAAAAAAGGTAATGGTGCACCATTGGCTCACCAGGGAAAAACCTGAGCTTTAAGAACTCTACCAGAGCAGTTTTCAAAAAGAAATGATGGTGCACCACTTGCTCACCGGGGAAGAGGCCTGAGGATAAAGAAAACTACCCAAAAGTTTCCATAAGGAAAGAAAATAACCGATATTTGTATGTCCCTTATGCATAGTAGAGAAAATGACAAGTATAAAAGACATCTCTTGATCAATGGACTCATATTTTCTGAAGAATAGTGAAGTATATGACAAATAGGACCTGAAGTCATTTAGAAAAAATATACTTTATTTTTTTAGTTACATGTCCCCAATGCATAGTAACGAAAAAAAGTAAATAGAACTTAAGTAATTCAATAGATTATTAGGCTTCCATTCTTCTTTTTCAATATAATACCCCAAAGCATAGGAAATAATATGTAATGAATATAAAAGTCAGTTGATGAAAAGATTTACATTTTTCAACAATACATGTCCATATTAACCCTTCCATTGCTGAGGCTACTTTCTTCCAAAGCACAAAGATGCAGAGATTTTTGAAAACCATCTTTAACCTGTCATGTTGGTATTCACTGGATAGCTTTAGCTGAGCACTCTCAGTTGAGTACCCATGTGCCAGGGTTTGAGTCATTTTTCAGCTTTTTTGCCTCATTTGATATTTGCCAAATAAGCCACAGGCAGCATCCGAGATAATACTTAGTGAAGAATATGAGAGACATGCAGCAGTTTAGTTCAATGCTCTCTGTCAATGACTCAATAGTTTTTATAAGATAAAGGTATAGGTAGAACAGCAAGTAGGATGTTTGGAGTGTTGGGTATCTAGGAAATTGTAATGCAAGCCGACAATAAAAATGGTAGGGTAAAGTGAGTCGGCCTCAATTTAACTTTAAGAAGATTGAGGAGCTATTCTTTGTAAAAAGATAAGGTACTGTAAATTCACTAAAGATTGTGTAGAGTAAATTTTGCGAATTTACAGAAAATCGATTTTTGCGTTTTTTAACTTTGCGAATTGGCCGAAACATGGAGTGCCAGCTATACACTTAAAGTGGCAGCACTAATCATAGCAAATTTCAACTTTGCGTCCGAGGCTAAATGCTAAAAAACGCTAAAAATTAAATTAACGCAATTTTTCTGAATTTACAGTTATACTGTGTTAATATGTGACTGTTTAATTAATGCATACTTTGTACAGCCCTAGAGTGCACATTTATTGAAATGTGAACCATCGATTTAGAGATCCAATCACTATGCTAGTATTGCACAGATATGTTGACATGATAGCTTGTCATTTAAAACCAGTATATATAATATCTAAACAGCGCGTCAAAGGCAGCTACCTGCCAAGCACCTTATTTTATTTATGCAAAATCAACACAGTACATGTACTTTATTAGGTCCAGAGGTCTATTGCTTTTTAGAGCAATTATAGTCAATTACTTAAAGCTGCACTTGGAATAAAATTGAGCTTGTTTATTGAAAAGAAAATGTAAGTGATCAATTGTCTTTGTTGGATTCTATTTGCTGTATTCTTCCCCATGCACTGAGGAAATATATTTGAAAAAAATACTGTATGTCTATTGCTATTTTTATCAGCAAAATTATTTAAGATTTTCAATAAAATGCAATGTGACCTTCAGGAGAAGGTCAAGAAAAGGTCAAGGTTGTCCTCTTGATTTGTTTTTGTCATTTCCATCTTCACTGTGATCTCTCTCTCTCTCTCTCTCTCTCTCTCTCTCTCTCTCTCTCTCTCTCTCTCTCTCTCTCTCTCTCTCTCTCTCTCTCTCTCTCTCTCTCTCTCTCTCTCTCGATCTCTCTCTCTCTCTCTCGATCTCTCTCTCTCTCTCGATCTCTCTCTCTCGATCTCTTGCTCTGACGCATCCTTCACACATGAACACACTCACTGGGTTATTGACCACGGTCAAAAGCAACCTTAAAATTTGCCAAAACCTTTCTCTTAAGCAAAATTAGGAAAATATTTTAAGGTTAAATCAGGAAGTATAGACTTAAATTATATAGTTCCTGGTTGAATATAGAACATAACCAACAACTATAATTCAAATAAACTGCAAATCAATTCTTATTGCCGTTATTATTGTTATCAGTATCACCAATCAAGACAACAATTTTTAGAGAACTCTTAATCATGAACGGAGTACCAGATAGGTGAGGCTCTACTCAATACTCTAGGCTAGTGGTTCCGCTGCAGACTGGGCCTTAGCCAGGATTTTAAAAATGCCTGTCCAAAACAGTATTTCACAAAATTTCTGCATGGTCAGATTTAGCTACTCGGCTCCTTCAAATCCTTATACCAACTACATTTAATAGTCTAATGTGTCAGAAAGGGCTATTTGCACTTCAGCCATGTCTTAGAAGATAGTTTGTTATGAAAAGAAATGATTATTAATCCAAAAATAGTGAAAATTCTTTATGGAAATCTTTGCCCTTTATTCAGGAAACTGCCTGTCCAAACGACAGGCTGGAAAGGTTCTGGCTTAGACTAGGTTCCTAGTCCCTAAAAAGTTGACATTCCCTTCTGTGCTGACTAAGCAGTGTGGTGTAGTACCAGGTATGGTAGGTAGATGACTCCACCTTGTCCTGTCTCCTATCTCTAGTCCTCCATTCCCCTGGTGAGATAAATGCAAACTAAACTGACCACTATGACCACCTTGATCATTTGGTGCCTGGTAGCAGAAAAAAACATGGCATAAATACATATGACAGCCTAGAAATCTAGGGTAGTCCTGGATAAGTCCCAGGCTGCAGAGCAGTGGAAGGAGGTTAAACACCTCTCTCCCAGTCTATCCCCATTAAATCCTGGTTTATCATTGGCCTGGCCACTAGAGGGAAACCTAAGCCTAACTGCCGTGGTAAAACACTAACAGGGAGGATACTCTTACAGGGCGTGGGAGGAGGGGGAGATATTAATCATCTTATACAGCCACACTTGGTGCACTTTGTCAGTTGCGTTTGCTCTGCAGCGCCAGCTCTTAATGGTATATGGATCCACAGGGCCTGCCCCGATAGCCGAGTGGTCTGGTGCATTGCCACTGATACAGCTAGACATGGTGCAACTTGTCAGTTGAGTTTGCTCCATAGGGCCTACACTATACAGTGTATACTCTTACAAGGCGTGGGAGGTAGGGGAGATATTAATCAACTTATACAGCTAGACATGGTGCACTTTGTCAGTTGAGTTTGCTCTTCTATGCTAGCTCTTAATGGTATATGGATTCATAGGGCCTGCCCCCATAGCTGAGTGGTCTGGGGCATTGCCACTGATACAGCTAGACTTGGTGCAGTTTGTCAGTAGAGTTTGCTCTTCCACGCTATTTCTTAATTGTATATGGATCCATAGGACCTGCCCCGATAGCTGAGTGGTCCGGGGTATTGCCACTGATACAGCTAGACTTGGTGCAGTTTGTCAGTAGAGTTTGCTCTTCCACACTAGCTCTTAATGGTATATGGATCCATAGGGCCTGCCCCAATAGCTGAGTGGTCTGGGGCATTGCCACTGACTGCTCGCTGTCTCTCATCACTGTGTAAGCTGTGTAAGCTAATATGTAAGCTAATGTTAATCAGAACATTGTCAACAATTCTTGCTTTGCCACAATAGCTCTCAAAGGGCAAATGCACCATCAGAATGATTTAGGTTCAAAATGAGTGTATACAAGTCACCTTTCAAATAAGACCTCCCCCGAACCTGGCCTCTTCAGCACTACTCAGTTATAGCTTACAGAAGTTCAGCAAGCAACAGTCCTGAGGCAGCTATACAGGGCCTCCATGCATCCCAAGATGCACTCTGTTTTTGACACCTTCTTAGCACCAGCCTGTGTCACTAGTGCTTAAGAGATAGCAGTAATAGGGGGCTGGGCTCTTCTTTCCTGCTTAGATTTTCATTACTGGCTTTCAATAAGTTGTCACAATTCCCAAAGATTGAACTTCTTCAATCTCCTATAGTATATTCCAACAATCATTTGGAGGTTATACTATGTGGCTTGTCTTTTATTTGTAGCTTATTGTTGGGTAGAAACCATTACTTCCTAATTGCTATGAAATCAGTTGGTGCTAATCACTTACAGGAAATTGCAACACTTGTGTCAGTTAGCAGTTACTCATGGGAATAGTGTAGGACTTATTAGTATGTGTATTCCTTCACTTCCTGTTATCAAGATGCTATCTTTAAGTAAAGAAACTGGCACCATTGAGTAAAGGATCATGTGGGTCTAAGGGAGAAGTTCCCTAGGTGAGTCAGATATTTCCATTCCTCCAAATTCCTGAATCGCTCAATTCTGCCATACTATGTAAGTTTTACTTCTTGAAGTTTTATTTGCTCCCAAAAATTGTGATCAGGGATGAGCCAGGAATAAAAATGAGCAAGAAAGGGAAAGCCATGCAGGCTTCTCTGCTACTGCTATCTCTGAAGCACTAGTGACACAGGCTGGTGCTTAGAAGGTGTCAAAAACAGAGTGCATCTTGGGATGCATGGAGGCCCTGTATAGCTGCCTCAGGACTGTTGCTTGCTGAACTTCTGTAAGCTATAACTGAGTAGTGCTGAAGAGGACAGGTTCAGGGGAGGTATTATTTGAAAGGTGACATGTAAAAGATCATTTTGAACCCAAATCTTTCTGATGGTGCATTTGCCCTTTAATGATCCATAGGGCCTGCCACTATAGCGGAGTGATCTGGGGCATTGCCACTGACTGCTCGATGTCTCTCATCACTGTCTAAGCTTAGTTGGGAAATATTTGAAGGAGAAATGTTAATCAGAGCATTGCCAACAGTTCTTGCTTTGCCACACTGGCTCTTAATGATCCATAGGGCCTGCCACTATAGCCGAGTGGTCTGGGGCATTGCCACTGACTGCTCGATGTCTCTCATCACTGTCCAAGCTTAATTGGGAAATATTTGGAGGAGCATTGTTAATCAGAGCATTGCCAACAGTTCTTGCTTTGCCACACTGGCTCTTAACCCTTTATCACTCAATGACGCAATAACTCGTAACATGAGTGCAGCTGCACTTCCTCAGTAGCGAGTTATTGCGTCATTGTATTTGTGCACTTATTCCTACGAAGCGAGTTTTGGCGTATTTTGGGTACCACGATCTTAGATCGCTGGTACACAAATGATTGTTAAATAAAGATACAATATTATTGCCCTTACCTTTTAATCGTAATCTATAGTTATTTAATGCTTATTTTCGGACTCGAAGTCCGTGATTTTCGGCGGGAAAACTACGGGAAAACCCCCTCCAGATATGGAAGTCATGGGGAATTCCCGCCAGTGACGTCGTCGTGTTGTGGCGTCCTTAGCAACACACAAAACCATTGATATTCTCCCGTGTTTTTTCGTTGTTTCTGCCATCAAATGGCTAGTTTAAACCAGGATAATTCCGATGAAGAGTGGAAGAGGATCGACTATCGTCCCCTTCACGATCCATGGGAATCAGACGATGATATCCCACTCATTTAACCACTCAACGAAGACGAACTTGCCGAGGTGCGTTATTGACAGTGCGTCAAGCGCAAAATCAGACAAAAAATCAACTTTTAAGTTAATATATTCTAAACACAAATAATATCATATTTAACGAAATGAAAGATACAAATAAAAAATGGAAATTACTCGTTTAAATTGTTTAAAGCACTGCTCCCTATGCACTGCAGTGCACTACGCACTGCGCAACAATGTCTCTGATGAGTAACCCCTCATGCAGTGCAGGGGACATGGCAACATTGTTGCGTTGAGTGATAAAGGGTTAATGATCCATAGGGCCTGCCACTATAGCCGAGTGGTCTGGGGCATTGCCACTGACTGCTCGATGTCTCTCATCACTGTCCAAGCTTAATTGGGAAATATTTGGAGGAGCATTGTTAATCAGAGCATTGCCAACAGTTCTTGCTTTGCCACACTAGCTCTTAATGATACATAGGGCCTGCCACTATAGCCGAGTGTTCTGGGGCATTTCTACTGACTGCTCACTCTCTCTACTGACTAGTCTTATGAAATATTTGAAGGAGAAATGTTAATCAGCAATTCTAACTTTGCCACACTGGCTCTTCATTGTATATGGATCCATGGGGCCTGACCCAATAGTTGAGTGGTCTGGGGCACTGCCACTTACTGCTAGCTGTCTCTCATCTGTCCAGGTCCAGAACCTACCCCTAGCACCCAAACATCTACTTTTTGAGACGATACGTGAAGGAGAGATTTAGCTCATCACCCAACCAATCATTATCCTTCAAAACAGTTGTCAATTGATGATTAATACAGGCAAACTTGGATATGACAAAATCCATCATGTACCTATGACACATACTTGATATGCATGGGACTGGGACCAAGCATATTGTCCGTCATAGACAAAAGTCTGTCATAAAGGTATTCGGTTTATAGTCTTGTATCCACTGAAGTGCTCACACGACCTTCCTCCCCTAGCAGGCACTGTACATACAGAAACCATTTCAATCCCCTGGGGGATATTCCAGAGCAACTGGCAGCATATAGCGCACACACTCTAAGCACTGCCTTATTTATGCTAGGTACCCATTTTGCAGCTGGGTAGACTGAAGCAATATGGAATAAACTGTTTTGCCCAAGAACGACCAAAGTGCCCGGAGTGGCCGAGAATCGAACTAGCGAACCTCTGATTACTAGTCCGACACCTAACCAACTGAGCTACTTTGTCCCCATGGTGAGGAATCCACTGGGCCTGCTCCGATAGCTGAGTGGTCTGGGGCATTGCCACTGACTGCCAGCAGTCTCTCATCTGTGTCCAGGTCCAGAACCTACCCCTAGCACCCAAACATCTACTTTTTGAGACGATACGTGAAGGAGAGTTCACCTGTACCTAAGTTATTTTCAAAAGTATCATGGATCTAGAAGCGGCCTGTGAGGTAGGTGAATAATAAACATACAGCCAGACTTAGTGTAGTTTGTCAGTAGAGCTTGCTCTGCCACACTAGCTCTTAATAGTATATGATTCATTGGGCCTGCCCCAATAGCTGAGTGGTGTGGGGCAATGCCACTGGCTGCTTGGGTTCTCACAATCACTGTCCAAGCTTAGTTGGGAAATATTTGAAGGAGCAATGTTAATACAAACATTATATCTAGGTATGAAAGTGTTAACCAGGATGTCAGCAATATTTAGAAGGCAGGTTTAGACATAAGCACATAATATATGAACACATAAAAGCTCATTGCGGCCAAAAGCAACTTCACAATTTTGAGGAAATCTTGATGGTATAACTAACTGATGTGTGTGAGCCTTATTTGGATAAAGACAGTTCTCTGCAGAAGTCACCTTTTCAATTCTTTAAATACATTAATTTCTGAGGATGTATCAACATAATTAAACATGGACATTTAAACCAAATGCCATTATGTATGCCTTATTTTCAAATCTTTTTTTAAATCTGCCTTTACTAGTAGTTCAATTCTCACATACATAAAGATGTCAATGAATATTTGTATTTTCAATTATCACCCAGAAAGAATAATTTGGTTTAACGAGAGATGGCCTATTCATGCCACTTGCACCCAAAATAGGCTTTCAATGCTGAGGCTACTTTTGTCCACAGTACAAGGACGCAAAGATTTTTGATTACCATTCAAACCCTGCCATGGTGGTATTCATTAGTAAGCTCTCACTGAGTACTCTCAGATGAGTACCCATGTGCCAGGGTTTCAGTTATTTTTCAGCTTTTTTGCATCATTTTGTATTGGCACAATTTACCACTAGCAGTATAAGGGTTAATACCATGTAAACTCGTCACATTAACTTAGAGAAAACACACAGCACTGACGTCCCTCTAGGGAGGAACAAAGGAACTAAACAGGTTTTCTGTAACATGTGATAGATTGGAAATACATAACAAGGATATCATGCATTTCTATGAATTTTATTTTCCTTTCAAGAAAAAAATCAAGAAAAACCACAGTATATATATACAAGTAAAAGATTGATGCGATGACTGAATTCAATGTCGAGGATTTGCTTGTTTGTAATGGTAATATAGATCGAATGCCTATCTTTCCCTGCAAAAATTATTTCCTCCACCGACTGGATACTGTAGGCACATCAGTTTATAAATGAACCCCTTAACTAGGGTTGGATACCGTTAAAAGGTACCAGTATTGGTACCCGAATTGATTTCAAAAATTACTTTATCATACTTCTAGTCTCATTTCTTACAGGTACTCATGAGAATATCCACCATTGTAAAGTTATCATTCATTAGGGATTAACCAGTATCCTAAACATGACTATTCATGACAAAATGTACAAGGTAACAGTGCAATGAAGTACTTTTAACAGTACCATTAGAAATACCATACCATTTCTTTGGTACCGACTATTGTGTAGGTTTAGAGTGTACCCACACAATATCAATAAAAGCAGGAACAGTATAAGTTGTTAACTGTTTATTTTGGAACTTCAAGCCATTCTGTCTAGAAAAATAGTTGTGCAGCAGTTTAAGTACTGCACAGAACTAGGGTGTCAAACAAGGTATCATCTAATGGTAAAGGGGAATTTTGAATAACATTTTGATTAATAGACATCATATCCAATGAAATTTATTTTGGATATGAAGGGTGTCACGCTCCCAACAAACTACAGTTAGCTCACTTAGGCGACGGTTACTTGTTTTATTAGTTCCCGGATCCGCTGATCAAAGTTGAATAGCCTAGACGATGAAATAGATGTAATGCCCCCACTTTATTTTGTGCTCTGCCGCCGAGCCGTAAGTAGGTACATCAAACTTACAATAAATTTTCCATCAAGGTAACAAAACTTCAAAAATACAAGGATATGAATACCTGAGCAATACAACTTTATAATAGCAATGCAATACAGTATTGTTGAAATGCACCATCTTATCAAAAATCATTCTTTTAATATTCAAAAATCTTGTTTACGTATGTATTTCAATACTGGCCAAAAAATCATTTTATGTTTTACCTCCCTCCCTCCCTGTTTGCCTACTTCGATTTCTATGTGTAAAAAAAGAAAAGAAAATCTACTTTATTTTCAATTACCCCCCTCCCGACCCTATAACATTGGTCTGGGTAGGATCCGGGAACCAATAAATCAAGTAACCGTCGCCTTATGAGTGTGGTGGAACCCCAAGTGAAACTGCTAATGTAGTCTGTATTCATCCCTACCTTGAACTATACATCAAGATCTTGGACACAAAATAGGTCTTCATCAACTCTTAAAAATTTCCTTTCGGACAATTTTTTTCCTCCATTGATTCTTTCTATTTAAAAAGACCTCATAAATAAAATAGAGTACATCCCTTTCAAAACTATGATAAGTGACCTCGTAATTGAATTAAAGGTTACCAATACTTTATACCATGTTAGATTATGTGCATATATGAAAAAAAAAGTTCAGCCAGAAGCGATGCGCAGTTTAATTTTTGCATTTGTATATTGAAAGACAAGCGATTTCATACTTTCAAACAGTACCAGTAAGACAGCTTTGAAATAAAATGATACTTTTGCCCAATTTGATATGGATATTTGGCATTATTCTGGTATTTGGTACGATCCCCTACATAGGTGTATGACTACCATCTTGAACAACCAGTTTGAATCTCTTAACCGAAGCTTGGAGGTCAGCTAAATTGAATGACAAGCAATTTCATACCATCAAACAGTACCAGTAGGACAGATTTCATAAGAAATGATACTTGATCACCATCTGATATGGATATTTCGCTACCGAGTACAGATACTTGGTATGATCCCCTACGTAGGTTTATGACTAAAGATCTTGAACACCCAGTTTGAATATCCTAACTGAAGCTTGGAGGTCAGCTATCGGTGGTGAGGTCTTTATTATTTTCCTGATTAGCGTTTGATGCATTGAAGTATTTCTCTCTGAAGCTGGTGTCTTGATAGTGATCTTTATTAATAAGGAATCTTCTAACTGAAGCTTGGAGGTCAGCTATTGTTGGTGAGGTCTTTATTATTTTCCTGGTTAGCATTTGATGCATTGAAGTATTTCTCTCTAAAGCTGGCGTCTTGATAATGATCTTCAGCGATTACTGCACCATTTAGTTCAGCTGCGTCCTGCAAGAAAAAGACATCTCTAATTATGTATTTATTTCAACGGAATTATAAGTGATGGCAGTCAAAAGCAGTCTAACTATTTTGGCGAAAAGAAGAATATCTGGGAAATATGTCGAAAGGAACTCAGAAGCATGAAGGGATAAATTCACAGAGAGCACTCCAAAATGGCTGAACTTTGTTGGAAGTGTCCAAGTCAAGGGTTCTAGTATCTAATAGCCATAATCAAATTATTATATTACGAAATGATAAACAACCAAGAAATAAATCAAACCTTTGACTAGGCACCTATTGGGTATTTATAGAAACACACTGGTGATAGAGTTATATATTTCAGTATGACAGATATAAGATATATAAGAGTTTAAGATAGTAAACTTCTCTGAGACTGACCCTACAGAGGGAAGTGTTTGAGTCATATTAAACTGTGAATACATTGGGACAGTGACAATTATATATTACGTGATAACACTTAAGATTTTCTACAACTGATCAGGGGTGTCCAAATATTCTAGCCCGGAGCAAAGTCAATAAGTCCTGGAGCACAGCAATTTTTGGTGACCGTGGTTCTATATTAGCTATGAATATTGTCACCTGGTGGCACTACTTAATTAGCCTTTACTGCAATAATTAAGACCAAGAAAAATCAATAGATAGTATTGCTAAATGGAGTTTATTGGTTTTTGAATACAATTTGTATCAAAAATGATTCAAGTGAAATATTTGATAGGCTTATTTGGTCATGTTTTGCGAAAATTTCTCAGTTAAACAGTACTTTAAATTCTTTGTTTGTCACACGTTTTGGAGCCCCTGTCACACGCTGGTGCGACAATGCGACAGTTGGATGCCCCTACTGATTAGGAAGAAACTGGACCCATGAGAGAATCCTATACAAGCCCCTTTTTGCCCTCAGAAGAATGCGTACCTGAGGATGGGAGGTTTTCTCCATTGTTATGAGTCGCCTACCAACAGTTCTGCTCAATGGCTGCTCACTATTGGCAACGAGGCGTAGGCACGGGTGACGAGGAATGTTCGCTTCTACATAGCTGCAAAACAACAATACAATTGTATAGGATTTCAAGTTGTCATGGAAACATGTAAATCAAAAGTTTAAAATAAAAGTTCAAGAATTGAAACACTACATAAGACAGTCTCCAAACCCCAGCAAGCCGGTGTATTTTGAGACGGCAACTCAGGGCTGCCATTGACATCCATTTTTCTCCATTCGATTATTGACATTATTTATTTATTTCAATTCTAATAATTTCGACTTAACTTTGGAGAACTGCACAAGGCATGAAATATTTATCATTTCCATGTGTATCACACTATATTTTTGTTGCTATGATCCTAACATTCCTAAAATACAAAGACATTGTATGTTTTCTCATAATCTATGAGTGAAAACTTTTCAAAATTATTATCAGTGTTGGCTACAAAATGGCAAACATATGATGACGAAGAAAGACTGGTGATTCTTTTAACTAATTGACATAAAATTTGATATAATATTTCTTACGATTGATTGTAAAAACTATTTGATCAATCTTATATGAATTAGACCCCTACTGCTACTTACTCTGGTCTGTAGATGGGCAGCCAATACACCAGGCGAGCACCAATTTTTAAGAATTTCGCAGAAAAGTTGAGTAAATCTTTGTAGACTTCAGATATGTGGTACTGTTTTTTACTCGGGATGTTTCCTGTACGGCTGGAATAAATAATCACATGATACAATACAATATCAATATTTCTTTATCGATAAGATATTGATTTATTTATAAACAATATTTATAATGATACTGCCAGCCTCTAAAATGATACAAACTTTTTTGATACAATAATTTTTCCACTTAGATACCAGCATTTGGTATTTGTATAGAATGAATGAATGAATGAGAGCTTAAAGGCACATCAGCAAATTAGGCTATTTAGTGCTATAAAGTCTTTTTTTCCCGTAAAGTGGTTGTTTGCCATTGTTGAAGAACAATGGCAAAGTATGTGAAAGAAGAAAAAGCGGAAGAGAAAGAGAAGAGCCTTCATATCCAAAGAGGACCAAGGTGTTTTTTTTAGATGCATGGTATCCATAGATAAATCCACACATCCCCATTTTTTATAAGGCGAGCAGGGTGCCACGCTGGCGTAGGGTTACCCGGGAGGTGCCAACTCCTATTGCACACGGTAGGTGTGCCCCTTGCGGGGGTATTTGTATAGAGTACCGGTACCATTGCCAAATCAGGTTAAAAATATGTAATCGTTTTCCACCTTAGGCAAGACTGCCACCTTCTACAATATCTAAAATTTGAAGATAAAACTTCAAGACGATGGCATTACCACAGTCTTAGATACTGAATGTTTAATAGAAACTAGATAACCAACACTTGAGTTGGGCATTTATGTCATTCCAATGGTTTTAGAAAATCATTCATTAAGCACACATGTTTGTAGTGTCCCTCAGCGATTTCTGTCAAAACCAAGATCATAGCAGAGCCTTAGAAATATAATGTTTAGCAAGTAGATGTACAAATGAATACCTAGTGACATAGACACTTTGTCATCATATCAATTTGATAGAGTAGGATATTAACCCTATAAATACCACATACGCATATATGTGTGTGAAGGAAAATTAACCCTTCCAATGCTGAGGCTACTTTCGTCCAAAGCACAAGGACGCAAGGATTTTTGAAAACTATCTAATCCCTGTCATGTTGGTATTCATTGGATAGCTCTCATTGAGCACTCTCAGATGAGTACCCTTGTGCCAGGGTTTCAGTCATTTTTTAGGTTTTTTGCATCATGATGTATTGGCCAAATTAGCCACGACCAGTATAAGGATTAAACTAGAGATATGATCAAATCCTTTCAAGAAGATACCAACCAGTCTGAAGAGTAAGAGATCACCCAAAAAGCTTGATAGATATGCAAATTGGCAGTCAGATTTGAGCTTTATTTTGCTGTCACATGATTATGGTAAACAAATTCTCATTTTCTACGATACTGAATAACTGGTTTATTTCGTGGGCATATTACTTAAGCTATAATAGCACACAGCAAATGTCCACTAAATTTATGTTTCAGCTATATATGACCTTGAGTGTAACTAAGATAATGGCTAGGGTTAAATGCACTATCTTTATTTTGCACAATTATGTTATAATACTGACACTACTGCGCTGAATATTTGACACTCCATATTAAAGTGTTACACAGTAGTCAGACATAATCAACAAGGTACTTGATTTTGGCCAATGCCGCATTTTAATTTGGCATGGATATGCCGGCAAAATTACAATTTGGCCTCACAGGGGTTGAGCCTGCGGATACTTACTGTTCTTCTGTGAGTTCTGTAGGGACATCTTTCTTTGTTCCTAGCTTCTGGGTGGGTTCACGAATACCATAGGGAGCTGTGGGGGAAAAGAGCTTTGTTAACCCTCTAATCTTATTTTCAACCCTTCCAATGCTGAGGCTACTTTTGTCCAAAGCACAAGGACGCAAACATTTTTGAAAACCATCTAACCATGTCTTGTTGGTATTTATTGGATAGCTCTAGCTGAGTACTCTCAGATGAGTACACATGTGCTATTATTTCTAAAATTAGGCCAACAGAACGTTTATATTAAAGTTATCATTACTCGAAAATGCACTTTACAGTTCCCTGAGTTTTGCATCAGTCACTAGTCACTCTCTTTCTTCACACACTTGAAATAATTGAGATCACTTGCTTGGTACAGAAACCTTTAGGTTTCATCCCACCCATTTGGATCGACCACATCTACATCAGATACTTGTTACTTTGTAAATGGTTACAATTTAAATAACTCATTTTTAAGAGTTAAGTGACACTTTTTCTAGCCCTACTGTGAACATCAATAAGTAGGACCAGAGGCATGTATACATAAACAAATTCAAATGCAAGGGGTGGTTTTTCAAAATGGTTATTTTTTGTATTTTTTATGTGCTATTCTATTGGAAACAGAAACTTTGAGTATTTTTAAGTTGCCTCTTATTCCATTTGATTGTTGCCTTAAATTGACCCCTGATGATGTTTTCAGAAATCATTGTTGGTGGCGCCCCGGTGTCACTTTTCAGAACTAAATTGAACTCCCTTTCTCAAATCCTGGATCCGCCCCTGTGGCACTGGTACTTGATACAATACCAAATTTCAATATCGAATGGGAAGAAAAGACATCGTTTAAGGTCTTTTACACAGATACATGTACTGCTTTATAATGATATTAAATTGACCTAGCTGCCACCCAGACATCTCCACATGAAGGCAATTAGTTATTCATTAGAAAAATATTAAGTCTAATAAATAAATATATCTGACAAAATTGAGTCTCTTAAAAGAATATCATTAATATATATTGTATCATTAAGGAAATATCAATATTTTATCATATCACACAATTTTTAACCTTTCCAATGCTGAGGTTACTTTTGTTCTTTAGGCACAAGGATGCACAGATTTTTGAAAACCATCTAAACCCTGTCATGTTGGTATTTATTGGATAGCTGGCACTGGGTTACTCTCAGATGAGTACCCATGTGCCATGGTTTCAGTCATTTTTCAGGTTTTTTGCATAACTTTGTATTGGCCAAATTAGCCACCGGCAGCATAAGGGTTAAGGTGCCAATACCTACAACACAGGTTCAAAGAGTACTTACGATCGGTGATGATAGCATCAAACATTGAGTATAGATTCCACATGCTGTGTATAGAGGCGTCTGCCACCAGGGCGTCTAGGTAGTATTGAGACAGACCGTACTGCTGGAGATTGGCGCGAATATTCTCGTCTGAACCTCGCCACTTCTGGTTATGCCGACTTGCTTTTCCTAGAACAGGTAAATAAAGTAACATGTAGCCAGACTTCCTTACAAAATGACCATACTGCCTAGGACTGTGGCACAAATATTCTCGTCAGAACCTCGCCACTTCTGGTTATGCTGACTGGCTTTTCCTAAAACAGGTTAAATAAAGTAACTTGTAGCCAGACATCCATACAAAATGACGGTACAGCTTACGCTTGGCGTGAATATTTTCGTCAGAACCCTGCCACTTCTGGTTATGCCAACTTGCTTTTCCTAGAACAGGTAAAATTAAGTAACACATAGCCAGGCTTTCATACAAAATGACCGTACTGCTTAGAACTGGCACAGATATTCTTGTCAGAACCTCTCCACTTCTAGCCTGGTTATGTCTACTGGATTTTACTACAACCATTAAAACAAAGTGACATGAAGCGAGACTTAGGAAAAAGGTACCGGCACTCGATACCAAAAATTGATATTGAATAGGAAAAAGTTCAGTTTTGCTTAAAATCTGTCAAAACTTAACTACTACCCGGACACCTCCACATGGAGGCACTTTGCTATTCATTAGCCAAATTTAAAGTTGACAGTGGCGCTGATAATAAATTTGTTATCCTTGTTTTGAAAATAATATACAGCTGATGTCTGCCCTCAGCCAGCAGGTATCGCACAAGGCATCAGACTAAGTGCAATTTAAGATTACAACCATAAACATGCCCTGTTGGATAAGTTCATGAAGCCAATGAATTTACACCTACCGGGTGCAACATAGGTTACAAAACATTATTTTCTGAGCGGGGCAAGCTGCCTCTAAAGTTGACTTGCCCAGCCAGCACTTCCACTTGCCCCGCAAGGTGAGATTAGACTTTGCCCAAAACATTACTTGCCGTGCGGTGCAAGTCAGGGTCTTGTTCAGCTTGCCCCATTGCCGTTTTTTGCCGAATTTACTTGCAACGGGGCCAGTGGTTATGTTGTACTCAGACCTACCTTTCCCGTATATAATATTAAAGTCAATATCCGTTCCCATCACGTAGCTTCTGTGGTGCGCGCAGGAGACCAGTAGACTTCCTGTCCCCACAAACGGGTCGAACACCAGCATGTTGGGCTCCACCAGACCCATGTTCGCCATGATGAACGACAAGCCAGCATCCATACTCGTGTTGCCGATAAATTTCCGCTGTTTTAACGTGTACTTCTGGATCAGATCTCTAGGGCCATCGCTGAGCTGAAATGACACAATAATCCAGAAGGCTTTTATGGTAATGATTAAACCCTTCCAATACTGAGACTACTTTCGTCCGAAGCACAAGGACTTTTGAAAACTACCTTAAGGCTGTCATGTTGGTATTCATTGGATAACTCTTGCAGAGTACTCTCAGATGAGTACCCATGTCCCAGGGTTTCAATTATTTTTAAGGATTTTTGCATCATTTTATAATGGAATAATTAGCCACCAGCAGCATAAGGGTTAATGAGGTTATTTTGCAGGAGAGTTTCATATACATTTCATGTCATCGTTTAAGCTATCTGTGTCATCTGCATGTACAAAAATACTCTCACTTATATTTGAGCCACCTTTGAAAAAAAGGGGTGATGAACCCCTTATGGAAATAAGGTCAATGCACGATAACTTACCCATCGGCCAAAGTATAGTAGAAGAGGAGTTTCCGAGGGAACAGTTCCCTCAGGACCGTAGTATTCTAACAGGTGATAGCTGTGCTCTGGTTTCTTCAGATTCACTCTGCCTTGGAAGGGGACTGCCTTTTCCAGAAGGCCCTGAAATTAAGGATGAGTAATATGTTAAGATGTGACTGAATTGGTCTACATATGAAATCATAACTATTGAACAGAAACAGCCACATGAAATCAATATTGAACAAGAAAGAACGCTGTCAGCGTTAGCTGGTGTGTTCTTCTCTTATCAACATTTTTGTTCTTTTCTTAACATGATCGCAAAGTGAATTTGTAGTGGACTGACATTGTAGTGGTCTGCCAGTGGCGCCACATGCGGTAAAATCATGCAACCCGCACTATATTAATTGATTACAAAAAATTGGTTGCGATAAATATAATGAACTCAGCTTTCGGAAAATGTTTATTTTATAGATATCCTACTATCTGGATATCTGTTGTCAGTGAATGAAGTAGAGGCAGCTCGTTTCTGCGGCATGTGCCGCGGCCAACATGTAGGCACATTAACAACAACCCGGCGAACTGCGAACCGGGCGCCACAAGATGGATGCCCTGCAAAAGAGTCGTCTAAAGAGATAGACTATAAGACCGAAAACAGAAAAAAAAATAGAGATAAGTAGATGGCACGACAAAACAACACCGGTAAGACAGCCGAAAAAAAAAGCCCAGGATTACGTAAAAAATGGATGTCGCGGCAACTCGATAGATGAAAGGGTTAGTGGCACTTCACACTAACGATAATGTGCACTAAGACTGAGGGCAATGGGCCAGCGATTTCGGGGGGATACAACATTGGCCGAGGCGAGTAATCCCATAGTGTCCTCTCACCGTAGTGAGAACACACAAAAATTAGTGATAGCTTATCAATAGAAACTCCATATGAAATTAATTGTATTTTAACTCTTGGAAGTCCCATGCACGTACGCTGTTTCATAAAAGAGTAAACCCAGGAAATGATTTGAGTGTTGTATACAACTGTATTTTGAAATAAACTTTGGTATCTGTATCTAACTCTTGATAAATGTTTTCTTAGCCCCTAGATGAGTTTTGTAGTCAATAAGCAAATTTTCTTCAACTTTGTATGAAACAACCCTAGTGTCCTGTAAGTAAACCAGCCCCCTATCGTAACATATTGTACCTAGACTGCAGCAACTGTGCATCATTTGGACAACACCTCCAGAAAGCACACTAACAAAGCTTTGATTATGAGAATGTTAACATGTTCATTTCAAGGAAAATACAAGTTTCACTCACATGAATACAAGAACACCACTTAAGGACAATTTGTATCTTCTCATTTGTAAATAGTACTAGGGTTGTATCTGAATAAATTGGTGTTCCTTGAGAATCAGACAAATCCAAGATTTGGACTGCCTGTCGACGCTTCGAATTTTCTAAATGCTGGATAAAGCTCTGGTTTGGTTGTAAATCAAAGAAAACTGAGTTTGTGATAAAAAAACATCAGTTGAGTTCGAACAAACTCTTACCTCTATCTTGGCCAACTTGTCTGGGGTAGGTAGAGATTTGTTATAGGCATCTACGTGAATTCGGAATGTTTCTTTTGATTCTAGGAACTTGACCTGAAATAAAATTGTAAAGCCAAACGTAAAAGAAGACCCAACCGTTACCCAGTATTTGCTGAGAAATCCCTCATTGACGAAAAAAGTATTGTAGAACAGAGAATTAACAAGTCTAATCCATTAATGCTCACAGCGGCTGAAAACAGCCTGGCAATTTTGATTCAATATTTCAAGGGAAAACATAGTTGGAAAACTATTTAAAAGAGAAATGCTCATTAAAAACACTACCAACAACTCTCCATCAAAATATTTAGTAAAACATTCTTAATGCAAAGGTCATTGTCAAAAGTATCATAAATCCAGACAACAATTTGTGTATGAACTCTTAATTTTAAAGCCTTAATGAATTAATAAGTGATGTTTGGACACATGATTCTTTTGAAAATAATATGTTATTAACTGAACGGAATAAAGCATAATTGTGCAAAATATTTGGAAGAGAGTTGCGGGTAAAGTTCTCATGAACATTTACTCATGTAAATTTTATCTGAGGAACTATATAATGATATAAAAGGGATATAGTGATATAAAGTGCTCCAAGGAAGCTAGGGGTATGAGTGGGTTAACCCTTCCAATGCTGAGGCTACTTTCATCCAAACCACAAGGACGCAAAGACTTTTTTTTAAAACATCTAAACCCTGTCATGTTGGTATTCATGGGATAGTTCTACTCTTCGATGTGAAGCCATATGCCAGGGTTTCAGTCATTTTTCAGTTTTTTTGACCCATTTTCTACTGGCCAAATTAGCCACCAGCAGTAAAAGGGTTAAGAGAGGCTCACCTTGTCTGTGTGTGGGTACTGTTTTATACTGTCCTGTAATTCCTGCTCGCTGCTGCCTTCACCCCATACTTCATATACACTTCTGAAGAACAAAATGCGACACTTCCTCAGGATCTAGTACGAAAATTAAACAATAGCGACGTCAATGGTGTCAAGGTGCTGATCCATGTGTGTGGTGGTTTGGCCTTGGAATATTTTCATATTTAAATTTTCAGTTTTTCTAGACAATGCAAATCAGTGAAAATCTATATAAGGAAATAATTGATTTAGCAACACACTTCTAATTGCGGTTTCTCCCATAAATAACCTATTCTATCAGGTCTGTATCTTAGCAGACCAACTGTTTAGAAAATTCTGGGAAAATCAAAAATTACGATGGGTATTTCTTCACAAAATTTTACAGCATATCATCAAGTACTAATTTTGTTTAACCCTTATGGCGCTGTTGGCAGATAATTCCGCCCCAGGTATCGAAAGACGCTCCGCGGTTGGCGACGATATCCGCCGGCATAGCGTGAATTACACTAGAAAGCTTTTAGAGGCTGAAAAGTGTATAAATACATGGAATAACTTAATAAAGCCATAATAATATGATACATTGGTAACTTATGAATAAGTTACCAATGTATCATATTAAAATTCGCATACTTACCGGTCCAACTTGGACAAAATCCAGCAAAGTTATTGAGTGGGCGATCGCTCAGACACGGAAAGCAAGATGGCGGCCCATTGTTTACACTTCGAATTCGTACCCTCGAAGCGAGACGGCCGTTGCGATGTAAATAGTCTATCAATTATCAACATACACATATGTGTATGTTGATAATTGATAGAATAACATATATATATATAAAAATCCTGAGATCGTTCGCAGCCCAAATTGAATTCTTGCCAATTTACGGCAAGAATTCAAATTTCAGTTAGCGAAGTATGTACAGGCAACATTTCTGAATTTCGTTGATAGCCGATCCGAGGCTGAAACGAAGGAAAGTACATACAATAATTTTACAAAATCATCATAATATGATACATTGGTAACTTATGAATAAGTTACCAATGTATCATATTAAAATTCGCATACTTACCGGTCCAACTTGGACAAAATCCAGCAAGGTTATAGAGCTGGCGTGAGCTCGGAGAGCGAAGGCAAGATGGCAGCGCATTGTTTATGCTTCGCATCAGAACCCTCGAAGCAAGACGGCCGTTCCGATAGAAATATTCCACCAATTATCAACATACACATATGTGCATGTAGATAATTGTCAGAATAATTCAAATATTTAAAAAAAAAGAAGATTTTCTTTGTACCGCAAATTTGATTACGCCGATTTACGGCGCGAATTCAAATTGCGGTTTAGAGAGTAATCCTCTTTGGAATGCCGTTATACACGTCATAAATAATAGGGGAATTCCCTATCATTTATGAAAGAGAGACTCTATGGGGTCAACATAGCGTCATATGAATATGTTATCTAATTTTTTTAGGGATTTTGGGGATGCAATCTTACCTAAACGTAATTTGCAAGGCGAGGTTGCATTCCCCAAAGGTGAAATTGAAGGTGAGGTTGCATCTCCCAAACATAAACATGATTGAAACGTTTTTCAATCACACAATAAATTGTTTTTGATGTTATTTGATAACAATGATGTGAATATGATGTGTAGTAATTTGTAGTAATTTTCAGGTTTAATAAAGAGTTGATTGTTGTGTTTTTTTCACATTTATTTTGTAAACAAAATTGTTTATCAAGCAATGTCAACAGTACCCCTGAATATTTTTGCGTCCGTTTTGCTAGGGAATTTTGTGAAAAATGGTGAAAAATGTTGCAAGAAGGTAAGAATTATCAATTTTTAGTTCAATTCATGTTAATTTATTTTTTTATATCATTATTTTGATGTTTATATACATAACAAAACAACCCTAAAGAGTACCCCATGTTGAAATCCATGCTCCCCTGAGAGTACGTCAAAATAACTTAGCATGGAGAACAAGTGTATACAATGTTGCGCAGCGCTCTAAGGGTTAACAGAATAGAATATCCTGTGATAAACCACAAACCTACCATCATAAAGAAATCTCCTTCTCTTTCAACATCTTCACAAATCCTGAACAGAAGTATTTTTCAGTTGCAAAGGTACCATCAAATAGCTGGCCCATTGCAGTGCTGAATGTTTATATAGCGTTCAAGCCATCATGCTAATGAGAACCAAGCAGCAGGGCTCCATATTAAGATTTTTTCCAGGAAGCCTAATGGCATCTTCACTAGCCTAACTACAAGGCTTTAAGAACTGTGTTTTACTTTTATATAAATATATATATCAATGTATGCCTGAACCTATACTACAGAGGGACCTGTGTCAGACTTACACAGGTAATAATTGACGGGCCCGAACGGCCCATTATTTTGACGGGTCTGTAACGGGCTCAGAACCAATTTCGGGCCTGTTTTAACGGGCCGCCCAGTAACAGGATTTCAAGGGATCCCTGGGCTTGGGGCACCAGCTAATTTCGAGCCCTGAAGTAGAGAAAAGAACTTACTTGACCAACATACTTCTCTTCATGATACTCTTAGCAACATCTTCAGATGGTAAGCTCAGGATGAAGAAAGGGTTCTGAAGAAATAAAGGATTGTGCTGAATGAGCGAATATCTAAATGTAACACTGGTAACCTCATGATTTAGGATATAGGATTCTGAAGAAAATATAGGATTGTGTGGAATGAGCATTTATCTATATACATGTAAAACTTGCCTAATATTTACAGATTGGTTGCTTTCAGTCGATAAAACTGAGGTATACTTTCCTGTAGCTCAGCTGTTAAAAAGCTACAGTTTAATGCCTCTGAAGGGCAAACTTTAAAGGGACTCACTGGCAGCAATGAATGTACTTCACACACTTGGCTTATGGGTTTAATTTATGAATATAGGGTCATTTTGAGATGTTTCTAAACATATATGTAAAAGCCTATATCCTGGACACTCTGTTGACAAGTTATAAGTGTCCTTCTTGTTTATATTTCTGCCTGCTTGCCTTCAAAAACCTTGTGTCAGTTTAGTGCTTGATGGTAAGCCCCACCTTGAGCATTTGCTCTCAGAGCTTTCAAAAGATCATGTACCACTAGTAAATTATTCAAAGTAAATATTTTGAATAATAACTTCAAGTCTCAAGTGAGAACACAATAATGATTAATGAGTCCAGAGCTGAAACACCACTTACACATAAATTTTTCATAATTTCTCTCGTCAATCGGAGATCAAAAGATTAGGGATGTCATCGATAGTCGACAAATCGATAAGTCGACATTTTCACTTTGTCAATTAAATCGAATCGAATGGTTGGGTATCGAATCGAAATAATCAATATTCTGTACCCTAATAATGGCGTAAAAAATACACTTTTCACGGACATTTTCCTGTTAAACTAACGCAAAGTGAAACTCTGACTAAATATTTAAGTATTTTCTTTGACTTTTGTAAGAGAAATTGGAAGGAATGGTGTGTAAGACACAGGGTATCAAACCAAATCGAATCGATATATTGGAAAGAGTACAGCAATTAATCAAATCGAAAAAAAAGGGATATCAATGACATCCCTATAAATAATTGGGCCCTACGAGCATGTTACGGCATATCGCATCGCATCGAATCGAATCGAAAATATATATCAATTAATCGAGTCGATAAAATATCATATCAATGACATCACTACAAAAGATCATTCACCACTACTAAAGAAATCAAAGTAAATATTTCAAATAACAATTTCCAAGTCTCAAGCGAGAATGCAATAATGAGGAGCGGGAACTGCACTTACACGTTTGTCATAATTTCTCTCGTCAATTGGTTCCCGGATACCCAGCAGCTGATAAACTGCCTTTATTTCCTTCAAGAGAAAAACAAGCAATTACAAACAATTATCTAAGTAAATATACAATACCTGAGTCATGCAGTGTGCCTATTCTGGACATTCTGGTTTCACAGTTGGCTAGTCACAACTTATCCCCAGTTTCATTAAGTATGAATTTTAGAGATCAGTTGCCGTTTGGGCTATAGATCTAGCAAGGAGATTGACCTTCGGAAGTATTGAGTGCCCATTGGTTTATGAACCTCTGTGAGCAGCACATAATATGCAGGGGATGTACAACCATCATATTGCAGCACCAGGGTGTGATAAAGGCCCCAAAACATGCCACAATGTTCACCTTTAATTGATGTTTGACCAAATGAGCAAATAAGATTTTCACTTGCATTTTGAAAAAGAGATTGTGTACACTCAGAAAATGTGTAAACTCCGTTTATTGATACTGGTCACCTATTGAGTGATCTATAGTCTGTCTGTCCCAAGCTTGGCTGACTGTTTTTTCCTCTATATTGGTTAAAAAAAAGGTTGTGGTTGCCTTCCAAATATGGCAAACCTCTTAGGAGCACTAAATTGTGTTTACATGTATTTAAACAATAAAAATACTTTTTCTTGCCTCAATTCCGTAAAATGTAGATTTTGCTCATTAGGTCCCAAATACATTTTAAAAATAGTTGGTTATTACCCAAAAGTCAACATAGAAAATTCTTAACAGAAAATGTTGCCTGTCCTAAAGAGAGGATGATGAGTGATCTCACATTTACGAACGAGATTGCATGCTGTCACACACACCAAAGTTCTGCCCAAATTTGTATTCACTTATGACTTTAAACAACTTAGTTGTCATTAGCACAGATATTTACCCAAGGTTTTAAAATAATCGCCTACAACTACCGGAGAGTGCGCACTGACAGGAACTATAAATTTGAAAATATATATATAGTTCCTGGCGCTGATAAGTATTGCTGGGATGAAAGCGCGTGCAACCGATTATGATGTTGTACCCAATCGATGGTCAATCATTAAAAATTACGAGCCGATCCCTATCACTAGGCCCTATGGTAATTGGTCTGTGGCAACCAATCCATGTTCACTTCATCTAAGGTATTGCCCATTGGACTTGACTTGGGATGTTATTTTTGTGTTTCAGCCAATCAGTGGTGTTGAGAAATAGTCTTATCAATAGTCATCTAGGAGTGCTTATCCTTTTGATCAGTACTTACCGATATCCTGAAATCGATGTGCTCATTGGCAAACTGCAGGAGATATTTCCTACACTGAGGACTACACATGTTTCTTGCTGCCATGTTTTCAGTCAAAATAACCTCCAACCATACCAGTGACTGATCAACTATTACAAAATCAAAATTTGAAACAATATGACTTTCAATCTAAAAAGTATAATATTTATTGTACTACTTTCGTTTCTTTATATTGATTTCACAATCTTAGAATATTTACTTTAGATATTTAAAATTTCAGTATGCTTTTGACCTCTGACCTTCTCATATTTAGTGCTCCTTTTCACTTTTTCAGATATATTGCACTGGAAGAGAAACAGCACAAGGCACCAGTAAATAGGTCATGATTGGATAACCAATGCGAGTGTTTGTAAGCTTTTCCTTATTTGAGCCAATCAGTGCTCTGTTTCGCTCGGTATATGCCAACGCTCGCTTGTGTTGATTCGTTGTAGAGCAAGTTGTGGGAAGTGCCTTCCACTCGTCGACCGCATTACAAGTTAGTTCGCCCACCACCAACAACTGTCCAACATGGCTTGCTACCCGGGTATGGAGACCGCGTATTTTAACGCTGGAGACCAGATAGAATCACGCGCTGATGGTCTGGTGGTCTGCCTTCATTGGATCATGGTGGACCAAGGATTTCAGTGTATCGGTACTGGCGAAGAGGTAAGTGATCTGTTGATACTTTGTAACTTTTCAGCCGTGCGCCACTGTCAGGTGGGATGCGGAAACCACAGTCAACAACAAACCACCTGTTGAAGCGGTTTGTGGCGTAGGTGGTTTTTGCTCAAACACGCACTTCGCAAACATGTGTCATTATGTGCCCCGCCCCCTTGCTTTAGGCTTAGGGGTGGGGATTCGTTCTAGCTTTCAGTTTCATATTTAATAGGGGCCTGGCAACAGTGGCAAGCAGATTGATAAAGAAATCTAGTTCCATATATAGGTAATTCCACTAGAACTGGATTCTTCTTAAAATTAAATGTTGATACATATGATAAAGTGTATACTAAGAAATACATACTTATATTTAAGTGGTATCATTAGGTATCAATTTGATTCATGATATGAAATATGATATAGTTTATACAAATATGTACATGTATCTTTAGATTTGCTTTGGTATCATGAACCTGAATTGCAGGTGAGATTCAGGTTTAATGATCATCAAAATAAAATCAACCCGTGATTTGCAATGCTTGGTAAATATCAGTGCAATACTTGCCTCCTGTTACTAGCAAACACCCTTAAAATTATATATATATTTTTTATTTGTTTATGTTCCGTTCCATCACATTGATCATAGAGCTCTCCACTCAGTAGAATTAAGTTGGGTCTTAACAAAAAATATCTGGCCGAATGAAAAAAAAAAAGGTAAAAATAAGCTCTTAGTGATCTACAGGGGTGCCTCAGTTTGAACCCAGCTTAGCCATGCAAATAAGGTATTAGGGTTATTGCGGACATTGTCCCTCTATTCTCAATACTCACAAATATGCCACCATATGGAAGATATTAGCCCTGAGTATATAGAAGATATTTGATGGTAAACCAAAACTTTACTTGGGAATACTTACTCCTAAATTAGATTCAAAGTGTCAGTCACAATGTTACTTTTTTCCCCAGAAAAGTCCCTATCAACAAACACCTTCATTAGATACCCTGTATCTACCCCCCCCCCCCCCCCTGGGGCCATGACATGCAATCAGGGTCTTGGCCAGGATTTCAAAAATGCCTGTCCAAAACAGCAATTCCAAAATTTCTCCCCGTCCAGATTAGTTACCAATCTACTTCATATCCTTATACTAACTACATTTAATAGCCTCGTGTGATAAAAAGGGCATTTTAGACTTTGAAAAGTGATGTCACAGAAGATGGTTTGTCAGGAAAATATTTGCTAATTACACTCCAAATGTCAAAATTGAAAATTCTTCATAGAAATTTTGCCTGTCCAAAAAGGAGGTTTTAGGAAACTGCCTGTCCACAAGACAGGCAGGACGTGTCCTGGCTAAGTCCCTGCAAGCAATGCAGTGAACTGGAACCCTAAGTACAATAGGATTCCACTTAAAGTGGGGTACATCCAGCCAGCCTATGGGCCAAAAGTACAATGGTTTATTTTTGGTTCAACCACCCATGTCCAAGGCGCATCTTAGTGACTGCAGGTTTTTCGAGATCCCCGTCTAGACCCTTAGACAGCAATGCATTCAGTGCTTGTTTTCCTGTCTCTGATCTTCTAGATGCTTGTCTCAGGTTTGAATTATTGGGAGTACCTGGCACTGGCGGCTAAATCCAGATATAACCCTAGTCATGCTGAATATACTCAGAGGCCTGTATCCGCAGCTATTGAATATTCTTAGCCTAATTTTCCGGAAAATCTGTGAAAAAAACTATTTATTGACTTCTTTCTCTTTACATAAGGATTCTTAAGTTTTGAAACTAAAGGTATGCTTCCTAGGACATTAATTCTGTCCAAAACAGCAATTCCAAAAAATCTGCCTGTCCAGATTTAGCTACTCAGCTACTTCAAAAAATACCAACTACATTTTACAGCCGTTTGTGTCAAAAAGAGCAATTTACACACCAGCCATGTCCTAGAAGATAAATTATTAGTAAAATATGTTGTTATAACCCCCAAAAAGTCTAAATCAAAATTTCTTCTGAGAAATTTTTGCCTGTCCAAAAAGGTGTTTTTCAGTAAACTACCTGTCCATAAGACAGGTAGGGCGGGTCCTAGCTAAGTCCCTGCCATTATACCCTCTTATGAGAGTCTGATCAGCCATGCTGTAACCCTTGAGAATCCAGTCATCCTTGCAGCTGTCTAAAAATAGCCGCTTGGCTATTGTGGTGATGGTTGTGTCTTTAAAGTATGCAGAATGCATCGTAGTTGCCTATGTTTGATGGCACCCAAATAACAGCCCAAACATATTTTAGTTACCTATGAAGTTGTCATTTGAAGTATGGAAATTACTTGATCAAGATGAAATGAATTAATGGCACAGCACAGGAAAATTACAATATAATCAAAATTCTTTTTCAATCAATGTGTTGCTCCATATAAGGATAGCATTGGTTGGTTAGGTGTTGACTAGCCAGCTCAAATTTCACAATTGGCCATTTTGGGCACCCAGTTTCTTAATCCTGGCTAAGACCCTGTTAAGTATGTGGAGTATCAATGCCTGGGATGGTGTAATGTGATTAGTAGATTCATGGCTACTATGCAGTGATAAACCTAATCTTGAGTTGAACATTAAGTGTGTATTTACATGCCTCTACCCCGCTACTAGATCTCTCATAATCAGCTTACACTGGCTTTACCCATTCACACATAGCGCACACACTTGATCTGGCATACATGAAAACATCTTGATAATTGATCAATATATTGAGAAATATTTACTTGAATGAAAATTCATGATCCTGTCGGGTTTAGCAGTCAGTGGCAACGCCTTAGACCACACGATCATTAGGGTAGGCCCTCAGTGGTGAGAAACAGCTATTAGTCCGCCATCAGGGTAGGCCCTCAGTGGTGAGAGACAGCCAGCAGTCAGTGGCAACACCTTAGACCACTCAGCTATCAGGGTAGACCCTTAGTGATAAGAGACAGCTAGCAGTCAGTTTCAACTCCTTAGACCACACAGCTATCACAGTAGGCCCTCAGTAGTGAGAGACAGCCAGCAGTCAGTGGCAACACCTTAGACTGCCCGGCCATCAGGGCAGGCCCCTGGGTTACTGCAAACCAACACTGTATTGGTTCCTGTCTCACACGGATGGATTATTCTCTTAATAGAGACCTAGTAGCTCTTTTGAATGAGATTGATCTTAGATATTTACGCAACCAAAGAAATCCATATTTGTGATTATTAGAGTGGAGCAATTCTCCAGAAGCTTTGGTCCATTGATTGGCAAGTGAGTAGGTGTATTTGTTCTTCTTTAACCAATTGATTCGCACAGCCAAAAGCGGCCTGACAAATTTGGTGAAATATTACAGCAGGGTCCTAGCCAGGATTTAGAAAATGGGTGCCCAAAATTGCCCAATGTAAAAAATCTGGTTATCCTATTTTTTAAGGGAAACCAAAATATGCTCAGATTGCATGCAACCACAAACATGCATTTACTTATTGAAATAAGGCATGATATCCTTATATAATATCATGGTATATTGGTATTGATATTGGGAAGAGAGAAATTCAATTATATGTTTGAAAGTGACAGTTTGAGAAATTGCTCACAAAAACATATGGCTGTCCTGAGGGAAGCTTTTTGTGGCATTGGGTGTCCAAATGACACCCAAACACCCTGCTGGCTAAGACTATTTATTGTGCACAGGCTAATGCATAGTTTGGAAACTATGTGATGGATAAATGTTAGTCAGGACCAGGGTCTTAGCCAGGATTTCAAAAATGCCTGTCCAAAACAGCAATTCTAAAATTTCTTCCCGTCCAGATTAAGTTACTAATCTACTTCAAATCCGTATACCAACTACATTTAATGTCCTTTTGTGTCAAAAAGGGCAATTTACACTTCAGCTATGTCATAGAAGATGGTTTATTAGGAAACAGTTTGGTTATTACACTCCAAAAGTCAAAATAGAAAATTCTTTACAGAAAAAATTGCCTGTCCGAAAAGGAGATTTTCAGGGAACTGTCTGTCTAAAAGACAGGAAGGACGGGTCCCTGGCTAAGTTCCTGGTCAGGATATTATCAACTACTCTCCTTGAGATATTTTGTTGAATCATTCTTGATTTCAAGATTATTGTTAAAAGTATCAGAGATCCAGACGACAATTTCTGAAGGAAGTCTTTAAAAGCATCAATGAGTTATCCCATTGAATCTCACAGCAGCCAAATGCAGTCTGACAAATTCGGTGAAATCTTTCTGGCAAATACATAATTCAAAACATATTTGAAGGAGAGATGTTAACCAGGACACGAACCACCCTTCTCCTTCAATTAGTTTTTAAAATTCTTCTTTATTCCCAAGCTATTATCAAAAGTGTTATAGATCCAGACAATTTCTAGAGGAACTCTTTGAATATAAATGATTTAGCACCAGCAGGCCCTGGTGCAGGAAAGTTGTCTCACACTTGCATATGTAGCATTTACTTGAGTGAAAATATAGAAAGTGTAAATAAACATGTATGTTGTTTATTTTTCAATTGCTTTTTTGCTGGCCGAGAAACCATATTTAGGTTTCAATTTACAGAGCTGACTCTGTAGGAACCCTTGGTAGTTTGCCAGGTGGCTGAAAATGAACGACCCACTTTTGGCCACCCAGTTTTTAAATCCTGGCTAAGATCCTATGTATAGAGCTATATAGAATCTAGGCTAGATTTATTGGTAGAGTATCTCTCTCAGATAATAAATGTCTTGACTCTCCTAAATGCTTTGTTGTCTACCAGGTGTTGTGAATGGACTAGTTGCATAGTTACAGGGTAAGGATATATACAAAATAGACATAATGCGATATAGGTGCCTAGAATCTAGGCTAGGTTTATTGGTAGAATATCTATCTCAGATAGATGTATTGACTAATCTAAACGCCTTGCTTCGCATTGTTGTCAGCCAGGTGTTGTATATAGATTAGTTCCATGGTTACAGGGTAAAGATATCTATACAAAATAGACATAATGCGATATAGGTGCCTAGAAGCTAGGCTAGGTTTATTTGTAGAGTATCTCTCTCTTGAAAATAGATGTATTGACATACCTAGACGCTTTGCTTCACATTGTAGTCAGCCATGTGTTGTATATAGATTAGTTTCATGGTTACAGGGTAAAGATACATACAAAATAGACACAATGCTATAGGTGCCTAGAATCTAGGCTAGGTTTATTTGTATCTAGAGTATCTCTCTCAAATAGATATATTGACTCAGCTAAACGCTTTGCTTTGCATTGTCATCAGCCAGGTGTTGTATATGGATTAGGTTCATGGTTACAGGATAAAATATAGACAAAAATAGACATCCATAGAGCTCTAGCAGCCTAGAATCTAGGCTAGGTTTATTGGTAGAATATCTATTTCAGATAGATGTATGACATACCTAAACGCTTTGCTTCACATTGTAGTCAGCCAGGTGTTGTATATAGATTAGTTTCATGGTTACAGGGTAAAGATATATACAAAATAGACACAATGCTATAGGTGCCTAGAATCTAGGCTAGGTTTATTGGTAGAGTATCTCTCTCAAATAGATGTATTGACATCAGCCAGGTGTTGTATATGGATTAGGTTCATGTTTACAGGGTAAAATATAGACAAAATAGACATCCATAAAGCTCTAGCAGCCTAGAATCTGGCCTAGATTTATTGGTACAATAGCTTTCTCGCCTAAACGCTTTGCACTGTCATAAGCCATGTGTTGTATATGGTTTTGGTTCATCACCGTTCATGGTTACAGGGTAGAAATAAATACAAAATAGTAATAACACTATAGGTGCTTAGAATCTTGGCTAGGGTTCATTTCTTGAGTTACTCTCTCAGACAGATATATTGGCTCACCTGAACGCTTTGCTTTGTTGTCAGCCAGGTGTTGTATATGGAATAATTTACATGGTTACAGGATAATTAAATATATACAAAATAGACATAGAGCTATATTATGTAGCAGCCTAGAGATTAGGCTAGGTTCATTTCTTGAGTTACTCTCTCAGACAGATATATTGGCTCACCTGAACGCTTTGCTTTGTTGTCAGCCAGGTGTTGTATATGGAATAATTTACATGGTAACAGGGTAAAGATATATATAAAAAGCAGACATAGAGCTATAGCAGCCTAGAGGTTAGGCTAGGTTCATTTCTTGAGTAACTCTCGTAGATAGATATATTGGCTCACCTGAACGCTTTGCTTTGTTGTCAGCCAGGTGTTGTATATGGAATAATTTACATGGTTACAGGGTAAAGATATATACAAAACAGACATAGAGCTATAGCAGCCTAGAGGCTAGGCTAGGTTCATTTCTTGAGTAACTCTCGTAGATAGATATATTGGCTCACCTGAACACTTTGCTTTGTTGTCAGCCAGGTGTTGTATATGGAATAATTTACATGGTTACAGGGTAAAGATATATACAAAACAGACATAGAGCTATAGCAGCCTAGAGGCTAGGCTAGGTTCATTTCTTGAGTAACTCTCGTAGATAGATATATTGGCTCACCTGAACGCTTTGCTTTGTTGTCAGCCAGGTGTTGTATATGGAATAATTTACATGGTTACAGGGTAAAGATATATACACAAAACAGACAGAGCTATAGCAGCCTAGAGGTTAGGCTAGGTTCATTTCTTGAGTAACTCTCGTAGATAGATATATTGGCTCACCTGAACGCTTTGCTTTGTTGTCAGCCAGGTGTTGTATATGGAATAATTTACATGGTTACAGGGTAAAGATATATACACAAAACAGACAGAGCTATAGCAGCCTTGAGGTTAGGCTAGGTTCATTTCTTGAGTAATTCTCGTAGATAGATATATTGGCTCACCTGAACGCTTTGCTTTGTTGTCAGCCAGGTGTTGTATATGGAATAATTTACATGGTTACAGGGTAAATATATATACACAAAACAGACAGAGCTATAGCAGCCTAGAGGTTAGGCTAGGTTCATTTCTTGAGTAATTCTCGTAGATAGATATATTGGCTCACCTGAACGCTTTGCTTTGTTGTCAGCCAGGTGTTGTATATGGAATAATTTACATGGTTACAGGGTAAAGATATACAAAACAGACAGAGCTATATAGCAGCCTAGAGGCTAGGCTAGGTTCATTTCTTGAGTAACTCTCGTAGATAGATATATTGGCTCACCTGAACGCTTTGCTTTGTTGTCAGCCAGGTGTTGTATATGGAATAATTTACATGGTTACAGGGTAGGGATGGGGACCGTTGAGAATTCTACGGTTCGGTTCGGTTTTCGGTTTTGCTTCTACGGTTCGGTTTTATCACGGTTTCCTAAACGGTTTATTAATGACATTTCTTGGATACGAAACTACGCAATGGAATGCGTGGCTGAACTTGCCTGAACTTGTAAGTTCCTATATACTAGTTCCCTGGCCAGTTTCTCTATGCTCAGAAGGCTTCTGCGCATAGTGAAAGTGGCCAGAGAACAGGAAGCGCCACTTTGAAATGGCTATTTGATCGGCGCACTTGACAGACATTGTGAGGCCAGCAGTGCTGACAGTTTTATTACGCCTCCAGCGTGCATAGAAAACCGAACCGCATGGAGAGGGGTACGGTTTCAGACCGGTTAACCGCAATGCTCAGGCCGGTATCACATGTGGACCGGTCTCCGGTCCCCATCCCTATTACAGGGTAAAGATATATACACAAAACAGACAGAGCTATAGCAGCATAGCGGCTAGGCTAGGTTCATTTCTTGAGTGACTCTCTTGTAGATAGATATATTGGCTCACCTGAACGCTTTGCTTTGTTGTCAGCAGCCAGGTGTTTAGTATAGATTAGTTTCTGGTTGCATGGCTTTCTACCTGAGCCGCTTGCCTTAGAATCCCCACATCCTGAGACCATTAACCCATTAACACTCAGAGCAGCCAAAAGAGGCCTGACGATTTTGGAAATATCTAACTTACAAACACATTTTCTTGAAAACATTTGAAGGAGAAATGTTGATCACAAGCCAGACAAGAACTCTCCTTCAAATATTTTGTGAATTTTTGCTTTATTCAAAAGATATTTTCAAAAATATGAGAGTAGCAGACGACACTTTCTTGAGAAACTCTAAGTGTGAATGGGTTAAACTCTCTAAGGTAAACACCACAGTGTTTGGAGATCAATGCTTAAGAACATGCATACATACAGATACTTATTTGCACTAGGTAGCGATACAGTGTATCAGTTTCTGCCTAGGGGATAATCACAGGCTGCCATTGTATTGAAATGTATTTATCAAACTCTTTCGCAAATCATGAACAACAACAGCTTGTTATGTTGCACCCTTTAAATTTGAAGGGGTGCAATTTGACACAACTATATTTATTGTGGATTTCTTCTTTTTCTTCTTTTTCTTCTTATCATCATCAGTATTATTATTATTATTATTATTTTTATTATTATTATTATTATTATTATTATTATTATTATTATTATTATTATTATTATTATTATCATTATTATCATTATTATTATTATTACTACTATGAATTATTATGATTGTTATTATTATTATTATTATTATTATTATTATTATCTTTATTATTATTATTATTATTATTATTATTATCATTATTATTATTGCAGGGCTCGACGCTAACAGCTAGTGAACTGGTTACTGGTCCTACGGGGCCAGTAATATTTTGAATTAGTATTTAGGCATGTATTATTATTATCATTATAATTATGCCTCTGAGTGGCAGGATATACCTTGAGATATTGCACTGCTACCCATGACCGCATGCATTTCTTTCTTCAGAATATGCATGCCAACTGTAGATATTGCCTATACCTCTGAAGGGGAGGACATCTCTGTTGCCTAGAGATGCAGCGGTGCCACCCAAGACCACATGCATTTCTTTCTCCAGATTGTGCATGCTGACTGTATTGACTATGCCTCTGACGGGCAGGATGTCTCCTATCTTAATGTATTGACTATGCCTCTGAGGGGCAGGATGTCTCCTATTCTTGAAAATGTATTGACTATGCCTCTGAGGGGCAGGATGTCTCCTATTCTTGAAAATGTATTGACTATGCCTCTGAGGGGCAGGATGTCTCCTATTCTTGAAAATGTATTGACTATGCCTCTGAGGGGCAGGATGTCTCCTATTTAAATGTATTGACTATGCCTCTAAGGGGCAGGATGTCTCCTATTTAAATGTATTGACTATGCCTCTAAGGGGTAGGATGTCTCCTATTCTTGAAAATGTATTGACTATGCCTCTGAGGGGCAGGATGTCTCCTATTTAAATGTATTGACTATGCCTCTGAGGGGCAGGATGCCTCCTATTCTTGAAAATGTATTGACTATGCCTCTGAGGGGCAGGATCTCTCCTATTCTTGAAAATGTATTGACTATGCCTCTGAGGGGCAGGATGCCTCCTATTCTTGAAAATGTAGTGACTATGCCTCTGAGGGGCAGGATTGCTCCTATTCTTGAAAATGTATTGACTATGCCTCTGAGGTGCAGGATGTCTCCTATTCTTAAAAATGTATTGACTATGCCTCTGAGGGGCAGGATGTCTCCTATTCTTAAAAATGTATTGACTATGCCTCTGAGGGGCAGGATGTCTCATATTTAAATGTATTGACTATGCCTCTGAGTGGCAGGATATCTCCCGTACCTAGAGATGTTGTGCACACTGCCACCCATGACCACACAGCTCCCTTACCTAGAGATGTAGTGCTCACTGCCACCCACGCCCCTCATATTGATTGTTCACCTTCTCTCCGTGAGCTGGGGGCATGACGGTAGAACTAATGGGGTGCCCCCTGGTGCTTAACCTACCTTTCTCTGGATCATGTGTTATGGGCACCAGCATATGCCGCTGGAATACTACCTAACTCTATGGCTCACTATATCCTTACACAACCACCCCTAGTGCTTATAACCTACCACTCCAGAGCATGTACGTGTTATAGCCACTAGCTTATGGCGATGGAATACTACCCAACTCCATGGTCACCTATCCTTATACACCCACTCCTGGTGCTTAACCTACCACTCTCTGGATCACATTTTATAGGCATCAGCTTATGCCGCCAGAATACCTTACTCCCTGGCCAGCCTTTTTACACACCCACTCATGGGAATAAAAGAGGCCCTAAACCATTAATCTGTCCTTGGCTGATAGAAGTTGGATAGAGACAGAGTACATAGGGAACACCTCCAACTTTTATAATTCTAGAGCTTGCTCAATTGACAGTGGTTGCGACGTTTAACATTAGTGTGTTTAGAATTTAATACTGAGGAAAAAACTTGAAACGGAGTACACATGGAAAACCTCCAACTTACATAAATTTGCAGCTCGCTCTTGACAGGGACGGAGGTCCTTAACTTAAGTTTAACTCTTCCAATGCTGAGGCTACTTTCGTCCAGAGCACAAGGACGCAAAGATTTTTGAAAAAGATCTAAATCCTGTCATGTTGGTATTCATTGGATAGCTCTCACTGACCACTCTCAGATGAGTACCCATTTGATAGGGTTTTAGTCATTTTCCAGCTTTTTGCATCATTTTGTACTTGGCAAAATTAGCCACCAGCAGGATAAGGGTTAAAAGGGTAGAAATGGAGTACACATGGAAAACCACCAACTTTTATAATTCTACACCTTTGTCTTCTTCCTGCCACTCATGGTATAAAATCTGATATCTTTTTAGTGAATGTAAGCAATTCTTTTAGAATTTGTGGTACAAATCTTTTCAGTAATGTCTGTCTGTTCATCCATTGTCTCTTTGACACATGTGATGGAAGCAGTACCAGTATATAACAGATTTTAAATGGTACGATACCCTCCCCTGTTCGATATCAATATTTGATAGTGTACTAATAATGGTAATATCCTCGAGTGTTAGATTTGGTTATTATTGAAAGAGGTCAATATTAACTTCACAGAGGTCAGATCTCCTTGTGATCCCCACCCCCCCTCCATCCTAAATGATGAATGGTATACATTATGCAGTAGTAAATACCCTGGGTGGTTATATTGCATGTAAACATACCATGCAGGCAGATCATAGGCAGCTAGCACTTGGGGCCAAGTGGATGTGATTGCGTCATCAGCCTTGGTCAACTCTACTGAGACATTGACCAACTCTTGAAGGACCTAGACTAGTTGCTAGTCCTTGGATTAACCCCAGATAATGTAGAATTATCGTAAAATTCTATATTTTCAATACAAAATTCTTTATTTTCAATATAAACTGCTTAATTTTCAACATAAACTTCTTTATTTTCAATATAAAATTCAATTGTTTCATTATATAATCCTATATTTTAATTATAAATTCCTTTATTTTCAATGTATAATTCTATATTTTCATTATGAAATTCCACATCTTTTCGATATAAAATTAACTATCTTCAATATAAAATTCTATAATTTCAATATGAAATTCTATATCTCAATATGAAATTCTATGTTTTCAAAATAAAACTATTATATTTTCAATATAGAATTCCATGATTCAGTATATTTGGTTGATATTTTCAATGTAAAATTTCAATACAAAAGTTTATATTTTCAATATGAAACATGTATATTTTCAATATAAAATCCTATAATTTAAAAATAAAGTCATATATTTTCACACGCCTTTGTGCGAGATAGCAAGGATACTGTGATAGTTTACGAGAGAGTGGCTGAGCCAGCTTGTCAATTCTCGTCTGAATTATGGTGTCGCTGTCGCTCGGTGGCCCGCTGTCTCATTGAGCGATTGATCCCCACCGATCTCATCAGCGCGAGTCGGGAGCAGAGCTGTCAGCCTGCACTCTATAGGATTATGTAATCTAAACACTGTGACAACACATCCTTCAATCAGACAGGGCTCCTCAATAACAATAATAATGATGATATTAATAAATATAATAATAATGATGATAATAATAATAAAAGTAATGATAATAATAATAATAAAAATAGTAATAATGATAATAATAATAATAATACAATAGTAGGAGTGATAATGACAATAATGATAATAATGATGATAATGGTAATGATAATAGTAATGATGATAATGATAATATAATAATAATAATATTGATAATAATGATGATGATAATAATTATAATTAGTAATAATAAATAATGATGATAATGATAATAATAATAATGATAATTATAATAGTAATAATGAAATAATAATAATAATAATAATTGTAATAATAATGATAATTGTAATAATAATACTTATGATGATAATAATGATAATGATAAAAATTATGAAAAAAATAACAATAACAATAAGTATAATGATAATAATAATAATAATGCCATCTAGTCTTTTCGCCCTCTGCTTGAAGCACATTGAAAGGTAGGCGTACCAGTGGACCCCTTGCAGCACAAGTACGTATTGCCCCTTCCCGTTACTCGCAGCAGTGTTACATCATGGCCTCAGATCAATGCCTGGCTACAAGAGATCAGCGCGGGTTATTGATGTTCCCTGGACACACACAGGCAGATTACACCACACTTGTTATCTAACAACTTAGGAGCTCTACCGCATAGATGCCAGAGAGTTACGGTAATTGTTCTAGTACGTCCAAGTGGTCCACAGAGACGTGCCCGGACAAATTGCAGTGATCAAAGACAGAAAGGATTTATTATTTAAAACAATACCAGTATAGTCCATGAGCCAATTCTGAAATAGGCCTTATTTTTGGAGTTTTGCGTGCGGAGAGGTGGAGGAAGGTTTCTTGGTACCAAATGAAAGAGCAGCATCCCCCATTCAATTTTCTACTTGTTAGCTGCCTTATTTCTTGCACGTTAAGTTTGTACAGAGGCCTGAAGTTGTGTGTATCAAAAATGGTAGATTTCCAAAATATAGGAAATTAATGGGGTAGGGGTAACAAAATCCACCATAAAATCTGAAATGAACAACTGACGGTTACAAATGACCCCTTGTTACATTTGCCAAAAATCAGGGTTTTGAATAAATTCAAGCAAGTTTCAAAATTTGACCTTGAACTCAAGTTCAAGGTCAAATCAGAGGCATTTTGAGGTCAAGATGAAAATTGGTGAGGCCAAAACCATTGAAAAAAGGTTATTTTTTCTTGTTCCAGGATGAAAATAGTAAGCACAACCATTATTTTGGTCTTAAAACTTGCGCATTAGGAATATCAAAGGAACAAATTTAGATTTGGTGTAAAAAAAGATGAAGAATGTGTGTTTTCGGGTAAGAAACAAACAAATATGAAGCGCTCATTTAGGTGTTCGCCATTAAATGTTCTTTGCTGTGTTACATAGTACACTGTGGTAGACGTCCTTGTTAGATTGAATAGTTTGATAAATGCTAAGCATGCTGCGTACCAAAAATGTCTGAGGAAGAAAAACTTTTTATTCATAAGTATTTCATGTAGAGTTGCAGGAATACCATCTCCAGGATATGGGTCAAAGGTCATAGGTCATCAAGCGCAATGGGCCTTATAAGTAAGACTTTGCGGTCAATTTCAGTCTCATCCGTCCTCCTATTTTATTTTTGACTTCAGGCCTCTGTACAAACTTAACGTGCAAGTGATAAGGTTGCCAACAAGTAGAAAATGAAATAGGGAATAAGGTTCTTTAATATTATGTTATTGAATGTCACTCCACCTTGTGCAAATATTGTCATTGATGAAGCAAAGAAATAGAAGGACAGATGAGACTGAAATTGAACGCAAAGTCTTACTTATAAGGCCCATTGCACTTGATGACCTTTGACCTTTGACCTTAATCCTGGATATGGTATTCCTGCAACTCTACATGTAATACTTCTGGATAAAAAGTGTTTCTTCCTTTGACATTTTTGGTACATAGCATGCTTAGCATTTATCAAACTATTCAATTTAACAAGGACGTCTACCACAGTGTACTTTGTAACACAGCAAAGAACATCTAATGGCAAACACCTAAATGAGCACTTCTATGAATCTCCATATTTGTTTGTTTCTGACCCGAAAACAGACATTCTTCATCTGCTTTTACACTAAGTGTAAATTTGTTTCTTTGATATTCCTTACGCGCAGGTTTTAAGACCAAAATAATGGTTGTGCTTACTATTCTTATCCTGGAACAAGTAAAAATAACCTGTTTTCAATGGTTTTGGCCTCATCAATTTTCACCTTGACCTCAAAATGACCCCAATTTGACCTTCAACTTGAGTTCAAGGTCAAATTGCTTTTGAAATACAGATGCATACAAAAGCCTGTCTCTATACAATTCCAACAAGGGGTCATTTGTTGCAGTCTGTTGTATATAACATATTTTAGAGCAGATGTTGTTACCCCCCACCCCATAATTCGTAATTACTACAGAGTTCTAATGTTTTTATATACACATAACTTCAGGCCTCTGTACAAACTTAACGTGCAAGCAATAAGGCTGCCAACAAGTAGAAAATGAACTGGGGAATAAGGTCCTTTGATATTATGCAATTGAATGTCACTCCACCTTGTGCAAATATTGTCATTGATGAAGCAAAGAAATAGAAGGACAGATGAGACTGAAATTGACCGCAAAGTCTTACTCATAAGGCCCATTGCACTTGATGACCTTTGACCCACATCCTAGAGATGGTATTCCTGCAACTCTACATGTAATACTTCTGGATAAAAAGTGTTTCTTCCTCTGACAATTTTGGTACATAGCATGCTTAGCATTTATTAAACTATTCAATTTAACAATGACGTCTACCACAGTGGACTATGTAACAGCAAAGAACATCTAATGGCGAACACCTAAATGAGCGCTTCTATGAAGCTCCATATTTGTTTGTTTCTGACCCGAAAACACATATTCTTCATCTTTTTTTAATAAAAATAAAAATGTATTCCTTATGCGCAAGTTTTAATACCAAAATAATGGTTGTACTTACTATTTTTATCCTGGAACAAGAAAAAATAACCTGTTTTTGATGGTTTTGGCCTCACCAATTTTCACCCCGACCTCAAAATGACCCTAATTTGACCTTCAACTTGAGTTCAAGGTCAAATTGTTTTTGAAATACAGATGCATACAAAAGCGTGTCTCTATACAATTCTAACGAGGGGTCATTTGTTGCAGTCTGTTGTATATGTCAGATTTTAGAGCAGATTTTGTTACCCCTACCCCATAATTCGTATTTACTACAGAATTCTAATGTTTTTATATACACACAACTTCAGGCCTCTGTACAAACTTAACGTGCAAGCGATAAGGTTGCTTACAAGTAGAAAATGGAATGAGGAATGCTGCTCTTTCATTTGATACCAAGAAACCATCCTCCCCCTCTCAGCACGTTTTTCCAAAAAAATCCAGGCTTGGCTCATGGACTAGTAGTCAGGATCTAATTGAGAAACTGGCTGCCCAATATTGACAAATTTATGTAAAAATTTTGGGCATCCAAAATTTTAAGGGGGATCACAATGTTCTCAGATTTCAACCACGAATATGTACGAATTTATCAAAATAATGCATAAAATCCTTATAGAATTCCATGGGAATTATATGGAGTTGAAAATTTGTAAGGCTCAGCTATTTTGTTGTAGAGGTGCCCAGACAAATTGTAGTGTTATATCACAGACAGAAAGGATGATTTTACAAATAAATCAAAGAAATGCGTTTGTCAGGTTCCGATATGTAATTGAGTGTTTAGTATTGGTCAGCATTTCCTTGATATCAAAGACAGAAAGGATGATTAAAAAATATTTTGTAGAATCTTTTTAAAAGGTTTAACAGAGATATTGTCGTTGGCTGGATTCTGTTCAGCATTTCCTTTTCCATTGTTTAATCATTTCTTTCACAAAAAGAATCAGATGAGATAGTTTTGCTGCAGACATGCTGAGAGAGAGGTCAAATGATTACTATTGGCGTCATAGTCTTTAAGCCAGCAGGGCGTCTGGCTGTCTTTTTGGACACCTTAAAAGCCACCCCTCAGGACACCCATAAAAGATTTGTGAAGAATTTCTTAAAATGTCAATCTCAAGCATATAATTTAATTTTTTCATCTCCATATAATTCCCATGACATTGTATAAGAATATCATGCCTTATTTTTATGAATTTATACATGTTTATGGTTGAAATATGAGGATATTGTGGTCCCCCTTAAAATTTTGGATGCCCCAAAATTTTACAATTGCCAATTTAAGGCACCAAGTTTCCAAATCATGGCTTAGACCCTGATTGGCGTTTTATTTTAGAGGAAAAAGCCACCGTTGGCCAAAAATATTTCTGTTCGTGTACATGCAATCTCAAATATTCCTGGCATCTGCTGCATACATGCTGGGTTGCAATAAGGGTAAAAACTTCATGCCTTTAGAGATCCACTTGACCAGTGTTGTCTGGACCTGTCATACTTTTGAAAATAGCTTTGGAATGAAGCATAAATTTACAAGTTATTTGAAGGAGAGTTGTAGATAGATTTCCGATGAATAATACTCGTTTAAATATTTTCTAAATATTGTTCTTGTTAGAGAGATATCACCAAAATTGCCAGGCAGTTTTGTTTGCTACAAGCATGATTGTGTTTTAAAACTACTTAAGTTGCAATTCAATTATTAAATGGAAGATCCTCGATCCGCTGGACTGTATGCATTCATATTTCAGATTTGCATTTTCATGTACCCTTCATTCACTCTCTGGATCTGTTTCTCTGCTGGAGGTGTCAGGTTGCCAGCTTTATTTATTTATGTAAAAGGTTACCTAGTTCCGCTTTATGATTAACCATTATATTGCTTGTGGCTAATTTGGCCAATACAAAATCATGAAACCTGAAATATGACTGAAACCCTGGCAAATGGGTACTCATCTGAGAGTACTCAGTGAGAGCTATCCAATGAATACCAACATTACAGGTTTTATATGATTTTTTCCAAAATATGTGCATCCTTGTGCTTAGGAAGAAAGAAGCCTCAGCATTGGAAGGGTTAACGGAATACATAAATTCAATTCCAGGGAACCATGGGCTGGTCGGGTCGGGAAGCAAATAGGTATATAACCAGCAGAAGTGTGATGAGAAACAACAATAACCTGAACCCATTGTTCTCTGATTCAATTGTTATTAGATTGTTAGGGATATTTTTGGCTGACTGCCAGGCAATGTGTTATATGATGAGAAGTAAGGATAAAGTAGAAACTAGAGTTAAGTCGATTAGGTTGTCTATTGGCACTGGGCTAGGAGACCTTGTATATTTGCATCTTGACTTATTGAACATTCGGGTGAGTATGAGTGAAGGCCTCTGAGTCAAAAGAAACACTTTCAAAATAGTGCTACCAGTTCTCTTTGGCTGTAAAGTAAATACCACCTTTCTCTTAGATCTTGTAATCCTGTCTCTCCCACCCTCCCTCCCTCCTTCCCTTCCTCCCATTCCCTCCCCCTCTCTCTCTCTCTCTCTCTCTCTCTCTCTCTCTCTCTCTCTCTCTCTCTCTCTCTCTCTCTCTCTCTCTCTCTCTCTCTCTCTCTCTCTCTCTCTCTCTCTCTCTCTCTCTCTCTCTCTCTCTCTCCATAAGCCATTCATACATTAATACTCAAGTGTTCTTCTAAAAAATGATATCATTATCTAGTATTCTTTTGAAAATAACTATGGAATAGATAATGATTTCACAGATCATTTGAGGAGAGTTAATTGTTGGTATCATTCTGATTCATTTTTCTCCATCAAATATATTCCTAACTATGCTTAAACCTGCATGATTTCATCAAAGATATCAGACTCCTTTTGGCTGTGGTGAGCATTAATGGGTTAGGTAAAACAGCATGAATTGATGAAAGTGGTTTTATAATATAATTCATGTTTTTTCTCCTTTACTAACTCCATTCGTTCTAGATGTTTATTGGCCTGGTCATGAGGTTAACACGCGTTCCATTTGTCAAGTCGGCTGTAATAGAGGTAGATATAGGACAAATTAGCTTGTCAGTCAAGGCCTGCCTCGATCCCAAATTGGCTTGATTCATCTGCCGATATAGAAACATGCTGGGCATATTTAATCCGCAACTCGCTCAAACTCTTACGCTCCCACCAAACGTGGAGGACTTCTTTCACGTTATCAAGCCAAATGCTAAAGTATTCCTGCAGGAATATCGAGAGCATATCAAATTGGAAACTGCATGTAGATCAAGCCAATGCCATTTCCTGAAATACTTGGAAAAAATACCATGGTGTTCAGCCTAGAACATGGTATTTTCATTCTGTTTTGTTGGATTTTACTTACAATGTTCTTCTATGCTATTCAAATGTGTACAGGAGATCTGTATATCTATTTGTATCTCTGGCTGGACTAATTATATTAGCTAAATTGTGACTTATTTAGTATTAATATTGGAAGGTAAAGGTGTTTGGTGTATAGTCTTGTATCCACCGAAGTGCTCACACAACCTTCCTCCCCTAGCAGGCCTGTACACACAGAAACCATTTCAATCCCTGAGGGATATATGCCAGAGCAGTTGGCAGCATATAGCGCACAAGCTCGAAGCACTGCCTTATTAATGCTAGGTACCCATTTTACAGCTGGGTAGACTGAGGCAATATGGAATAAACTGTCTTGCCCAAGAACAGACCAAAGTGCCCCGGCCAGGAATTCAACAGCGACCTACTGATTACTAGTCTGACACCTAACCAACTGGGCTACTTTGTCCCCCATATATATACATATATATATATATATATATATATATATATATATATATATATATATATATATATATATATATATATATATATATATATATATATATATATATATATATATATATATTGTCATTGTGGATCTATAAAAATAACTTTTTCTCAATAAATGTCAGGTGAAACCTCCCACTTAGTAGTAATGAAATATAACTGTAATCTATTATCTACGCATTCAGTTAGATAAAATGCTTGATCATTCAGCCATGCCTGACTGTGCATCCTTCTACACTGCTTAACCCCTTCACACTAAGAAGTCTCCTTGGAAATCATTTTCTACATGCCTGATTCTTTCTCAAAATATATTGGTTGTAAAGCATAAATTGAAACACATTTGAAGTAGTGTTTGTGCTCTAGTTATAATTAACATTTTCTCTTTCATTTGTTTTGAAAAAATTGTTTTTTATAGTGAGATATCTCCAAAATAGCAGATCTGTTTGGGAGGAAGAGGGTGAATGAAACGTGACTGTGTACACACATTGCACAGGGAGATTAGACAGGGAACCAGTGGGCAGAAAACCAGAACAATTCTGACTCATGACTGAATCAATTCAATAGCAACCTGTAAAACAAACAACCTGCTGAGCCACAAGCTTCTTTCCAGAACTGCTTTAACTATCCAACTGTTCTCTTCTTTCCCTGGGGCTACGTACAGCTTTCCTACATTAACATCCTATTACAGTACCAGCAGTGAGATGGCTTAGAGTGAAAAGCACTGAATTCAAAGCATGCGCTGTCAGGCCTTTAGATCTCTGTGAGGCACTAAAGCAATGAGAGAGTGAGAGAGAGAGAGAGAGAGAGAGAGAGAGAGAGAGAGAGAGAGAGAGAGAGAGAGAGAGAGAGAGAGAGAGGGAGAGATAAAGAGAGAAGAGGGGAGAGAGAGGGAGAGGAATTGGGGGGAGAGAGAGAGAGAGAGAGAGAGAGTCAAATACCCTTAATGCTTAACAACCTAGTTCAATGCACATGTTGTCTGAGCATGTTTTAACCCTTACATAACTGAAGTAGCTCAAAAAGCTATTTTTGTGATATCTTTATCATCATGGTAACATTCATTTGGAAAATAACGGGAGTTAAAATGTTTATCATAATTCAAAAACCAAATATTCTTCAAAGTCTGGATGTACTGTCAAAAGTTACCTGGCATTTACAGACAACCATGTTTTTAGAGTTTGACCTCTAGTTATTGAAGCTGCTAAAGATATTTCCTATCCAAAATACATACAAAAAACACAACACAAAGATTATAAATGACAGGATCATGTCTTGTTTTAGGGTTAATTTGTTGGAAGTCATATCTAAACAGGAAAAGGGAAGTTTATTTTTGGATTTGGTTTATTTAATCTAGTACTTAAATTCATGCACGAAAAACTACACTATAAAGTGCCTGGTTGAAATCCATGCAGTCAGTACGTAAGAGACAGCAAGCAGCTTATAACCCTTCTTATGCTTAGGCTACTTTTATCCAAAGCACAACGCAGACATTATTGAAAACCCTTTAAACCCTGCCATGATGGTATTCATTGGAAAGCACTTGCTGAGTCCTCTCAGATGAATACCCATTTGCCAGGGTATCAGTCATTTTTTAGTTTTTTTTTGCATCATTTTGTATTGGCAAGGTTAGCCACCAGCAGCACAGGGGTTAACCTTTTTGCTGCTGATGGCTAATTTGGTCAATATGACATGTTGACAAAAAGCAGAGATTAAGGCTGAAACCCTAGCACACATCTGATACTACTCCACGAGAGCTTTCTAATGAATACCAACATGACAGGGTTTAAATGATTTTCAATAAATCCTTGCCTTCTTGTTCATTTGGGGAAAGTATAGCCCCAGCATCAGAAGGGTCAACTCATTAATTAATGCTTCAGAGTTCAGCTAAAAGTGTCATCTGGATCTATGATACATTTGACAATAACTTGAGTGTTTGAAATAATTTTACAAAATATTTGAAGGACAGATTGAAATTCCTTACAAATATTTTGGGTGACTTGAAGGGTGATTTTTGAGGGTTTATAATTGGGTGTCCGGATGGCATCCTAAAGCCCTGCTGGCTAAGACTTTGCTTTGAAATAAAATTATCTTGTCACAATGATATCACCAAAATAGCACCTTGGGATGCTAAAGGCATGAATAGATGAAGTTGGTCTTCACATTGAGAAAATTTCCCTCAGGCTGTTTCATGATATCAATTCTACTGAGGCCTGTCATTTCGGTTGCTCAAAGCTCATTCAAATGACGAGAATGAGAATTAGGTAGTAAGTCAATAGGAAAATTCAGCTGTCACACATGAGATCCCCATGGAGAACCATTTAACTGTCTTATAATAACCCATCCTGTTACAGCCGCCAAAACTACCTGACTATTCTCTAACAAAAGCATTGATTGGAAGCTACTTGAAGGAGAGTCATTACTGGTATTTAAAACTCTATCTATAACTCTCCTTGAAATAGTTTGCAAATTAATGCTCCATTCCAAAGTTATTCTCAAAAGTATGGCAGGCCCAGACAACATTTGTCAACTAGATAAATAGGTCCCTCCATTTTTGCCCAGTATGCCTAAACGCATCCTTAGTGATATCTCTTTGGAAAGAGCAATTTCCTGAAAACATTTGAAGGAGAAATGTTGATCTGAATCCAACTCACAACTCTCCTTTAAATAATTTGTGAATCTTTAAGTTATTTCAAAGTTATTTTTATAAGTATCATAGTATTGTAACAGACAACATATTGCCGATAAATTTAGGTATAAATAGGTTAAAACCAAGCTCCGCCCATGTATTTTAGGGGTATTATGGTCGAAGCATTAACATGATTGACCTGGACCTTGAGTTTGTACTCAATCTGACAGCTAATAGAACATTAACCCTTTAAATGCTAACACAAGATTTGTTCGAAGCACAAGGACACGTGGATTTTTAGAAACCATCTAAACCCTGTCATGTTGGTATTCATTGGATAGCCCTCCCTGAGTACTCAGATAAGTACCTATGTGCCAGGGTTTCAGTCTTTTTTTTATTATTTTTTGTGTCATTTTGTATTGGCCAAATTAGCCACCACCGGCATAAGGGTTAAGCTCACTAAATAATTGAGTGAAATATTTTTACAAATATGAAGAAGGGTTATGAAACCAAAACGGAACTACATTTCTCTCTCAAAATATTCATAATTTTTAAGTTATGATTATATTTTCATATGTTTTGGACCCTTTGTGGTTCTTAGGTCTCAATGTGTTAACTCTTATGCTGCTGGTGGCTCATTTGGCCAAAACAAAATGATACAAAATAACACACTGAAAAATGACTGAAACCCTGGCACATGGATACTCATCTGAGTACACCCAGTGAGAGCTATCCAATGATTACCAACACAACAGGGTTTAGATGGTTTTCAAAAATCTTTGCGTCCTTGTGCTTTGGACAAAAGTAGCCTCCGCATTGAAAGGGTTAAAGCAAGAAGGTGGTTTGAAGACAGAAAGGGGATAAAAGGAGGGGAGTGGCAACGGCGCCTTTGGCAAGGGACTTCTTGTTCTTGTGTGTTGAGGGGTAGAATTACCTAACAATGAATGAAAAAGTTCCAGGCTAGAAGCAGTATTGCTAAAGTACTGGTTGCTATGGTAATTGTCAGCGGTTTCTTGATAAATGGCTATTATGTATCAACAAATCTATTCCCCTTCACCCTTTACCTTAACCCATTCATGCTCAAAAGTTCCTCTTGAAATTGTCGTCTGGATATTTTATACTTCGGTCAATATCTTGGGAATTAAGAATTTCTTCAAAAAATATTTGAAGGAGAGTTGTTGGGAGTGATCTGAGAAACATATTATCTCATTCAACATTTTCCTACCTAAGCTTTTCCCTGAAAGATTTCACTTAAATTAGCATGGTTTTGCCACTGTGAGCTTAAGTGTGTAAACCCATTCTTCGCTATAGAGGCACACAAAGCCTTAATTAATTTTCTTGAGACAATGTCATTACAATTTCATTACATATGTAATGTAATTAATTAGATTGTTATAATCAACAAAAGTGACAAAATTTACACGTTCAAACATGCGACAAGTTCAATTATTTAATCTGATTATTTCCCATGGTGTTAACCCTTTTGCTACTGGTTGATAATTTGGCCAATACAAAATGATGCAACCTGATAATTGGCTGAAACCCTGGCACATGGGTACTCATCTGAGAGTACTCAGCGAGAGTTTTCCAATGAATAACAACATGACATGGTTTAGATGGTATTCTAAAATATTTGCGTCCTTGTGCTTTGAACGAAAGTAGCCTCAGCATTAGAAGGGTTATAATGCAGCTTCATGTATGACTTGTAGCCTTCAGGAACCTAATCTTGGCTCAGCTCTATTAGCCTTTAGATTGGGATCAAAGTTGACCCTCAAACATAAGATTCTACCAAGAAGTCATCAATTGCTCTGAAATTACCACCAGGGAGCTTAGTATGTAAAGAAACCTGAAGGAATAAAGGAATGAATTTCTTTATCTGTGCAATAGTGCTCCAGGCCAGGATTAGCCACTGTTTAAGATCCCCTGAGGTCCTTAACCCTTATGCTGCTGGGGGCTAATTTGGCCAATTTGATACAAAATGATGCAAGGACTTATCAATGAAAACTCCAGTTGTGAATGGTCTGAAGGAAGAAAGCTTTACACCAATACCAAGAAGCATAGATTGTGTTTTTCAAAACACCTTTTTTGGAGAGTGCAGTATTGTTTAGTTATGTAATGTACCTTTGGACTGTGTTAGATTAGGATGACAGCATGCAGGATCACACAATCCTATTGTTACCAACCACTCATCAACCTAACTATCTCGAGTGGGAAGTCAGGGACGCCATTCTTATGTGGTTCAGAAAAAGATATATAGAGACCAAGAGCAGGAGAACACTTGCTAGTGTCCCTGTAATAGGGTGTCCAGCCAAGGACGTAGCCAGGACCCATCCAGCCTGTCTTTTGGACAGGCAGTTTCCTAGGAAAAGTCCTTTTTTGACAGGTCAAAATCTCTATGAAGAATTTTCCATTTTTTTAAAAGCTAATAGCCATATCTTTTCCTAGCAATCCATCTATGACTGGAGTGTAAATTGCAATTTTTGCACAGTAGCATATTAAATGTAGTAGTAAAGTGTATTTGAAGAAGCTAAGCAGCTAAATATGGATAGTCAGAAATTATGTGAGTGCTGTTTTGGACAGGCATTTTTGAAATCCTGGCTAAGACCCCAGGTGGTTCAGAAATGAAATATAATAAAGACCAAGAAGAAGGGAGCACCTGCTAGCTCCCCTGTACATAATGGATTGGCCTGCTGTAAGCAAATGCCCAATCTATACATACCAGCATTGCTTTGATAAAGAAAAAGGTCTTTTATTTCAACATAACTTTGCAATTTCCAATAAACTGTGCAAAAAGAATGTAGCTTAAAATATTAATACATGCATTGAAAAGAACATGTTTATATTATAAAAAGGACTGATATTATGCAGAGAATATATTTTACCCTTGTTCACTTTATTCAAAGGGCTCTAAGGGGCTCCAATAGTTGAGTGGTAATATAGCCTTTCTCATTAACTGCCTGCTCTCTCTCTCTCTCATGCACTCAGTCAAAGTTCCAATGTTTGACATTGTTTCAAAAACTTGTGGGGAAGTTGCCAGTGACTTAGTTGGTGGTTTCTCCAACCATTGCCACCTTGCTTAACCCTTATGCTACTGGTGGCTAATTTGCCCAATACATAATGATGCATAAAAACGTTAAAAATTAACTGAAACACTGGCACATGAGTACTCACCTGAAAGTACTCAGCGTGAGCTTTCCAATGAATACCAACATGACAGGGTTTAGATGGGTTTTTTTTAAATCTTTGCACCCTTGTGTTTTTGACGAAAGTTACACCTCAGCATTGGAAGACTTAAATTCCAAATTAACAGAGGTCCAGGTATATGCAAATGTTGACATGGGTTGTGCAAAGATAGACAGTTGACACCCTGGAGGCAAGCATGACATAATTACAGTGTCTTAGTTTTCTAAGATTCTTTTATAGACGGAACAAAGCATACCCTGGTGATGTGTTTACCATTGTGATCATCACAATACCACTTAACATGGCTGAGTGAATGTTGGTTTTCTTATATAATAATGGTCAGATGCCATTAAACTTACAGGGAACAGCATTCCCCTGTAGCTAAGCTTGTGAATGGTTGATATGCCAACCACAGTCTTAGCCAGCAGGGTTTCTGGCCATTATCTGGACAGCTGATCCTTCAAGAATAACCCCTCAGGACACCCAAATCTTTTTGTGACTGATTTCTTAAAATGTCCCCTTCAGTAAAAATAGAGGCTTATTAAAAAGGCTGAGAGTTTGATCTTGCCAGCGTTGTAGGTCAAATGTTTTTCAAAAGTATTGTAGTCTACATGTTTCGTGATTTTCCTTCAGGGAGTTTTCATAGATATATCAATGCATTGTATCAAAAAGAAATCAAAAACAAATAATCAATGTATTCATTTTAGGAAAAAAAATTAAACAATGACATCCTATATAAGCGCGTGTGAATTTTATCCCGGGCATCAGTATGCCTAGCACTTGGGGCATCAAATAAAAAACCTAGACCCCGATCCGTTAGTGTTAGAATCAAGAAGAATTGGCAATATCACTTTCTATTTTTAGCACCCCAGTGGAGTACTTGCAATTATAGCACCCTGTAGTGGTTGCCGTAACTGGTTTGTTTGAGGTCATTTTTCTGAATAAAAAGGTTATTTTTATCCTGGATCTCCCTGAAACTGAACTACAATACAGCTTGATGTATATTTCTGTACTGCCATAAACAATGGCGTGAGAATGATTCACAGGTGTTTATTGCTTAGATGATGCATATATATTGATAAATTGGTCAGTTTGCCCTTAGATGACCAAACACAAGTGGATTCGAAACCAGTCGGTCAACCTGAACATGCTAGCCTCAACCAGTGTCAACTAATAGCCGCTAATTGGGCAAAATAGGTGCTCTGGGCACCCCCAGCTTGTGGTGGAGATAAGGTTTCTCTGTAATGTTATCAATGCAAGAGCCCTGATTGGTCCTTGTTCCCACTTGACCTCGCACTGATGCCTTATCTGGTACTCCTGGCATGAGTCCAGCATGTAACTATAGGGCATATATTAATTGGTCTCTCGTTACATATCCATTCTTTTCTTCATCCAAGGTTTGCCGTAGTGATTTTTATCAGTTACTACATGACCAGATATTGATATTAGGTTGCTTAATCTATCAACTTCTCTTCCTGGTCAAATTAGGCATCTCACAAGTTATATGGGAAGAAAGGTTATATGATTGAGTACATTTCGCAGAATTTTGAAATAATTTTTCTTCATGTTTTTTTCTGGATGCATTATGGTTTTTAGTGCACAAATTTGTTCTTTTCTTGGGAATCAGCTTAGGCCTAAACAAAAATGCTTGTTACCTGTACTGTAACAGGTCAGAAAAAATAGGGTAGGTGGGTAGGTATTTTTTTTTAAACAATGCATGTTTCATGGCAGCTGTAGTTGCAATTCATTGTTCTAGTCATGTATTTATGTTGATTGGGAGTTCGAAGGGCATACAAAAACTTATAAAGGTAGGGATTTTTTTGAGTAAAAAATTGTTACAGTTGGGTGACAGAAGATAAACAAACAAATAACTTTTTAAGGCCCTAGGCACTGAGAGCATGAGTGTATTGGTACAAAGTATCCTGTCTGCAAGCTAGAGGGTGGTTGTTCCAATAGTTACGTCCTTAGTGGTGGCAAGGGAGCAACGATTTTGGCAAATCATCAAGGGAGGCTTCAGTGCATGTTAACCCAATCCTACTTAGAGATCTGCTTGACCCATTAACGTTAACAGTAGCCAAAAGTTGCCTGACAATTTTGGTGAACTCCTTTAGGCAAAAAAGTAGTTGGGAACATATTTTACAGGGAAATGATCATAAGAATATTTATTACCATCAATTCTGTAAAATTGTTCTTCATTTCCTAGTTATGGTCAAGAGTATCAAAGATCCTGATGACAATTTCTAGCGTAAACTAGCATAAACTCATGAACATTAATGGGTTAGCATACCGATGAGTCAATGCCAGATACATTCATATTCTCTGATACTTCTGTACCGTAAATTCTCGCAAATTTCGGGCACCCTAGGAATCTTGGCCACTATAATTATTTTACGAAATAATTACTGTGGAATCTCATTCCCCCTCTATCAACCCGAGGACAAATTACACCAAATGTCGGCCACCCATTAAATTTTGCTGATATAACAAAATCACTTAGGTGGTCAATCTACAAAGCAATTGCATATTTGTTTACGAAAATCGTGAATAATAAAAAGTGTCCAATATTTGCGATTTACGGTGATAAAAAAAAATTGCCAATATATTTTTCGGAGAATTTGTCAATCATTCATCTGGTACTGATTGGCATTTTACCCTCAAGTATCCCCCAAAGGATACTTTGATCTTTAAGACTTTTTTTTATATATAAAACAGGATTTGCCAACCCTTTTTTAAAGGGTCCCTCACCATGCCTTAGTGGTAAAAGTGGTTAGTAAGCCTGCCCACTGCATAAAAAAGCTGTGAAATGGGGTATTTAAGTGGTACCACTGTCAGAGTCAGCCCCACTGTCTAACGTAGTGGTAAGACCACTGTTTCCTGCAGTAAAGCCACTGTTTCTTACAGTGGGGCCACTGTTTCTTACAGTGGGCCACTGTTTCTTACAGTGGGACCACTACATAAACCCATATGTGACTGGAAAAAAATCCACATATATCAGGAACCACTATAATGGGGCTTCCAAAACGTAGTTTATCTAAGGACCACCTTTTCTTGCAGTGGGGCCACTGCTAATTACAGTGGGGCCACTAAATAAACTCTATGTGACTGATATGGAGATGCAGGCTTTTCCTTATCTGTAGGAAGGTATATAATATATAATAATAGGGTCAACTAGTACAGAACTTGACCTTGTTATTCAAAATTGTGACAGTTGACAGAATGACATTGTAGGAGAAGGAGGTGAGTTGATTTCATTGACAGAAATGTGCTCTGTAAATGGTGTGAGGGAAATTTTGAAAAACTAACTAAGACAAATTGTGTGTTAGGTTATTTTAAAGGATAAAGTCAAGGCTATTTCAGTCAAAAGGGCAGGTGAATATCTCTGCTGTTGAATACAGAAAATGCAAGGTGAGATGAAATACTCAAGTTAGACAGGAAAGGCATGCTGACATATGATTTAGAAGTGACTATGATGTTGAGATAAGGTGGGTATGATATAGAGTTTCTCTTTATTTACATCAGCTGTGTCAGAGTGTTAGAGTATTCCATGATTCAGGAGAAGGGAACCTTGCAAACTATGATATGTGACTAATGTTAGGTCTACAGTCCATCAAGATTTACATAGACTGGAGAGACAATTAGCAGACAGAAGACAGGAACGTCTTAGAATAATTGTCCAGAATATGTTGCCATGATAATAATCCTATGTAAATGTTCTTAACAGGTTAAACCTCTTTCTAATAAACTTTTTAGAAAATTATTTTAACTATTGAGTGTCTATCTATTAATGTATCTATTTATTCATTCATTCATTCACCTATTACCATACATTTTAATTTTACAGAAATGTCAACCACTTCCTTTGACAGTGGTAAAACCACAGCATCTTGCAGAAAAGCATGACTTTACCACTGTCTGAAACAGTGGGACCACTACATTGAACAGTGGTAAATCTACTGCAACTAGCATTATAGGATGATCATACCACCGTCAGGAATAGTGGGACCACTCTCTTGATCAGTGGTATGACCACTGCATCTGTTAGTGGTAGAGAACTGCTGATGCAATGGTATGCAGGCCCACCTACCACTGTCCACAACAGTGGGACCACTATGAAGCAACCACTGTTTGCAAAAGTGGCCATGAAGCCCCAATAAAGTGTCTCCGCTTTTGCAAAAGCGGGACACTTCTGACAGGCTTAAAGGGCACTTTTTTTTCAGTGGTACAAAAAAGTGGTAATAAACCCACTACAACAAGGCTCTTGGGCCACATTCCAGGAAAGTGGGGGATGGTGCTACAGCTCTTGAGAGACCCATGTACTATCCACTATATTTTTCAGTGGTACCACTGTATTTCTCAGTGGCACCACTGTAGGCAACCACTCATAACCCACTGAAACACCCCATGTAAACCACTGCACTATAGTAAGGGGTGGCTCAGACATCTAAGGAGAGCTTTTCTGTATATGTGGACAACACAGACAGCGATCATAATGACATAACCAAACAGGTTCTAAATCAGCATTTAGAAACTGGATGGCCAAAATTGGCAAATGTAAAATTTTGGGGCGTCCTATTTTTCAAGGGAGACCTCAATAAATGATTTAAACCATAAACATGTAAAACTATTTACTTTTTGTTCAAGTGTGGCATAATAGCCTTACAATGTCATGGGAATTATATTGAGGTGGAGAAACCATTATATGCTTGAAATTGACATTTTAGAAAATGACTCCAAGTAATATTTGGGTGACCTGAGGGGTGGTTTTGAGGGTTTAGGTGTCCAAATGACGCCCTAATGGCTAAGACTACTATGTGACTAGAATACCTTTGCCATTTTGGTTGCTGCAGGAAGGAATTGATTGCAACGAAATCTTTCCGTGACTCAATCAAGTCTTCTGGGAATACGACTCTTTACCACACACACAAAAAAAAATGACCGTAATCTATAAATTCTGTGTTATCTGTGTTGGTCGGTGTGAACCCCTGACGTAGATGGATGTTTAGGCCCGCCATTTCGGTTATGAAACCTTCTCATTTAGCCTGACCCATTTTTGCCTCTTTTGGGTTAAATGGTGATCTTGGCGATCAGGAGGCGTCGGAGAAGCTGGAGGCAAATTATGTAATACCGATCCTCGGAGCTTTTTGTATGCAATTGGTCGTCTTGTTCAGTAAGGGATGGATCCTAGCTGAAATTAACCGCGTGTGTTTGGTGAATTGGTTGGGCGATTGATGTTGGCAGTTTGAGACGTGACCGGGAACTTCCATGAGAGATTATACGAGATGTAGAGACCCGGGGTAATCGTGAGATACAGTGAACAGATAAGATAGCAGTGGAATTCTCTCCACCCCCCCCTCTCTCTCTCTCTCTCTCTCTCTCTCTCTCTCTCTCTCTCTCTCTCTCTCTCTCTCTCTCTCTCTCTCTCTCTCTCTCTCTCTCTCTCTCTCTCTCTCTCTCTCTCTCTCTCTCTCTCTCGTCTCTCTTCTCTCTCTCTCTCTCTCTCTCTCTCTCTCCCCCTCTCTCTCTCATTTTTTTTCTCTCATTTTTTTTCTCTCTCTCTCAATTTATCTCTCTCTCTCTTTCTTTCTCTCTCTCTCTCTCTCTGTCTCTCTCTCTCTGTCTCTCTCTCTCTGTCTCTCTCTCTCTGTCTGTCTCTCTCTCTCTCTCTCTCTCTCTCTCTCTCTCCTCTCTCTCTCTCTCTCTCTCTCCTCTCTCTCTCTCTCTCTCTCTCTCTCTCTCTCTCTCTCTCTCTCTCTCTCTCTCTGTAGCAGGTAGATAGCTGGGAGACCACTTGTCTTAAGGAAAATATCATGGTCTTGGACATTCATGAGGAGTTCTTAGTTATCCTTAATTCCTTCCATACTAGTAATAGATATAGCTACAATA
>OZ012700.1:11207982-11213880 GCA_963942565.1 Maea johnstoni | reverse complement strand
GTTTTCCTATTTTTTTGCATTCTTGTGCATTGGACGATGAATGTACCCTCAGCAGGAGAAAGGTTATTATTTCCACCTTGCACTGAGCTGACCCTGTTAGGCCTATAGGAGTGTATGTAGAGAAGTAGGTAGTATCTAATGAATACCAACATGACAGGGTTTAGACGGTTTTCATTTTTTTTTGCATTCTTGTGCATTGGACGATGAAAGTACCCTCAGCATGAGAAGGGTTATTATTTACACCTTGCACTGAGCTGACCCTGTTGGGAGATGCTGGCCTAATATAAGAGGAGTGCATGAAGAGATGTAGGTAGTATCTAATGAATACCAACATGACAGGGTTTAGATGGTTTTCATTTTTTTTTGCATCCTTGTGCATTGACTGATGAAAGTGCCCTCAGCATGAGAAGGGTTATTATTTACACCTTGCACTGAGCTGACCCTGGCAAGAGATGCCGGCCTAGAGGAGTGTATGTAGAGAAGTAGGTAGTATCTAATGAATACCAACATGACAGGGTTTAGATGCTTTTCCTTTTTTTTTGCATTCTTGTGCATTGGCCGATGAAAGTACCCTCAGCATGAGAAGGGTAATTATTTCCACCTTGCACTGAGCTGACCCTGGCATGAGATGCCGGCCTATCCCTGGAGTAGGAAGTGAGCATGTGCATCACGGAGTTCTGTGATCTCGCAGTGCACTGTAAGCCGTCATAATAACATGTCAGGCAGCGCAAGTGGGTTTTGTATTGCGAAGAGGAGTTCTTAGAAGTGCCATCTCCCCCGAGGTCTTTCTCCTCCTCCTCCAGTGTTAAGCACTACCACTCTTTGATGTCACGAGTGAGAAGCTTCTTAGCTGGCTGTAACTAAAAGGGACTACGCTGTACACTGCTCCTGCACCTCTTCTTCCTCCCCTTTCTTCTCTTCCCTTCCCTTTTCCTCCTCTTCCTCCTTCTCTTCCTTATCTTTGATGTCAGGGTGATATGCTTCTCAACTGGCTATACCTGTAAGGGACTATGTCGTTCACTCCTCCTCCTCATCTCCCTTATCCTCTTCCTCCTCCCCCTCATCCTCTTCCTCCCCCTCCTCTTCCTCCTCCTCCTCTTCCTCCTCCCCCTCATCCTCTTCCTCCCCCTCCTCTTCCTCCTCCCCCTCATCTTCTTCCTCCCCCTCCTCTTCCTCCTCCTCCCCTGTTCATCTTCCCTATCCTCGTCCTCCTCCTCCCATCTTCATCTTCCTCCTCCTCTTCTTCCTCCTCCCCCTTCACCTTCCTCCTCTTCCTACTCCTTTTCCTCCTCCCCCTCCTCTCCATCTTCCTCCTCCTCCCCCTCATCCTCTTCCTCTTCCCCTTCCTCCTTTTCCTCCTCCTCTTCCTTCTCCTCCCCTCTTCATCTTCCTCCTCTTCCTCCTCCTCCCCCTCTACCTCCTCCTCTTCCTCCTCCCCCTCTTCATCTTCCTCCTCCTCTTCCCAAGCCTGGTTCTCCGGCGGTATTAGGTATAATGCCCCCACCACTGTATAAACTAAGTAGGTTTGATGTCTCTTTCAAACTATAGATGGCAGCACTGTTTTCATATGTTGCAGTTATAGACCACAGCTCAAGTGTGTCCCCCTTGAGGATTTGTGCAGAACTAAACCTGGAGTGAAATCAACTCAGGTCAGATCAGTGGAAGAACCAGATATCATTTGTAGCAAGTCTACCTCTTCCTCCTCCTCTTCCTAGGTGCTCCTCCTCTTCCTCCTTCCTCTTTCCTCTTACTTCTCCGTATCCTCCTTTTCCTCCTCCTTCTACTCCTTTCTCTCCTTGAGCTTGCCCTTATGGTCATATGTTCCAAGGCGTTGCCATTGACTGGTGGCTGCCTTTCACCACTCTCCAGGTTGGAATCCTGTCAGGGGCACATCAGAAGGTTGCCTGTGACTCGGGATTAGCCGGTAGGGATATCATTGATACTCGACAAATCAACATTTTCGCTTTGTCAATTAAATCAAATCAAATGGTTGGGTATCGAATCGAAATAATCAATATTCTGTACTCCAATAATGGCGTATGAATATTAATAGAAAATACACTTTTCCCAGACATCTTCCTGTTAAACTAACACAAAGTGAAACTCAATATTGAAGTATTTTCTCTGGCTTATGTAAGAGATATTGGAAGGAATGGTGTACTTTACTCATAGTCCAGTCAAATTATGAAATACCTAGAACAAATTGCTACAGAAAGTTTTTTTGCTTTGACTGGTTCATTGGACCTAACTGAACATCATATCAAAAGTTTCCCGAAAGTTACCCCCTCTAAGGGCCCTAATTTGCATAAATTCAAAATGGCCGATATGCCAAATTGGACAATTCACAGATTTCAGGGCCTTGTATTTCAATCAACTAACACTCACACATCAGTTGAATTTACAGGTCTGAATTAGTATGTTATATAGATGCTGTAAACAGAAAATATAATTGTAATATTGACCGTTTGGTCAAATATGGTCATTTGAAAATGGCCATCTGACCTCCAATCAGAAACGTTTGGTTATTCACATCAATGATTTTAGGGCCTTGTATTTCCTGACATAACAATCACCCAGGAGGTAAATCCTCAGATCTGAATAAGTATGTTATATAGATGCTGTAAAAAGAAAATATAATTTTAATATTGACCCTTTGATGAAATAAGGTCATTTGAAAATGGCCATATGATCTTAGATAAGGAGGGTTTTGGTTATTTGGTACCAGTTTGGGGGACCGCATAACTTGGTACCAGTTGGGGGGACCACGAATAACCCTTATATCTTGAAAGCCCTGGAACCCCTCTTCAAGTCCCTGCATGATGGACATCTGCACCTGGTAGCTGTTTTGAGATATTGACCACCCAAGGTTCTTGTAATGTCCCTTTTTTATGCCAAATTGGACAATTCACTGATTTCAGGGCCTTGTATTTCCTGAACTAACCATCATATAGCAGTGATATCATTAGGTCTCAATGAGTATGTTACATAGATGCTGCAGAAAGAAATATTTATTTTAATATTGGCCCGTTGGTCAAACAAGGTCATTTGAAAATGGCCATTTGACCTTCGCTAAGGAGAGTTACGATTGTTCACATCACAGATTTCAGGGCCTTGTATTTTCTGAACTAACAAGCATATAGCAATTAAATCCTCAGGTCTGAATCAATATGTTAGAAAGATGCTGTAAACATAAAATATAATTATAATATTGACCCTTTGGTCAAACAAGGTCAATTAAAAATGGCCATTTGACCTTAGATACGGCGCATTTTGGTTACCGTATTACCCCACACTTTTATACAGTGCAGCACCTATGTCAAGGAGGGGGTGCGTGTTATCAACAGGTACATAAACCAGAACTTTTTCACATCGATGCCACGGTGTGGGGACATGCGGGGCAGGGTTGGAAAACACCATTTAAGTACCCCAGGGAGGAAAGTACGGCATATCCATCCATATTTGGATTTTGATTACGTAATAATTAGGGGATAAAAGGGCCTCGGGAAGGTGAATTGAAATTGATACTGATAAACCAGGGGAGCAGATTTGGCACGAGCTGTTGTCTGCTCTTTTGACGAGTGATGTCAACAAATGGGCACAAATCAGTATCAATTACAATTTACCATCACAAACCCTTATCAAATTGTAATTGTGTCCTGTTTATTTGTCCTAGACTCGCTTCTCTCAGCTGAAAGACCAGGGCAGACATATAGCTCTCTGCACTTAATGGCCGGCCAACTCCCCCTGCATATTATAAATGGGGAATTGTATTTTACATAAGGAGAGGGACTTGGTGACGGGGTGCGTATTATCTAGGGGGTGCGGGTCGTACGCGGGGTAATACGGTACTAGTATTTTTTCAATTTTCAATGGCCAATTTCTCAAAATGTACTTAATCTATTTCAGAGCTATGCAAGTATAGAGTAGGGATACTGCCAGGGGAGATGGCCCTTTCATGACAATTTTTAGTCAAATAGGGCCATCTGAAAGTACCTGTTTCACCATGATAAATATGTTTAGGTTGATTTTATCAATTTTTGCAGATCAATATGTCTTAGATGTATTATATATTTGATACTGTTTATACCCTCACAAAATGTATCATGGTACCTGTTAAAAGTTCTGATACCAAACTACTTTGTCCAAAAATTGTAATGATGATCAAGTGCTTCCAAAATAGGTTCATTTGCAGACTCGCTGAATGCGACCAATTGGGCAAAAAATTTGGATCCAGCCCATAGAGTCACTTTCAAATTTTATTTTTGATAAGAAGAATGACCAGAAAAAAAAAATACTTCATTATACAGCATGCTTTTAGATATAGCCCTCAAAAAACTGCTATAGTAAGTTGTAAGATATTGATCTGCATAAACTGAGAGAATAGCCAAAATGTATCTTTTTATGATTAAACAGGTACTTTCAAATAACCCTTTTTGACTACCCCTATACATTATGCCTATTGTATACTTGCATTGCCCTGAAAATATTGTTTATCTAGGGTTAAGTACTGCAGACATTTAATTCCTGCAGCAATCAAGCGGATGTCTGCAAGTGCCTGGTTGTACAAACACCCATGGATATCATGTCAAAAAGTAAGCCAAGGACATCATTGACCAACGTAGCTTGTGATTCAAAGCTACTTTCAGTTGTGAGGTCATCCATGCCCAGGAAAGTGGGTGGCAATCAGGGATACAGTTGTGTATTGTGTTGTGCACAGGCTGCCCATGCATTTAATGCAGGAATTAAATGTTGGCACGGTACATTTAGAGCAACTAGCTCCTTCTCTAAGGTAAAAAGACCATATTCAAATGACCATATTTGACCAAAGGGTCAATATTTAAATCATATTGTCTTTTTACGACATCAATGTAACAAACTTGTTCAAACCTGAGGATGCTGTATGATTATTGATTACGTCGGAAAATACAAGGTCCTAAAATCTGTGATGTGAATAACCAAAACTCCCTTTAGCAAAGGTCAAATGGTCATTTTAAATGACGTTATTTGACCAAAGGGTCAATAGTAAAATTGTATTTTCTTTCTGCAGCATCTATGTAACATATATCTTCAGACCCAAGGATTTAGCAACTATATGCCTGTTAGTTCAGGAAATACAAGGCCCTGAAATCTGTGAATTGTCCAACTTGGCATAAAAAGGGACATACCCGGTACTACATGTAGTACCTTGGGAGCTCAATATCTCAAAACAGCTACCAGCTGCAGATGTCCATCAAGCAAGTACTTTAGGGGTTCATGGGCTTTCAAAATATAAGGGTAATTTGCAGTCCCCCCAACTGGTACCAATTTACGCAATCCCTCCCCCCAACTGATGCAAAATACCAAAACGCTCCTTATCAAAGGTCAAATGGCCATTTTCAAATGACCTTATTTGACCAAAGGGTCAATATCACAATTATATTTTCGTTTTACAGCATTTATGTAACATACTGATTCAGACCTGAAGATTCAGTTGCTATATGCTTGTTAGTCAAGAAAATACAAGGCCCTGAAATATGTGATGTGAATAACCAAAACTCTCCTTAGCGAAGGTCAAATGGCCATTTTCAAATGACTTTGTTTGACCAAAGGGTCAATATTAAAATAAATATTTCTTTCTGCAGCATCTATGTAACATACTCATTGAGACCTAATGATATCACTGCTATATGATGATTAGTTCAGGAAATACAAGGCCCTGAATCAGTGAATTGTCCAATTTGGCATAAAAAGGGGTTAAAGGGCTTTCAAAATATAAGGGTTATTGGTGGTCCCCCAAAGTGGTACCAAGTTATACCGATATTAGTTTTTTGGGGCTTAGTACAATCTAGGGCAGTTTTCTAATCTTAACCTTGTGTTAAAATTTTTTGAGTCTGTAGGGTGGCTTCTTTCGTCAGCAAC
>OZ012700.1:11162982-11202982 GCA_963942565.1 Maea johnstoni | reverse complement strand
AAATATTTTCTTAACTATGCTTCTGTCTGTAAGATTTCATTAAAAATGTCAGGCTGCTTTTAGTGGATACGAGCATTTCTCCTCTCCTCTCGTTCCTCTTCCCTTCCTTCCACCTCTTTCTCATTCTCTTTCTTGAGAATCCTTTTCCTCTGAGCGTCATACTCCTGCCTTATTCTCCTTCTCCCCTCCTCTTCCTCTTCCCCCTCCTCCTCCTCCTCATCTCCTCCGTACTTGTCATCTCCTACTCCTCAATATCCTCCACCTCGAGATTGTTATTCTCTGCCTTTTCCTTCTCATCTCCTACTTCCATTCTCCCCTTGACTTCCTTCTCCTCCCCCCCCCCCTCATCAACTCTCCTCTTCCTCCTCTTTCTACTTCAGTCTCCTCCTACCCTTCTTCATTTTGTCCTTTTATCTTTCCTGTTTCTCCTCTTCTTCCTCCTCATCATCTCGCCTCCTCCCCCTCCTCCTCTTCCCCCTCCTCCTCCCAGTACCCTCCTCTTCATCCCCTTTCTCTTCCTCCTCCTCCTCCTCCTCCTCCTCCTCCTCTAGGGTGTCATACTCCTCCTGTATAATCCTATTTTCCCTCTGTCTCTCTTCCTCCCTGTCTCCTCTCACAGGTCCCCATTTCCTGCGTCCCCCTCCTCCTCCTCCTCCTCACCCTCTTCCTCCTCCCTATCCTCCTCTTCCCCCTCCTTCCCCCCACCTCCTGTCTCCTCTCAATCCCCCTAATAAGATCCCTGTACTGATAAAGGCCCCCATAGCCGCAGTCCCCCTCCTCCCCTTCTCCTCCTCCTTCCCCTTCCTCCTCCCCCTCCCTCCCCTTCCTCCTCCCCCTCCCCCTCCCCTTCCTTCTCCCCCTCCTCCCCATTCTCTTCCTCCTTTCACTCCCCTCCTCCTCTGTCTCTCTGTCACTCTGTCTCCTCTCACTCCCCCCTAATAAGACAACCTCTGCACTGATTAAGGCCCCCATCGCCTGTGCCCCATTCTCTTCCTCCTCCTCCTCCTCTCCATTCTCTTCTTCCTCCCACTCCCCCTCCTCCTCTGTCACTCTGTCTCCTCTCAACCCCCTAATAAGACAACCTCTGCACTGATTAAGGTCCCCATCGCCTGTGCCCCATTCTCTTCCTCCTCCTCCTCCTCTTCCCCATTCTCTTCCTCCTCCCACTCCCCCTCCTCCTCTGTCACTCTGTCTCCTCTCAACCCCCTAATAAGACAACCTCTGCACTGATTAAGGCCCCCACTGCCTGCGTCCCCCTCACGTCCACAGCTAATATTTGCCATATTTGGGGCTAATTAGTTCAGGGGCCCCTTAAGTGAATATTGGCCAGGGAGGTCTTGGGTAATTCAAGCAGTTGAAGGGATCCCTTAAGTGGAGCCTTATCAAAGTCATGCGGCTTAATTCCGAGTGAGGGACACATTCTGCTGGTGATGAAATTGGTTCTTATCTCACTTCATCTCCTAGCATCCCACACAGCCTGACAATCTTGGAATTTATTCCTTTTAAAGGGGAACTTATTATAGGGGCCATATTTAAAGAGACGTTGTGAACCTGAATGTGAACAACAACTTTTGCAATCATATTTTTTTCACAGTTGTTACACCTATAAGATATCTGTATTTGAGTCAGTAGGTTTTAGTCATGAAATGATTAACCCACTCCTGTACAAGGATGACCTTGACAGGAGCTGTTGATCATGATATTCTGAAAATACCCTGGGATTCAAGCAAACATTGACAAATATATTTATAGGAAAACTGTAGGTCCTGAACCATATTATCTTTCAACATATTGCGAATACATAACATATATATCACAGAAATAGGTAAAAGGCCTTTGGATGCTCTAGGAATTGATTAGTTAAGCCATTTATGAATGCCAATAGCAGCCAAAATTGCCTGACAATTTTTGTGATATCTCTCTAACAAAAGCAATATTTCAAAAATATTTGAAGGAGAATTGTTCATCAGAACTCAATCTACAACACTCCTTCAAATATTTTGCAAATTTATGCTTTATTCCAAAGTTATTTTCAAATGTATGATGGATCCAGACGACACTGGTCAAGTAGATCCCCATGCAGGCATGAATGGGTTAAATAGCTGGAAGTGAAGAGGTGCGGTGAAAACGACATGGCTGCTAGCTCCTTGTCAGCAAGTGACTTTGGGTTAGGCAGTGGTTTTCGTGGGGTACTCCGGTTTCCTCCACCACTTATAACTGGCCTGCCATGACTTACTCACAATATGACAGAAAAGGGAAAAAAGATTCAAAATTTGAAATTCCATGTCTGGAAAAGGCCTATACAGGCTACCAGCTAGTACAGGAGCACTACAAGCATTTCATCAAGCATAGTTGTGCCACAACTGCTATCAATTCCGGCAGCGTTCAGATTTACAGAATTGTGATCAATTTTTGTGTTTCCAATCAGCTAGCGTAAGATTCCGTAGAATGAGTGCTCAGTCAGCCCCATAGGCAGCCTCTCTTTAAACCCCCCCATTTGCCTCGCCAAAAACCAACTCTGTTCAATCAAATAATGAAAAAACACCACCCACGTGGAAAGCTATCGACTGCAGTGAAAATAAGCCAGCCTTTATGCTGGTGTGTGAATTGAAGATTATCCAGGATATGGGGTCATAATTATGACTGCCCGCTAGAGCAGTGACTTCAATTAACCCACCCCCAGTCTCCCTGCATGGTGTCGGTTAAAATCATTTCAAATCATAACCAGTGATTTCTAATCATTTCCAATTATTTCCAATCATTTCAGATAAGGATTAGCAGTGGTGAAAATAGACAGTAGCCCACCGGTCCGTTTCTACCAAAATTTTGAATGGGCTTAAGTTAAAGTATATGTTTACTTGCCCAGAAAGTCTGCTAAATATTCTAAACACATTAATTTAGTAAGCACACATCCAGTTTGACATTTCTTCTACGATAGATTATAACTGTCAAAAATCATAAATTAATAACAATTAACCATGAATGTTCAGTTATGAAATGGCTGTTGGCTACCATTTTGGTTATCAAGTGATATGGACCACTAATTTTTCTGGTGGACCACTAAACTATTCATTTTGATGGACCGTTTGACCACCAAGGCTTTGAGCAAACTGTTTTCAGCACTGGGATTGGTACTTCAACTAGATACTAGTATGATACTGAATACCAATATTGAAAAGAAAAACAAACTGTATCAATTTAAGAACTGTTATACAGGTACTGCTTAACAATATAAAATGAACTAAACTGGACATCTCCACACAAAGACAGTTTGCTATTTATTCATATATGGGTGAAATTTCCAAAGCTGACATTAGCTACCTTATTGCTAATGACAAGTGTGTACCAGATAAGCCAATTAAATAGACTAAATGGCTGCTTCCAGCTACTCCATTTCTTGTGTGTTAGGATGTGCTTAAACAGTGATATACTTCTTGTATGAAGGTTGGCAGACTGTTGGAAACTTGGGTTCAAGTAGGAAATATTTTGGTCAATGTTAATTTATTCATGGTGTAATTGTCCTTTAATGTATTTATAAAGAGATATTTTGAAGAATAGTTGACTGAAAGTTGTCATTCTAATCAAGTTTAGCAATATCTCTATATCTTTGATAAAAGCTTGATTAATATATATGTATAAAGAAATATTCTGAATAATATTTGACTTATTTGACGTATTATTTATGATGTTTGTATGTTTATCTATTTCAGGTAGGTGTCAAGTCAATTTTTGTTAATCCTTGATTACTGTACTGGTAAGTAGAGATTCAATTATTTATCTATAATTGACATGAATTCAGAACAAAGTTTGATGTGATTGTTTAGCTCATGCAGAATGTCATCAGGGATGGTCACACATGAATGGGCAACCCAGGCATACACAACTGCACGCTGGATTGCCACCATGGTCTTAGCCAGCAGGGTGTCCAGCTGTTTTTTTGGACACCCAAACCCTTAAAAAGCACCCCTCAGGACACCCCCCAAAAATTGTGAAGAATTTTTTAAATTTGTCAATCTCAAGCATATAATTGATTTTTTTCATCTTCCTATAATTCCCATGACATTGTATAAGGATATTATGCCTTATTTTGATAAATTCATACAAGTTAATGGTTGAAATCTGAGTATAGTGTGGTCCCCCTTAAAAGTTTGGATGCCCAAATATTTTACAATTGCCAATTTTGGGCACCCAGTTTCTAAATCCTGGCCACCCAGTTTCCTTGGCATGGATTCATGGATTACCTCACGTCTGATTCACATGCATTGTAGGCCAATGATGTGCTTGTTATCCATGTGTGTTTGTACAACCAGGCACTGGCTATATGTCCGGTCGACTGGTGCAGGAATTAAATGGTTGTACTGAAGGAATATGCCACCACAAATGCATACATATGCGTATGTGGCGTTGGAAGGGTTAAGAAGACCTTAAGGTATGAATGGGTTAGATAAACTTGAACCCTGCGGAGCGCTGGTAATATTTTACCCACTTAGTTTGTGTTTGTCATGCTGAGAGCTGCGATAATGATCTACTGGGTTTTGTGTTTTATTTGTAAAGTGTTCTATTTCACCAATCCTTCCTGAGGTGTAAAAACAAGGGAAGTTTTGAGATTCTTTAGTGTTTGTATTGTATAAGATTTCCTTTAGAATATTTGCCCTGCAGGGCTCAACATTCAAGGTAGCCCTTTAACCCATGGTTGCTTAATATTGGAAAATTAGCTGATTGGGTTACTAAAACCTGGGGAGTAGTGGCCCTATAAAGAGGAGGAATTTAAGGAAACCCTTATCAAAACACATATTAAGTCTTTATGTGGGCTACTTATTCTAATGAAAACCGTTTTAACCTTGACATTTTTTCTTTTGTTTAGATCTTTTTAGGGTCTATTATAAGATATTTTGTATATGAAAGAAAAATGGATGTATCATTCCATTGTTTGTAAGACTTACATGAATACAAATAGATATAAAGAGAAGTATAAAATTACAGATAATTATCAAGTATCTGAAATCGATAGTTAGGGTCAAGCACCCCTTCTTCACAATACAACACCAAAAACCTGTTTTATTGAAGAGGTGGATTTCAGAGAAAATGTTCCTTTCATTGCTATGTTAAATTTTATTTGTTATTGATAGGGGTGTGAACTTGAAACTTTAAGTCCTACAGAGGTATTTAACCTTACCCAAGGTGACACTGGCTTGGGAACACCATTGTACTTGTGCAAATAAAAGTGAAAAAGAATCTATTTTTCTCCCACTTAGAGACCTGCATTTTGTGTGTATAACACATAAAGATATTTGATCTTTTTATACTTGGTTCATTGTTCAGGATAATGTGTAGGTAATGCTAAAATCTGCAAAACTCAGAATAAACGTCCATGAAACTGATTGTCATTGCATGCAAAATTCAGGTGTTTTCCTAAAAGTTTATACCAATAATGAATCTACAGTATCATCATCATCATCCTCATCATCATCATCATCATCCTCATCATCATCATCATCATCATCATCATCTTCAACATCATCATCATCATCATCATCATCTTCATCATCATTGTCATCATCATCATCATCATCATCATCATCATCATCATCATTATCGTCATCATCATCATCATCATCATCATTATCTTCATCATCATCATTATCTTCACCATCATCATCATCATCATCATCATCATCATCATCATCATCATCACTGTCATCATTGTCATCATCATCATCATCATCGTCATCATCATCACCTGTGATTGTGATGAGCATTGTGTGTTTATGGTGGAGGAGGAGGCCGTGTGAAAGGTGTGTTATTTACCTTAAAGGCAGTTTCAGCGCTGGTTCTCAGTGAAGGACGAGATGTGGAGGAAACACCTGATCCTCCACAGCTACGACTGCAGCGTGTGCTCATGAATAACAGGCACACAGAAAATAGCTTTAACCCATCAGTGTTGCCTGCATCTAGAATACTTTTGACAATAACTTAGGAATTGAGAATGATTTTAGAAAACATATGAAGGAGAATTGTTGCAAATTTCCTGATTGATATTTCTTCTGAAAATATTTCCCTAATTATGCTTTTGCTTGCAAGATTTCCTCAAGATTGTCAGGCCTCGTTTGAGTGGTCATGCTCATCCAATTCACCTCTGAGTTTCTGTCAATATGGATATAGTTACCTGGATGATTCTTTTACAAATAACTTGGGAATTAGGCACATATATTTTCGTTAAATATATGATGGAGAATTGTGGATTGAGTATGAACTGACAAATGTCCTTAACCCTTCCAATGCTTTAATTGACTACTTTCGTCTATTTAGGCACAAGGACGCAAAGATTTTTGAAAACCATCTAAACCCTGTCATGATCAATGGTATTCAATGGATAGCTCTCGCAGAACACTCTTAGATGAATACCCATGTGCCAGGTTTATGTAATTTTTTCAGGTGTTTTGCATAGTTTTGTATTGACCAAATTAGCCACAAGCAGCATATGGGTTAAAATATTTTCCAAAAAATATGTAGGTCAGAAAAGTATCACCAGGCTATTATAGTGATACAAGGATGAATGAGTAACTGTTACATATATAGTAACTGAAACAGGTTGGTAATTTGGATATGTATGGATGATGGGTTATGCCCGTAAGGCAAAATTTCACACACTATGCACACTATAGAGTAGAGATAGCGGGTAGATATATAAGACAGAGCTGCAGTGACCAGAGGGCCTGGAGGTCAGCCTGTAGCTACAATGAAGCTGACCTTTGTCTGGACCTTAGATGACCAAGGCCTGGACAGTCCTACCTGTCTATCACAGTACCTATCTGAGAGATGTACAATCCTCATCTCATCTCTTAATGTTAACCTATTCATGCCTGTAGCGCTCAAAATCCTCTTGAGGAAATTGGATATATCTTTAGGCCTGAAAAAGAAAGTTGTTTGTTTCCTGTAAGCCTACCCTAACAAGTTTTTATCCAGACAAATCTCTAGCCTTAAGTGTTTTACACCCTCCCAACTCCCAATCAACGTAAAACATGTATAAAACACATTTTTGACCAAAAATATAATGAAAATAAAATTTAAAAATTACCGACCTACCTACCCTATTTTTTCCGGACCGTTACAGGAAACAAACAATTTTTTTTTTTAGGCTTTATGACTAGAGCATTCAAATTGAAGGAGAATATATTATTGCATTAGGAATAATAATAAGTCTTACAAATATTTTGCAAATTTATGACAGAATTCAAAATTATTTTTTTTAAATATGAGAAATCAGACAACACTGGTCAAGTGGTTATCCAGGATGGAATTGGTTAATCTTATTGTGGATTAACCCTTCCAATGCTAAGGCAACATTCATTTAAAGCACAATGACGCAAAGATTTTTGAAAACCATCTAAACCCTGTCATATTGGTATTCATTGAAAAGCTCTCTCTGAGAAATCTCAAATTAGTACCCATGTGCCAGGATTTCAGTCATTTTTCAGATTTTTTGCATCATTTTGTATTAGCCAAATTAGCCACCAGCAGTATAAGGGTTAAGCGTAGATGTGTGGCAATTTTTGTCATACCTAAATGGAGGTAATATTAATGGAGCTACAATGAAGTCCTATCAGCTAAGTAGAATCAGCATTTATTTTTGTAACTGTAACACCTTTTTGTGCCATTATTTGTTTTACCCGGGTGAAGACAAGAGGAACAAATTCATTTCAAGAGATAGTGTACATGAGAAAAGGTAATTAATGATACAGGAAAAACAAGGTATCAAAGGAAAGTGAATTTCGTTTCTCTTTTGCACACCTTTTTGCAGCAATATATGTTGTAAGGCAATACTAAAGGCAGGAAAGAGATACTACAACAAAGCAGAGTTGTTATATATTTGCACACCTTTTTTGCAGCAATTAATGTTGAAAGGTGATACTAAAACAGAAACAATATGCTAACTTAAAGTAGAGTTTTTATTGTTTGCACACCTTTTTTGTAGCAATATATGTTGTTACATAAGATACTACAGCAAAGTAGAGTTGTTATATCGTTTGCACACCTTTTTTTTAGCAACTCGACGTACCTGAGAAGATGTAATCCTATAAGTAGAGAAACTAGATATCGCAGTATACTTTGTTTTCCTCCCCTTTCAAGAGCAATATTTTATGTACCCGAGCATGCTTTACAGGCATACTTGTGTAAGGCAGGTAGTCGCTAAGCCATTTTTGTCTGAATGATAAAATAGTGTTGCTTTCCTACCTTAGATATCCCAGTGTACTATGTTTTCCTCCCCTTTCCAGAGCAATATTTTATGTACCCAAGCCTGCTTGAGTGCAGTTAAACTTGTGTAAGCCAGGTAGTCTGAATGATGAAATAGTATTGCTTTCATACCTACTACGCTGCTGGTGACTAAGTTGGGCAATAGAAAATGATGCAAAAAAACTGAAAACAATGGACACAATGGAACTCATCTATCCAATGGATACCAACATGACAGGCTTTATCTGGTTATCAAAAATCTTTGCATCCTTGTGATTTAGACGAAAGTAGCCTTAGCATTGGAAGGGTTTATCTATAACTTCACCATTTTAATTTTTCACCAGTGAAATTGAAATACGTAGCTACCTATTTGGCCTAATGATGATATTTCTGCTTGAATATCTTTCCAGAGCAATATTTTGCACACTTGTACATGATGTTGGTGTCACTTATAAAAAGTGTAGGCAGGAAAGATTAAGCTTTTTTGGGAAAACAATGGAAAAATATCATTTATTTCATATATATCAATCTATAACATTACACATAAAGTGTTCACAGGTAAAAATGGCACAACTAAGCCCCCATTTGGCCCATTAATAATTTCAATACTACCTCTCATACCTACCTATTTTGTCAAGTTTTTAAATTGTTAATAGCGAATTGTTTTCTACACATTTTTTCCTATATAAAACTGCCAGTTAGAAATTGTTTTTTCAAGGGTGTACACTAGCGCCCTATTTTGACAACTAGACAGGTAACTAGCATGAGTGGGTTCATATTCCAAGGGTGCGCGCTGACACCCCATTTTGACTAGACAGGTAAGAATTCCTGGGTTCGATAGGTTATTGTAACACCTGTGTAAGCTCTTGCTACCTGTACTAATGATATTTGTTGAGTCAACACTTTCTCCACTTCACCTGTTTACCTCTGGTGTGTACACATATGTGTCTGACATGGTCTGACGTGTATGAAAACATCTTGATCCCAGAGTAACATCTTAACCCATTAACCCCTATGCTACTGGTGGCTAATTAATGTTGGCAGTGACCAAAAGCACCCTGAAAAATGTTCATAATTTAACCCTTATGCTGCTCAGGTGCCTAATTTGGCCAATACAAAATGATTTAAAAACCTGAAGAATGACTGAAGCCCTGGCACATATGGGTACTCATCTGAGAGTACTCAGCAAGAGCTTTCCACTGAATACCAACTTTACTGGGTTTAGATGGTTTTTAGGTGCTTAGGAGGAAAGTAGCCTTAGCATTATAAGGTTTAAGGCAAACATAAAGTTGAGGAAATAATTGAAGAAGAAATGTAAATCAGAATATTTACCAACAACTCTCCTTCAAAGGTTTGTAAAATTGTACTGTGAAACCTGACTCATTGTGCACACCCCAAAAATGTGAACACAATGCATATATGTCTTATGTACCTTCTACAGTATAAATTATGTCTAAGATGTGAACACCCCCTATTGTGAACGCTTTTGCCCCACACAGGTCTCGAGGTCTTCACATCTCTGAAGTTTCACTGTACTTTTTTTTATGATTTTTATTCCAATATGAACATGTGAATGCAATTGTACAAAAAATAAATTTTACAATTTCATCCTTTCACTCTTCAAAGATATAATAAATAGGGGACCTTTTTGTTTCACTGTACTTAATGTTCAACTTCTGGTCAAACTTATCATAGATCCAGAAGAAGACTTCTTGAGAAACTTGTAAGCGTTGATAGGTGAGGTATGTTTGTTATGTACTGTGTAAGCTCACAGGTGCTACCTGTAATGCTAATGGTATTTGCTGAGTCAACACTTTCTCCACTCACCTGTTCATGCTCAAAGGTTGCCCTGTAGAAAGTACAATGATATAGCTATAGAGGGATATAACATTAAACATAACTACAACAAATATTTGAAGAAAGGTTTTGGCTGGATTTTCATTAACCCTTACGATGCTGAGCTACTTTCATCCAAAACACAAGGACACAAACATTTTTTGAAAACCATCCAACCTTTTCATGTTGGTTTTCATTGGATAGCTCAATAACTCTCCAAGAACTCTCAGATGAGTACCCATGTTCCAGGGTTTCAGTCATTTTTCAGTTTTTTTTGCATCATTTTGTATTGGCCAAATTAGCCACCAGCAGCATAGGGGTTAACACATCACCCCACCCCTACCATTTGTAACTTGGATAACCTTGATTTATCGCACCTTCTACTGGCATAAGCTTGTACAAAAAAGTTGTGATTTTCTTAAATTTTTGCTTGGACAAGCTTATAGAGCATCAACTAGGTCACACGGTAATTCGGCCAGGATAAGGCAGGAAAAGTTGCACCTCAAAGCCAAGGAAATCACAGCTTCTGGTATATCCAAGCCAGCTAGTATATATCCAAGCTTCTAGTAGAAGCTGGTACTTCCCTGACTCAAAAATTGATAAAAGAATGTGTGGCAGCAAGGGGGTTTGAACCGGGATCTCCTGCATCATGAGCAGCTGTGCTAACCATTACACTACTGAGATCTCCTTGCTTATCTGAGACTCAAATTAAGTATAGGTTTAAAAGTTGTACATACTAAGCAGCAAATAATGTCAAAATAGTGTCTAATGTGATACATGAATGAATTACCTGATTTAACATGAAGGACTTCCACAACTTAAATTTATACTATACAAATCCCATTTGGCATCAAAACCATTTAATTTGTACAAAATAGTACCGGTCTTGAGTATGAGACAAACACATTACACTTTTGGGGGGTCTTTAACTATTTAAACTAGTATGGCAAGTAAAAGTGGACGAAAAAACATTTTTGAATATTTATAATCAATAATGAATATTCATAATTCAATATTTATAATTAATTATGAATATTTATGAATGAATTACAAATATCTATAATTCATTAATAGATATTCATAATTCATTTTTGAATATTTATTATCTATTTTTGGATATTCAAAGTTGTAGATATTCAAAAATGAATTATGAATATTCAAAAATGAATTTTGAATATTCATAATCCGGTAGTATTTATGAATATTCAGAAACGAAATTTAGATATTCATAATTCATTTTTAAATATTCCTTATTCAATTTTGAATATTAATAATTCATTTACAAATATTCACAATTCATAAGGGAATATTCATAAGTAAACTAAATTACGGAACTTGCTCTGAAAATGTCTCCCTGACAAAGAATTTCTAATACTCCTACCTAGGAAAAGTAGGTATTAAGAACTCACTCAAGATGAAAAAGTGAATCTCTAGCTGAGCTGAGTCCCCCATTGCAAACACATCTTTTGGGAAATGTGTCCCTTGACCCAAACCTTGTGGTCAAGACAGCTAAACTTTAAACTTGTGTAAGATTTTTCAGTTCTCTTTCACAATTATATAGTCCTGGATTTTGCAGCGAACTTTTATCAGTATTTAAAATGTTAAAGTAAAAACCTTTTCTTACTACAATACTGATATATATTAAAGTACTGGCTTTTACAGCTTAATCTAGTCTAAAACAGAATCCAGAACTTCTCATTAAGTTCAGGCTTACCCCAGGTAATAGCAGCTTGCAACACAGCCAGTAGCAGCTATGACTTTTTGAAATACAATACTGATAGATATTAAAGTACTGGCTTTTACAGCTTAATCTAGCCTAAACTAGAATCCAGAACTTCTCATTAAGTTCAGGCTTACCTCAGGTAATAGCAGCTTGCAACACAGCCAGTAGCAGCTAGTAGCGCAGCTAGTAGCAGCTATGACTTTTTGAAATACAAGTATCAGGCAAGCGCAGCTTATTCCAGCCTTTTCATGTGTAGGGTAGCTTGGACAAGTTTGTACCTACTAGGTAGTATTAGCTGAAGAAAAAACAAGCTTTATCCAAGATGAAAAGCTTTTACTCTAGCTGATACATCCTCACTTATACTAGTAAATATCAGAATCTGGCTTAGAGCTTGGATCTGGAATGGTAAGGGCTACCATTTGTAACTTGGATAACCTTGATTTATCGCACCTTCTACTGGCATAAGCTTGTACAAAAAAGTTGTGATTTTCTTAAATTTTTGCTTGGACAAGCTTATAGAGCATCAACTAGGTCACACGGTAATTCGGCCAGGATAAGGCAGGAAAAGTTGCGCCTCAAAGCCAAGGAAATCACAGCTTCTGGTATATCCAAGCCAGCTAGTATATATCCAAGCTTCTAGTAGAAGCTGGTACTTCCCTGACTCAAAAATTGATAAAAGAATGTGTGGCAGCAAGGGGGTTTGAACCGGGATCTCCTGCATCATGAGCAGCTGTGCTAACCATTACACTACTGAGATCTCCTTGCTTATCTGAGACTCAAATTAAGTATAGGTTTAAAAGTTGTACATACTAAGCAGCAAATAATGTCAAAATAGTGTCTAATGTGATACATGAATGAATTACCTGATTTAACATGAAGGACTTCCACAACTTAAATTTATACTATACAAATCCCATTTGGCATCAAAACCATTTAATTTGTACAAAATAGTACCGGTCTTGAGTATGAGACAAACACATTACACTTTTGGGGGGTCTTTAACTATTTAAACTAGTATGGCAAGTAAAAGTGGACGAAAAAACATTTTTGAATATTTATAATCAATAATGAATATTCATAATTCAATATTTATAATTAATTATGAATATTTATGAATGAATTACAAATATCTATAATTCATTAATAGATATTCATAATTCATTTTTGAATATTTATTATCTATTTTTGGATATTCAAAGTTGTAGATATTCAAAAATGAATTATGAATATTCAAAAATGAATTTTGAATATTCATAATCCGGTAGTATTTATGAATATTCAAAAACGAAATTTAGATATTCATAATTCATTTTTAAATATTCCTTATTCAATTTTGAATATTAATAATTCATTTACAAATATTCACAATTCATAAGGGAATATTCATAAGTAAACTAAATTACGGAACTTGCTCTGAAAATGTCTCCCTGACAAAGAATTTCTAATACTCCTACCTAGGAAAAGTAGGTATTAAGAACTCACTCAAGATGAAAAAGTGAATCTCTAGCTGAGCTGAGTCCCCCATTGCAAACACATCTTTTGGGAAATGTGTCCCTTGACCCAAACCTTGTGGTCAAGACAGCTAAACTTTAAACTTGTGTAAGATTTTTCAGTTCTCTTTCACAATTATATAGTCCTGGATTTTGCAGCGAACTTTTATCAGTATTTAAAATGTTAAAGTAAAAACCTTTTCTTACTACAATACTGATATATATTAAAGTACTGGCTTTTACAGCTTAATCTAGTCTAAAACAGAATCCAGAACTTCTCATTAAGTTCAGGCTTACCCCAGGTAATAGCAGCTTGCAACACAGCCAGTAGCAGCTATGACTTTTTGAAATACAATACTGATAGATATTAAAGTACTGGCTTTTACAGCTTAATCTAGCCTAAACTAGAATCCAGAACTTCTCATTAAGTTCAGGCTTACCTCAGGTAATAGCAGCTTGCAACACAGCCAGTAGCAGCTAGTAGCGCAGCTAGTAGCAGCTATGACTTTTTGAAATACAAGTATCAGGCAAGCGCAGCTTATTCCAGCCTTTTCATGTGTAGGGTAGCTTGGACAAGTTTGTACCTACTAGGTAGTATTAGCTGAAGAAAAAACAAGCTTTATCCAAGATGAAAAGCTTTTACTCTAGCTGATACATCCTCACTTATACTAGTAAATATCAGAATCTGGCTTAGAGCTTGGATCTGGAATGGTAAGGGCTACCATTTGTAACTTGGATAACCTTGATTTATCGCACCTTCTACTGGCATAAGCTTGTACAAAAAAGTTGTGATTTTCTTAAATTTTTGCTTGGACAAGCTTATAGAGCATCAACTAGGTCACACGGTAATTCGGCCAGGATAAGGCAGGAAAAGTTGCGCCTCAAAGCCAAGGAAATCACAGCTTCTGGTATATCCAAGCCAGCTAGTATATATCCAAGCTTCTAGTAGAAGCTGGTACTTCCCTGACTCAAAAATTGATAAAAGAATGTGTGGCAGCAAGGGGGTTTGAACCGGGATCTCCTGCATCATGAGCAGCTGTGCTAACCATTACACTACTGAGATCTCCTTGCTTATCTGAGACTCAAATTAAGTATAGGTTTAAAAGTTGTACATACTAAGCAGCAAATAATGTCAAAATAGTGTCTAATGTGATACATGAATGAATTACCTGATTTAACATGAAGGACTTCCACAACTTAAATTTATACTATACAAATCCCATTTGGCATCAAAACCATTTAATTTGTACAAAATAGTACCGGTCTTGAGTATGAGACAAACACATTACACTTTTGGGGGGTCTTTAACTATTTAAACTAGTATGGCAAGTAAAAGTGGACGAAAAAACATTTTTGAATATTTATAATCAATAATGAATATTCATAATTCAATATTTATAATTAATTATGAATATTTATGAATGAATTACAAATATCTATAATTCATTAATAGATATTCATAATTCATTTTTGAATATTTATTATCTATTTTTGGATATTCAAAGTTGTAGATATTCAAAAATGAATTATGAATATTCAAAAATGAATTTTGAATATTCATAATCCGGTAGTATTTATGAATATTCAGAAACGAAATTTAGATATTCATAATTCATTTTTAAATATTCCTTATTCAATTTTGAATATTAATAATTCATTTACAAATATTCACAATTCATAAGGGAATATTCATAAGTAAACTAAATTACGGAACTTGCTCTGAAAATGTCTCCCTGACAAAGAATTTCTAATACTCCTACCTAGGAAAAGTAGGTATTAAGAACTCACTCAAGATGAAAAAGTGAATCTCTAGCTGAGCTGAGTCCCCCATTGCAAACACATCTTTTGGGAAATGTGTCCCTTGACCCAAACCTTGTGGTCAAGACAGCTAAACTTTAAACTTGTGTAAGATTTTTCAGTTCTCTTTCACAATTATATAGTCCTGGATTTTGCAGCGAACTTTTATCAGTATTTAAAATGTTAAAGTAAAAACCTTTTCTTACTACAATACTGATATATATTAAAGTACTGGCTTTTACAGCTTAATCTAGTCTAAAACAGAATCCAGAACTTCTCATTAAGTTCAGGCTTACCCCAGGTAATAGCAGCTTGCAACACAGCCAGTAGCAGCTATGACTTTTTGAAATACAATACTGATAGATATTAAAGTACTGGCTTTTACAGCTTAATCTAGCCTAAACTAGAATCCAGAACTTCTCATTAAGTTCAGGCTTACCTCAGGTAATAGCAGCTTGCAACACAGCCAGTAGCAGCTAGTAGCGCAGCTAGTAGCAGCTATGACTTTTTGAAATACAAGTATCAGGCAAGCGCAGCTTATTCCAGCCTTTTCATGTGTAAGGTAGCTTGGACAAGTTTGTACCTACTAGGTAGTATTAGCTGAAGAAAAAACAAGCTTTATCCAAGATGAAAAGCTTTTACTCTAGCTGATACATCCTCACTTATACTAGTAAATATCAGAATCTGGCTTAGAGCTTGGATCTGGAATGGTAAGGGCATCTCCTTCAAAAACTTTCCAAAAGATATGCTCAAGTGTTAGTAAGATATCGCCAGAACTTTTCAGTTATTTTTACCATTTTATGTATGGATCACTTAAGGTATGTTAGCAAGAGGTGTATTTACTAATATTTACATCATGCTTAAAATAATATGTAAAGAGAGAGAGAGAGAGAGAGAGAGAGAGAGAGAGAGAGAGAGGGAGAGAGAGAGGGGGGGTATATAGAGAGAGAACTTAGAATCAACAGTACATTTTGAAAATATATGACAGGGATTTATGAGTTGGGTTCTGGTTAACAATCCTCCTTTTACTATTTTCCAATAAATTCTTTGGTCCAAAAATTAGTACCAAAATAGTCAGGATGATTTTAGGTGCTTAAGGCAGGGAAAGGTAATAATACATGACGCTTTTGATGCTGGTGTATAGTTTGTTCAGAACTATAAGATTGCATAAAAACCTGGCACATCGCATGGTACTCATCTGATAGTACTTAGCAAGAGCTTTCCACATGACAAGGACAAAGTAGCTGTGGGGACAAAGTAGCTCAGTTGGTTAGGTGTCAGACTAGAAATCAGTAGGTGGCTGGTTCAATTCCGGGCCGGGCACTTTGGTCTGTCCTTGGGCAAGACAGTTTATTCCATATTGCTTCAGTCTACCCAGCTGCAAAATGGGTACCTAGCATGAATAAGGCAGTGCTTAGAGCTTGTGTGCTATATGCTGCCAGCTGCTCTGGAATATCCCTCAGGGGATGGAATTGGTTTCTGTGTGTACAGGGTTGCTAGGGAAGGAAGGTTGTGGGAACATTTCGTTGAATACAAGAGTATAAACCGAATACTAGTACCTTTTACCTTTATGACAAGGTTTGGATAATTTTCAAACATTTTTTACAAAAGTAGCCTGAGCATCGCAAGGGTTATACGTATTATAGCTCATGCTTGCACTGTGTGGCTTATGATGGTGGTATATCCAGGATGGTTTTTCCGACCTGCTGATCAGGTATGCAGACCTGCTGGTGAAATGGATGTGGCTGCTACTATAATATCAGCAATATGTGCTGCAGCAACATACATCTAGCACTGGTAACATATTATGACCCTCATTTGACATAAATCGATTACTGCTAGCTAGATCATTGCAATATATTGCAATAGCAACATATGGGAATGATTTTCGTTGATAAAGCAGTAAAATTAAAAATTATCATTTAAATTGGTGCGATAATTGGTGTGAGCATTGATTCAAGATTAATCAAAATGCCCTTAGATCATAGCAATAATAGTATGGTAACAACTGTTATCACCATAAATATGTTGAGTTCAAGTATTGTCATTTTTGTAATTCCTCTGATAATTTCTACATTATATGTATTGATATTTTATATTGAATATTGATAATTACACTATTACTGCATCTTTGCAATGACAGCATCAGGGATAGTTTTTTGGTTAAGAAGCAATGAAATTAAAACTAGGTCATTTTCAAATACTGGAATAAGATATTTGACATAGATCTAAAAATCCCTGGATTATTGCAATAACCGCATCAGTGCAGTTTTTGTCATGAATCAGTAAAATTCAAATTAGGTCATTTTCATTAGCCCAAATCATTGATTCCACATTGATCAAAATATTCCTGGATCGTTGCACTCACAGAATTTAGGAATTGTTTTATGTATGGATGTGATAACGTCCTCATGGGATCTTTGCCTCGTTGGTTACCATAACCCATTCATGTCTGTAGCAGCCAAAAAAATGCCCTGACTACAATGGTAATATGCCTTTGACTGGAGCATTTTTAGGAAAGTATTTGATAGAGAAATATTGATCAGAAACCAATTTACAAATCTATTTCATTTATTTTGTGAATTGTTGCTTTATGACCAAGTTATTTCCAAAAAATTCAATACCCAGAAAAGACCTTTCATTGGATCTTTAAGCACCAGTGGGTTAATACTACCAATGCGAAGGCTACTTTTGTCCAAAGCAAAGATTTTTGAAAACCATCCAAAACCTTGTCATGTTGGTATTCTTTGGAACGTTCTCACTAAATGCTCTCAGATGAGTACCCATGTGCCAGGGTTTTAGTCATTTTTCAGATTTTTTCACATCATTTTGTATTGGCCAAATTAGCCACCAGCAGCATAAGGGTTAAAGGATGAGGCATGTGCCAAGTTGTCCGATCATATGTGCATTTCAGTGGCTAAGTGATGCTCCAATTGTACTTAACCCATTAATGCCTGTAGCAGCGAAAACCACCTGACAATGTGGTGATATCTCTCTAACAAAATCAATATTTAGAAAATATTTCAAGGAGAATTGATAATCAGAACTCTATGTATAACTCTCTATCAAAGATTTTGCAAATTTATATTTCATTCCAAAATTATTTTTAAAAATATTTTGTGAATTTAAGTTTTATTCATAATTAGTTTTTAAAGGTATCATAGATCCAGACACAGACATTAATTTGTAAACTATTTGAAGGAGAGTAGCAGATACAGTTTTAATGAAAAACTCTTCTTCAAATTTTTACAACCATTCGCTTTTGTTAGAGAGATATCACCAAAATAGTTTTTTTGTTGCAACAAGTATCGATGGGTTAAAGGATAATTACTAGACTTAATCACAATGGGAATTTGGTTCAAATTCCATGTCCATCTATTCACTTCTTTTCAGTTTATGATTGGAGATGAGAGTGTTGGGGTTCAATTCAAATTCCACTCCTATCTCATATTAACTCTGTATCGGTTAGCCCTTCAAATGCTGAAGCTACTTTCATCCAAAGCACATGAGCGCAAAGATTTTTTGAAAACCATCTAAAATCTGTCAAAGTGGTATTTATTGGAAAGCACTCGCTGAGTACTTATAGATAAGTACCCATGTGCCAGGCTTGAAGTCATTTTTCAGGTTTTTTGTGTCGTTTTGTATTGGCCAAATTAGCCACCGGCAGCATAAGGGTTGGTAAAGGACAATAATGAGTCAGCACTGCAATGTGTGAATGGCGCACTGTATGGGAACCGATCAAAGGATGCAGCAACACCAGCTGTGCTCACTCCAGTGATAAATACCACCACAGTCCCTACATCACTCCTGGGGCTGCCCTGATAGCTGAGTGGTCTAGGGCACACTGACTGCTCACTGTCTCTCACATTGTACACCAGCTGTGCTCACTCCAGTGATAAATACCACCACTGTCCCTACATCACTCCTGGGGCTGCCCTGATAGCTGAGTGGTCTAGGGCACACTGACTGCTCACTGTCTCTCACATTGTACACCAGCTGTGCTCACTCCAGTGATAAATACCACCACTGTCCCTACATCACTCCTGGGGCTGCCCTGATAGCTGAGTGGTCTAGGGCACACTGACTGCTCACTGTCTCTCACATTGTACACCAGCTGTGCTCACTCCAGTGATAAATACCACCACAGTCCCCACATCACTCCTGGGGCTGCCCTGATAGCTGAGTGGTCTAGGGCATCGCACACTGACTGCTCACTGTCTCTCACATTGTACACCAGCTGTGCTCACTCCAGTGTTGAATACCACCACAGTCCCCACATCACTCCTGGGGCTGCCCTGATAGCTGAGTGGTCTAGGGCACACTGACTGCTCACTGTCTCTCACATTGTACACCAGCTGTGCTCACTCCAGTGATAAATACCACCACTGTCCCTACATCACTCCTGGGGCTGCCCTGATAGCTGAGTGGTCTAGAGCACACTGACTGCTCACTGTCTCTCACATTGTACACCAGCTGTGCTCACTCCAGTGATGAATACCACCACAGTCCCTACATCACTCCTGGGGCTGCCCTGATAGCTGAGTGGTCTAGGGCACACTGACTGCTCACTGTCTCTCACATTGTACACTAGCTGTGCTCACTCCAGTGATAAATACCACCACAGTCCCTACATCACTCCTGGGGCTGCCCTGATAGCTGAGTGGTCTAGGGCATCGCACACTGACTGCTCACTGTCTCTCACATTGTACACCAGCTGTGCTCACTCCAGTGATGAATACCACCACAGTCCCTACATCACTCCTGGGGCTGCCCTGATAGCTGAGTGGTCTAGTGCACTGACTGCTCACTGTCTCTCACATTGTACACCAGCTGTGCTCACTCCAGTGTTGAATACCACCACAGTCCCTACATCACTCCTGGGGCTGCCCTGATAGCTGAGTGGTCTAGGGCACACTGACTGCTCACTGTCTCTCACATTGTACACTAGCTGTGCTCACTCCAGTGATGAATACCACCACAGTCCCTACATCACTCCTGGGGCTACCCTGATAGCTGAGTGGTCTAGAGCACTGACTGCTCACTGTCTCTCACATTGTACACTAGCTGTGCTCACTCCAGTGATAAATACCACCACAGTCCCTACATCACTCCTGGGGCTGCCCTGATAGCTGAGTGGTCTAGGGCACACTGACTGCTCACTGTCTCTCACATTGTACACCAGCTGTGCTCACTCCAGTGATAAATACCACCACAGTCCCTACATCACTCCTGGGGCTGCCCTGATAGCTGAGTGGTCTAGGGCATCGCACACTGACTGCTCACTGTCTCTCACATTGTACACCAGCTGTGCTCACTCCAGTGATGAATATCACCACAGTCCCTACATCACTCCTGGGGCTGCCCTGATAGCTGAGTGGTCTAGGGCACACTGACTGCTCACTGTCTCTCACATTGTACACCAGCTGTGCTCACTCCAGTGATGAATACCACCACAGTCCCTACATCACTCCTGGGGCTGCCCTGATAGCTGAGTGGTCTAGACCACACTGACTGCTCACTGTCTCTCACATTGTACACCAGCTGTGCTCACTCCAGTGATGAATACCACCACAGTCCCTACATCACTCCTGGGGCTGCCCTGATAGCTGAGTGGTCTAGGGCACACTGACTGCTTACTGTCTCTCACATTGTACACCAGCTGTGCTCACTCCAGTGTTGAATACCACCACAGTCCCTACATCACTCCTGGGGCTGCCCCGATAGCTGAGTGGTCTAGGGCATCGCACACTGACTGCTCACTGTCTCTCACATTGTACACCAGCTGTGCTCACTCCAGTGTTGAATACCACCACAGTCCCTACATCACTCCTGGGGCTGCCCTGATAGCTGAGTGGTCTAGGGCATCGCACACTGACTGCTCACTGTCTCTCACATTGTACACCAGCTGTGCTCACTCCAGTGATGAATACCACCACAGTCCCTACATCACTCCTGGGGCTGCCCCGATAGCTGAGTGGTCTAGGGCATCGCACACTGACTGCTCACTGTCTCTCACATTGTACACTAGCTGTGCTCACTCCAGTGATAAATACCACCACAGTCCCTACATCACTCCTGGGGCTGCCCTGATAGCTGAGTGGTCTAGAGCACACTGACTGCTCACTGTCTCTCACATTGTACACCAGCTGTGCTCACTCCAGTGATGAATACCACCACAGTCCCTACATCACTCCTGGGGCTGCCCTGATAGCTGAGTGGTCTAGTGCACTGACTGCTCACTGTCTCTCACATTGTACACCAGCTGTGCTCACTCCAGTGTTGAATACCACCACAGTCCCTACATCACTCCTGGGGCTGCCCTGATAGCTGAGTGGTCTAGGGCACACTGACTGCTCACTGTCTCTCACATTGTACACTAGCTGTGCTCACTCCAGTGATGAATACCACCACAGTCCCTACATCACTCCTGGGGCTGCCCTGATAGCTGAGTGGTCTAGGGCACACTGACTGCTCACTGTCTCTCACATTGTACACCAGCTGTGCTCACTCCAGTGATAAATACCACCACAGTCCCTACATCACTCCTGGGGCTGCCCTGATAGCTGAGTGGTCTAGGGCACTGACTGCTCACTGTCTCTGACATTGTACACCAGCTGTGCTCACTCCAGTGATGAATACCACCACAGTCCCTACATCACTCCTGGGGCTGCCCTGATAGCTGAGTGGTCTAGAGCACACTGACTGCTCACTGTCTCTCACATTGTACACCAGCTGTGCTCACTCCAGTGATGAATACCACCACAGTCCCTACATCACTCCTGGGGCTGCCCTGATAGCTGAGTGGTCTAGGGCACTGACTGCTCACTGTCTCTGACATTGTACACCAGCTGTGCTCACTCCAGTGATGAATACCACCACAGTCCCTACATCACTCCTGTGGCTGCCCTGATAGCTGAGTGGTCTAGTGCACTGACTGCTCACTGTCTCTCACATTGTACACCAGCTGTGCTCACTCCAGTGTTGAATACCACCACAGTCCCTACATCACTCCTGGGGCTGCCCTGATAGCTGAGTGGTCTAGGGCATCGCACACTGACTGCTCACTGTCTCTCACATTGTACACCAGCTGTGCTCACTCCAGTGATGAATACCACCACAGTCCCTACATCACTCCTGGGGCTGCCCTGATAGCTGAGTGGTCTAGAGCACTGACTGCTCACTGTCTCTCACATTGTACACCAGCTGTGCTCACTCCAGTGATAAATACCACCACAGTCCCTACATCACTCCTGGGGCTGCCCTGATAGCTGAGTGGTCTAGGGCACACTGACTGCTCACTGTCTCTCACATTGTACACTAGCTGTGCTCACTCCAGTGATGAATACCACCACAGTCCCTACATCACTCCTGGGGCTACCCTGATAGCTGAGTGGTCTAGAGCACTGACTGCTCACTGTCTCTCACATTGTACACTAGCTGTGCTCACTCCAGTGATAAATACCACCACAGTCCCTACATCACTCCTGGGGCTGCCCTGATAGCTGAGTGGTCTAGGGCATCGCACACTGACTGCTCACTGTCTCTCACATTGTACACCAGCTGTGCTCACTCCAGTGATGAATACCACCACAGTCCCTACATCACTCCTTGGGCTGCCCTGATAGCTGAGTGGTCTAGGGCACACTGACTGCTCACTGTCTCTCACATTGTACACCAGCTGTGCTCACTCCAGTGATGAATACCACCACAGTCCCTACATCACTCCTGGGGCTACCCTGATAGCTGAGTGGTCTAGACCACACTGACTGCTCACTGTCTCTCACATTGTACACCAGCTGTGCTCACTCCAGTGTTGAATACCACCACAGTCCCTACATCACTCCTGGGGCTGCCCCGATAGCTGAGTGGTCTAGGGCATCGCACACTGACTGCTCACTGTCTCTCACATTGTACACCAGCTGTGCTCACTCCAGTGTTGAATACCACCACAGTCCCTACATCACTCCTGGGGCTGCCCTGATAGCTGAGTGGTCTAGGGCATCGCACACTGACTGCTCACTGTCTCTCACATTGTACACCAGCTGTGCTCACTCCAGTTATGAATACCACCACAGTCCCTACATCACTCCTGGGGCTGCCCTGATAGCTGAGTGGTCTAGGGCATCGCACACTGACTGCTCACTGTCTCTCACATTGTACACCAGCTGTGCTCACTCCAGTTATGAATACCACCACAGTCCCTACATCACTCCTGGGGCCGCCCTGATAGCTGAGTGGTATAGAGCACACTGACTGCTCACTGTCTCTCACATTGTACACCAGCTGTGCTCACTCCAGTGATGAATACCACCACACAGGGTCTTAGCCGATATTTGGAAACAGGGTGTCCAAATAGAGGTTTCATGGACTTTTGCGTGTCCAAAGTGTGGTACAAAATACATACCACTAATAAGATAGACCCTATACCTTTACAGATTTTGCTTTTTTAGGCCAGATGCTGGTTTGTGTGTCTTATAAAAGTGATACTACAGCTTCTACATCTTCTATCTTCTAAGTAAAGTCATTTTCAGCAAATTCTGACATAAACTTTTGGGTGTCCAAACTGTCAAAAAACAGTGTTCTAGTGTCCAAATGACACGCTGGACGCATTACGGCTAAGCCCCTGCCACCACAGTCCCTACATCACTCCTGGGGCTGCCCCGATAGCTGAGTGGTCTAGGGCATCGCACACTGACTGCTCACTGTCTCTCACATTGTACACCAGCTGTGCTCACTCCAGTGATGAATACCACCACAGTCCCTACATCACTCCTGGGGCTGCCCTGATAGCTGAGTGGTCTAGGGCATTGCACACTGACTGCTTGTTATATTTCCCTGCTGAATTAGGTCCCGCCTTGATTTAGAATAGAGGCGCCTTGGAATTTTTGAATTCATAGGTACTGTCTGCTACTTATTAATGGATGTACAATTTATAGTTACCCCAGTTCTATATATTGCCTTAGATGGGACACTTTAACCACCATTGCTTGTCTAGAAACATGTGAGAAATAAGGAAGAATGAATATAAAGCTGTATTTTTGCACCCTCACATACTTAGTTTCTGTTATATATCTCCTAGCATTTCGTTGCATATGCATAAAAAGTGAAATAGATATGGAGCTTTACTTTTTGCACCATTAGATAATTGCTTCTCTTATGTATCTCTCCTAGTTCTTACCCGCTACATTTGGTTACATATGTGCAAAAAGGTAGCATAAATATGGAACTGTATTTTTTTGCCATTAAAAACCTGGTTCTCCTTTTTATTTCTCTTAGTTCACCCATCTACAGTTGGTTGCATTTGTGTAAAGAGGTGGCATAAATACGGGGCTGTATTCATTGTACCCTTAGATACTTTATTGCCTTTCTCTTTTTCACAGTGCTCATATATCTGCCTTAACACACTAATGCTAAAGAGGTCCTCCATGAATTGTCGTCTGGATCTAAAATACTTTTGGCAATAACTTAAGAATTGAGATTGATTTCACAAAATATTTGAAGGAGAGTTGTTGGTTATTCTCTGCTTAACATTTCTCCATCAAATATTTTCCTAACTATGCTTTTACCTCGTAGATTTCATCAAAATTGCCTGGCTGCATGCTTTTGACCGCTGTGAGCATTAATAGGTTAAGTAGGTAATTAATATGACTCTGCTCTAGGTGCGATGACTAAGACACCGACTTCTTCCTTCTCCAGGGTGGTCCGTAATTAAGTTTGCACCTACTTTACTAGCATAAACTGAACTGGGGGGAAATTTGAATATTAACCTTTTCACTCTAGCTGTGGCCTAAGTTAAACCTTTTGTGTCTTGACAGCATGCATGATCTGAAAATGTTCAATATAGTTGTGTGTTTTTTTAAGGGTAATATTTTGAAAATATTTAGGGAGTGATTGTTAAATTTCATATGAACAGCAATTTATTAGAAATATTGTTAAGGTATTCAATTGTGAAGGAAATATCAATATTGTAATGTATCTAGAAAATTTTTAATGTGCCTATCCTTAAATTGTTAATAAGATATTTTGATATGTGTCAGACCAATTTTATAGTGAAGAGCTGTAGCTCAGGTTTGCCTACAGCTACTAGCTGCCTATACAGTATGTAGTCAACAACTAAAGGACAACAACTTTCGATGCAGGGTGGAAAACGGGAACTGCTTGCTTTCAGTATCTCCAGTGCTGCTTGTAGGCTCTACTTAAGTTTGTGCATGCGTAAGACAAGACAACTGACATCTTCACCTGTTATACTTGTATGACAATAACTAGATTGCATGAGGCATTCCTGTCTTTTATGGTCACCCTGCTAATTTGGAGACCACCAGCAATCTGCTATTCTTTTAAACCTAATCTTCCCATTTGTATTAATAAGGATTGTCGTTTTTGTCACCCTGCTGATTTTGAGACCTGAGTTGGTCCCAGAGGTATCCCAATTAAAGGGGTTTTAGGTGTAATTAAACCCATTTAAACCAGGACTATTTTGATAAGTGGCTCTATCACACATTCCTATTCCCAAGATCCCTATTTTAACCGTCTATAAGTGTACACATGGGGCATATTTAAGCTTGCAACACCAGATCAAATGCATTCTTCTATATCTGTAGCCATTGTCTTAGTACACTTATTGTCTATATCCATTGTATTCATACCCATTGTCTATAATCGTCTTATCAGTTCATATCTTAGCTGTCTCCTGTTGGTAACTAAGGCACAATGGGCATGTAGGGTAATTACCCTTTTAAAGTACCCCTTTGGGTTCTGGTCAATCTGAGAACTGAGTATCATGATGACCATTGGTCAGAAATCATATCAATTCATATCTTAAGCATCTCCTGTTGGTACTAAGGCACTATGGGCATGTATGGTAATTACCCTTATGAAGCACCCCTTAAGGTTCATCTATACATATGATTATGAGCTCTCATAGTGCTCACTGGGCAAAGACCATTTTACATCATCCTCCAAGTGCCCCTTTATAGAACTAGGGCACTCAATGGGCATAAAGGGAAAATTACCATCATTACCATGTCTAGGTCTTAATGGACCACTGGTGAGAGACCATTTTACCTCATATTCCAAGTACCTCCTTATCACTATATATATATATGATATTAGGCGATCCAGGCATGAAGGGGGTAATTATCCTTGTGAAGCACCATTTTGGTTCCTATATATGTGAGTTCTAGGTCTCACAGTAACCAGTGGTCAGTGACCATTTCACTTTACTCTCCAAGTGTTCCCCTATGACATTATGTGACTCTTGGGCATGATGAGTTGATTATCTTAATGAAGCTCCCTTTATCTGATGTATGTGAGTTCTAGGTCTCCCAGTGACCACTGGTCACTTCATCTCTGAAGTGCCCCCTGGTGTTTTGTATTGTAACCTTATCATATTTCCCAGGGGGTGTGTGTCTAGGATAGAAGTCTCCGCCAATGCCTGAGGGCTAATGGGACTAATCTTTGACGATCGGCGGCCAGATTAGAATTCCTTTCAACAGCCTAGTCCATCACTCACAAAGTTGTTGCTGATTGGTCAGCTTCTGGGTAGAGGTGACTTCTTCCTGCTCATCAGAGGCATAGTCAAGACATTTCAATATGAGATATCCTGCCCCTCAGAGGCATAGTCAGTACATTTAAATAGGAGACATTCTGCCCCTCAGAGGCATAGTCAATACATTAAGATAGGAGACATCCTGCCCCTCAGAGGCATAGTCAATACATTAAGATAGGAGACATCCTGCCCCTCAGAGGCATAGTCAATGCATTTTACCCTTGTGATGCTGGTTGCTAATTTGGCTAATACAAATGTAACGCAAAAAAGCTGAAAAATGACTGAAACCCTATCACATGGGTACTTATCTGAGAGTACTCCAAGTTTTCTAATGAATACCAACATGAAAGGGCTTAGATGGATTTATTAAAAAATATATTTGTGTCCTTATACTTTGGAAGAAAGTAGCCTCAGCATTGGAAGGGTTATATAAATGAAAAGTCTACCAAGGTTATGTTGAAAACATAGTTGCAAGGGTGTTCAACTATCGCATTGCTGCACCAGGCTGTATGACAGAGGCCTCCGGGTAGTAGGTTAACCCTTCCAATGCTGAGGCTACTTCTCTCCAAAGCACAGGAATGCAAAGATTTTTCAATAAACCATCTAAACCCTGTCAAGTTGGTATTCATTGGAAAGCTCTCGCTGAGCAATCTCAGATGAGTACCCATGTAACAGAGTTTCAGTCATCTCTCAGGTTTTTTGCATCATTTTGTATTGGCCAAATTAGGCAACAGCAGCATAAGGGTTAACAACTAACATGATTAACAGTGTCATAAAGAGAACTTTTTTTGTCAAACAAAGAAGGCCTTATAAGCTGAGCATAAACAAAAAATAAATAGGCAATTGCTCTATACATCATTTCCATGAAAAATACTCTTTTTCACCCAACCATCCCAGCATGAGTCATCTGGTCATATCCAAGCCTATTATTTGTAATATATTCTGAGGATCCTGCAATAAAACATCTCAGGTGTGAAATTGGAAAGGATAATCACACCTTGTTGTTTATATGCCATTTGATATGTGATGATATGTAATCAGGAAGGTAATTTTCCCTCGTAAATAACCCCGAATTGCCAGGAATGTATGAAATATGCGGTAACCCTTGTGTATCTGGAGAGCTCACACGAAGGTAATTTACCCTTATAAATAACCCCAAATTGCCGGGATTGTGTGAAATATGTAATAACCTTTGTGTGTCTCGTGCATGCATCATCTGACAACTTCAAACATGGCTCACCATTTACAAGAATTTTTCAGTGATATATATTTTCGAATATTGTTTTGTTATCAAGATATTACCATGTGTGTCAGACCATGTGCATATTTCAGAAGTAAAAGGGACAATTGTCGTGTCATTGAGGTTTTTTCCCCTGTTAGGCCTTAAAAAAAAGATGTTTGGTTCCTATTACCCTACCCTACCTAGTTTTTGTCCCCTACCCTAAAGTTTCTTTTGCCAATCCTACTGAAAAATGAATTGTTCCTACCCAAAAAATTGCCTTGCCGTCCTAAATACCAATTCTCCAACCATTAAATTATAAATTTCTGGATGAACAGAAGCAGGGGGCTACAATTAATGCATATAAAGACAATTACAACAAGGCAAACCTTTATCAAAGCCATCCAACTCCAGGGAATCGTGCAAGTTAAAGAATTAAAAAATTAAAAATTAAAAAAAATCCCTACCTACCCTACCTTTATTTTTTTAGGACGTAATAGGTACCAAACACTTTTTTTTTTGGCCTTAGTTGGGTCCTTAATTAAAGTTAACAGGTAGACTTAAATACTGACATGAAGAATACTTCTCTTTTTTTGGCAGCTCATAAAATAACCCATTCATACCCGGAGATCTCCTTGATATGGGTTGTCCGGACCTTTGATATTTTTGAAAATAATTTAGAAGTTAGACAAAAATCTAAAAAATTTGATGGAGAATTGTTTGTTAGTTTATAGTCAACATTTCTCCTTTATCTAAGTAGTTCCCAGTTTTATTTAACAATGTTATCACAACAATTCTGATAACACTAGTCATTAGGCCTAAAAAAAGTTTGTTTCCGGTAACCCGACCCTAGTCTGTTTTTATTCTTAATTTTTGGCGACCCTAAGGTTTTCCAAGCTTTTTCTGAATAAATTCCAGCTTCATTTTACAATGTCATCGCAATCATGATAGCATTCGTGATTGCAGATGATGCCTCAGAATTCTAAGAAAATGCCAACCTTTCTAAGCTTCATCAGAGTAATTCCAAATATTATTAACCAATATCATCTTGATCTTGATACCACTCATAATATCCAGCGACAAATTATTTTTATTTTTCAAAAAAAAAAAATCCCAGCATTTTCAAAGCTTTTTTCTGCGTCATTTATAGCTTTATTAAACAATGTCATCGCGATCGTGATACCACTTGTGATTAAGGCTGACAGCTCCCTGAGTGGCGCTGGGATCAATAGTGGTTTATTGGTCCCCGGTGAGCGTTCTTTGATGCAGACGGGATGATGGCAGGCGCCCAGATGAATCCCGCGCTCAATTTCACCCAGATTACTGATCACTGATCAGCCCCTTGCTGGGCAGGGAAGTTGAGTAATAATTTCATAAGACACCTGGGTCCTCTTCCTTAGCCTAGCTACTCGGCTCGACTGTGAAGAATTATTCATGCTATCTTGCTGTCATGCATCAATTGCCTACATTTTCATGTGATATATAACACCCTATAAGATCATTTGTTATCCTAGAATCTAATTCTATATTGATAAAATTGTCAGAATAGATGTTTTTTGGTGCTACTAGCATGCACAGGTTTTGGGGACCAAAAAGATATTTGGGGGTCCAGTAATTATCAAAAATAAATTCTCTTGGTAGTTATTGCTGAAAACAGAACTAACCAGTGGTGTAATGGCATATGGTTTAAGCCTGATGCTGCTGATGGCTAATTTGGCCAATACAAAATAATGCAAAAAAACCTGAAAATGACTGAAACCCTGACACATGGGTACTCACCGGAGAGTACTCGGCAAGAGCTATCCAATGAATACCAATATGATAGGGTTTAGATGTTTTTCAAAAATCCTTGCATCCTTGTGCTTTGGATGAAAGTAGCCTTAGCATTGGAAGGGTTAAGGGATTCCCAGATTTGCCACTAATATGTCTCTTTACCCCACTGCAGACATGTTCCCCCAAGTACTATTCATTTACATATAATTGCATTTCTGAAATAAAATTAAAGAACTTGAAGTTGCATTTTCCACGAGCCATCAAACATCATTGTGTTGCAAGGACGTTTGATCTCAGATCATTGATTAATTAGATCCGTATCTCTTTGAGTTAATTGGCTCATCTGTCATGGAGATGCAGCGTTTGATAGCTTAGGCGTTCTTTGATCATGAGATCATTATCTTCTCTCATTAGTGCTTCTTCAAGGAAATCCTTCAGAGCCTTTGTCTATCTACCCATTACGCTCCTTGTATAATTGCAGCATATGTATAGTTGCTGGTTTTACCCTTAACAAATGAACATAGGAAAGCCAAGGAATTCATGGGATCATCTTAAGCAAATCTAGGATTTACTAGGAATTCTTAGCCACATTAAGTAAGGGTAGTCCATACCCATCAATATGCTTCATATTCAAGTGATACATTGGATTTAAAATTTATTTACTTTCATGTTTGTGATGTGAGATCACTATCTTCTCTCATAAGTTTTTTTTTCAAGGAATCCAGAGCTCTTTGTCTGTCTTACCCATTGAGTTCCATCATGTATAGTTGCTGGTTTTACCCTTACCAAATGAACCTGGGAAAGCCAAGGAATACTCTAAGTATCATCTTAAACAAATTCCAGGATTTCTTAGGAATTCTTTAAGGAAGGTTAGTCTATACCAATCAATATGTTTCGTATTTAAGTAATACATTGGATTTGAAATTTTATTTACTTTCATGTTCTTTGATCATGGGATCATTATCTTCTCTCATTAGTGTTTTTTCAAGGAATCCAGAGCTCTTTGTCTGTCTACCCATTAAGCTCCATCATGTATAATTGCCCAGGTTTTATCCCTTACCAAGTGAACATGGGAAATTAATGTCAATGAATTCATGGGAGCTTAACCCATTAATGCTCACAATGGCCAAAGGCGTCCTTACAAGTTTGATAAAAAAATCCGAGTAAAAGCATCTTTGTGAAAAAAATTGAATAAGAAATGTTACTTAGAACACAACCAACAACTCTCCGTGAAATATGTTGCAAAATGATTCTTAATTTTCAAGTCATTGTAAAAACTTTCTTGGATGCAGACAATAATTACAAGTGGATCTCTTAAGCATTAATGGGTTAAGCAAACCCCAGGAATTCCTAGGCTGTTTAGCCACTTTAAGTTAGGGTCTATATAACCAATCAATATGCTTTGTATTCAATTTGTACATTTTATTTAAATATTTTTTATTTAAAATAATTTCATGTCAGATCTGAATAAATGTTCATGGGAGGGTACTTTTTTGATGCGCAGTATATTCCTTATCATAAGATTTCTTAGGCAATAGATACTTTGTATTATATGGCTAAGTATTCTAATAAAATCAGGGTTATAAATCGTAAACTGAGTCATAAAAGTGAACCCCATAAGCAACCTCAAGATCTTTTGAACTCTCCCAATGCAACTTTTGTCCAAAGCACTGTAAGGATACAAATAAAACCATCTAAACCCTGTCATGTTGGTATTCATTGGATAGCTCTTTGCCGATTACTCTCAGATGAGTATATATATGCCAGGGTTTCAGTCATTTTTCGTGTTTATTTGCATCAGTTTGTATTGGCCAAATTAGCCACCAGCAGCTTAAGGGTTTAATACATGTACATACTAGATTTTACCTTTGCAAGGTCATAATCTGTGACACTTATTACCCTGTCACACTCTGTTAAACACTTAGGACTGCCACGTCACCCCATACCTATGACAGTCATTTATGTTTTTAGGTGTGCTGAAATATATTTACTTACAAGTAGGGTTGGATACTGTTAAGAGGTACTGGTACTTGTAACAATATTGTTTTTAAAAAGTGCAGTATTGTACTCTTTCATTCCTTTAAGTTACTCTAAACAATAAAAACCACTGTGACATTTATAAGACATTGCCCAGGATCCTGAACATGATCATTCACAACAAAATTTATTTGGAAATGATGCAAAAAGGTACCGTTAACAGTGCTACTGGAATACTTTACTGTTTCATTGGTACCTTTAGCAGTACAGTACCATTTGTACCATTTTGTTCTTAGAGGTATCCATTCCTACTTTCTAGTCATGAGCTTGTCGTGAAGAGTGAGTAATATTTGATCATGTAATTATTGTCTGAGTGTACCAACATTTCCTCAAGGGATCGTAGGTTTGTTCAGGTAAAGACGGAAATTGTTGATTCAGTGTAATCCATCCAGTCAACAGTTGGTCAGTGAGTGCATGAGGCCACCATGGTGATCTCACCTGGATGTTGACAAGACCACACCTGTGAATTCACCTATTATGTACAGTTTCCTCCAGAAATTGTCGTCTGGATGAATAACACTTTTGACAATAATTCAAGAATTGAAATAGATTTTGCAAAATATTTGAACGAGAGTTGTTCAAATTGTTCTGCTTAATATTTCTCCTTCAAATATTTTCCCCGGATAATACTTTTGACAGTAATTCAAGAATTGAAATGGTTATTGGAAAATATTTGAAGGAGAGTTGTTCAATGTGTTCTGCTACCATTTCTCCTTCAAATATTTTCCCCGCTAATTGTACTATAGATACAATTCAGTCCTGGCCAAAGCTGTTATTGTTGAAAATATTTATTGTATTCTGAATACAATGAATGTACAGGAAATAGTCTGACCCATTCACACACAGAGTGTACACATGGTCTGATGTATGTGGAAATAGCTTGACAATAAACTAATTATGTCAGCAATATTTGACTGAAAGTTGTCGCTCATGCCGCGTTTAACCCATTAATGCTCACAGTGGTAAAAAAAAACGACTGACAATTTCAATGAAATTCGACAAGCAAAAGCATAGTAGGGAAAATATTTGAAGGAGAAGTATTAAGCAGAACATGTCGAACATCTTTTGTACAAATACTTTGCAAAATCCATTTCAATTCTTAAATTATTGTCAAGAGTAATTATGATCCAGACGACAATTTCTTGAGGATCTCGTAAGCATTAATGGGTTAACAATCCCTCTTCAAATATTGGAAATACGTCTGTGATTTATACATGGTCTGGCATTTACGGCATTATATTGATATCACTGGGAAAATATTTTGATTAATACCGCACAGAAAGGTGTTGCTTTACTTGGGTTTAACACGCCTATTTCAAATATTTTCTTTTCTGATATGAGTCTATTTGATAATCAAGTTTTATTGGTTTATTAGTGACCTGTAGCTGCAAATGGGTTGACCCATTAATGCTTGCAGCGACCAAAAGCAGCCTGGCAATTTTGGTGAAATCTTTAAAGCTGATGCATAATTGAGGAAATATTTGAAGAAGAAATTATAATCACAACATTACCTAAGACTCTCTTTCAAATAATTCATAAAATCATTCTTAATTTTAAGTTATTGTCAATTGTATCAAAGAACCAGGCAACTATTTCAAGAATAACTCTTAACCCTTATGCTGGTGGCTAATTTGGCTAATACAAAATGATACAAAAAACCTTAAAGTGTCTGAAACCCTGGCACGTGGGTACTCATCTGATAGTACTCGGCAAGAGCTTTCCTATGACTACCAACATGATAGGGTTTAGAAGGTTTTCAAAATTATTTGTGTCCTTGTGCTTTGTATGAAAGTAGCCTCAGCGTTGGAAAGGTCAGGCATGAATGGTTTGAAGAAACTGCATCAATTTACTCGCCCTGATTGGTGACCTTTATTTAAGGCAGTCCTTATATGCAGTCTGTGAAGTCACATGGAAGCCTGGCATCTCTATGAGTTTGTTCTTTCTAAATTTATCAGTAGTAATCGATAAATATTTATGTTATTGTTTTATACCCTAAGTTTCATATTTGTCATGTAACAATATACCATAATGACAATGGACTTGTATGGGTTTGTTCTTTCTATATCTATCAGTAGAAATCAATAAATATTTATGTGATTGTTTTATCCCCTAAGTTCCATATTTATCATGTCACAACATACCATAATGACAATGGATTTCTCCTCAAGGAATACTTTGATAAAGGGGCATTTCACGATTTGCTCCGGTTCTACACGGGACAAAACACAGACTTCAGAGCTAAATAGCTTTTAAATGGAATTCATTTCAATAAATATTTTTGCAAAAAGCAATTATTGACCCTTTCCTCTATTGAAATATATATTTATAAAATATATTAAACTTATACTTTTGCCAGAAATTAGGAAAAACCTCTGGTTCTACACGGGACATCAAAGTGAAGTGACTTTTTGATAGCTTCATTACATCTTAAATTCCTCTCCTTGTAGAAATCACATGTTAATCAAATTACATTTGTATGAAAGCAGTGAAACTCTACTTCATGAATCTGTTTCTTTCTTGTTACATTCTCATTCAAATTCTAAGAAAATGAAGTTATTAATGAAGAAGGTGGGTTCTACACGGGACGGTTCTACACGGGACACTTTTCACTTATACTTTTTCAGTACTTTTCTAGCCCCTAGAGCATAAATAAGAAGTTCTAGTTTAACAAGAACATAACTCTAACCACTAGAGTTAATATGAATACATTCTTTCTTGTCTTTAAGACAAGTTCAGCAGATCAATTTCAATAAATCAAATTTGCTTTTCAAAATCTTCATTTCATCTTAAATTCCTCTTCTTGTACAAATCACATATTAATCAAATTACATTTGTATGAAACCAGTGAAACTCTACTTCATGAATTTGTTTCTTTCTTGTTATAGTCTCATTTAAATTCTAAGAAAACAAAGTAATTAATGAAGAAGGTGGGTTCTACACGGGACGGTTCTACACGGATGTCACAGATGTCCCGTGTAGAACCAGATTGTCCTGTGTAGAACTTTTTTTAAGATTCACATTTCAAAGACTTCCATTAACAAGAAATATAAGAGGAACATATCAAAATATCTCTTTCTATGTGTAGGGAGAGAATTCCAAAAGGATCTGTGATAGGTCTTCTAGATTTCGAGAAAAATAAACTTTTATATGTAAAAAAGTTCTACACGGGACAATGACAATTTTGACATGCATTTAAATCACTCATTTGATTAATATTTCATTTGAAAAAAGTTGAAACAAGGTAATGAAGGCTATTGTGATGTATTCATGGAAGTTCACACACTTATTTATATAATCTGATAGGTTTTCAGGCACAGATGTCCCGTGTAGAACCAGATTGTCCCGTGTAGAACTTTTTTTAAGGTTCACATTTTAAAGACTTCCATTAACAAGAAATATAAGAGGAACATATCAAAATATCTCTTTCTATGTGTAGGGAGAGAATTCCAAAAGGATCTGTGATAGTTCTTCTAGATTTCGAGAAAAATAAACTTTTATATGTAAAAAAGTTCTACACGGGACAATGACAATTTTGACATGCATAAATCACTCATTTGATTAATATTTCTTTTACAAAAAAGTGGAGACAAGGTAATGAAGGCTATTGTGATTCATTCATGGAAGTTACTGATGGATAAAATCAAAATTGAAGAAAAAAATCAAGATTAGTAAATGTCCCGTGTAGAACCCACAAAAGAGTTTTTCAAAGTTCAATTTGCTATATCTCGCTAACTAAATAAGTCAGGAAAAAAATCAAAGTTGTTCTTGGAGGTTTAAAATGTCTTCTTTTATGTTCAAATATCTAAATCATGATTTAAGGCTTTTGAAATTCAACAAGCCACTTCACTTTTTTGCTGAAATGCCCCTAAAGTGATATTTATTAGAAGCGAATCTGTCCAAATTCTCATTCATAAATAATAATAAATGAATGATAAATGGATCTGTATAAACCAAGTTGATTCATAAAGAATCATTTATCATAATTTGAATGGATTTTAAATCATTCAAATAAATAATGAATGTATCTATTTGAATTTGGCGAAAGTTGGATGCAATAACAAAACAACTGCTCATGATTGTTTTAAATCAAAACTAATATATTAATTTCTATTTTGATAAATTGAATGAACCTTGCACAATTGCAGAAACATTATCATAATGATGAACTGTTGATATAAAAATGAGAACATTTTCAACTTGAAAATTGTTAGAGCTTTCAAAGTTGAGAATTTTTTATGTAATAGCAAATTCATAGAGCTAGAAAAGTTACAGGTTTTTGATGTCATAGGAAATTGTTAAAGCTTGAAAAGATCAGGATTTTTTTTTATGTCATAGCAAACTGTTAGAGCTTGAAAGGTTGAGAATTTTGTATGTCATAGCAAATTTTTAGAGCTCAAAAATTCAGGATTTCTTATGTCACAGCTTACAGGACAATCACACCATGAATACAACATAGACCCAAATAGCTTCTGCTGCTGCCAGTACTTGCATTTTTGGTGTGTTAGGATATGTTTAAACAGCAATAAACTTATTGTATGAAGGATGGCAGTCATGGAAAGGTGGGTTTAAGTAGAGAATACTCTAAGAAACTATTTGGTTCTGTTTAATTCAAGGTGTGATTGTCCTTTAACCCTTATGCTGCTTCTGGCTAATTTAGCCAATACAAAAAGAGGTACAGAACTTTTAAAATTATTGAAACCTTGGCATATGGGTACTCATATGAAAGGACTCAGCAAGAGCTATCCAATGAATACCAATATGGCTGGTCCTAATGACTTTCAGAAAACTTTGCACCCTTTGCAAAAAAATGTCCTTTGTATGAAAGTAGCCTCAGCATTGGAAGGGTTAAACTGACATGTCAGTGTCCCTGCATATTCCCCAGTACTGCTCCAGGGACCCCATTCTCCACCTAGCTTCTTTCAATACAGTGACAGGTTTATGAAACTTTAATATGGTACTTTTTGTATTAAATAGTCCAGCCCATTCTGAGGCTTCACACTGATGGTGAGAAGATGATAAGAATATATATGCTACATCATACCTTTACCCTGAATCATACTGAGTTGGGTAAAAACGTTGTCATGTAAAAACGGTCCGCTCTTCAAGGTTGAGTGCATGAGGTCAACTTTGATCATAATCTTGCTTGGTACTAGACTAGCTCCTAGTCTATGATTTACTTATATTGTGCTTTTCTCTGTTCTGGTCTATCTTTTGTTCAATATTTAGGTGTTAGTTTTAGTTGCTGTTGATAGATGGCTCTAGTGGTGGTCACCCTGGTCAGTCAGAACCATACAAGAAATCCAAATAGACCCTTGCTGGCCGCCTGGTGAGCCAATATAGAACTAAATATAGGTAGACATTTTAGAATGGTATATAAATATTAGGTGAGTTATTAAAGAAATGATAAATTTTCTTGGCCTAGGACTAGGCTAGCTTGGTACCAACTCTTTTCTATGCTTAGGACTGTAAACCAGCCATCAGCCTACTATAGCAACCAAAAGCAGTGTGACAATGTGGATGCAGATATTCTGGCAGCAGCATCTTTGGAAAATATCTTAACCCATATTCTGCAGGTGGCTAACTTTGCCAATACAAAATGATGCAAAAAAAACCTGGCTGAGAGTACTCAGCAAGAGCTATCCAATGAATAGCAACATGACATGGATTGATGATTTTCAAAAACCAGTATACATGATAAGAGGTCTTTTTTTCAAATGTCGTCTAGATCTATGATTTTTTTGTAAATACTCTCAGAGTAAACCATGGATTTACTAATTATTTTGAAAGGTATAAAATATATTACATTTTGACTTCTACTGAACATTTTACTTTCAAAATTTTACATTGAAACTTTTCTATTAGAAAGACATTCCCAAAGCAGTCAACCCTTTTTAGGGCACTATAAGTGAATGGGTTCAGAGATAGCATCTTAAGGGGTGCACAAGTTATGCATACAATCACCTGAACCCTAAGTGACCTTGAACCCCAGTATGTCCTAACATGCACCCTGCGTACCCAGTGCCCTAAAACATAGATAAATCATGTAAAGGATGTTAAGTTTTTGAAAGTATTTGAAAGTAATTCTCAAGGAGGAAATCTAATAGCTTGAAATATTTCATGGAGTGTATCAGCTTTGTAAAAAGAAAGTAGAGTGTAAGAAATACATCATTTGGTGATCTGCGTAGCGTTTGTGATTTGTGATGCCTGAATCCCACTGCATCCTTAAAGTGGGTCTGCCTGTTCACTATACAGATGTGGGTTTTCTAGCTTATGAATGCATACACTTATGTGAAGCTTAACACAATAAAAATAATTATGTTACTCTCTCTCTCTCTCTCTCTCTCTCTCTCTCTCTCCTCTCTCTCTCTCTCCTCTCTCTCTCTCTCTCTCTCTCTTCTCTCTCTTCCTCTCTCCCCTCTCTCTCACTCTATCGGGGTTTAAATGTAGAAGTAGATCATAGGCTTCAACTCACTTGTGCATTTCATCATAGCCCTGATCCACCCCCACAGATACAGGATACTCAACCCTCTGTTTCTAGGCTACGTTCTTTGAACTCAAGCAAAGGTCACACAGTACAGCCCTTCAAAATTTAAATAACAATGAAGCCATTGTGTTGTTAAGTTTCGTCTTTATGGTGATTTAAGGTCATTACAGATATAAAAAAAAAATCTTAACGCAATTGCGCCCCTTGAATTTAACCTTCAAAGGTATTTGGGGCTTATCAGTAATCCTATCTTATATCAAATATTTGGGAACTTAGTGGTGTAAAGAAAACGTGTTTTCTGCGTGTACGCTCCCTTATTTAAGTTTAACCCATTCTTGTTCAGTTAGGTTTGACCTTAAAAATACTGTACTGTCTCCATCTATACATTTTTTTAAATCACTTCAGAATAAAATTGAGATATCATGGTAGTTTTTTTGTAAAGGGATCAGAAGCGCTAGATAGATCCCTGAATGATCTACTAAATGATCTACTATATGAAATAAAATTATGTTCATGCTGCTGCATGGTTCAATATCTTAACCCTTGCTCTTGCTAACACCGGATATATCTGGTGCTACATATCTTGCCTGTGTGACCAACACCAGATATATCTGATCTTTGGGTACCCTTGCACTTAGCAAAATAAAACTGCATAGGTCGATTAAGAGGTATTGAATTATGCTAGATATCAAGGTTTTACCTTTTTACTATGTTTCTATTTCAGTTTGTGAAGCACATTATTGAAACAGTAATAGAAATCTATGAAATCCACCTGATTTGGTGGGTAGACCCACAATACCCTGGTCCAAGGGGATAGGTTCTCCCATATGGGGGTCTAGCATGACAAGGGTTAATCCGCTATGTCAACACAGGCTGGTTGCACAGGGTCATATGATGACTGCACTGTCTGGTGGTCCTAGCAAAGATGCTTCACTACCAGTGATAAGCAAGTCTTGAGTCTCTCCAAAGTGGGGTATGATCATCTCAAATGGCAGGAGTTTGTGATGCAGTATAAATCTGCTTCTTGTATGTTTGAGGTTAGCCTATGTCAATGGGTGGTGCCAGCATTTCTATTGTATAAACCTATGGACCATGGTCTCAGCCAGCAGGGCATATGGGGTTTTCATGACACCCAAACCCTTAAAAAGCACCCCTCAGGACACTCAATTTTTTGTGAGGAATTTCAAGCATATAATTGAATTGTTTCATCTCCATATAATTCCCATGACATGTATAAGGATATCATGCCTTATTTTGATAATTTTTTACATGTTTATGGTTGAAATCTGACTATATATATTGCGATACCCCTTAAACAATTTTACAATTGCCAATTTTGGGACCCAGTTTCTAAATTCTGGCTAAGACCCTGCTATGGACATCCATGTAAGTACCATCTAGAGACCATGCATCATGAATAGGATAAAGTATGGTGTACAATTTAAGTAACATATAAAGGAACTATATATATTTACTATATATATATATATATATATATATATTATATATATATATATATATATATATATATATATATATATATATATATATATATATATATATATATATATATTATGTATATATATATATATATTATATATATATATATATGTATATATATATATATATTTATATATATACATGTGTGTGCAAAGTGTTAAGAATAGAGTCTGTAAGACCACCTACGCAGCAGAACACTGTATAAAGTTCAATTAATTGCGGTGCGTAGGTGTAGATTTGAGCGTGAAATATCATGGGAGGTCCAATATCAATGTCACTGGAAGTACACTTGCTGGTCCCTTTCATACTATTTGCACACGTACAGCACACCAAGCAGTTAACCCATGTATGCTTTAAG
>OZ012700.1:11157661-11162782 GCA_963942565.1 Maea johnstoni | reverse complement strand
AATTAAAGGGCAAATGCACCATCATGATGATTTAGGTTCAAAATGTGCCTATATGTGTCACCTTTCAAATAAGACCACCCGCAAGTCTGTCCTCCTCAGCACTCCTCAGATATGGCTTATGAAAGTTAGTAAAAAAACTAGCCTGAGTCTGGGTATAGAGGCTGCCATTATCAGAAGTGGTGCTTATGAAGTGACTGCCAGCCCTGCTTCTGATTGGTTGAGAGATATCAGTGGCAGTCACTTCCAGCCACTGATATCTCTCAACCAATCAGAAGCAGCACTGGCAGTCACTTCATACCACTGATTGTGCTTAATTGGGCTTAATTGGCCTGCAATGTCAGCCTCCATGCCCAGGCTCAGGCTAGTTTTTTACTAACTTTCATAAGTCATATCTGAGGAGTGCTGAGGAGGACAGACTTGCGGGTGGTCTTATTAGAAAGGTGACACGTATAGGCACATTTTGAACCTAAATCATTATGATGGTGCATTTGCCCTTTAAGTAATAAGTCAACTAATTAAATTTATTAATTCAATGATTGATGGCTAATTAAAGCAACACTAGGAAGCGTGCTATTTCCAAAATATGGATCTATGAAAGCACACTAATATATCTACCAATTTTGAGATTTTGGGAAAGAAAATCCATTATTCTCAGATTTTCAACTTGATAATCAACGTAAGTCTCTGTCCTTCATAGATACTCTTAAATGTAACTGAGTTTAATCATTTGTTATATATAACCCTAAGTTGTACCTTGTCACAGTATCTTGACCATGTCTACAAAAAATAAAACTAGAATTCATAAACAGGGGTCGAACTTGGGCTGGAAACTGTGGAAGACTGCCGGGCTAAAGGTACTCAAATCCTCATAGCCCAACTGAAAACCTTATAGCCTCACTAAATAATGAACAAAAAGAGCTGTTGTTGTATTCTCTAATAAACTTTGTTTTAACTCTGTTTCATTCATTGGTTCAGCTTTTGAAGGGAAAATTGTACAGGATATTTAAGAGATAAAATGGGGGTATATGTCTATGTAGCCAGCGGGGCTACAAAGGCAAATATTGTTATAGCCCAACACAATTTTCTGTAGCCATTGGGTATGGGGCTAGTGTCTAGCTGGACCCCTGATTCATAAATGGTAATTAGCCGCTAGCGACCTCTCCCTGTGTATGTATAGCTGTAAGGTATATTGTTTTGGTGATCGGTCACTCCCCAGCGAGTATCTACCTGTCTTGGTGTTGATAGAAACATACTGCTGCCCACTGAAGGTTACGACAGAGGTCCGGCTCTGAGCCCCAACACACATCTATAACTGCCGGCCTAACTAACCCATGGTGGGCAGCATGTCAACACCAATACCTACCTTTCAACTCAAACCCTGCTGGAAATTGGGTTATACGGTAATCGGCTGAAATATACATCCTTTGTGTATGTATATGGACCCTAGTCGAATTTGACATGTAACGCATGTATACTAGATGATTTCCGTAATATCCCTAGGTAGCTAAGATGTCATCCTCATTTACTTTCTGTGGACTCATGAATATTGGGTTATCATGTAAGTAGATGTCTACAGGGTTTCCTCAAAATATCACAACTTAGAACCTAATAAAAAAAAAGCTGAAAATAACCAAAACCATGGCACATTGGTACTCATCTGAGAGTTACCTCAGTAAGAGCTATCTAATGAATACCCATGTGACAGGGTTTAGATGGTTTTCGAAAATCTTTGCATCCCTGCACTTGAGACGAAAGTAGCATTAACATTGGAAGAGTTGATTTACAGGGTTAAAGGTTATTATGAGGGCAGGATGCAGTGTTTACCACTGCTGATGGTGGCACATGAAGCCAGGACGTATCAGCACTCAGGAAGGGTGGTTGATTTAGTCATCAGACCTCCCCATTAATCAACATGCATCCTCTCAAGCACTAACAGCTATTGGCTTTTAACCACACGCAGAGGAGGGGATACCTGTATGCTAATATACCAATACTCTCTGCTCACCAAATTGGGATTGCAGGACCCAGAATACCCTTAATTCACACCCAGAAAATGTAAGGGTTAATATAACAAGGAAATCTTAGATACATTTGCTAAGGGTACTATTCTAGCAAAATTCAACCGTATGACTGGCCACCATGCCAATTAGTATGATGATAGTGACATACAGTTAGATGATAGGTGGGAGCGATTTTTACATATATTGTAGGGTTCATAAGTGTTGTTGTTTTGATGTTGTTGTTCATAATGATAATGGTGATAATGATGGTAATGACAACGATGATAATGATGACTATGGTTATGATGATGATGATGATGATGATGATGATGAAAATTATGTTCACTTGATGATGATATTGTTCATGATGATGATGATTATAGTTATGAAGATATTGTTTAGTGCAATAAAATATAATATGATTATGTAATGCTTAGAGTTACCTTTACAAGGTACCATCTGGAGGTGTGATACAAAAGATTAAAGAATCTTAGATTATTGTGCATTACAATTAACATTGTAATGTAGTATTGTTATCAATATTATTATTATCATTATTATTATTATTATTATTATTATTATTATTATTATTATTATTGTTAGTTCATTTAGTTATTATTTACATTTATCCTGATTTAGTTAAATAGTTTATGCTTCTACATGGATGAAATCCTAAAATGACAAAGATGTTATGAATGTATTTTCTCTTTGCAGGACCTGTCAAACCTGATGAGTGTGATTCTAAAACATGTATTTATGACATTTTCTTTGGTTTGATAACCAGATCTTGCTTCGACATGGATGATAAAGATGTTCATGTATGTATTTTCTCTCGTTGCAGGACCCGTCTAACCCTATGGATATCTTCCCGTCGGAGCTGATGCCGATGGACTGGAATGGCTTCCCCGACTACTACTGCCTGCGCTACAGACCCGAGTCCGGCAACTACGTCGGCTCCACCTTCATCATGAAAATAATGGTCATGGACACGATGCTCGTCATCTCCCTACATGTAAGTACCCATATCAGGGGTGTACCTGCAACTAGTAAAATCATGATTAGGAAGGGAATTAGTAAAATACATTTTTATATTAAATAAATAAATCATTACATTTCTAAAACTAATGCATGTGACTTCTTTGGGTATTTATAGTATTTTGATTGCGGTATTACTGAATTGACACAAGAATATATTACAGCTTAGAAATTTACAAATAACCCAATGGTTTGTGGTAAAACCTGGAAATGGAAAAACATATTAATAATATTTACATTTTCATAATTCTTTAAATTAGTAAATAATTCTATTTGAATGAGCAGTAGGCATATAATAAAACAAATATGGCACTTTAGTTTTGTGCAATATCAATTTTTATTGCACTCTGAAAAATGATATTGCACTCAGTGCAAGCGCCTTGTGCAATATCATTTTTCAGAGTGCAATAAAAGTTGATATTGCACTCACCCAAGTGCCATATTTGTATAATATAGTAGTGCCACCTGGTGACAATTTATATATTCATAGCTATTATGGAGCCACGGTCACCAAAGATTGCTAGCTGTGCTTCCGGACATATATGATTTGACTGGATTTTCAATGACATCTAGCTAGGGATTTGTATTGGTACACAATACAATACCAACTACTTCTTTCCCCGGCAAAGTTATGTATAGACTTTGCAACAGGAAGTGTTAATACTTTGGTTATAAGTTGAAAAAACATCAATTGACTCAGTGTTCCCTGATTTTGTTGCCCACTGATACCTGTTGCAGCCAAGAATGTCTAAAAATTCTCCTATTGCCAAATTTTTGCACCCAGGTTTTAATCCTGGCTTAAATTGACCCTGATCTGAGGAATCAGCTCTTATCGATTCAAGGCACGATCTCCTTCCCTTCTCTCCCCAGTCCTGATTGAGGTGAATTATCCAGGGAATTGTCAGAATCTGCAGATTATTATCTATTTTTATCTCCACTTAATCATGGTCAGTAGTAGAGGATAATTAATTTTCTCGCTGTTTTGATTAAGTGGTTGCGTTTCGAGTGCGCCATTGATGACCATAATGGACACCAAGCAGACTGATTAATTGCCTGAATGGATCAATCGGACATAGGCAATAAAAGCTCTTCTAAAGGTGGATCACATACTCTGCCAATCTCTTAACCCTTATGCTGCTGGTGGCTAATTTGGCCAATACAAAATGTTGCAAAAAAAAACAAGGAAAATGACCGAAACCCTTGCAAATGGGTACATCTAAGAGCACTCAGCGAGAGCTATCAAATGTATACCAACATGACAGGGTTTAGATGGTTTTCTTTGCGTCCTTGTGCTTTTGATGAAAGTAGCCTCAGCATTGGAAGGGTTAATTGGTTAATGGCCTAAAGGGTATGAATGGGTTTGGTTTGTTTTTTTCAGATTTGCCTGATTGTGATTTTGCTTAGTAGATGTGCACTCTGAAAATGACATGCATTTCTACTTAATTGGCTTGTTAGAGAAGCCGCGCCTGTAAGCCTCAGATGATAGGGATCAATGTGTTATTAGGACTCAGATATCACTGGCAGGCAATTCAGGGCTAGAACTAGGTTTAGAACAAATACACTGCTCTACGGTTGGTGATTCACACTATGAACATGGTAATGAACAAATACTCTCTCAGGCAAATACAAATTTAACCCTTCCAATTTAATGCTGAGGCTACTTTTGTCCAAAGCACAAGGACGCAAAGATTTTTGAAATCCATCCAAACCCTGTCATGTTGGTATTCATAGGATAGCTCTCGTTTCAGGAAACAAACAACTTTTTTTTTTAGGTCTTAAGATCTGTCCTTCAGAGGCATAAATTCACCAGTCTGTACTAATGGACAGATTCAAAACCGGAACGTAATAATTGAACTGTGTGTTATTTTATATGCGCAACATTTACACTGTATTTTAGGTTATTAGCTTCTTATTAACATTTTTCTGCACATGCTATTGTCAAAGGATATCCTCCAATAGTCTGGCTATTTTGTTTTACTCTGTTTGCTGTTTGTCTCTTCAGAGGAAAGCAGATGACAAGATTGTCAATAATACCTTTGATGTGGAGTGCTATACAATTCACGGCGTAGGAAGATTCGATTACAAC
>OZ012700.1:11132661-11155161 GCA_963942565.1 Maea johnstoni | reverse complement strand
AGTACCCAGTAAATAAATTTAACATAACTAATTGTTTGCATAAGTCAATATTAACTGAAATGTCATGATTTTGTTGTATTTTAGATTCAGTATGCTGGTAGGATGAAGGTGTCTACCACAATAGTCGACACCCTTGTTTTAAAGATTTGGGTATTACTACATGCACCTACATTAATGCTGTGATTGATATTAACTTTTAAATGATATTGAAACTTTTACTATAATTATCAATTTCAAAATGAAATCATATATATATTTCATATATACATATATAATCATATACATGTATATTTATATATGAATATATATATATATATATATATATATATATATATATATATATATATATATATATATATGTATATATATATATATATATATATATATATATATATATATATATATATATATATATATATATATATATATATATATATATATATACATGTATATATATATATATATATATATATATATATATATATATATATATATATATATATATGTATGTGTATATATATATATATATATATATATATATATATATATATATATATATATATATATATATATTTATATTTATAATATATATGGTTATCACCTTTGTGATGGGTTTGTAGCACGTTCATGAATCCAAAAGCAGCTCTGTGAAGGTGTAATGGGCACGCCAAAACTTTACATGCAAAAATTACAACGATTTGGCCAATCGTTGAGGGCACCATGATCATGCTGAGCAAGAGTTCTAGAAAATGGGGGAATTAGGAAAATATCTGAGGGACTTGAGAGTGAATTGTGATATGATGGAGATGTTACTTTGTGTCTATTCCAGGCGAGGAATCAGGCTTCTTGCAGGCAAGGGGCGCAAAAAGACCCCAAACCCCAAAGGGGGTCTGACTGGGGGTCTGGGGGCAATATTAGGCATGGGTTTGCCAGGTGCCATGCCTAGGTAAGAGCATCCCGCAATCTCCTACTAACACACTTCTCGAAAACAAAGCTCAAACTGGACATTTCTGGAATGAAACATGGCTCAAACTGGACATTTTTGTAATGAAAAATGGCTCAAAAGTGACATTTATGTCAAGAAGCATGGTTCAAGACACACCATGGTCACAGCTATATAGTGCTGAATAGACACCCATACTTTTAGAATATGTTAGCCCCCCCCCCCCCCCCCCACACTGACATTCAGAAATTTGATACAAAAATTCCCCCCCCCCCCCCCCCCACCTCATCCTTCAAATATTTGACACAGAGAATCTGCCCTCCCTTTAGAATTTTGAATTTTGTGAATCACTCAAAAACACCCTTATTCAAAATTTTGCTGTTTTTTGCATTAGAAATGTCTTGTTTGAGCCATGTTTATATTGTTTTAAATACTGTGGAATGGAAATATACTGAGTTTCAAATCAATCAAATTTGCCATTCTTGACTTAAAAAGTTTTGTCTAGAAGGGTTAAGTTATAGGATTGTTTTCAATTGAGTGAAACTAATAAAAACTAATAATAATGATAACTCTTACCAAATACCTTGGATGAAAGTTTGGTCATCTAAGCAAATACCAAACTGATTTATAGAAAATGATTTCAGTTTAGTTCATGTCACCTTTATTTGTTTTGAATTTCACAAGTAGAAATTTAGTCTAAAATGTTTCAAATTTACGTTCGCTAAACTAACCATTTAGGTAGGACTACTAAAACATCTCAGTATACTTGCCATTCCATAGTAGATGAACTAACCCACAGGCAGAAAGTGAAGACATCAGGGTCGATCTGCTGTCTGTAGTTTCTCAGTTATTCCTGACAGCATGCAAGAAGTTGAATCTCACAATGTGAATCTAGTAAGATTGAGCTTCTTGCTAGCAGTCAGCCACACTAGATAACAGGTAGGTTCAGAACAGCGTCTTAGCCAGGAGGGTGTCTGAGTGTCATTTGGACGCCCTGAATCTCCCAAAATAACACATTAGGACACAAAATTTAATTTTGGATGAATTTCTAAAAATGTCAATTTCAATCAAATCATTTTGAAATGTTTACTGTAATGTAAATGTTATTTCTTAATAAGAAAATGTATCCTTATGGTTGTAAATTGAAGATATTATGGTCTCCCTCAGAATATTGGATGCCCCAAGATTTTATGATACTCAAATTTGGGCACCCACTTTCAAAATCCTGGCTAAGACTATGGTTCAGATCATCTTCTTTTGTTGATATCATTTTTATTTCTTTTATGGAGTTCAATTATTGATAACCCTAGAACTGGACAAGGTATTTTTCTTACTCCATCCTTCATTTCCACCTATTTAGGGATATCCTGGTTTTTCTTTTTTGACTTAATGACCTTGACACAGTTTTCAAGGTCAGATGCTTATAGTTTCAATCTGGTATATCGTTGATATCATTTGTGCTCTGTTGATGGATACACGCCAGAGCAATTCTGGTCAAGTAGAACATATAGAAATAAGACTAAGACTGAGATTTAACCCTTATGCTCCTGGTTGCCAAGTTGGCCAATACAAAATAATGCAAAAATCCTGAAAAATCACTAAAACCCTGGCATATGGGTACTCATCTGAGAGTACTCCATCAAGGCTATCCAATGGGTGCCAACATGACAGGGTTTAGATGGTTTTCAAAAATATTTGCATTTTTGTGCATTGGACGAAAGTAGCCTTAGCATTGGAAGGGTTAACAGGACCTTTGCTCATGTTGTGATAGATGGTAGGTATAACATGGGTAGAATGTGCACCATTCTTTCATGTCTGTGTGTGAAGCTTATCACTGGTTAACTCATTCATGCAAAGAGTGACCGAAAACCGCCTGATTATTTTGGTGATACATCTCTAGCAAAAATATTTTTCCGAAACTATTTGAAGGAGAAATATTGATCAGAAACTAACATACAACTCTCCATCAAATATTATTCCAATTTATGAGTAATTTGAAAGTTATGTTCAAAAGTATCATAGGTCCAGACGACACTTGCCATGGAGATCTCCCAGCATGAATGGGTTTATTAATTAACACATACACATCATGAGTGTACACATGATCTAACAAATGTGCACATATTTTCCAATGTTTTGTGCAATTAAATTCACTGACAATCGTTGTTCCTATTTGGAATAATATTGTCATTTGATATTGCGCCCTTTCCATATAAACATGCTCAAAGGCGCATTACATTCATTGTTAAGGGATAGATGTTGATATCCACATAGATAAATACATCTTTGAACAGATGTGTTTTCAGTTGTCGTTTGAAGATTGCCACACTCCCAGCTGCCCGAATGTTATTTGGGAGCTGTTTCCATAGTTTTGGGGCACAGGCACTAAACGATCTGTCACCGCAGGTTTTCATGTTGGTTCTCGGCTCGCAGAGTAAGTTCTTGTATGTTAAGATGAGTTTTGTTCGAAGTTGTCAGACCATGTGTGCACTCCAGATGTATAAATCTAACCATATGTGTATGTATATAATGTCCTAACTTTATACTAACCTCTTGTTCATGGAGCACTCTTCTGGTATGACTCAAAACAGTAAATCTGAAGAATATAAGTGGAAATATTTCATTTAGTATTATTTGCCACATAACTTTAAACCAAGTTTTGTATGACTAGTCATTGAAAGTTCTTACTGGGACAGATTAAAATGAATTTCTTTTTGAAGAGTTTTTCTAAAATCTTTTAAATAAAACCTTGTATAGTGAAATGAAAATCAATTTTAAATACCTTTAAATTAGGTAATTATATTATCAATTATTTAAACAAAAGTTGCTATTTACATATTTCCTAAAAAGCTGGAATATTCTATTAACTTCTGTCTATGAATAGTGCTGCCACCTGGATGCTCTGTGATGAACTAACCTAACATTTACTTGTTCTGCTATGATCCCTGTATTCCATGCCTCCTGTCTGTTCCTATTAGGGATAGGGAGCCTCGAAAACATAAGAGACGTCCTACGATTTAAGAATGTTTTGGGTATCTTTTGAAACGAACTGGCTATTTTGGTGATATCTCCCTAACAAAAGTATTAATTAAAAAAATATTTTAAGGAGAGTTTCACCAGAACTGTATCTGCAACTACCCTTCAAATATGTATGCTTTAATCTAAAATTAATTTCAACAGTATAACAATTCCAAACGACACTTGTCAAATATGTATGCTTTAATCCAAAATTAATTTCAACGGTATGACAAGTGCATACAACACTTGTTAAGTATAACTTCAGGCATGAATGGCTTAGCCCTTCTAATGCTGAGGCTATTTTCGTCCAAAGCACAAGGACACAAAGAATTTTGAAAACCATCTAAACCCTGACATGTTGATATTCATTGGATACTCTTACTGAGCACATTAAGATGAGTACCCATGTGCCAGGGTTTCAGTTATTGTTCAGGGTCTTTTGAATTTTGTGTTGGCCAAATTAAAAACTAACAGCATAAGGATTTAGTATATTAATATATCTCCCCATCCCTAATATGGTGTGTTTTCTCTACCTCTCTCTCTCTCTCTCTCTCCCTGTGTCTATCTCTGTGTGTATCTACCTCTCTTCAGAGCGCCTGGTCCAGGCAAGTCTGGACGTAAGGGTAAATCCTAGGCTCAAACCTAGGGGGCGCTCTCTAATGAGGAAGTTAAGGGTGAGCATGCGTCAAGCTCGTTTTCTCAATCTTACCTTGACCATCGCTGCTTGAAGCTTGCTTGCATGCATGCTTTTTATCAATGTTTACTGTTCCATCCACTTGTTTATTTTTCACAATCTTATTGTCATCCGTTATATGTGAATTGTCATAGTTTATCGTTTTGTCTACTTCTTTATTTTTCTCAGTATTATTGTGAAAAGTTATGTTTAAACTTATTCATGAACTAAGCTTTTTCTCTACAAAAATTGCCAAGATACTTTGATACTTTTCAAAATAACTTGGTAATGAATTAAAAAGAAATACAAATATTACTCCTTCAAAAGTTTTTTATAAAAGATAATTATATATATATATATATATATATATATATATATATATATATATATATATATATATATATATATATATATATATAGATAGATATATATATATATATAATATATATATATATATATATATATATATATATATATATATATATATATATAGATATATATACATTCATATACTTTCATAATTACATTCACTTTCCACCATCTGGTCATGAATAAGTCTACTGCAGGAAACAGTTTAATGTTATTAACTCTCTTAGTCCTTATTTGTATTGCAGGATTCAGTGTCTTTGTTTGCTTAATACATGTTAATGATGTCTATGTTTTGTATGCCATTTTCAGTTTCACATTGAGGTATTATGTTATGATTTTACATCACATTCATTTTCTGGATCCTTGCGTTCTGTTTTCTAGTGTGCTGTTGAATAGAGTCTGTCACAGACTACTATAGAGTGGTCACTGTTAGTGATCAAGTACTTTATAGATAGATATCTTGTGTGGCTATCGTGTGTGGTAAAGTTCTCCTTGGTACTGTAAAGATCTTCATACTTATAAAATGTACTTAAGATTTAGGTGACGCTTTTAATGATTTTCAGTCGAGTGCTTATAGCTACTGCTTGATTTGATGTCATATATTCTATTGATAGTTTTATTTTCAAACCCATGCATCATTTGCATACCCAGTCCTTACAACACCCGCTATAGTCCGTCTGACTTGAGTTTGGCTAAGAGCTTTTTCCTCTTTTTTCCCATAAAAAGTTTGTTTTTGCCTTCCACACTTGGAAAACCTCTTAGGAGCACTAACGTGTGTATGTATAAACATACTTTTTGTCTCAACTCTGCAAAATGTTGATTTTGCTCATTAGGTCCCATTGTAAAATTTGCCCATTTCCAACAATTGCAAACAGTACAAACACTCGAGATTGTCATTGTTGGCAATGGGCAAATTTTACAATGGGGGCCAATGAGCAAAATCGACATGTTGGGGAGTTGAAACAAAAACTATGTTTATACATACACGCATTAGTGCTCCTACGAAGTTTGCCAAGTTTGGAAGGCAAAAACAAACTTTTTGTGAGAAAAAAGAGGAAAAAGCTCTTAGCCAAACTCAAGTCAGACAGACTGTAGTACCCTCCCTCTCTTCCCCCAGTTTTCAAACCTGAGATTTTACAAGCTTAATTGTGCTGTGATATTTTTGGGTGTGCCTCTACCCCCAATGCTTCCAATTTTTTTAATGTGTGTTGAGTTTAATTTGAAGTGATTTTTGCAAACTTTAGTGCAAAAAGCAAAAGATATTTTTTGAACTGTGCAGGTAAATCTGAAAGTCCTCACATTAAAAACAACTTCTTCTCAGACACTTTCATACAAGTGAGCGGCCTGGTTTCAACCACATGTGACAGATTATTTCAATCTTTGCGTTTTTGTGAATTTTCATGATATTTGGAGTTATGTTATTGTGAGATCTGCCAGCAGACAACGGAACACAACATATCCTTCGTTCTCTGTGAATTAAATAATCCTTTTGTATGAAAATAAACCTCCTAGCCTGAAATCATATATGCCTCCCTATATGCATTGAACTAGATTTGTTGACTTCTTGAGTAACAATTACTCTACTAGTACAGCTAGCTGCATCTTGGTGCTCCTTGCTTGCCATTATGTACTATGGAGTTGTAGTTATATTTAGTTTATTTGTTTATTTTGTTGTTGTTTGTTTTTATTGAGTTTTGTTGTTACTGTTTTTTTTGCTATGGTTGATTGATGTTTATAGAACTGTTGTTGTTGTTGTTATTGTTGTCGTTGCTGTTGTTGTTGTTGTTGCTGTTGCTTTTGTTGATGTAGACGAAAAGTAATTACTAATACTTGCCTTGTGTACTACAGGTAATTAACACATATTTGTGTTTATTATGTAGTGGATGTTCTACTTAAAGCTGTCCTGTTTCTTTATCATAAATATTTACTCATCCTTAATATCCTAATTAAGTTGTCCTTGTAGGTAAATAATATTCTGTCTTAACCCATTCACTCTCAGAGTTGCTCTAGAAAGTATCGTCTGCTACTCACATATTTTTGAAAATAACTTGGAAATAAAGCTTAAGTTCACAAAATATTCTGAGGAGAGTTGTTGTTTGACTTCTGATCGACATTTCTCCTTCAAGTGTTTTCTAGAAAATGCTTTTGTTAGTAAAATATTGCCAAAATTGTCAGGCCTGTTTTGGCTACTCTGAGTGTAAATGGGTTAAGACCTTGGTTGTTTATCAGGTCTCAGTGCTATATGTAATAAAGGCGGTCTCCAAAAAGGTATATGGCCTAAATATGTTTAAATCCATTCATGCCTGTAGCATCCAAATCTACCTGACAATTTTTACGATATCTCTCTTAACAAAAGCACTATTTAGAAAATATTTGAAGGAGAATTGCTTATCAGATCTCTATCTACAATTCTCCATCAAATATTTTGTGAATTCATGCTTCAATCCAATGTTATTTTCGAAAGTTTGAAAAGTCCATACGACACTGGTCAAGTATATCTCCAGGCTGAATGGTACTCCCCTTATCTGACCTACCCAATCCCGAACCTTACTGCACCACCAGTTACTGGGATGTATTTTTACATGTCCTCCATGAAAGAAGAATCTTATTGACGCCACCCCCTCCCTTAAAAATCATACTATGTGAATATATTAATCCAGAAAATGTCATAGATACATGAAGTGCAGTATTTCGGATACATTTTTACAGTTACTTTTCATGAATAATAAATATATATAAATATATAAATACCTTTCTCACAAGATTTCAAGCTCCCATTGTAAGAAATATACAACATATAGCTGTCCAAAATCACTTAAAAATAATTGAATTCAAATACTGCTATTCAAATGACTCCCACAATCTGTTTTTGATAAACTATTTAGGAAGATCAGTGTATGATTATATCCTAGCATCCCTAACTTATCAGAGTGGCAGTCTCTGGTATTGGGGATTGAGCCAATTCATTAGTGTGATTGTACAAGAGAGAATAAGCTGGCGGATTATTATGGAGTATTCAGGTACAAAATGACCAATCACTCTTTCAAAAATTGACAGTATGTTTAATAATCTTTTGATTATAACTTTGATCTTACCCTTTAACCCATTAATGCTCACAGCGGCCAAAACCCGCCTGACAATTTTGAAGGAGAAATGTTGATCTGAATATTACCAAAAACTCTCCTTCAAATATTTTGTAAAATAATTCCCAATTCAAAAGTTATTGTCAAAAGTATCATCGATCCAGATGACAATTTCTGGATGACGCCTTAAGCATTAATGGGTTAAACTCTGACCATGTTAAGTTGTGATGTCTAGAATAATACCTTATAGAATACCAAGCCACACTACAGTGAGGAAACACTTCTCTTATAACTGTTTAACCTATTAACACTCAGAGCAGCCAAAATGGGCCTGAATATTTTGGAAATATCTAACTTACAAACACATTTTCTTGAAAACATTTGAAGGAGAAATGTTGATCACAAGCCAAACAAGAACTCTCCTTCAAATATTTTATGAATTTTTGCTTTATTCAAAAGATATCTTCAAAAGTATTAGAGTAGCAGACGACACTTTCTAGAGAAACTCCAAGTGTGAATGGTCTAACCCAATCATACCTGTAGCGGCCAAAACTATCTTATGATATCTCTCTAACAAAAGCAATATTTTGAAAATATTTGAAGGAGATTTATGCATCGGAAATCTATCTACAACTCTCCTTCAAATAGTTTGTGAATTTATGCTTCATTCCAAAGTTATTTTCAAAAGCATGACTGGTCCAGACGACACTCATCAATTAGATGGGCTAACTAATTCATGCCTGGAGGTCTCCATGGCAAGTGTTGTCTGGACCTGAGATACTTTTGAATGTAATTTATGGAATTAAGCATAATTTCACAAGATATTTGAAGGAGAGTTGTGATTTGGTTTATGATCAACATTTATTCTTCAAATACTTAACCGAAATTGCTCTGATAACATTAATATTAATAATTATGAATGGGTTAAATATGAATAATTCCTTAATTCCAGAGATCCCCTGTGCATACAGTGTGCTTCTCGGGAAGACTATGGTACATAATGAAGTTAGATTATTCAATGTTAACTCTTTTTGTTATTTTCAGCACGGAGAGCAAGTAAACCTAAAGATTTATACAGACCCAACAGGAAGGACTCTTGGGACTGGCCAGTCCTGCTCAACATAGAATATAAGGACCCCACAACAAGGACTCCCAGGACAAGACAGTTCTGCTCAACATAGGATCTAAAGACCCCCCAACAAGGACAATCAGGACTGACTAGTCCTGCTCAACATAGAATATAAGGACCCCCCAACAAGGACCCTCAGGACTGGTCAGTCCTGCTCAACATAGAATATAAGGACCCACAACAAGGACCCTCAGGACTGGTCAGTCCTGCTCAACATAGAATATAAGGACCCCCAACAAGGACCCTCAGGACTGGCCAGTCCTGCTCAGCATAGAATATAAGGACCCCCCAACAAGGACCCTCAGGACTGGTCAGTCCTGCTCAACATAGAATATAAGGACCCCCCAACAAGGACCCTCAGGACTGGTCAGTCCTGCTCAACATAGAATATAAGGACCCACAACAAGGACCCTCAGGACTGGTCAGTCCTGCTCTACATAGAATATAAGGACCCCCAACAAGGACCCTCAGGACTGGCCAGTCCTGCTCAGCATAGAATATAAGGACCCCCCAACAAGGACCCTCAGGACTGGTCAGTCCTGCTCAACATAGAATATAAGGACCCCCCAACAAGGGCCCTCAGGACTGGTCAGTCCTGCTCAGCATAGAATATAAGGACCCCCCAACAAGGACTCTTGGGACTGATCAGTCCTGCTCAGCATAGAATATAAGGACCCCCCCCCCTGACAAGGACTCCCAGGACAGGCCTGCTCAACGTAGAATATAAGGACCCCACAACAAGGTCTCTTGGGACTGATCAGTCCTGCTAAGTTCATTTTAAATATTTTGTAATTTTATGCATAATTCCAAAATAGTCTCCAAAGGTACCATGGGTCACTTGTTCGCATGAGTGTGTTTAATATAGGAGGATTTCTTATGAGGGCAGGTTTTGTTTTTTTATTCCCAAATTATCATCACACATATTCCAGCAATCAGGTAATAAATATCAAGATCTCTGGGCATACACGGAATAAACTATAACATATCTTTTGTTACCTGACATGCGCAAAATATCAAAGATGTCATAAGATATCAAAGATGTCTGTTGTTACGAAATCACAGAAGAATATAACAAAGTAATCTATTGTTACCAAATCTCAGAAGAATATAACAAGGAAGTCTATTGTTACCAAATCTCAGAAGAATATAACGAGGAAGTCTATTGTTACCAAATCTTAGAATATTCTGACAAAGATGTCTATTGTTACCAAATCTCAGAAGAATATAACAAGGAAGTCTATTGTTACCAAATCTCAGAAGAATATAACAAGGAAGTCTATTGTTACCAAATCTTAGAATATTCTAACAAAGATGTCTATTGTTACCAAATCTAAGAAGAATATAACAAAGAAATCTATTGTTACCAAATCTGAGAATAATCTAACAAAGGTGTTTTTGTTAGCAGATATCTGTAGAATCTGACAAAGATGAAGTATTACGCAAGTAAAATATATTTACGTTTGTTCTTCTGCATATCAACTTACAGTATGTAGTGTCTGTTGATAAAAGGTGGTTCCTCTGTATATATACCTGTTTCAAGTGAGAACAAGTTCTATTTTTGTATTGAAATATATGTATTTAGTTTTTTAGTTCTAGCACAGGTAGTTATACCAAGGTATTGGGATAGTTTCAAAACATGGGTACTTCATTCTGTAGAAGACGATATGGTGACTTTCTGAGAAACTTAAACACATTGATCCTTAGGGGTATTTTATCATCATCAGAAGAATGAAAAAGTAAAGGCAATGTTAATAGGACTATATATATATATGTGAGGTGGAACATAGAGTTCTTTTTCTTTTGTTTCCAAGTTTATGCATTAAAAACGATTTAGACACTTTATATGAAAAAGGAAAAAAATGTGTGTCCTCCATTTAGGAAGATCTGATGATGAGAAAGATAGCTTTGCACTTTTGGCTCAACTCCTATCTTCTTTAGCTGTATTAACCGCTTTAGCTGAAGGTGGCAAGTTGTCTGGCCTTGGACCAAGAATGTAATATTGATGAAACTTACATATAATCTGCAGATATTGACAAATACCAACTTAACATGTTAGTGTGTCAGAACTTGCAATTTAAGAGGCACAGTCTTCTACCTAACTTCTTTTATAAATCTCTCTTTGCTTTCAATGCAGCTTTCTATGCAGTTGTAGTTCTGAATGTTTTAATTTGTACATTTGACAGTGATTAAATGGCTAACCCAGAAAAGACAAATGTTATCAAAAGAATTTTCTTTTGAAATCAAGGTTTCAATTATGGAAAGCATTCAAAACCTGTTCAGTTGCAAAAAGTGCTTTAAAATGAATCACAGTGAACACAAGTAATTATTTAGAAGGATCCCCTTCAGGTACAGGGTGGGAGTGAAGGTTATGCCACTATACCTGTGATGGCATGGCTATAGCCACAAAATGATATTTTGGTAACTCATTCAAAGTTCAATAAAATGTATAGCAATTCACTATTGCTGTTTTTAATATACTATTTATATGATTATATGTTCTATTGCAAAAAAGTGTTATAATTCAAACACCACTTTTAAAACCAGCGATAGGTAAAATAAATTTGTCTTCTGGTTTAGATTGGGACTGGAAACTATATCACCATACTAATAATGTAAGTGTACTTGTCAATTTGGCTCTATAGGGTTGATTGATAGTAAGTTGTAGATTAAATCATTGACAATAAAAAATCATTGACAATAAAAAAATAATCTCTTATGACATTTTGTAACATGTTTTTGTTTTGATGACCTTTTTGCACCACATCTCCATAGAAAAATCGACGCGTTCACTAACAGTGCCCATACAAAGCTGATAGATACAGAGGGTATGTCTTGTGTTAGGACTTAGGTCAACAAAAATCAGGGGAAGCCACATTCTATAAACATGACAGGAAATGGTCACATAGAACATTTGAAAGTCACTTAATACAACTTTCAACCCTCAGAAGCACGCTTAGCTAAAACTCCTATATTAAGCTGCAAGCCGATGTAGTATATACTTCCTTACCTAAATATCCCACTTTTATGTAGTCATTTCCATTAAAACTTCTTTTAAACTCAGTTTTCTTCTACGAGGGGAAATCTGAGAGGCTGTCTCTTTTTGCGTAACAGCCCCTCTGATGGCTTAATTGATTTGACCCAAATAGATAAACCACGGCCTAGAGCATTTAGGGGGGCTACTAAGAAGGAAGCACAGCACAGACCCCCCACAGCATCGTAGCCGCCACTCCACATCCGGAGTCTTCCCTACGGTATTCTATGTGCACATTTCCTGTAATGAAAGTATGTATGTATGTATCTTTATTGACTTGTACAGAGAAAAGAAATATATCATACAATATTAGATTGGAAAAGAAAAATAATCACACATTTAAAGAAAATCCATTGGAATTTCAATTAGAAAGGGAAATAGCAACTGATTTCACTCAGGCTGGTCCCTTGATCATGGCAGTTGAGTTATTGGGGAATCTCTGCTACTTACTTTTGCTTCGCCGGTATTATCAGAAAAAATGGGCCTCCCATACCCTATCAAAATCGTAATAATTAAAAAGTGTCCTAAAAGACCAGGAATTTACGGTATATAGCTAGAAGGAACAGACAAATCCTGATACTTAAGCCCCAAACTCAAGTACTACGGAGTAGAGAGAACCCCTGAATTCATATATTATTAGTTACGCCCTGTTGGAAAGTGTAATCCGGTCTGACATCCAACTGAAATCATCCAGATCTCATGAGGCGTAGCCGAGTGGGATCTGGATGACTGAGGGCGGATAGCAGGCCGGATTGCACTTTCCAACAGGGTGTAACGAATTTATCACCTGCTCTTTCATACTAATAAAAAATAACAAATACATCTCAAAATTAAAAATAAAAACTTTGGAGGTCAGAACGAGGCTGCTGCCCAAGTGGTAATATTGAATTCTGCCGTTCAATATTGAATGTACAAAGTGTGAACGGCTCCAGGTCTAACTCCTATTGACCAATCAGCATGAGAATTACAGCAGAGCAGGTGATAATGTTGTGTGTGTGTGTGTGTTTTTTTTTTTGGGGGGGGGGATTGTTCTACAAGGAAATGCTATACAGTGTTAAGGCTGTGATGCTGGTGACACACTCAAAATAAGACGACTCCTAGTGTAGCACTCCTGTACCCTTTCTAACAATAGTTATCTAATCCCTGAGGTCTTGGTGTTTCAAATATAAGTTATCTTTAACTTACCTGCTTGAGCTGACCTCAATGTAAATACAGTTTTAATTTTACAGTGTTTTACCTCAAATGAGGTTTTCTTGATCAATAAAGGTTCATTTGATTTATAAATACCATACATGTCTGCGAAATATACTAAGCTAGGGCAACTGAAAGGCAGATTTGGAGTTTCTGCAAGAGAATACCTTGCAGCACGCGATTTTGGTGGAAACTTTTACTTGAGAACGTAGGTCACTATGGTCAGACATGTTGACCTACTTTCTCAAGTAAAATTTCCACCAAAATCGCGTGCTGTAAGGTATTCTCTTGCAGGAACTCCAAATCTGCCTTTCAGTTGCCCTAGCTTAGTATATTTCGCAGACATGTATGGTATTTATAAATCAAATGAATCTTTATCGATCAAGAAAACCTCATTTGAGGTAAAACACTGTAAAATTGAAACTGTGTTTTTATTGAGGTCAGCTCAAGCAGGTAAGTTAAAGAAAACTTATATTTGAAACACCAAGACCTCAGGGATTAGATAACTATTGTTAGAAAGGGTACAGGAGTGCTAAACTAGGAGTTGTCTTATTTTGAGTGTGTCACCAGCATCACAGCCTTAAAGGGATTATAAAACGCTCTCCTAATATTTTATTTTTGGCTTAGAAGACCAACACATGGAATGGAAACCAGCCGGTCAACCTGAACATGCTAGCCTCAACCAGTGTCAATTAATAGTCGCTAATAGGTGCTCTGGGCACCCCCAGCAGGTGGTGGAGATAAGGTTTCTCTGTAATGTAATCGATGCGGGAGCCCTGATTGGTCCTTGTTCCCACGTGACCTCGTGCTGCTGCCTTATCTGCTAGTCCTGGCATGAGGCTAGCATGTAACTATAGGGCATATAGTAATTGGTCTCTCGTTACATATCCATTCTTTTCTTAATCCAAGTTTTTGGGAAGAATAGCATTGGCATCATGCACCTGATAAAAATTACTCGTGTTCAGAAAACATTTGCACACAAACCACTTTATTATGTACAGAACACGTTATTGATTCAATCAACACTTGATTGAAGCACCTTAAAACAACTTGAATTCATACTATTTTTGCACATTTTTCTGGACTACCACTTTTATTGCGGCAATAGAATTTTGCTGAATGGTATACCATTGGTATACCATATGCATGTCCCTGAAGGCATAACTTAAATTATATTTTTTTCAAAATTTCTCAAATAATAAAAATCCTCAGACGTTTCGCAAGGTTGATGGTTTAGTTTTTCAACTAGCCGCTATATGGCGACACTTACTGCAATACATAAATTTTCATCACATACTTGTCAAGACAAGGCATTTTTTTTTTATCAAACATCTATAATTCTCAAAGCTAAATGATTGAATCCCTACATCTTATACTCGGAAAAATAATTGGGTGCTGAATGATTCACTTCAATAGCAACATTTACATTTTGGATGAAGAAAAGAATGGATATGTGGCGAGAGACCAAATACTATATGCGCTATAGAGGAAGAGCTGGACTCATGCCAGGAGTCACAGATATGATGTGGCTGCAGCGCGAGGTCACGTGAAAACAAGGACCAATCAGGGCTCTCGTATCGATTACATTACTGAAAAACCCTATCTCCACCATCGGCTTTGCATGCGCAGAGAACCGGTTTTGGGTTACTAGCGGCTATTAGTTGCCACTGATTGAGGCTAGCTGGTTCAGGTTGACCGGCAGGTTTCGCATCCACTTGTATTTGGTCATCTTAGATTTACATGGGATTATGTTGAAGACGGGCCCAAAAAACAGCCTAAAACTTCTATGAATATTTTTCAATTTTGACTTATAATAACCACCATCTTTCATGGCATGGCTAGAATGCAAACTGCCCTTTTTAACACAATAGTTTATTGAATATAGTTGGTACTTTGAGGAGTTGATGTACATGTAGCTGAGTGGCTAAATCTGGACGGCCAGAAATTTTGGATTTGCTGTTTTAACCAGGCAATTTTTAAATCCTGGCTAATAGCCCCAGCGAGGAGGTGAACTAATAGTGAACTCTCTTTGATTCTAAACTTTAATTCAGCAGTCTGAGTTTCTTTCAGTACTCAGTAATTAAGCAATTTTTAGAATGCACTCCTACTCATGGTGATAGAACTGCGTAGGTGACTCGTTACAAAGAAAATGTAAAATGAAAATGTAATCTTTATTTTAAGTCGGCATATTAATTACAAGAAACATGAGCTACAAAGGCTCTTGGCCGACTGGACCGACGGCTCAGAGTGCCCTCCGAAGCACATGTAAGCAGCAAGGAAATACATTTACTTTGTACAACTAATGCTGAATTGTGTCACTTTATCTCTGAGCTACTCTGCTTCACGATACATCCCTTTAGGCATGTTTATTGGAACAATGTGATCTATTTTCTCTAAGTGATACATGCAGGCTCAACGTCCTCAGGAACGAATAAAATTTTTTGGAAAAGTAATAGGGGGAGGTTGGGCTGGCCAGTTTCGAGATCGAACTTCACAAACGAGTAGAAATTGCGGAGTTGACATTTCACTACGCTCGCTATTCAAACTATATTGCCAAATTTTATCAGCAAGTTTCGATCCACCTAATCCGAAATACATAACTAACAGGTATTCGTCATGCTAATAATTTTCAATATTTTCTTTCTTACTCATGCATCATCATGGTGGTACATTGAAGTCTGATGTTTATTTTGGAACTCTATTCGGTACATTTCGGCAAAATGAAACCTTAGTAGAGTCTAGCCATTTTACATTCATATACCATTGTATATGAAGAGGCCGAAAAATATTAACACTTGAGTATGAAACGTTGCAGTGAGGAAGTTGTATTTGTTTTCGAGTTTGCCTCGAGATCTACCTGATGAGTGTCGTCTGGACCTGTCATACTTTTGAAAATATTTACGGAATAAAGCATTAATTTGCTAAGTATTTGAAGGAGAGGTGTAGATAAAGTTTCAATGAACAATTCGTCTTCAAATATTTTCCTGCTATTACTTTTATTAAAGAGATTATCACCAAAATACACACGCGGTCTAGGCTGCTAAAAACATGAATGGGTGAATTTATTTCAGTGGATTATTACCCCTTTTGACAGTCATGAATATATGGAGTCATGACATAGAAGAGTGATAAAGAATAAATTTCCTTCTTCCCTTTCTTAATAATAGTAATGGGTCTTTCATTTATCGATGGTGCTTAAAAGAGCACATCACATCGCTGCACGTTTGTAAAGCGACCAGGCCACCCCGCTAATGAGGTTGAATCGAACCCGAGATTGTATTCATATGAGCCGCTTCGAAGCCTACGTTTCCTAACTGAACAACACACACATCGCATGCCCTACGCAAGGTTTTATAGCCAGGCGTCTAGTTAACTAATTCACAACATTTCAAGTCTTCTGGATTTGCATCTTTAATATATGTGCGGGTGTACATTTCAAGGACCAAACACATCATACAATACATCGATAGTGCTATTCATTACCAACACTTATACATCTAATATTTTATGATATTTTACACATACATACATACATAAATACATACGCCCACATAATATATATATATATATATATATATATATATATATATATATATATATATATATATATATATATGTATATATATATATATATATGTGTGTGTGTGTATATATATATATATGTATATATTCATATATATATATATATATATATATATATATATATATATATATATATATATATATATATATATGTATGTATATATATATATGTATGTATATATATATATATATATATATATATATATATATATATATATATATATATATATATATATATATATATATATATATATATATATATATATATATATATGTATATATATATATATATATATATATATATATATATATATATATATATATATATATGTATATATATATATATATATATGTATATATATATATATATATATATATATGTATATATATATATATATATATATATATATATATATATATATATATATATATATATATATATATATATATATATATATATATAATCCATATACTCCCGTTAAACTTTGGACAGACACGTTCTAGTACTAGGAAAGCTTTGGGAATTTGGGAATATACATATGGGATAGAATATACTCTATTTTGGCCATCTACTATTGGATTCCTGTGTTTGAGATTATCAGAAGAGGCCTTTAGATGAAGAGCACATTCTCTCACCACAGACTGTCTTAGTACATATCCATGTAAGCACAGTTTTCGACTCTTTACTTAATTAATACCTTTTATATTTGTTAAGTTCCATTTAAGAGACAACTAAACTGAGACATCAACTACTAACTGTACACGAAGGGTCATATCATAATGGTAATAAATAAGATAAAATAATATACACTACTTAAGTCTTTGGTTCTGTGTAAATACCTGAAACCTCTCCCTCATCCACTCTTAGAGCAGTGGCTCGCCGTGGCTTAATCCTTTTAATCCTGACGCTAATTTCGTCCAAAGTACAAGGACGCAGAGAGTTCGAAAACTATCTAAACCATGTCATGTTGGTATTCATTTGAAAGCTCTTGCTGAGTACTCTCAGATGAATAGCCACATGCCAGGGTTTCAGTCATTTTCAGTTTTTCTTTTGCATTGGCCAAATAAGTCACCAGCAGCACATGGGTTAAGAGTAGAGTAGGAAGGCAACTGGATTCATTTTGTCAGCACGTTGTCTGCAGTATAACAGTATAATGCTAGAAGGCGGACCTTTTCTTTATTACATTTAGGGTTGCATGTATTGCATTTGGTGTCAGACTTTGCGCAGAGGTGAGACACGACTAGTGGTAAATAAAGGATGTGCTACTACCACCAATTTCTAGAGAGGTACAGTGCCGACATTTAATTCCTGCATTAAATGCGTGGGAAGCCCGGGCATAATACACGACCGCACGCCCGATTGACACCGATTTTTTATGGGCATGGATGTATGGATTACCTCAAAACTGAACGTAGATTTGAATAGCAAGGAACTGGAACTGGAACGTCCGGTCGACTGGTGCAGGAAGTGAATGTCTGTACTGTACATGTGAATAATTGGATCATGTTAACCCATTAATGCTCGCAGCATGCAAAAGCACCCTGGTCATTTTTGGTGGAATCTTTCAAATTCGGAAAAATCTGAAGCAGGCATGTTCATTAGAAAGAAACTAAAACCTATAATTTAAGTAGTTTGTGGTCTTGCTTTGTTAAAAGGTTGTTTTCGAAAGTATCATTAAACGAATGGATTAAAATAAATGTCAATCAAAGATTTAGGTATTTCATTTCATTTCATTTCATTTCAATAGAATTTGTAGCAAATTCTAAATTCGTTTTCCTAAGCCAGGCCATTCAAGGCAAGCGCCTGTTCAATACAACCTATCATTTTCTCTGCTAACCCTTTTAAGAAACTTGAAAGATAAAGGGTAAATTATTCTCATTATTGCATTACAAGAACATACAGCAAACAAATTCAATACTTAACCCCAAAAAGTGACCCATTTCAAAGACATTCACATCTCAAAGGGTTCACTTAGCGAAGTTACTCAGTAATGGCAACATAATATAAATAACAAACTGTACAATATTTTTGCAATCCTTTGTTCTACCCCAGTGACCAATAACATAAATGAACAAATTCATGTACATAGAAAAGACATGTGAAATGATAAATTGTTTATAACTTTATTCAAAGTTTTCTGTTCTCTTAATGTGTTGTATTGACTTTTGCCTGGATTCTTTTGTTTTTTTGTTACCTAATACGGCGAAAAAATCATCAATACCAGGGATCAGATGGCCCTCACTTGCAGGTGGACTAAAAGTGTCGACGTTTAATTCCTGCAATAATAAGTGCGTGGGTAACCCGCGCATTATACACGACCGTAGGCCTGTTTAAACGCATAATGTAATAAACGTGCGAAATGTAATACCTACGCATAACGTAATAAAAAATCGTTGCGAAAAGTAATACCTGCGCGAAACGTAATAAAAAGTCGTGCAAAACTTAATACCTACGCATAATGTAATAAAAAAACTGCGAAATGTAATACCTGCGCGAAACGTAATAGAACATTTTCACGAAATGTAATAGCACAAGGTGCACGATTTTTTTATTACGTTTTTAGCAGGTATTACATTTCGCAATGATTTTGTATTACGTTATGCGAAGGTATTACATTTTGCAACGTTTATTACATTATGTGTTTTAACATAAGCCCAATTGCCCTCCAGTTATCTCGACATGGATGCGACTACAGGTCCCTGACAACTGAACGTATCTTTGATTAGCAAGCTACATGGGTCATTGATGTGCTTGGCTTAATTTATTTGACATATTATCAATGGGGGTTTGTACAACCAGGCACTGGCAGACGTCAGGTCGACTGGTGCAGGTATTAAATGTCTGTACTGTAGATGCACATATCATGTGAAGATATTTGGGCCCCATTCACACCTGGAGTGTACATATGGTCCGACACATGTGGAAATATCTTGATAACGAAATAATATTTTGAAAAATATTAAACTGAGAATTGTTGTTCTCGTTGGGTTCAACAATCGTTTTTAAAATATCTTCCAAATACTTCTCTAGTTGATGTGTTAAACACAACTGTGTCGGGCCATATTGGCACTCCAGATGCAAATGGGGTTAAATAAATATGGTCTCCATTAAAAGGTGGTCTCTTGATCAGTATTTTCTCTGTGACGCCATCATTTTTTCCTCTTCTCTGCGACGCACGATTCACCGACCTGGGAGTACCCCTTACAGCACTTAGATTGACAGAAGGCGTAGACAGTTCTATATCTGAAAATAGAAAAGAGAATTTTAATTCATGTTTATATTCGGATATATTCGGGTAAGATACATAACCATATTTTATACAAATGATAAGGAAATAAAGAGTGATTATTCGTTTTTAAATAATGGACGGAGAGTTGTTGGTAACGTCTCGACTAAAACACATGTATTTCTCCTAGGAATATTCCCTTAATTATGCTCTACCCTGAAAGATTTCACCAAAATTGCCAGGCTGTTTTGGGCGTTGTGAGCAATAATGGGTTAATACAAAACTATGGAGTCAACGAAAAATATATTCAATCTTATTATGACTAAATTTAACCTCGCTCGCAAAAGTAAACCATAGGAAACTAAGAGACAAAGAGGAACGATTTTATTATCAGACTTTCTATCTGGAGACTGCATGGGAGATGTCTTATGATTAACCCTCATGCTGTTGGTGGCTAACTTGTCCAATACAAAACGATGCAAAAACCTGAAAAATGACTGAAACCCTGGCATATAGGTACCGGTACTCATCTGAGAGTGCTCTGCAAGAGCTAACTCATGAATACCAACAAGACAGGGTTTAGATGTTTTTCAAAAGGAATTGCATCCTTGTGATTTGAACGAAAGTAGCTTCAGTATTGGATGTGTTTTGTTTTACCTTGAGCAGACACGGAAGCCCCAGCCTCCGCACAGGTACTGGCTCCTCTCAACGCGCGTGCACCGGAAGCTGTAGGGACGGTCCGCCGGACACGCATGCGCATTGCATTGTTGGCTTTGTGATTGGAATGTGCTGCCTCTGTTAAAGAATAAATATTTGTTAAATATCCCAAGTTTTCTTTTGTGATGCATATAGTTTGTGTTTATTTATTTTTCCAGCATTAAAAATCATGAATGAGAGATGAACACACACACACACACACACATATATATATATATATATATATATATATATATATATATATATATATATATATATATATATATATATATATATATATATATATATATATATATATATATATACAGTATATATATATATATATATATATATGTGTGTGTGTGTGTTTATATGTGTGTGTATATATATATATATATATATATATATATATATATATATATATATATATATATATATATATATATATATATATATATGTATGTATATATATATATATATATATATATATATATATATATATGTATATATATATATATATATATATATATGTATATATATATATATATATATATATATGTATATATATATATATATATATATATATGTATATATATATATATATATATATATATATATATATATATATATATATATATATATATATATATATTTATATATATATATATATATATATATGTGTGTGTGTGTGAAAGTCTTAAGAGATCTTCACCTATTCACCTTTACCTCAGCAGTATACAATACTACTCTGGCTGCACTTAAGTGTTGTTAAATGTGTGTATGTGTTTTATATAGCAAGAGGTTTGAATTGAAATGTCCACAATTGATATGACACAGTTATTACGGATAAACATTTTGCATTTGGCGTCAATTTCTAGTGCCATTTAGTTGTCTCAGATAGACAAAAGAGATTCCTATGTTATAAAAATGTCTGGTTGGGGATTCACGAAACGAAACTGGTACTTACCCACAATGTTGGGGTGTTGCGCATGTTCGCACCCTCTGTCTCTTTCCACAACCCCCGCACTGATGGGAGCAGCCGCCCCAGGCACCCCACTGCGACCACCCCGGCAGCATGACGGGGTCGGCACTGGCTACTGGGGTGGTGGTACCCGTGCCCACATGGCGGTATCGGGTGCTCTGTTTGGAGGCCATGGTATTTGAGTTTCGCGCAGCTGGAATAAGAGTACACAGTTAGGTGCATTCGACCGTGATTCCATTGCCATCCGTTGAGGCCAATAGTTTTATACAGAACAGTAGACATATTTTCAAATAGATAAATAAAGCTAAATGAACCATAAAGTCAAAGAATTTAAAATAAAAAACCAGGTGAAACGCAGCCTTAAATTGTACAATATCCCTTAAAAACAAACAAAAACTTCCTATGCTTTGCATGAAGTTACTGATCGAATTGCGCCTCGTGCCTTTTATGCCTGTAACTTGCCTCTGATCCTACTTTCTCCATTGTACATTTATTGGAACTATTTTTGTGTCGAATTGATTTCCCTGAGGTTACAATTACTTAGTGTTTTGGCATATGGTCGAACCTGAGAATGCG
>OZ012700.1:11125161-11127661 GCA_963942565.1 Maea johnstoni | reverse complement strand
CTGGTGGTTAATTTGGCCAATACAAAATGATCCAAAGAATAATCGAAACTCTGGGACATCGGCACTGATCAGAGAGTACTCAACGAGAGCTATATAATGAATACCAACTTGACAGGGTTTAGATGTTTTTCAAAAATATTTGGGTCGTTGTGCCTTGGACGAAAGTAACCTCAGCATTAGAAGTGTTATGGTTAAATTATCCAGCGACTCCATTAGCTCTGTAGCGGGAGACTCAGAAATAACTTTTTGGGTGTTAACTTTCTAATGAAAGGATGTTTTGTATGATATTTGAAGAAGAGATGTTTACCAGCACCAAATTGATTACTTTCCTTCAATTAGTAAGGTGATTTATTCATAAATTATACTACTGTAGATTCACAAACGATTGCGTAAAGTAAATTTTGCGAAGTTTACAAAAAATAAATTGTTGCGGGTTTTAACTTTGCGAATATGCTGCAACATTGAGTGCCAGCTATACACTCAAAGTGGCAGCACTTTTCATTGCGAATTTGAATTTGTGTCCGAGGCTAAACGCTTAAAAGACGCAAAAAAATTAACTAACGCAATCTTTTCAGAATTTACAGTATATATTAAAATAGTACCATTACACACATATGCTAATTCCACGCAGAACTCCAAGCAAGAACTGATTAACGACCTTTGTGAAACGATGCCTTATTTTCTGATCCTTAACCAGCTTATTGTGTATACATAGTATGTATGTATATTTATTGACTACGCTCAAAGGCGTAAAAGTAAAGGCGTAAATACGTGAATTGTTCAATGCGATGCACTTTCATATTTACCCGTAAAACGTCATATAAAAACAGTGTAGTTAGAGATTGTTTCATTGATACGTACCTAAACAGTAAGCTCTGTTAGCTAGTTTGAAGTCATAAAATGAAAGATCTTGGCGTTGACCAATCACACGCTGTTTAAGAGGGTCACGTGTCTCGATCGTGTACTTGTTGTTTCTAGAAAAATACTGCAAAAGAAAAAAGAAATTTGTAAGACACCAATTATAAGTATGGCACGAACCACAAAAGTGCACACTAACATGAACTGTATATATATATATAGTATAATATATATATATATATATATATATATATATATATATATATATATATATATATATATATATATATATATATATATATATATATACTATATATATATACATACATACATGTATAATTTCATCAAGCCAAAGTGACAAACAATGTTATTTGCGAACGGAAGTGACACACTTTTTTCGCCACCTATGACCGGTGAATCCCCCTTCTTATTTGGATTCTCAAAGAGGATTTCACATTGATAGCTTATGCAACGTTTCATGGATTTCTAACTGTGGGGTATCTTATAAATGGACTTTTACATGTCACTGTCACACTGGCAATATCGTACTATGCCTTTAATGACTACATTACACGTACCTTAGATCCGTAGTGCAGTGCTGAACCCGTGTCATAAGGCACACTCAGGTCCATGATCTCCCTCCACGTCCTCTTCTCAAAGTTGTAGGACTTTCCATCCACCACGTTGGCGTTGTGTATGAGGATATGCTCATCCCGGTCTGGTCGAGACTGCTCGTGCCAGAACCCTATAGCGTGCCCGATCTCATGGGCTATGGTGCCCGTCTGAAAGAAAGCATATTGAACACTAAAACATGACTGCTCGTGCCAAAACCCTTTTGCATGCCCGATCTCATGGGCTATGGTACCCGTCTGAAAGAAAACGTACTCAACAATTAAACATGGCCTATCTCATGTGCTATGGTGCCCGTCTGAAAGGGAACATTTAGAACACCTCTATTTATCGAATTTAGCGAAAATCCGAATTGATCCTGCAACATACCACATACAATACCTCACAGCGTGGCTTGGCGAAAAACAGCAAAGGGATGAATTTGAAATGGGATGTCTTATATCGTCACATTTCCTAGTAAACTAAGTATTAATTTTGACTTGCCAACTGTTCCTTGTGTAATTGTGTAGGAGTACCAAGAGGAAAACAGCTTAAGTTAGTGACGTATCGTCAAGAATTGTGACCAAAATTTCATGGGGTATAGGAATTTTGCCTGTGCCAAGTAGATGATCTATAACGGGTTTGCTTAATCAATGACTTTATTTGTAGTTTATGACACACCAATCTAGTCTTCTTTCTCTTTGTCCGAGTTAGTTGTGGTTTCTTTCTATGTAACCTCGTTTAATACTTGTATGCTTACTTTTGTATTTGTATATATTATGTTAAAATGATACGCTCACTATTGGATACAACACAATGCATTTATGATCACTCGGTACGTGCGTACATACATACATACATGTATACATACACACACATATATAAATAAGTACTAGTATATATGTATGTATATATATATATATATATATATATATATATATATATATATATATATATATATATATATATATATATATATATATATACATTATGGATGTACGTTATATGTTCTTTTTGGATATATCAACAGTAT
>OZ012700.1:11120164-11124961 GCA_963942565.1 Maea johnstoni | reverse complement strand
TTATAAAAAGTGAAGAACATGGCCTCTTTCTCACAAAGAAACAAACCCGCACACGCATTACCCACACACATGCATGTTTGTATATATATATATATATATATATATATATATATATATATATATATATATATATATATATATATATATATATATATATATATATATATTATATATATGGCATCGACCTATTATTAAATGACATAAGCCTCATATTTAAACCATTCCATTCCCATGAGAAATAGGTATGTGGTAGAGTAATGACACCCTTTGGTTGGGGTCGCGTGCCTATTCTTATCTTGTGCCATTGTGCTGTACTCGCCTTGGGTGATAACGAGGCTGCTGCCCTAGGCTCATTAGCATAACACAATATGGCGGCCAACTGCTGAGGTTTGATGGCGGTAAATTGCACAATTAGGGCGACCACTACCACAGGCAGATTGGATGGCAAGCCAAAGACGGAATTACTGCTCTGGTTTAAGTATATTCAAGGTTTAAGGGGGGGGGGGGGGGTGCATTTAATATCTAGAGTGAATTACTTTTTTTTCCTGTGTCCTTTTCAGAGGATATGACACCAATGTATAAGCAATGTAAATAAAACAGGTTATTTATAAAAAAAAAAGGAACTGTCAAACTGCGAATTTCTTTCATGTTATGAAGGTGATCTTTAAAAAACAGAGCAAATGATCTAAGTTAATACTTTATATCTATACAGAATATCGGGTATTCATTAAGCAGCTTAATCAATCGATAGTCTTAATCGTTATGTATTTTGAATTTAACAAAGCCATACTTACTATGAGCTTTATCTAGATCGGAGGTATCAAAATGATAATATATAGGTAAAGACCAGCGCCGCGTAGTCTCCGCCGTCAATTTTCTCTTCTTTCTCCGTCTTTTTTTGACAGACATGTTCTGTAAAAACCTCCTCCGCTTGATTCGTGGTCAACACGATATCCTCCTCAAATAAATAGTCTATATTTTTTTCTTCTTCTAATTTCTGAAAGAAAAAGAATGGTATAATAAAATTACAGTACGTGTGTAACATAAAAAGAGACTAACTGCACTTGTGATAAGGTAACAATGATAATCTACGTTACGATAATCTTGAACATGCTTGAATACGGTGCGATGCAATATTACTTTTTGCAATACAATATTATGCAATGAGCACTGGCAAATACAGTAATACACAAGCATTTTGCATGATAGATTGAATATCACAAATTGAACCATTCACATAACAACCGTCGGTGATACGACAGAGTATGCCATAACCTTAACGCGAAAAGTTTGCAATCAAAGCAAATTGAACTATGGGGTTATACTGGCGCTAATCTATATAAAACCAACACACAAAATCATTTGTAAGATGATAAGGGGGGACAGGGCCGGTAATGAGCTGGAAAACCTAAGTCTTATATGATTTTAAGACAATGCAATGCAGTTAAATTTTCATGAACCTGCTTGGTACTTAAAATATAATGATATGCAAACGGATGTTTGTTGAGCGTCACCTGTAGTGTCAAATTGATGCTAAATGGTAACTAGCCAGCGACGGCTGGTAGAGAAAACCGGGGTACATGGGAAAACACTTTACCCCTACATTTTATAGTCAACCATCTCACCAGCCTTGAGAGGGATGAGAAACGCAAACATTTTGCAGTGAAGAAACACAGCGTGCAATCAGTAGACTGGACCGCTGGACTATGGAGGCAGGCCAAAAGTGCAAACGAATAACTGCATTTTAATTTGTGCTGTATTTTTTAGAAAATTAAAGAGAGGTCCTCCTAGATGATGTTTGGGCACATAGAATACATGCCTGTTATGTTCTCAATGCAGGCCTGGTATCAGTGGTATGTAGTACCTGCGGAGCCCTCCAGATATTTGGAATCTTTTCCAACTATGCAGACAGAGCAATTGCCAGAGAGGTTACAGGTGAGTTGCTCAAGTCGAGAGGTCAGAGTTCAAGAACAACAATAAGGTGCTTGCCAGCGGCGCATCAAAATCACCCGTCTTCGACTAATTTATGGAGTTATTTTGGATCATGCTTGCAGACCATTTTGTCCAGGGATTTGAGATGGTGTTGGTTGTTTTATGAATCTATGTCTATTACGAGACACATCTCGCATATCCCTTGTTGTATCGTTAAAGCTGAGAGCCGGATTAAGAAGTGTCTAATTGAATGAGCCTTGAGACCAAAAGATCGAGTGCTTTATTTTCTTTTAGTTAGTTTTTATGATTTCATGCATTCATGACTTTATTTTGAACTCATTCAATTTTCATAAGTGTACACAATCATGAACAATCATGATTGCATTTTTCGATTGGTTTTGATTGTATTTTCGGAGCTTTGCATTTTTCTTTTTCGTTTTGGCTTTCGCCTTGAAATATCCAAATCCTATCAAACCATTGTGAGTCGAAGGCATTTCAATTTTTCAATGCCAGGCAATTGCATTCGGTATAAATGTGAATTTAGTGTCAACGAGTGAAGAGCAATAGCTTTTCTAAAAGTTCCTGAGAAAAAAATTGCAGTCGGAAATGTCAAAAAGTATAGATGGGATTATAAATTGAGCTTATTAAGTAGATGTTGAAAAAAGGTCATTTTGGACATATCTGTATACGGCCCTTTTAACAAATCATGCTACCCAGAGTTTTAAGTTCTTTCCATGTATGGTCGAGGTCAACACAGGTTCAGCAATGAATATTTTGATTTATGTTCTTCAATTATGTCTCGGTACAATTGAACTTTGGACCAAACTACCCGGAGCAGTGGTACATCCTTGTTAGCCTTAACAGGATTCTGATTTATAGACTGTTTGGGAATTGTACAAAATGGTCACCCCAGGTTATCTAGGTTTGTAATTGTAGGGGCTGCTGTTGCTGTCTGATTAGTCACCGCCGGAAACTTTCCTTTATCCGCTAACATTTTAACCCCCAGTTATTCCAGTTTCCTCCACCACTAACAACTGATTAGTCACGACTTAGCCGTATTATGACCAAAGACGTGACGGTTATCGAAATTCCAAATTCCAATAAAGATCAAGCCGGTTTCTATCTCAAAACTTGTACAGTGGTGAGAAACAGACCAATTGGTTCACAATGCGATAGACAGCCCAGTCATGAAGGCAGACCCTAACCCGTTAATGGCTGAAGGGGGCAAAAGAGGTCTAACAATTTGGGGAACTCTTAAAGATGAAAGCATAGTTGGGAAAACATTTGAAGGAGAAATGCTCACCAGCATACTACAACCAACTCTGCTTCAACTTTGAAATTGATTTTCTTTTTATGATCAGGTTATTGTCAAACATATCAAAGATTCAAGACAAAAATTTCAAGAATAAACTCTCCTGTAAGATCCTGTAAGCATATCGGTGAAGAGAAGCTGCCGTTGAATCGCAAACACTAGCAACCCTCAGATAATGATGACGAAGAGTTCTCCATTATCTAACCCATGTAGTACTAGTTACTATTCGCGCCTACAAGGTGTTTTATTATTTTTTCTTTCTTTTTATTCCTGTTTTCACATGGATTTTCTATGTAATATTACTATTTGCAATTTCTGATTATGGCGAGAGCCATGGTCAATTAATGTTCATACATACAGTGCGTGAAGATGACGACCGATCGAAAACTGCAGCAATGCCACGAACAGGAAGTAGGTCTGATTGTGTTCTATTGTGGCACGAGCCCAATTAATCTTGCCTCGAGCGGGACTAGGCTCCTGGACAATGTCCAAACCCTCTTACTTAACACAACATCACGGAATGGTGGGGTCATTCTTCCAGGAAAAATTACAATACAGGCAAGCATAATTTTATCATTCTAATTGATAACATTAATAATAAGAACATCAACAGCTAGGTAAGGTAGTTTTTAATCATACCATATTTCAAAGAAAGTATATAAGCAGTGAAGCACTGCCTACCTCTCAAGGTACAACTAGTTTTTCATTTCTCCACATCCAATATTTAGACCACTTCAATACGAAGCAGCGTATGTGCATTTTGAGTGTGTGACATTTGACATTTGCGTTAGACAGCCATTAAATATAATTACGAAATATAGCCCAAGTAAAGGAAAACTTCATTTATGATATCTAAAGGTGGAATTTGTTCGAAAGGTACCCATTTAAAGCACATTTACACGAGGTTTCACATCTAGATCGAGTGACTACACCGGGGTCTTAGCCACGGACCAGGGTGTTTTAGTACTATTTGGACAACAAAACCGCGCAAAATGAAAAACACATCTGGACACCAATATTTTGTGGGGAATGTCTAGAATGTGAATTTCAAACAAATCAAAATATAATTTCACCTCAATGTAATTTCCATAGCATTGCACATGGGTAGTATGCCTTATCCCAATATGGAAATGCAGATTGATATCTAGATATTGTGGTCTTCCTTAAAAAAAGGCAACCCCACCAAGTCACAATTGTCAATTTGGGTACCCAGTTACGTAATTCTTGCTAAGGCACTGACCATATCCACAGCTTAGAGGAGACAGAAGGGTACAAACCGCCATTGGTTTATTTCTTATCAGTTGCTTGCAAAAAAACTAAAGTACTCGGAAAGAGGAAGCAAGATCAATAGTTTACGAGGTCAAATTTGGTAATTAACATAGGTATTGCATCGGAAGGTCATGCCATGAGATTCTTTTTATAATCAATTCATATTTCTTTAACGAGGTTAATGTAAATAGCCTGAGGGGTTTATCGAATACCCTGACTTCTTCACAGGTGCTAAACGCACGTAGCATAGATGTTGATAGCGGAACATGCGCTACGTACACGAA
>OZ012700.1:11115164-11117664 GCA_963942565.1 Maea johnstoni | reverse complement strand
TTGAGCTAATTCCATAGAAATTGCTGAAAAAATAATAGGATGCATCATGATGGGATACATTGTTTTGGTCATTGCATATAGCATTGCCACAAATTCCTTTGTTATTGTTATATTTGGCTCTCTTCTTGATTTCATTCATCATCAAAATAACAATAGTACTATCTAAGCACATCAAACAATAACTGTCACGCTTTGTAATATAATACAATTGGACCCGATCGTCTAGTATGGCAAGCTGGAGTTTATATCTCAATTTAAGTGTTTTAGATGTGTAACTTGCTTATCACCTAACCATCGTACTCATGAATGTATAATCTTAGATGATTGAAAAATTTGGTTATACTTTTTTGCCATTTTTCCTGGTGGGAAATGTATGATCCACTAGTAAAGTTAGCCCCAATTACTCTCCCTTTATCACAGACCGAGTCAAAACATCAGCATGTTTGTGTTCTTTGAAGTCAGCTCTTGTTTGGGCTATGTCCATGAATATTCCTAGTGAATGGTGTCCCTGCCCCTCCAGGCCACGTGGTTACCAGCGAGGATCACCTCATCAGAAGATGAAGATAAATTAGGGCTTTCTCATGAGCTTGTCCTTCCTTCAGGGAGCTGCCTAAAATCTTCCACTGTTTGACCTCATTCTGAGCTACACCACATAGTGAGGGATATTCTTATTGTGTATAACTGACTTCGTTCATTACAATGCGTGATTAAGTTGATTTGAACCATTTATTTCAGAACACACTTTCTGTAAATTTGGAAAAGATTGCGTTAGTTTAATTTTTGTGTATTTTACCGTTTAGCTTCGGACGCAAAATTAAAATTCACAATGTTTATTGCTGCCACTTTAAGTGTTTAGCTGGCACTCCATGATGGGGCCAATTCGCAAAGTTAAAAAACGCAAAATCTATTTTCTGTAAATTCGCAAAATTTATTCTACACAATCCTTTGTGAATCTACAGTACATGATCTGACAGTTTTGAATATAACCTTTTTTTTAACCAATTTACATTTGTGACACACATAAGTAATCTGACAATTCTTGAACCTAACTTACCATATCTAGAAATATCTTGAACATATTGCTAACCCTAAAGGACCAAATACTTCAGTCAAATATTCCTGAGAAAAATTGACAAACTAAGATATGTCTCATTTATCAACCACAGATAAGAATGACTGATCCAACTACTAGTATGTAACACTTTCTACAGGAATTGAAATAAAGCTGAGACAAACTACTCCATTCTGAAAATGTGTTGATTGTTCATTGCTGTTGTGTTTGTTTAATGAAGAGAAAATAAGGAGAACCGATGTTAACGGACGCATTTGTCTGTATGTATGTAAGTATGTTTTTATGTATGTTTTCCCTTTTCTATACGTTTACTTGCATAAAGGTGCCTTTTTGTGTTAATGAGTTCTAGCAACATAGCACACTTGAAAGCTGTGATATATGCAATATCCATCGAGGTTGTTCGGCTGGGCCTCGCAACACCATATTCGCATACACCATAGCTTCCTTGTGGGATATCTATCACCAATATGTGTTTTGGCCAAACATTAGCTCGAGGCAATTTTTGTGTATGATATGGCGCAATGGAGAGGACATCATCCTCACAAAACCACATATAAGGAGACACGCCCCCCAAAGAACACAGGTCAAGGAAATAAACCAGCAGAATCCGATAAAAAATATATGCAGATGTCGCGGACTTAGTTGACCCTTAACTTTACTACCTCACAGACATCAACACATAAAGCAATGCTGTAGGCCTAGTTTTGGTATACAGGTAATCCATACACTTACATATATAACAATAGCGAATAGTGGAGAGAGGTACCGTAGTAATGCAGCTCAGTGTAGTACTAGTACTTCTTATATTCTTGAAATTCTGAGTGAAACTACTTCTTGTTGGTTTTGGCCTTTCCCCTGCTTGCTACGAAGAAAGTAGCAATAGACAAAAAAAAACTTCTCTTCATGAATATCAACAAGGCGTCATTCAGATACAAAGGCAAATATACAATAAACTGCCTACTTACGACTACTACAGTGTATGTAGACAACTTTGCTTATTCTTCTTTACAATGTGACTTAGTTATAACTCTAGCCAAAGGCAGATTCTAACCTAGTTTCAGAGGCATAGCCTCAAATGAGAGGATATATGCATACCTATGGACATGATACCAGTATGCAATTTAAGGAAGAAAGGGTTTTCACTTTAGTTATTGTATCTCACGGTAAATTAATTAGGACAGTAATATATTGAGCTCCGCAGACCTATATGGCAACCCCTCTTTTTCTGTTTGTCTCAACAAATCTTCCTTGCATTAATGTACATTGCAACTGTCTTAAAAGCTCCTCCAAACACAAAACAAGTTTTGTTGTTCGTTACACCAGAAAGGCATTGAAAGAATTAATGTACTACACAAACGTGTCATTTTTCTATAAAGCCAATGTATTGCATGTATATTTATTGACTGTAATATATAAACATATACTTAC
>OZ012700.1:11082664-11105164 GCA_963942565.1 Maea johnstoni | reverse complement strand
ATCATCCACCAACACAGGTCGCCAGGGTTACCTGGCGACCACATGGCATGCTCAGCTCTCGGGTGTTCTAGATAGGTAATCCTCTTGCTCTTTGAACACAAGTATCGGGCGGGGCGGCTGCAGAGAGGAGCCGTATTGACAAATCACTAGTTCGTGCTCTCTTCGCCTTTCATCTGCCCACAGTTAGCACATACATACAGTAACTTGCCAAGTAGTGTAACACCGTCAACCTCTCAACTGTTGACCGACATAATTTATCATCGTACAGCGGAGGGATATATATATATATACATATATATATATACATATACATATATATATAATATATATTTATATATATATATATATATATATATATATATATATATATATATATATATAATATATATATATATAAATATATATATATATATATAAATTGTCAGAAGAGAACGAAAAGGAGGAGTAAATATGAAAAATAAATAGAAAAGAAGGTAGCGACCTCGTGAATACTTATTCTATAAATATTCACGAGGTGCATTTCAGCTATAAGGAGCATAGGACATCCATTGTTTGTATTTCAATTTTAATTTCCTTTTTCGAATTGCAATTTTGGATATCCGAAATAAATAAAAAATATTGTGTTCAACCTAAATTTTGATTATCCAACTTATTATATGTAATAGTTATATCCCATCTAAGTGCACTTTCATATAGTGATAAAAAAATATATGGAGATGCCGGGATTTGAACCCGGGGCCTCTTACATGCGAAGCAAGCGCTCTACCGCTGAGCTACATCCCCAAATATGTACATATAAGACGAAGCATTTTCGATCAAAATCACGGAAGTCGATTCCAGACACGTCTCTGGTCAAATCAGAGACGTGTCTGTAAGGGATTGACCATTCTGTCATTTCTGGAGGTATCTTGTATGGCTATGAGTAATCATCAAAAAATAAAATGGAGCATTTTCATTGGTCCAATTTTCTTGACTTTGCTGCTGAATATGCTTAGCCATATGTAGCATGGCGAATGGCGCAGTTCCTCATCCCTAAATATACGTCCCTGTGTGAAATGTTTAATCAACATCTTAGAAAAAAAATTAAGGAATTCGTCTAAGTTGATATTTAGTTTTAAATATGAGTTAATAATATTCCAAAATTGGTCCGGTATACTACTCTACCAGTCTCATAAATCCAGAAGATAGTTTTGTTTCTATGCAGTAAATATTAAATTCACGATGAAACGTTGAACTGAAGTCTCAAGAATGTAGGAAAGTCATTAATCGATTCAAACATTTAGCTTCTACATTTTAGTGAATCAAAAAAGTTATGTTGAAGTTCATTTCTATAATTTCGTTTGCATTTTAGTGAATCAACAAGTTATGGAAAAATTGAACTCTATGATTATGATTGTTTTTAAATTTCAAAATGCTAGAGTATTTATAATGCTAATTTTCATGACAGTGCCGAAAGAAGCATACAGGTAATTGAATATTTTCTTGCCATGTTCCCTGACAGTTTCTCTCTGCGACAGGCAGACAGACAGACAGACAGGGTCTTCAGGTGGTGTCCACCGAGCACCCCTTGAAGTCATAAAGGGGGGTAGTGAACCCTAACCCCCACCCGGTAACTAGGGTATGACCAGACCCTCAATCACTCAATTAACGTCCAATATGTTGGGCTAAGTAGGGTCATCAAACCAACTGACCATAAAACGCAGATATCGCAGAGCACTAGAGGAACCACACAAAGAGCAGAGGCAGCAGCAGGAACAGTAGTAGTAGCATCTTCACGTAGATAAGATATCTTGAGGTTGGAGATATACCTGGTGTTCAGTTAGTAGAAGTAGTAGTAGTAGTAGTAGTAGTAGTAGTAGTAGTAGTAGTAGAAATAAAAATGAGTATATAAGTCCCTGGTAGTAGTTAGTAATAGTAGTAGTAGTAGTAGTAGTAGTAGTAGTAGTAGTAGTAGTAGTAAAAATAATAGTAGCATACAAGTCCCTGGTAGTAGTAGTAGTAGTAGTAGTAGTAGTAGTAGTAGTAGTAGTAGCAGTAATAGTAGTGAAGGAGGAGTAGGAGGAGGAAAAAAAGTTGAAGGAGGGAAAAGAAAGGAGGAGGAAGAAGTAAGAAAGAAAAAGTTAAAGGAAAGAAGTAGAGATGCAAGGTGGGCAAGAAGTAGAATCAGCAGAAGAAGAAATAGCTGCTGTTGTGGCTGCAAAAGTACCATAGATTGGGAAATAGAATTTGATTGAAATTTCAAGAATTGAAAATGCTATGAATATACTCGCTGTTTTAGATATAGATGAGCCAAAACCACGGGTACCTGTATGGGCTAGACAAAGGCACCCGCTTTTTGATGTCCAATATCCAGTCGGCGCGGTGGGGGTCTGTGCGTGACCTCCAGTTTACCTCGCACCCCAGTTCCCTAACTCCCCGCTGGGTGGCGCTCTATGGGACACTATTCCTCACACTGTAATTACCCCTCCATCCCCCTTTTACTGCCTAATCACACATACACCCTAATGGTAGAGAACCCTATGATATTTGGACTAATTTAGACAGATAATGGTCTAATATGATCAAGGTGTAATTTGGAGATGATGAATGAAATTTTGTGGAATATTGGGTTTCCTATTTCACTAACGACGATAAAATGGGTTTACATACATTTGATCACAGTTATAATGAATGTAATTGGCGTGGTAGGTTGGAGAATATAAGCTTGAGGAAGAATGGTGTCCTTAAGATCTGCTGTCAACTTTTTCTTTTATTCTAAACTTAAATGATAATGATACACACCTGAAACCGCAAGTAATAACAACGAAAAGGCTAACTAGAGATTTTCCTGAACCAATTAGCGTTTAGGTAAATGTTGTCAGACAATGAATGAGTTGTCATGGCAATGGTTGATGCTGGATCTTGCTACCCAGGAAATATAGTATGGTGAACTATTGCTACAGTACAACCTTGATACTGTGAAGAACTAGGAAACAAGAAAACAGATACAGGAGTTTAAATCATGGAGGTCCAGCGTATGTGGGTGCACAACGTTGAGAGTGGTATATCAATATCTACCTGTCTATCTACCTATCAAATATATATATATATATATATATATATATATATATATATATATATATATATATATATATATATATATATACATCTGTATGTATGCATGTATGTTTGTATATATATACACACACACACACATATATATGTATATATACACACATATATATATATATATATATATATATATATATATATATATATATATATATATATAGCATAATTGTCGAAAAGTGTTTTGAGATGGTTGCATTCGTTAACACCTGGTTGCCATTTCGCGAAAGATAAAATTAAGGAGATATTTTAATCTTGCTTCGTTTGTTTTGTCTCCAGTACCAGAATTCTAATCGAGTAATTTTCATTTCAAATATTTGGAACATCTGGAAAGATATTTTCCATTTCTCCCCTCAGGCCGTGCGGTTCACCTTGTTTTGTGAGAAGCTGTGGTGAGGGTTAAGGGGTTGGGTGTCATGGCCGCCTCGTGGTTTACCCAGAGGGCGCTATGCGACGCCTCCCGCGAGAGTCTCGTCATACCTCGCGGGAATATCGTCATACCTCGCGGGAATAGTGTAGGAGACAAACAGCTGAGCAGCTCTCAAGGCGCCGCCATCATCAAAGGGATATGCTCAATCAATTAAAGCAACATGTTAAGGTGGCTTGTGGGGTTAATTCGTGAATGTAGGGTCATTTTGAGATTTTTTGCATATTTTAAAGCCTACATTATCACCCTCATAATCAGACTAACCTTCACTAAACAGAGTACGAGATCAAATCATGCTCGCTTTAAACTCCATTTCTTGTGTGTTAGGATGTGTTTAAGCAGCAATATACCTCTTGTATGAAGATTGGCAGTGGTGGGCACTTGGGTGTAAGTCGAGAATTCTCTAAGAAACTATTTGGGCCTCTGTTTTATTCATGGTGTAATTGTCCTTTAAACCCTTTTTACCAAGCACGCTGGTTATATTAGTAATTGTATTGTATTGTACTTTTACTTGCCGTAATAGATATTACAAAAGTAGAACTTCACCGTCATACTTTAATACATACTAGCAATAATAATATTAGTGTAAAAGAACGAATGAAAAATACCCCAGTCGCTGTGTATTCATCAGTAGCTTGATGATGTGCTATACTCCACCTTGGTCAAAGCGATTAGTGGAAAGATATCAATGTTGTCACTTAGTTTACTCTGTCTTGATCACACTAAGGTTTGATATAGGAATTCAGATTTTCAAGAGTTTGCTGTACCACACGACTCCTGGCGTATTAGTATACATAACCATTTTCTTCTGTGATCCTGCTTATCCTAAATACGTATTTCGACATTTTCTTGCATTTATCACCATGGCTTTATATCCTCATTTAGAGTTACTGAGATCTCGATGTAATGCTTGCTTGTTTATCAATAACTATAACTATTCTCTGTCTGTATTTTCGCATCTATTTGATGTGGTCAATAAACAACATAGTCAATAAAGGTGCATGCATAAATACTCGGTTTTGCAATTTCCTGCAATCATGTATATGCAGTGATTTGTGCCCATACGATTGGTCAATAAACATACTACTTTGAAGGTCTTACGTTTCCTCCTCCCCATGTCTAAGAGATATTTCATTGTTTATGTTCAAGTCAATGCTTGTGTTAATTATTTCTGCTTATCCTTCTATGTTCTATGTTCTGATTTATTTAGTTTATTACACTACTTCCTGATTTATTTCAATTTATTCATTTTTGTATTTCATTTCATGCCAATATGATATGGCAATAAACAATACAATAATAATACAATAGAATACAGAAAGTTGACTAAATGCTAGGGCGAGACACATCGGCTGCTGTTTATTATATTATATTCTGATTTATTTCAGATGATTTATTTTGTATTTGTAATTCTATGTCAATATGATATGGTCAATAAACAATGCAATACTGATACAATTCAAAACAGCAAGTTGACTAAACGATAGGGCGAGACAGGTTAGCTACTGCGGCGGGGGGCGTTTTGAGTGATAAGTGTCCCTTAAAGCTGGTTGAACTATTGAGGTGATTAGGGGACTCTGCTGGGCGCCATCTTGTTCTAATTGGTGGCTGGAGGGCGGGGGCAGCTGGCTCTATGCAAATTACTCCTCCGATACCAACAGCTGAGCAGAGTACGGACATGAAATGACCTAAACCGTTCTTACCTCTGATAACATTCAACATGGCTATATGTAACCCAATTGCATCTAGAGTAAACACATGCAGTGTATGAATACTGAAAACTTGAGAAGAAAAGTCCCAAAAAATCGTATATATTTGTATAATTTATTTTTTGTGTATGATTATATTTTATAGTGTATGCTATAGTCAATAAAAAACATACATACATACATACTGAAAACTCTCAGAAATCGTATATGAATACATAAAACTTAACTCAGATAGGTTAATAAGTGAAGAGTATTTAAAAGGAGTTAGTAAATCTAGAATCTGAAAAAAATTAGTATCAATATATTTCTACATGTTTTAGACCCTGTGTAGGTTCCAGATATAAATGGATTAAAACTGCGACCTTTTGGTTATCTCATAAACCGTCTCACTATGATGGCCTAAATCGAGTCAGATATGAAATATAGGTGACTCCTAAATCATTCTTTGAACTACATATGTATTGAGATTCTTAGGGTTTAAGCACCATTTATATGCAGCTATGAAATGAGCTATTTTCGATAAGTGTCACAGTTTGAAAACGAACCCTTTTCCTTGCTCACTCCTGCATCCGAGCAAAAATGACAATTTGATTTAAAAGCTTCTGTGAAATCAACGTCATTTGAAAACTACTGTTGAATTAAAAAAGTAGAAGTGAAATGCAAAAGGAGATATTCATTGGACTGATGTTATAAAACATTGAAAAAAGTGCTACGGTATATATATATATATATATATATATATATATATATATATATATATATATATATATATATATATATATATATATATATATATACATATATATATATATATACATATATATATATATATACATATATATATATATATACATCTATATATATATATATATATATATATATATATATATATATATACATATATACATATATATGTATATATATATATATATATATATATATATATATATATATATATATATATATATATATATATATATATACATGTATATATATATATATATATATATATATATATATATATATATATATATACATGTATATATATATATATATGTATATATATATATATATATATATATATGTATATATATATATATATATATATATATATATATATATATATATATATATATGTATATATATATATATATATATATATATATATATATATATATATATATATATATATATATATATATATATATATATATATATATATATATATATATATATATATATATATACGTAAGGATGTGTGTGTCTGTTTATATAGACAGTGTGTGTATACAGTTCATTAGCGTACGCCGTGTATGATGCTATAATATGCCCTCCAGTTGAATCAACAGGTCGTATCATAGATTGGCCCTATGCCTAAATTTCACCTGATATTAAGCAGTAATGTATGCATAGGGTGCGGGTGAAATGTCGCGCTTTTATAACACACAGGAATGTTCATTTCCATATTATATATGTACTCATAACAGCAAAACATGAGTATCTAGGGGCATTTATATTGAAAAGAACATTTGTGAACTATCTAATCGCAACACCACCATCTATTTTCCTTCCCATATAATATTACTTTAAAGCACTGCTTTACAGCCAAATTGAATCAGACGCAAAGTGAAGCCAATCAGACAAGCTATATTACTGGCTATATTCCCCTCAGCACTTCCCAATTAAAAAACCCTTACGATAATACGGTTTACAGTAAACAACAATTGCTGAATGTAGCATAAACAAAGGTCTGATGTGAGTAGGTGATTTTGAAAGAAAGCGTCATTACACATTATCATAAAACAAAGTGCAATACCTGATAAACAGCATTAGCTTTAGTAATTGTGTTACGTCAACAAACATTCCTAACTAAATGTGTACCCTACCCACATGCCTCACTAGGTGACAACTGTTCTAAAAACAAACTTATGCAATACCAATTATTCGTATCATAATAACATTCACAGGCTTCTCTCCTATGAACAGATCACGTGATTCATAGTCTTATCACTTCTGGCGGATATGTTCAATCCGATAAACATTTTATAGTGAGGTGACGCCAGTGCTGTTTTAGAAGCAACCTGACAATTTGGCTTAATCTTTTGGGTGAAAGCACAGTGTGAAAATATTTGAAGGAAAATCTTTAAACAGGACACTACAAATAACTCTCATGCAAATATTTTGTAAAGCCATTCTTGATTCCATAGTGATCGTAAATTCGTAATGCAAATCATAGATCCAGACAACAATTTCAAGAGGAACTGTTAACCCTTCCAATGCTGAGGCTACTTTTATCCAAAGCGCAAGGATGCAAAGATTTATGAAAACCATCTTAACCCTGTCATGTTGGTATTCATTGGATAGCTCTCGCTGGGTACCCTTAGATGAGTACCCACATGCCAGAGTTTCAGTCATTTTTCAGATTTTCACACATTTTGTATTGGCCAACTCAGCCACCAGCATCACACAGGTTAAGCATGAAGGAGTTTTTAATGTATGTAAGCATATTATGGTGATTAATATCCTGAGCAGTGGTTTAGAGTCTGTGTAAACATTGTTCACTACGATAAGGCTTTGGCTGAGAACCAGCAATACGTGATAAGCTGTTGACATCACTATAATGCTGGAGTGTCAACATGCCTTAGCAAATAAAATATGAAATAGCATCAGGTGGAAATTAGCCATAAAACAAACAGAGACTTATGATAAAGAGCGGCCGCCAGGTATGACTGTTGAATGTTTGGGTTCCTTGGCTGGGTTCAAGAGTTCGGGGCTTAAGCAGACCCCCAAAAGGAAAAGCCAAAACATCGCTTTGTGATATGAGCAAAACGTGCAAGCCTTCTGCTGACGCTACTACTACTACTACTACAATAACTACTACTACTACTACTACTACTACTACTACTACTACTACTACTACTACTACTACTACAATGACTACTACTACTACTACTACTACTACTACTACTACTACTACAATGACTACTACTACTACCCGTTTCTACCCGTCAGATTACAGTTTACTGTCAGGTACAACTGATTTTCCCTCATCGCTTCCATTCATATTCAAATTAAAAGATCCCCTTTCCATACCCTCTTCTATAGGATATATATATATATATATATATATATATATATATATATATATATATATATATATATATATATATATATATATATATATATATATATATATATATATATATACATATATATACATATATATATATATATATATATATATATATATATATATATATATATATATATATATATATATATATACATATATATATATATATATATATATATATATATATATATATATATATATATATATATATATATATATATATATATATATATATATATATATATATATATATATACAGTTAGCTCTATCCTTAATCATTTTTTCTATCGCAATGATGTAGTATGTGAGAAGAAATAAGGTAGGCATGTTCTGTCACTCTGCTTCGCGTCTATTACGACTACCCTATCAGTGACATTTCACAATTCAATTGACTCTTAGCCCTTTCACTTATTTGGTAATTAGCGCATTAAGTAATGGTATTAGGGTGCTATGACATATGCCACAGTGTTATCTACGCAATACGTCTGCTGTGCGTATATAAACAATATAAATCAGATAAGAAGCAGACGAACTTAGTGCATCTGCCTCTCGCCTTTAAGTTATAACCCGGAAACGCTTAGTTCCTATATATTCCAGCGACGCCCACCGTAAGATAGCTCGGGGACCCTGCATATCTGCTGTCTTGATGTCATGGCAGAAACATCATAATTACCAACGGTGTGGGCAGAATGCTAATCATTCCTACACACCATGGAGATATATTCTGGCAAAAATGTACATAGCATGAGACTATCACATTCAATAATGTTCAGTGAAATATATCATTGTGAACACCCCGGAGATGTGAACACCTCATAATGGGAACACAGTTCTCCAGTCCCATTGGTATCTTTTACATCTGTGAAAGATCTTTGATATGTGAACACTCCCTTATGTAAACGCCTTTGCCCTGGTCCCAGGGTGGTCACATCTACGAAGTTTCAATGTATTCAGAGAAAATGCAACCGAGACAACGTGACCAGCATTGGAGTTATTCACATCTTGGTTTTATCCGTAGTAAATGGTCAAGTCTCGAACGTGTTCATAAGACAGAATGTTCATATATATATATATATATATATATATATATATATATATATATATATATATATATATATATATATATATATATATATATATATATATATATATATATATATATATATATATATATATATATATATATATATATATATATATATATATATATATATATATATATATATATATATATATATATATATATATATATATATATATATCGTATGTATATATCTCGGATGTGTTCATAATAGTAGCTGCATTGTTCACTAAGCGCGTACTGAACTAATAGCTTTAGAAAAATATCTGTATGTTAGGAAGTAGATTTTAGATTCCATTGAACCTCATACATATGTTACATATCACTTTCATATTACAGTCTTCTTTCAATTCCTATTATAACGCGAACACAATACTATAACATGTTCTAACGCCCCAAACAGGTCTTCTTTTTATAAACATATTTAAGAAAGTATTTGAAGAACAAATACTGATCTCAAGATAATCCCAAACCCTCATTCAAGTATGGCGTGAATATGTGCTTTATTGAAAGTTACTTTCAAAATATCATATAACCGTATGCCACCTATCACAAATGGGAGCACAAAGTATGGATTGGAATAAAACTCTCTTTTTTTCAACTTTAGGTAACTAAATGTTCCGAAAGCCAACAAAAATTAATAAAAAAAAGAACTACTGCTGCAGTAGTTCCTAATACAGATATACAGATAAAATAATTTCATTGAATATAAAGTGGGGAAAACGTGAACATCCACGATGAAAAAGACTCGCCTGCCTTTCATCAGAACTAGGGGGCTATCCTAATTGCAATATAATTACCATCTAAAAATATAGTACTCAATATTTATTTTCAAGTGATTCTGGACACCTATGCAGAAGGCGTACTATTTAGAGTTATTTTTTACCAAAGAACAATTGATACTCCTTTGATATGAATACATAAGGAAAGCGAGGATTTCGCTATAAAAAGGAAATATATCGGCCGTACTTGATGATTGTATCTCTACAAAACAAAATCGGGGAGACAATAAAGGTATATATATATATATATATATATATATATATATATATATATATATATATATATATATATATATATATATATATATATATATATATATATATATATATATATATATATATATATATATATATATACGTCGTTTCAAGGATATCGCAGATAATTTGCTCTTTCCGTTACTTCCGAGCATTGCAATATGCGTCAATAGAGACCTATGAACATCTTGGAGAAAAGAAATTCTACTTACAGCATCGTCCTTTTTTGTGGTGAAGGTTTTAATTGCGGTCACGCGAACCAAGTGCGGACCGGCGAATAGTGCGTGTAACGCCAAAAGCAGCAAAATAGTCTCAAAAATCGTCATAATTGTCGGTAAATCCACTCATATTGTTCACCTCCAATGCTGCCCAGGTTGTAAGTACGCTGTTATTGTTTTAGATCCATTTCTTCCCATTCTCTTCACCACCTGTATCCCACCTAGTCGTCCGGAGCGTGGAGCAGACGATCTACCTGGCCGTGTGGCTCGTAGCTGCGCGCGCGGCCGGCTAGCTAGAGTTCGGCTTCACTGAGCCTTTACCTCGAACAGCAATCGCTGGCTCTGCCGCCGCCGCAGGCAAATCACAATCCTCTGTCTTCTCCAGCAAAAGGCATCCTATATTGCCCACGGCAAACCCTGCCCGACTGCAAGTTGCCGATTGTTAATGGTCCTAAATAAGATGTTAGGACGTCCCCCACTGTTATCGCGAACAAGGGCCAACTTCTTTTTTTGACTTTGATTGGTCTATGGCAGTGTCTTCCAGAAGAAATCTGACATCGTATTGTCTCCGTGGAATTTCGCAAGACGTCATGTCATGGAAAGTCTTATCAGGTGGTCGCGGTCTAGGATTTTATCCGATTAAGATAAGAATAATAAGCATGTTTATCTTAAAGTTTAATAATCCTCTTCAACACTCATTCGATCATGACAAAGACAGTGCGGTGACCGCCCCCAAAGAATATTAGTTGATGACGTCACATTTACAGCAGACGAATGACTTATTGTTTAAAGTGACTCATGGGTTCGATTTAAGAATGTATAACCATTTAAAGATTTTACATGTTAAAGCCCACATATTTTCCTCGTAATCGGACAAACTGTGACTGTTTAAGCCTTCACTGAGCAGAGCAAAAGACCGAATATCAGAGAACCTCTCTTAGTTTTGCCTGCAGGGAAAGATTTCTGGCTCTTTTCTCAATATAGAATTTCACCAAAACGTGGTCGTTTCAAACACGCATTCTTTTTTTTTTTTATCTCATCATGTTTTTCGTTGCTTTCAACAGCATAAGTCATATTACCATCATGCATGAGTATACTTTATATCTGTACTACTTTTGAATAAAATAAAGTAATAAGAAATACACATATGGAAATAATTTGAGGGAAATTATAGATTTCAACAGAAATGTAGACTTTGTGGTTCTCTGTCATTGGGTTCTCTGTCATTGTTCTATTTCTGAAGCTCTAGTCTTATCTATTCCGAGAAGTGAGTGAAATATAAAGTGAATTACATAGGTTTAATAGTTGTAAAATGGACTCTTACAGTACTATACATAATGCGACGTATCAGATCACTTAAAGAATCTTCGTGGTTCAAGTGCTGGAGGGTATGCCAAACAGATACGCATTACGTCAGACGGGTGGTGTCAATATGGTTCTGTGTATGTACAGGTGAACTTGGATATGACGGACCACTGTACGACGAATTTCTGCATATGACGGACGATATGCTTGGTCCCAGTCCGATTCATATCAAGTATTCGTCATATGTATACGACGGATTTTGCATATGACGGACCAATTTTCCCGGCCCCGTTGAGTCCGTCCTATCCAAGTTCACCTGTATACTACTATGATACCTTCCCATGAATCTCACTCATGCTTTCGTGATCTGTACCCGGTGCATTACTTAATATAATTTATATTACGTTATATACCATATTTTATGTTCTACTTTATCATAAGTTTGTATGCAAGTAAAGTGCTATTTTGTAACCTCAGGTTATAGTCAATAAAGTACATTACATTACACATAACATTACATTACTACTACTACTACTACTACTACCACTACCACTACCACTACTACTACTACTACTACTACTACTACTACTACTGCTAATACTACTACTACTATTACTACTACTACCACTACCACTACCACTACTACTACTACTACTACTACTACTACTACTACTACTACTACTACTACTACTACTACTACTACTACTGCTAATACTACTACTACTATTACTACTACTACTACTACCACTACCACTACCACTACTACTACTACTACTACTACTACTACTACTACTACTACTACTACTACTACTACTAAGCAGACAGAAATCTCATTCACTCGCGATCGGCGAGCCTTTCCGACCAGTTTCGCAGTTACTAGAACAACACTGACAGCCCCCACGAAACCGCACCTTTCTAAAGCGAACATATCAGCCTACTGAAAGCATACAGAACTTGACTATGTTGAAGACTACAGATCGAAAGGGAAGTGATTATCATGCGTACTGGGTTTAATTCGTACTTGATTAGTACAACATTAACTTGAAGGATTGTGCTCTGGATATTGAGACATTTAAGTTGAAATGTTTCACTGTATAATGACAAGTTTATGTAGGTTATTCAAAACCTGGACTCATTGTGTCGTAATATGATTGATGTTATGTCTGAAGTTATACTATATCCTAATTTCAGAAAGTTCTTCTCTTATAGCGACCTCAAACGTTACGTTATGATCATTGAGTAATATTTGACCAGAGTGTATGAGGAGAATATGAGCAGAATGATTATCAAAACCAAACAAATAACTCATTATCAACTTCTGTTGTTTGTGATTCATACTATATTCTTATGTTATCATAGATGCAGACGATACTTGCCTATAGATGTGAAAACACCACTTCATTTATTTTTTGTACTTATTTTTGTTCACACAGTTGTTTATATATTTATGTACGATTTTTGTAATTGAATTATTACAGCAAATACACGTATTATTATTATTATAATTATAATTGTAATTATTATTATTATTATTAATATTATTAATATTATTATTATTATTATTATTATTATTATTATTATTATTATTATTGTTATTATTACTATGGGGTCAAGAATTGGTTAACCCATTCATACCTGAGGCGTACTCGTGGTCTGACACATATGTAAATATTTTTACAGAAAAACTATAATTTGAGAATTATTTCGCAGAAAGTTGTTATTCCTGTTGAATTAAACAATCGCTCCCCAAATACTTTTCAAATAATACTACAATTAGTGAATTTTGTTCAAATTTATCAGACCATGTGCATGCTTCCAGAGAAATACATCCCCTGTCTACTTCTCTCAGATGCTACAGATCTCAATGAGTTAAAGCTAGTGGCGTAATATTCAAACATAGCGATTAATACCAATACACATGTCCGAGTTCGGACAAACAGGGACTATTTACATTGGCAGTGATTAAGTCAAGGTGTTACGTCTTTGTCCCGGCCCGCACCCTGAACCTGCCATATGAAGAGGTGACGAGGATTATATAAGGATTAATAACTGACGAGTGACGAGCAGCCTTCGTCGCCAGTCACGAGCACACGGCGCTGCTGCTTGTCAAAGATTTCCAGAAAGTTAAGTTTTGAAGGTCAATCAAAAACACCAGCTGTGACGCCCTCGATATGTGGGTACCGTAATAATCCGAGTGCAGCATTGATTGCCCTGCAGACGTGTTAGTCGCACTGGGCAACACAGGTACCCGTACACTGGGCAGAAAGACAAGCTAAGAAAAGGAAAAAAAATATTAGGCCCATAGAATTACAGTTACCTGATTATGGTTCATTCTATGAGGGCCCATAGAATTACAGACAGGGGCTAAGCCGCCTATGCGTCCAGCGTGTCATTTGGACACTCAGAACATTGTTTTTTGGCAGTGTGGACACCCACAAATTTATGTCAGAATTTGCTGATGATGACTTTTCTTAGAAAATAGAAGATGTAGTGTCACTTTTATAAGATACACAAAGCAGTTACTGGCCTAGAAAAGCAAAATCTGTAAATATATAGAGTTTATTTTATTAGTAGTATGTACTTTGTACCACACTTTGGACACGCAAAAGTCTATGAAATCTCTATTCGGACACCCTGTTTTCAAATATTGGCTAAGACCATGATTACAGGTACCTGATTATGAAGAATTGGATGTACCCTTAAACATGATATAAAATCCCAAAATGATTTGGTTGCCGTAAATTTATTCCAATTTTGATCTTTTTGGCCGCTGTACCATTGTACGTAACGCTTTCTCGCATCGATTTCTCCATTTTCGTTAATTTCTAAATTCATGTGAGTCTCCTACGTTGGTTATATGTTTTGGGTGTATTTTGATGCTGTGGAATTACCGGTAGTCGAATAACACTCTGTATGATGCGTGCATTGATTCCTCTGCATTGTTTTTATATTTTTGTTTTATCTGTAGTAGTAGTAGTAGTAGTAGTAGTAGTAGTAGTAGTAGTAGTAGTGGTATCTTTATTGACTGTATGCATCATATATGATACATATAGTACGAATTTGTATATTACAAAATCATACTAGATCTAATACAAATAAAAAGTTATAAAAATAACAATCAACATGTATGTGTATAATGTGATAGCTATGCGGTATGGTCTTAATATACAAGTACATCTTCATCATTGTCAACAGCGTCATTATCATAATCCTCCATCATCATCACAGCTATCATTCCAAAATTACATGAGGATCGATTTTTTCAAATCACTTCATAGCATCTTCAGGTGACGACATAAATTAATCTGATTTGGTTGCTTAGTAGTTTATTAACAATCATTTTGATTTACTCCGCATTTGCGTATTCCTGTTATAATTGTATCTATGTTTTGTTCCATACTTGTATACATATACCTTTTGCATCCTGTGGATCAGTCAAAACAATACAATTGATATACATGTATTTGTTTTTAAATCTCTATTTATGTAGCCTTTGAGTTTCTTTCCTGTCTAGTGTATTTGTCTCGTAGGGTCCTCCAACCTCATCTGCTGAAAACGACGGTATCGCCCCACGACACACATTCTATTCACTTCCTCATCCAATTTAATCAAAATTATCATGCTCGATTAAAACGTGAGGTATCTATTCAACAACCCCATGCTATCAATTACATGGAATAACAGTAGGGTGTAAAGCTGCATGAAGCGGGCATCGAGCTGTGAAAATAGCTCTAATCAATTTCCTGTGCCTCTCTTAGCGTCATTTAACCCCTCGCTAAATAGCACGAATAATAGTTGTACTACATGTAAAGTGTATGTATTTAGCGGTAAAGATTCCACCCCTCCCCCTACACGCCTGACTGGTGTGGGGGAGGGGAAGTAGAGGACTTCTCCCCCCACGTGGATGTATCAGCTTAGATAAATAAAAATTCCTTTCTTCGTCTAAGGTATCATTGAAAGAGGAAACCACAACCCCAGCATTGATTACCCGTATCGGGTGCGTGTTTGTGTTATTTGAGGGTAGTGAGGGTATGATGAGGGTACCCCGCTGAGGGCTGGGCTTTGATTAGCACTAATTGGCCCGCTATCTGTCTTGTCGCACCTGGACAGGTAGATATGCCCCACCTGCTTTAGGGACGAGTTTTGGTCAACTGACCACCCCTGCTAATAGGGCAAGCAGACAGTGGGGGCAGATACCCATAGAAGGGCAGGTAGATATAACCCACCTGCTTGAGGGACGAGTCATGGCCAACTGACCACCCTGCTAATAGGGCAAGCAGACAGTGGGGGCAGATACCCATAAAAGGGCAGGTAGGTATGCCCCACCTGCCTGCAGGACAGCAGTTATGGATTACTGATTACCATGTCACGCGTTAACTTTGCAATTGGGTTTGGCAATCTGTAAATGGAACATAGTTGTAAAGTTAGTACTTATCACTATAAGCTGAGAGTAGTAGACAAAGGGGATGTATTTCTCTGCTATAAGTTAATTGATATCCCCGGTTGACTTTTCTCCACTCTTTATTACGTCAGTGTACGTCCTAAGTTTAGTTCTATTTTGTTTCTTTGTCGTATTTCATGTTTCTTGTGTTGCTTTTGTAATATTCACTCTTGTATTATTCTTTATATTATGTTTTTGTTGTATACTTTATATCCGCTGATATAGTCAATATATATACATACACACTGACCATCCCCGCCTATCGGGCACTCACAGGCAGAGACACGCACTTTAAGAGGAGCAGATAGAGGGTGGGGGTGGGGGTGAGGGGGGGGGGGGGCAGATAGAAGGGGCAGTATAATCAAGGTGTATTGAATCACCTGCATCCTTTTAGCCACCTGGCTAAACAGTTCACTCATCCGTGCCCTCAAGCAGGCAGAGCGCAGGGCGGATACATAGTTTCTGTGGACGTGGGTTGTTCTCTTCGACGGGGATAGGGGGCGTAGAAGCAGTCAAACACGCCTAAGATAGAAGGCCAAGCCTACCCATGGCTACCCTTGGTCATTTTTGAAAACTGAATAACTCTGGGAGTAATATTTCTCTGAATACATGTATCAGAAAAAAACCGATGATAATGACACATATTGCATTGAATAATTCACGAACAATGGACTATGACAGACTCAATGGGACCAGGAAAATTGGTCCGTCATATGCAAAATCTGTCATGTACATATGACACATACTAGTACTTGATATGTAGGGGACTGGGACCAATCATATCGTCCGTTATAGCTGTAACCATAAGTCCGTAATACAGTAGTCCGTCATATCCAAGTTCGCCTGTATTTCTAAAAGTGGAACTTTCAGTTGCAGCGAGTTCCTAAGATAAACAGTGATATTTTTTAGGATTCACCCACCATACGTTGGTCATGTTCTCCACATGGTTGGCAGAAGCAGAGACATGAAACTAATCCATGTCTCTGGCAGAAGTGAGCTGAGAGATCTCCGGAATGTCACCTGGTGGACGATGACTAAACTAAATGAAGGAAAGTCTGACTGAGCACTAAGATGCAACCACAACTGCTAAGATGTAAACATCCAATATCGGGAGATTGGGCTAACTTTAATGTTGAAGCCTATTTCGCGTCCACTTTTTGTTTCTTTTCTGACCACAAGGAAATGTTGATACTTTAGATAAATAAAAACAAGAATCGGACCATATTCTTTCCTCAATTGAATAGCTTTTACTTATCTCTTACGATACTCTACACTGGTGACACCTATTGAGTATTGGCCAACCTAAAATAATTTATCACAATTTTCCTGACACCACTAACAGTATTGAAAAGATATGGTTACAAAAAAGGAATTTTCATTAAATATGTACCATTATGACTATACCTGCCTATTCTACATGCTATGCTAAGAGACAGTTTTTAACACTGAATGTCTTGCCTAAAGTGATTATCATACTAAAATAAATTTGATGATTTAACCTACTTTCAGAAAATATGTATGATCATCCATTTATGTAAAAAATGGGGTTGCCTTGCTAGATTATCTTATATATGAACGGGCAATTACATGCATAGTCTGCATTTCCGACTCATACCAATTTTGGGTTCAAAACTTGTTTCTTGAATTCCTTGATTTTGACGCATAATTTATAACAAAAGCAGAAAAAATATTTCAACACAGCAGAAGTAATATCAGACAGTGACAGTACCTCTGAAGGGATAAATTTAGCAAAGAAAGAAACCAATTTTGGAGAATGAGATGTTTGTGACATAAATTGCATTACTTTTTCAAAATTTTGTGAAAGAAATTAAGTTGATGAACCAAAGAACTAAAAGTTGTTTAGAGGATCACTTTGCTTCGTTCTTCACTCACACAGAGTTATAAGAAAATTAAACTGAAATTTTTAAGTGTCTACAGACCTTAACATTCTTGTATAGATAATGGGGGTGGACTAGGGGCACATGTGCTGAGGTGGGATATTCTAAATAAAAGGGAGCATCTCCATACTTAATTTTCAGCGTCATTTAGGAGGGATCAGAGTTTATCCCATTCAAGAAATCATTTATCTTATAATATATATATATATATATACTACAGGGCCAGTAAACATTTGGAGACATTCTTGTTAAAAAGTTTCCCCCTGAGAATGTCCCCAATTTTTTTTTGAAATAAACGAAGATAAAATTTATAAAGATTAAGAGTTGTGTTGAATATAATGCAATGTTCTTTCTTCTTATGTTAAAGAAAAAATGTAGGGCCAGTAAACATTTTGCAGGACCAGTAGATGCTAGGTGTTACTGGTCCTACAGGGCCAGTACCATTTTGAGTAAGCGTTGAACCCTGTATATATATATATATATATATATATATATATATATATATATATATATATATATATATATATATATATATATATATATATATATATATATATATATATACATATATATATATATGTGTGAGTGTATATATGTATATGTATACTGTAGAACACAAAATTTCCGCGTGTGTTTATTTATAGCGTACTTAGCGTCTGGTGCCGCTTCGCTATATATAAAAACGCTGTAGTTTGTCTTTTTTTTTAGCCACTGGTGGCGTTGACGTCAATTCTTCTTGTGCAGCCGCTATTTTCGTTTTAGTGATGGCCACTAGTAAATCTAATAGAAGATATGTAGCCCTGCAGAAACCCTTTTTCAAAATCGGTTTCTGGGCTTGTGGACTAGCTCATGATTCCATTAATAAACATTCCATTTTGAAATCAAAATCAAAATCTGGTGGGCATAGTCCGTTGCTCAGCTGAGTAATGATTGTTGCCAGGTGACCCTGACTTTTATAGCAACTGAGCAGTCTGCACAATTCATATCTCTCCTTGGTAGGCTTAGCTCCTTTAAGCCAGGCAAGCATTTTGATAAAAATGTTTAAAATCTAGCATTAAATGATGTTCAAAGTTACAGTACTAGTATTTAAAAGTCACAGTCCAGGTTGACAGAAGCCAGAATACTGAGTGAGTGTTGCACATAGCAACCAGAAGGATAGGTGCCCAGCTATTGTTACGGCGGCCCTGTTTACACACAAACAAATGCTAAATTTAGAAAGTCCATCTCGTTGCTTCACTCTGGCACCATTAGATCAAGAGCTCAGTAGTGTGGCTTCTGTCAACCTGGACTACCGCCAAATGATGTAATTACGGGCGCCCTCTTTTGAGAGAATGCTCAATCAAACTGCCGATCAGCAAGCACTGGCCCGAAGCTGTTTTTTGGAATTTTTACAGGCCTGGGGCCATAGGTTCACCTTTAGCGTCGAGCCCTGATATATATGTATATATATATATATATATATATATATATATATTAATCACCACCTGCTCTGCTGTAATTCTCTATGATGATTGGTCAATAGGCATTAGACCTGGAGCCGTTCACACTTTGAAGATTCAATATCTAACGGCAGAATTCAATATTACCACTTGGACCACCGTTTTAATTGATATTACCACTTGGCCAGCAATCTGACCCCTAGAGGTCACCCGCCTCGTTATAGCCTCCTAAGTATCTCAGAATTTTATGAGATTGTTGTTTCTTCTTAGCATGAAAGAGCAGGTGATAAATTCCTTAAGCCCTGTTGGAAAGTGCGGTCCGGCCTGCTATCCACCCTCAGTCATCCAGATCCCACTCGGCGGATGACTTCAGGTGGATATAAGATCGGACCGCACTTTCCAACAGGGCGTAACTAGTAATGTGTATCTGTCGGTCCTACCACAGGTAGTATTAAGTAATTGATTTTCTGTAAAATCTCGAACAAGAAAAGACACAATAAAGAAAATGACCAAAAAAAGGAGCTACATAAAATACATCTTTATTTCAAAAACCTGAGGTTACAAAGCTATGTCTTATCCCAACTCTAAAGAAAACCTACTACATGTGTTACAGCATAAATCAGCAGAATCAAATAATCACAGATCTTAAAATATTGATTGGAATAAGAACTCCGTTACAAATAGGTTCTCAGTCAAAACAATAGGGAGGTTTAACATTCCTCATAATTACGATTATGATTTGGCAACGACAAAATAAAGCTAGAGTTTGATTGGCCACCAGTTAAAACATATATTAACCCATTAATGCTTGTAGGCTTCTTTTGATATTGTCGTCTGCATCTTGGAAACTTTTGCTACTAACTTGGAAATTAAGAACAATTTAATCAAATATATGAAGGAGAGTTGTTGGTAATGCTCTGCTTGAAATTTGTCCTTCAAATATTTTCCTAATAATGCTTTAGCCTAATAGATTTCATCAAAATAGTCAGGCTGCTTTCAGACGCTGTGAGCATAAATGGGTTAAAACATCAGCATATTGAGTGCACACATGGTTTGACATATCTGAACATAACCAGGCACCAACATAATTTTCAAAACTAACTTGCCACGCCGGGCAAGTTGTTTATGATTTTGACTTGCCCGACATAATTTTTGCATTGCCCGAACTAAGTTATAACAAATGCTTGAAAGACATGTATTGTTTATAATGTATTTAAAGATTTGAAAACAATATTCTTTTCAGTTTTGTTGCATTGTTTGCACATTTATGTGTGTTTGGGCCATTCACTATAAAAAAATGTGTTTTGTGTTCAAAGAATCAGCTTGCCCATTTGGGCAAGTGAAAACTAAAATGTACTTGCCCGGAAGCCCTCTTTTCAAAAATTCACTTGCCGGGACAAGTGGGCTATTACTTATGTCGGTGCCTCATCGATTCAGAGACAAATTTTGAAAATTATTTGAAGAGGGAACATTCACAGCAAAAGGAAACACAACTCTGTCAAATATTTCTCAAAGCATCACTGTTTTCAATATATTTCCATAAATGTCAGAGACCATTTGTATACTCCCTATGGAGAATGAGCTGATAATGCTTCAAAAAATGGTAATTACATTCATAAATCATATTTTTAAAAACTTCCCTTTTGCTGATGTTATGTGACTAAGAGGCAGATTTCACCAAAGCCAACATTAGCACATGGCCATAGGATTCAAAATCACTGGCATATCAGCAGTATAAGAATAATAAGAACAGCACCAACGGTTGACAATATTTGAACACAAATTGATGCTAATCATCATCTGCAGTACTGGTATTTAATTCCTGCACTAACAGCACTGGTAGACTGGGCACATAACACAAACTCACACGGTTGCCACCCAATTTCCTGGGTATGGATGCAACCACAGGCCAATGACGTCACAGCTGAATGTAGCTTAGATACGCAACTACGTGGGTCATTAATATGTCTGGCTTATCTTAATTTTGATATGTTATCCATGGTCGTTTGTACAAAGTTGTTGCCAAGTGTTCAATCGTGATGCATGAATTAAATGTCTTCACTGTAAATACTGTGATGTTGGTAAGTTTTGTAAGTGACAAAGTCTCTGATGTTGGCAATGTTATTGTAAAGTATTGTTTACCCTTCCAATGCTGAGGCTACTTTCGTCCAAGGCACAAGAACGCAAAGATTTTTGAAAACCATCTAAAACCTGTCATGTTGGTATTCATTTGAAAGCTCTCGCTGAGCTCTCTTAGACGAGTACATATTTGCCAGGGTTTCAGTCACTTTTTAGGTGTTTTGCATCATTTTGCAATGGCCAAATTAGCCAACAGCAGCATAAAGGTTAAGTATGTGACATTGACTGCATACATCCTTCAGTTTGGCACAATAAAACATCCCTCCACTACAACGGGAGATAAAACAAGACCTACTTCATGACTATATTCAGCCTTGACTACTCTCATACCCCTCAGCAGTTTTCCATTGTTCCAACTATCAGAAATAAAATCTCTCATAATAATCATAAATCATACCTTTCTATTGCTGTATCTATCATATATTGATTTTCCAATTAGAAAATTAACTTTGGTCTCCATAATACTGTTATTTTGATTGACAATGAACACAATATGTATTTCAAGGCAGAACTCTTCTTTCTCTTCAACCCATTTGTTTCTGGAGTGCAAACGTGGTAATTGAAT
>OZ012700.1:11057664-11080164 GCA_963942565.1 Maea johnstoni | reverse complement strand
GTTTGCTTTCCAGTCAATACACTACATGATATGATGCATAACAGCAGTTGAGAAATGAATAACAGTACCAGTACCAGCAATTTATAACAGTTCTAAGCTTCAATCCTTTCTTGGTTTTAAATAGAGGTGAATTATAACACTGTAGTTGCATAATATATGGATTTAAGAAACGAGTTACCAACACAAATATATCAATAATATACCATTTTTTATCATTCCTTGTAGTTGTAGCTCAGGGGCAGATATAGTTATTTCAAGGGTTACAATGAACCCCTTTTATGATAGCGACAAATTAAAGTTTAATTTTAACCTAAGACACATCTGAAAATAACTTGAGGGATTCTTCCTGAAAAGAGTCCCTGAATATGTGAGGTCCTTGTTTTGAGAAGTCCCTGAATATATGACAGGCTCTTGTTTAGAAATGGGTCCCCAAATGTGTGAGTGGTACTTGTTTGGAGAGGGACACCTGAAGCAGGGACTTAGCCAGGACCCCTCCTACCTGTCTTTTGGACAGGTAGTTTCCTGAAAACCTCTTTTTTGGACAGGCAAAATTTTCTATGAAGAAATTTCAATTTTGTCTTTTGGAGTGTAATAACCAAATAGTTTCCGAACAAACCATCTTCTGTGACATGGCTAAAGTGTAAAATGTCCTTTTTGACACAATATAGTTGGTATAAGGATTTGAAGTAGATAAGTAACTTATTCTGTACAGGCAGAAATTTTAGAATTGCTGTTTTGGAAAGGCATTTTGGAAATCCTGGCTAAGACCCTGACCTGAAGGTGTGGAAGGTCCTTGTTTGGAGAGGGGTCCCTGACTGTGTGAGTAGTCTGTTTTGAATAGGAGCCCATGCTGGAAGTGAGGGCCCTGAATGTGTGGAGGGTTATTGTTTGAAGAAAGGTTCCTGAATGTGTGGAAGGTACTTGTTTGGAAAGGGGTCTTTGCTCTAAGATAGGTCCCTGAATGTGTGAAACGTCCCGATTTAAAGAGGGGTCCCAAAATGTAAGAAATGTTCTTGTTGGAGGTTGTGATGTGGGAGGTCTCTTGCTTAGAGATGTATGTGTGCTTGCTTAAAGAGGCGTCCCTGAATGTGTGAAGGGTGCTTGCTTTAAGAGGGGTCCCTGAATGTGTGAAGGGTGCTTGCTTAAAGAGGGGTCCCTGAATGTGTGAGGGGTGCTTGCTTAAAGAGGGGTCCCCGTATGTGTGAGAGGTGCGTGCTTAAAGAAGGGTCCTTGAATGTGTGAGGGGGTCCTTGCTAAGAGTGGGGTCCTTGAATGTGTGAGGGGTCCTTGCTAAGGGAGGGGTCCTTGGTTAAAGAGGGGTCATTGAATGTGTGAGGGGTGCTTGGTTAAAGAGGGGTCCTTGAATGTGTGAGGGGTGCTTGGTTAAAGAGGGGTCCTTGGTTAAAGAGGGGTCCTTGAATGTGTGAGGGGTGCTTGGTTAAAGAGGGGTCCTTGGTTAAAGAGGGGTCCTTGAATGTGTGAGGGGTGCTTGGTTAAAGAGGGGTCCTTGAATGTGTGAGGGGTGCTTGGCTAAAGAGGGGTCCTTGAATGTGTGATGGGTCCTTGCTAAAAGAAGGGTCCTTGAATGTGTGAGGGGTCCTTGGTTAAAGAGGGGTCCTTGCTTAAAGGGGTCCTTGAATGTGTGAGAGGTGCTTGGTTAAAGAGGGTTCCTTGCTTAAAGGGGTCCTTGAATGTGTGAAATGGTCCTTGGTTAAAGAGGGGTCCTTGAATGTGTGAGGGGTGCTTGGTTAAAGAGGGGTGCTTGCTTAAAGGGGTCCTTGAAGGTGTGAGGGGTCCTTGCTTAGAGACGGGACCTTGCTTTGTGGTTCTTACCTGGTCCTCAGACAGTTCAGATCCACTGGCTCTCTGTTCCTCCAGCACCTCAATCTGTAAATGACAACAACAAACAGTCAGTCAGAATCATCAGTAACTTAACTTAACGGAGAAGACATATTCATAACACTCACCGTTATAATTAAAATTATTAACTTTCTTGCTAATAATGGTGGAGTATTTAATTTTGTATAACCCTTCCAATGCTAAGGCTACTTTCCTCCAAAGCACAAGGATACAAAGGTTTTTGAAAACTGTTTAAACCCTGCCACGTTGGAATTCACTGAATAGCTCTTGCTGAGTGCTCTCAGAGAAGTACCCATATGCCAGGGATTCAGTCATATTTTAAGTTTTTGCATGATTTTGTATGGGGCAAATTAGACACTAGAAGCATGAGGGTTAAATAAAATCACAAGGGGCGGGACAAGTTTTCCCATTTCTCAGGTTTTTTTTCATCTTTTGGTATTAGTCAAATTAGTAACCAGCAGCATAAGATGATAAGATAAGCATAATAATAATAATAATAATAATAATAATAATAATAATAATAATAATAATAATGATAATAATAATAATATTGTCATTTGATATTGCGCCCTTTCCATGTAAACATGCTCAAAGGCGCATTACATTCTATTGTCAAAGGAAAGATTATGATATCAACATAGCTAATTGATAAACACATCTTTGAACAGATGTGTTTTCAGTTGTCGTTTGAAGATTGCCACACTCCCAGCTGCCCGAATATCATTTGGGAGCTGATTCCATAGTTTTGGAGCACAGGCACTAAACGATCTGTCATCGTAGGCTTTCATGTTGGTTCTTGGCTCGCATAGTAAGTTCTTGGATGTTGGTCTCAGCATATTAAATGACAATACATGTACACAACACTATATATATATATATATATTACCTGTCTAATCTTTTTATTGACTTTTCTCATTTCCTTTATCTTTTCTGCCTGTGGGTCGTGCTGTGCTGGTGGGTGCTCTGAGGAGGAAGAGAAGGAGGGGGTTTCACACTCATCATCACTATCCTCCTCCTGGCCCGCTGCCTCCCCTGGCTCCAGCACTGAGAACTTATTCAGTCCGTTCACCACCTTCGACGACGAGGAATCAGAGGATTTCTTCCTCTTTTGCTGCTTTGAGGTCACATTTGGCACTATAAACTGTGGTGACGGAGTTGGAATCTCTGTAAAGTAAATGAAAACTTTGACATTTGTGTTATGTTAAGATTAATGTTTGATATATGTTTAAGTTTCTTTTGCTTTCAGACTTACCAGAACAGTTGGAAATCTTAGATCCAGGGTCTTAGCCAGGACTTAGAAACTGAGTTCCTAAAATTGGTTGTTGTTCAATTTTTGGGTGCCCTCTTTTTTAAGAAAGAAAGTAAAATATATTCAGTGATAACCATAAGCATGTATTTACTTAATGAAATATTGTCGATATACAATGTTATAGGAATTATATTGAGGTAATCAATTCAAGTTTTAATAGACATTTTAAGAAATCCTTTTCACCTCTGCCAGGGCATGGGAGAAAGTTGTCAGAGACTATGGGATATAGGTGGTCTTCGCTGGATACTCTTGTTTCCTTCATCACATACAACTAGCTTCTAACAGTTGAGGGACAGTACGCCAAAAAAGTAACAATAAGCAGAATTCAAAGATGCTGTAGGCATAAAGGGATATAAATTGACTTACCTTGGGCAACCCCTCTTCCCCTCCCAGCCACGGAGAACACTTTGGGTTCACTCGGCACCGATGCTGGCATCAACCCTCGCCCCCTGGATGCACCGCTGTCACCAGGTGGCGCTCTAGGCTGTGTCAGGCCCGGAACGCCCCCAGGTCGCCCTGAAAGAGAGGAAATTATAATTGGCAGCAGGAAGAGAAAATACTACACGATACTCACTTGGGTTGGATGTCCAAATTTAAATTTAAACCAACTATTTATGATCCTTTGATTGTATCATTTCATTTCAAAGTTTTATAAGGATTTTATTTATTTTATTTTAGAGTTTTATGACTGTTAAGTGTCTAAAAATCGCATTGTTTTAAGTTTGATTAAAAACTTAATCTTATTATTTACATTCAAATAATATTCAGCCCTACTCTACAATAAATCATTATTCTGGTACTGTCTTGAGACCCCAGGCAGGGCATTGGGCAGCAGGGTTCTTGGGCATCAGACGAATACCCAAAACCTTGAAAAAACATACCCAAAGATACACAGGTCAAACCTCTTAATATGCCACAGTTATGAGATTCAGCCACAGGTATGAGGTTTTGCTTTGATGTGGATGCAAAGGCATTTCTTGTATATTTCATGTAAATCCAAATTAAATATATATACATACAAACAAAAAATAGGTATATGTATTATATATATATATATATATATATATATATATATATATATATATATATATATATATATATATATATATATATATATATATATATATATATATATGTATGTACATATATATATATATATATATATATATATATATATATATATATATATATATATATATATATATATGTATGTATGTATGTATGTATATATATATATGTATGTATGTATGTGTATATATATATATATATATATATATATATATATCATTATATATATATATATACATATATATATATATATATATATATATATATATATATATATATATATATATATATATATATATAAATAAATATATATATATATATATATATATATATATATATATATATATATATATATATATATATAGTTGTGCTACCTACTTGTTGTATCCTGTGGTTTGCCGCGTCCTACCCCTCGCCCGCGATAGAGGGCCTCCAGGGAGGCAGCAGCATTGTCCTTTGTGGCTAGTACTCCTCGCATAGAGTCAGAGTGACCGTTCACCTTAAATAAATATATATAAAAATATACATGATTCATATTACATTATACATATCAAGACAAGGTAAGAAGCCATAGGAGACACAAAATGGGCCGATTAGTATACTATCAGAGAGTTTACTCTAGGCTCAGGCACAGATGAGGGGTTCTTCAACCAAGACTTGAACAAACCAACATGTGAGGATCATTATCCAATGAGACATATATAGCCTAGATTTCTAGACTGTTATATGTATTTTCTGTTACCACCAAATATTTAAGACAAGACAAATATTCTGGCCTTGGTGGTCCATTTAGTTTACACTTATCTCACCAGGATTCAGTTTGATTATAACAAAACCTCTAGAGATCTGAGGATCAGGTGGTGCCATCTATCTACCATACCTGGTACTACACCACACTGCTTGGTCAGCACAGAAGGGAAGGTCAACTTTTTAGGGACTAGGAACCTAGTCTAAGACATATACTGACAGGGGTCCTTCAAATTGTCAAACAGCGTTCCTTCATACTACCTACTTATAAGTGGGGTGAGCCATCACTCAGTATGCCAACGAACCTTATCAGAAGATCACATGCTGCGATCTTTGCTTCATTGCCTGTGTCACCTCCCTGCTTCATTACGATCTGTATCTGTCCAAATAAGGGCATGTGCGAGTGGCAAGTTAGAGACAAATTGTTAGAAGGGATATTGGACATCTTTTATTGGCTCAGAAGGCCAAAATATAATGCCACTTCCAACATTTTCCAGAAAAAAAGATGGGTGTGTGTGTGTGCTGTTATTTGGGGTGGTGTGCGCTTATTGGGACGAATGTGGTATTAGTGTTATTCACTGGAGGAAGCTTGCTACTCACCAATGGTTGGGAATCGGGATGTGTGTTAGGGTGCGGTTATTTGGGGTCTGTGTGCTTATTGGGACAAATACGGTGTTGGTATTTATTCACTATTCTCTCAAGAAAGCTTGCTACTCACCAATGTAAGGGATGTGTGAGAGGGAGCGGTTATGTGCACTTATTGGGACGAATAAGGTATTAGTATTTATTCACTATTCTCAGGAAGAAGCGTGCTACTCACCAATGGTTGGGATGTTTGTGGGGGTGCAGTTATTTGGGGTCTGTGCGCTTATTGGGACAAATACGGTATTCATATTTATTAACTATTCTGATGAGTAGGCTTGCTACTCACCAATGGTTGGGATGTTTGTGGGGGTGCGTTATTTTGGGTCTGTGCACTTATTGGGACAAATACAGTATTAGTATTTATTCACTATTCTCATGAGGAAGCTTGCTACTCACCAGTGGTCAGGATGTGGGTGTGAGGGTGCGGTTATTTGGGGTGTGTGCGCTTATTGGGATGAATACGGTATTAGTGTTTATTCACTAGTCTCAGGAGGAAGCTAGCTACTTACCAGTGGTCAGGATGTGGGTGTGAGGGTGCGGTTATTTGGGGTCTGTGCGCTCATTGGGATGAATACAGTATTGGTGTTTATTCACTATTCTCAGGAAGAAGCGTGCTACTCACCAGTGGTCAGGATGTTTGGGGAGAATACGGTATTAGTATTTATTCACTAGTCTCAGGAGGAAGCTTGCTACTTACCATTGGTTGGGATGTTTTTTGGGGTGGGGCCTTGTGTGGCCCTGATATACCGTTGGTCAAGGGTTTACCAACAGGTGGAGCAGTTTCTGTTTTTTTCTGTGGTCGTCCACGGCCGATTCCAGCAGCAGCTAAGGAATAGGCAAACACGCTCGGTTTGTCAGATTTTTTGCTAGGTGGCGCCACCTGTTTGTTTGTCTGCTGCGTCCCGCCAGCAGACTGGATCTGGGCTGCCTGCAGCACCTACAAACAAAACACACACAATACTTATTAATCAATAAGCAGCATTGCAAACTGGGAATTTTTTTGCAATTGATTGATACCAAAAAATTTCGCATCCGAACTCTATTGTTTGGGGGTAGGTTTTTTTTGACATGAAGCAAAATATTGTAATAATTCTTAAATAATAAATATCCCCTGAAACTACTGTTCTAGATCTTCTTGAAAGTGTTTGTTGACGTCTTTTTTTTACTGGCTTGAAGTTGTTTTTGGGAATTTCGAATAACCTGAGGTCAGCGGTTCACCTTTAGTGTTGAGCCCTGATATATGATGGGATGAAAACATTCGATTATATGTTTGAATAAATATGACTTCTCTAAATCCTGGCAATGACCCTGCATACAGATACCTGATTGAAAGTAGAGCGTGACAGTGACAGGATTGAGAAACTGGGTTACCAGACTTACCAGGGGCACCTGTTTGGGTAGTCTGAGGGTGGTCGGTGGTTGTTGTTGGGACTGCTGGCGTTGCTGTAGTAACTCCTCCAAACGCACGCGTTCACGCTCCTCCTCCTCCTGCTCGTTGAACGGACTGCAAGAAATAGCGAAGTAAAATCTTCATGTGCAATAAACAGCGAAGTAAAATCTTCATGTGCAAGAAACAGCAAAGTAAAATCTTCATGTGCAAGAAACAGCAGAGTAAAATCTTCATGTGCAAGAAACAGCGAAGTAAAATCTTCATGTGCAAGAAACAGCGAAGTAAAATCTTCATGTGCAATAAACAGCGAAGTAAAATCTTCATGTGCAAGAAACAGCAAAGTAAAATCTTCATGTGCAAGAAACAGCAGAGTAAAATCTTCATGTGCAAGAAACAGCGAAGTAAAATCTTCATGTACAATTAACAGCATGGCAAAATCTTCATGTGTAATAAACAGTGAAGTAAAATCTTCATGTGTAATAAACAGTGAAGTAAAATCTGCATGTGCAATTAACAGCATGGCAAAATCTTCATGTACAATTAACAGCATGGCAAAATCTTCATGTACAAAAAACAGTATAGCAAAATCTGTATATGACCAAATCTGGGCTGCAAAAAAAAAACATAGCAAAATATACATAAATATACATATGACCAAATCTGCGCTGCAATAAACAGAGTAGTAAAATATACATATGACCAAATCTGGGCGGCAATAACAGTATTTTGTAGTATGTTGTAATATCAAGCAGGTAAGATTGAATTTAGGCAAAATATGTTCATAGCTATGGCACTGGTACGGACCGCAAGGTCCATTAAATGTCATGTGAGACAGTGATGATTGAAATGAAGATTTTATCCAGGGAGCCCAATTGCATCTTCTAAAGCTACCTGGAGGTGTTGTCTATAGAAACCACCACATTTTTGGGTTCCCTGCAGAAATTTAAGGGAGCCGCAGGAGGATTTAAAGGAGCCCTTGGCACCCCCTAATTTCGAGCCCTGGTTATGTGTTTCTAGCATATCCTTGCATTCACATTTTACATGCTTCTATCATCAAAGACAAACATTCTTGATATTTGAACTTTTTGTGCAATGTCTGTGTTTCTAAAACTAGGTTATTATTAGGGGTCCACACCGGTACACCCGTACCGTGAGGGTACCGATACTCCGCCCGAAAATACCGGTAAAAAAACGTATTATTAGTAACCGGTATTTTGGTACCGGTACTATGACAGAAAAGAGTACAGAGACGCGGGATCGGCGGGAAAATACATCGCGAATTCGCGATCGCGTCATCCGTCTTTCCCGCTCGATCTCCTTACGATCACGTGATAGGGGGTGATATATGGGACCACATTCTGAGCAGCATTTTCGTAGTAAAGAAAGTAACCGGTATCGGTACCGTTAGAATACCTGAACCGTATAAAAATTACCGGAACCGTACCGTACCGTATAATTTTAAAGGTATGGACCCCTAGTTATTATGTGTTACAAATGTGCCTGATGATTGGCCCTGGAAGTTGCTGGAACTAAAGGTCTGACCAGCGGTCAAACTGTGAAAGGTGAAACATTGACTCATTTCTGCCAAAGTTCTAGTGGGTAAAACGTGACATATCAGGAAAGTATAGTGAGTGTACCTGGTCATACTCATGGTTATAAGAGGGATTGCCGTAAGTAAAAATGACATTCATAACTTACATTCCTTGTTCCTTCATCTGATGACGTTTCCACAATCTCTCTTTGAACAATTTCTTTTCTGCAGGCGTCATTCTGAAGCAGAAAAACAAAAACCAAGACTAAGTAAGACAACGCTTTACAAATACAATCACCACCAAAGGAAGACTAGCTCATTGTCTTGAACTGAGTTATTGAATTTTCTATTTTAGGAGGACTAGCTCCTAGTACAGTTCCAAATGACCATTTTTCTATTCAGTTATGTCTTATATAAAGAGAAACATGGATTGGTCGCCACAAAACAATTACCATTGGCCCCATTGCAAAGTCCTGGACACCTAATCTTGCCTCAATGCGACGTCACTAGAAGACAAATAAAGGCTCTCGTATCTGTTTACATTATAGCTGAGGTTGCTTACACATATGCACAGAATGCACCTTTTGAGTGGTTCGCTTCAAAACCTAGGCTAGAAGTCATCCCGAGGCTGTTGAGCGAGATCTGCTGGTTGAGTATCCGCTGATCGACATTTGTGGGGTTATGTGTCTTCCACTTCAAACCTAGTTGGTAGTTTCTTTGGCACAACATAGATGGCACCATTCTTGTTCACCCAGATCACTTTAAATCATAACGGACATACCTAAACCTAGCCACCTGGTGAAAAATGACTGAACTAAGTGAGGTAAACTCTTCTGCAATTTGTTATTCAGTTTTCTGATTTATAAAAGATAACTAGAGTTCCTTTGTCTAGGATACACACGAAGGTAAAATAGTCAGAAACTGAAAAGAGATTTATGTGAGTAAGATATTCAGAGAGGATAGTGAAGAAACTCCTGGGATTCCATTAAAACTTAATCATGGACTAATGAGGAAAGCATCAAATTTCAATTAATCAAAATAAGTCCCATGGGTTGCATCAAAACTACAGGTTTTCTTAGATGTTTTTTCAATAGCAATCAACTTGTAACTCAACAGCGCGTGTTACTGGGAAATGTGCTAGCAATTTATGACTATCCAAGGTCATTTCTTACACCTTTTTATCATCAAAAAGGGCCTTATTAATCCACTGATAATACCAAGCCTAATAAATGTTAGATATTATTCATTCTGAAAATGAACCATACCAACAACAAACAACCCATAATTAATTAATTCACCATGTTTCTGATAGTGTGCAAAACTTCAAGATACAGCTTAAAACTTTGCTATGTGTAAGGAGTAGTGATGGGAATCATTCGAAAAATTTGTGTCGATTAATCGTTGAAATTCACGAACGATTAATTGACTTTGAATGATTATACATCGCCAAATCCAATTCCAACCCTTGACCTTCCTGATGTTTCCTAACACCAGAACTGCACAGTACTTGTGTTAGGAAACATCAGAAAGAAGTTCAAGAGTCAAGAATCATGGAGAATGGTGCAGAAATATGATGAAGATATGAGCGCTGACAGTGATTCCAACTCCAGACCTTCCCTTTCTGTTAGATTTGCCATGTGCATGAATCCAACGTAGTGGACAAGCTGTAATCAGCAAAAATTGATTGTTCATTTCGCCGGTCGATTAATCGGAATTTCGGCCCAATCCAACCGATTGCTCGACCCGGCGATTGATCGTTACAACACTAGTAAGGAGTTTAATTGACAATATGGACCTTAAACATCTGTCCATTGAATATAATAGGTGAAAAGCGTGCTATATCAAATATCAATTATCGTTACTATCATTTCATAATTTTTTTTAGGAGCATGCAGAGAACTCCTATTAGAAGCATGATCTTAAGCAGCTGTGGTTATCCATTTGCAATTAGCACCCTCTTTGTTCATGATACATCCAATTCAATCTTAAAGCAGTGCCCCAATTGCACACCTAAGGATTGCTCTTTAACTTATTCCTAAAAATTGTTTGTTTCCTGATAAGGGTTGAAAAAATAGGGTAGGTATTATCTCCAAATTTATGGAGTTTCTGGTATTCTGCACACCATATATTTAAATTTAGGGGTCTAAAGAACTCTGCAGACCTTTTCTCTAAGTTAAAGGGTTTCATGACACTCTGCAGACCGTATCTATGAGAGGTTTACCTAATACCCTAATTATGCAGATCCAATCTCTAACTTCAGGATACTCACCCAACTGTATCTCTAAACTTAGGATTTTCTGGGTTCTCCAGTATTCGAGGATCAAATCCAATCCTAGGGGCTGAATCTGCCACCTCTGTAAAGCAAGAGAAGTATGAGATCTGTCACATTTATGTAGAAACAGTGGCCATCTTTATGACAGTTATACAGGTGTCAATATCTAATGGAATGACAACTGAACTCGATAAGTGACCAATATCATTATTAGAGAGGAAAAAGTATTGTATATTACATCTCTGTTTTAAATATTGATACTACTTAACAATTAAAAATTGACTTCATTTATACATGGACATCACACAAAAGCAGTTTGTAAGGGAAGCATCCTTAAAAACATCATCAAAATATTACATTATTCATGAAATGTAGACATTATATCGCAGTGAGAAACTTTTAAGATGCCAATCATTATGGACTCACCTGCATCCCAATCCTCAGATGATTCAGGCGCCTGCCAGGTGTTATACGCAGGCACGTCCGTGCAGCCCTTGAAGTACACGCCCTCCTCATTGGACTGCTGGTTGAAGAGGATATCCTGCTGTACCATGGCCTGGTCCGGGCAGTTAGCCATGTGGTAGCGTAGCTCCGGTTTGGGCATCTCGTGCCGGGCGTTAAACGGGCATGTCTGGTACTCGCGACCAGCGTAGTTCTTGCGACACTTCATGAGGTGGTAGGGGAACCTCTTGGCGCGCACCATGTGGACTCTGTCGTAGGGGCATTGCACCAGGTCCTCCGGGCCGCGCGTGGTGTACTGAGACATGCTTACAGTGCTGCTCTACTAGGTGAAATAATGATCCTGAAATAAATCGACATTAGAACTTAAGTACCAGTAAAGTCACGCAAGTTTAATGAGAAATGCTGCAAACAATTTTTTCTTTTCCTCTCTTGTTTCCTTATTTTCATCCTTACCAGCTTTATCTTTTCTTTTTTGTTAAATAGACACAACGGTTCTACAGCCGTACATCACCTAGGTCATCTTAATATGTTCCTATGTGAATTTTCTTCTGTTTGTATCCTCTATAAAACCGTAGGCCTAAAAAAATAATTGTTTGTTTCCTGTAACGGTCCAAAAAAAAATAGGGTAGGTAGGTTGGCAAAAATTTTTGTTTTGCATTATTTTTGGTCAAAAATGTGTTTTAAGCATGTTTTACGTTGATTGGGAGCTGGGAGGGCGATAAAAACTTAAGGGTAGGGATTTTTTTGAATAAAAACTTGTTAGGGTAGGGTTACAGGAAACAAACAACTTTTTTAGGCCTTATACAAGAATATCTAATTTTCTGTCGATGTATTTTATTACCGTTTATACTTATTTATGGTCTTGCACGGCCTTGATCTCATATGACTACTGGACCGTGCCTGGTCAAATTATTTGGGTGCAAGAGAAAAATAGGGTAGGTAGGTCGCTAAAAATTATTTTACAGGAAACAAACTTTTTTTTAAGGCCTTAGCTACTCAGCTAAATCATTCTACCAACTATATTTATAGACTATTGTGTCAAAAAGAGCAATTTACACTCTAGCCATCACTTAGAAGATGATTTGTTTGGAAAAGATTTGTTTATTACCCCCAAAAAGTCATACATAAGAAATCCTCATATCATTTTTTGCCTGTCTCAAAAGGAGCTTTTCCAGAAAACTGCCTCTTCAAACAACTGGTTAGTAAAGTGAAATAGACCATCAGAAAAAGATATCCTGTCTCCTGCAGGGACACTGCGCAGGTTTTACATGAAAATTGCTGGAGATTGCTTTCATCAGGTATCATGAAAAAGGAGAGAGGTTCGGTCAATGGCCTCATGGTGGCAGCACTGATATATAAACAATAGGCCTCCTTAATTACCCCCACAGGTCCCCAAAGAGCACATGGATACATGTGTATACATACTGTACATATAAGTACATCTAGATTTAAGGGCAACAATACTACTTCCACCAACCAGATGGGATATCCACAACAGCTATAGACTATCTGACTAATCTGCACCATTAAAGTCAGCACAAACCTTAATTCTTACATTGAAACATCTTAAAAGTTAAAACTGAAGCCTTAAATTGTAGATATGTGCATGAACGACAGTTCCCAAATTGCATATCATCAGATCATTGTAATCCACTGAAATGGTTAAATGGATTGTTAAATGAAACAGACTTAAAAAAATATTTCTACCTTGTCACCTAAACATTTAGATTAAACTTAAAGAACTTGGTCTTAGAAGTAAAAATAACAACATGGCATGCACAGGGGCTTGTATCGTTGAGCGGTCACTCGTGAGTCTGAGGCTGGTACTATGAAATAGAGCCTAAATAGAGTCTATATTACTAGTACGGCTGTGACTACTGTGATCAACGATACAAGCCCCTGTGATGGCATGCATGATAACGCAATTGAAAAACAATTTGGCCATTAGTTCAAGTAACTTCTACAGATAAATATGTGTTCATTCACACATTCGACACGGCATTCATCTTATTGGAATATATCGTAAATTTAGAGGATGTCGAAAAGGAAAATCCCACTTTTAGCCGAAGTTGTGCGGCATGAGTGCGAAACACCACTCACCACAAAACCGGAAGTGCCTCTGTATGAACAGTAACTCTGCTTTTCACCGCTAGGCGTCGCTGCTGAATTGGCGCAATTTTCCCACGCGGGGAGCAGGGTGCGGAGAGAGTATTTAGTGGCGGATACCCCTGTGAGCATACACGGACACCGCCGATCAGAAAACCCCAGATAATTAAGAACATATATTCACAACGTCGCTGCCATCCCCCCAAAATCCCTGCATACTAGGGATATAGAAAACCGATGAAAGTCCTCTTAAGTAAATTTTGAAACGATTTTTTAGTTAATAAAGACGATTTACTTTCTTTGCTAAATATTTCAAATCACTTAAACTAGTCGCTAACTATAGTTTTAAAGGCCCGATGGTGTTGATATACGTTGTTTTTTTAACCTGCAACTGAAATCCAGTGTTAATTTTACTTCATACATGCTAAAAGGCATGACTGCTGGTTATGTATATGTACTAGTTAGATACACTGCCGCCTGGATTTCGAATTTCTTTTTTTCACTATAAGGGTTATAGAAAAGTCCTATCATATCCACTTACGGTTGCAGGTTGGGTAATTTTTCTGAATGTAGCTAGGGTCACTTTGGGTTTTCGCATATATATGTTAAAGGGGAACTAAAGGCTCACATACATATTAGCTTATATGAAAGTAATACACTTATAGAATAGGTGTATTACTTTCATATAAGCTAATATGTATGTGAGCCTTTAGTTCCCCTTTAAAGCCCATTGCCCATAATCAGACCAATCTTGTGACTGTCGGTTTAATGGGGCAAATATGTGAACGTAGAGTCATTTTGAGATGTGGACATATGCTAAACCCATTCCTCATAATAAGATCAAAAGCAACTGTCCGACGGGGTTGTTTATTTGCGATTGTAGGGTTATTTTGAGATTTTTACATATATGTCAAAACCCTTTCCACATAATCAGATCAACCGTGACTGTCTAAATGCGACTAATTTGTGAATATGTGATCTATCTAAGACTTTTACATGTATGATCTAAAGCCCCTTTCTCATAATCTGATCAACCTTGACTATCCAATGCGGTTAATTTGTGATCGAATGTGGGGCCATTTTGAGATTGTTACAAATGTCAAAGCCGTTTCCTCATATTTCGATAAACCGTGACTGTCTAGGCTATCAATGAGCACAGTAAAACACCAAATCTTTAAGTTATAAGCTCTTATAGACTTGCACACAATGGGGAGAGGTTTTGGCCCTCTTCTCTCTATCGAATTTCACCAAAACATCACCCTTCATATTTGCACATGGGGTATCTAATCTTTGTGGATTTGCTCCAAATGTGGCATTGTTATAGCTATATGGTCTCGGTGAACTAATTCCAAAGCTGACAGGTGAATTTCAGCTGTGGTATGACAAAAATGCTTGGCTAGCTCCAAAACTAGTCATCCTCTCACACCTAAAGTTGTTATTATTTTGATCAGAACATTCTCCTCTTTAAAATTAAGCCAAAAAAATTAGGGGTCATATCATGATTTTTTTTCTATGGGCCAACATAGGTCAGAGTGACAGATTGGCCCTCTGGTGGTCAAAGTCAGAAACGAGTCGGCATACAAACAAACTCGATCACTTCCAGCTTGGTATTCATACGCCCGAGCAACAAACTTCACTTTATGGGCAAAAAACAAAAGCCCATGCAGTCCGTACCCATTCCAAAATTACCATATTTGTTGAATAAAGTTGTATATATCTCCATTTATAGGCCTCAACCGTCCCTACCCCCAGTTTTAATAAGGACTATGCAATGGTACTACTCGCCATTTAGTTCACCGAGACCATAAGTATTTCAAAGGGAACACCATCATGTTTTTACCAATGGTGACTTTGTAAAAAAAAGTGTGGTACCTAAAAATTAAAAAAATGTACTCTTTTCTCAATTTCAAGATGACTTCCGAATCGGAAGTCATCTTAAAATTGAGAAGTTCCGAAGTTATTATATTTGAACGGAGTAAGATTTAGAAAAAATGTAATATCCGTTTTCCGTATTGCTTATGATCTTTGTGAAATTTGCAGGTTCTGTGTCCATAATTGTGGATAGCTGCAGCGTTTGAAAGCACTATGTGTGCTTTTTTCAGTCAGGTTAATCTAAGGACGCACCTACTCCAGGATTGTATTCCAAGCCAAGTTATCGCTCTAAAAACAATACCCCGAAATATGATAACCTTTAGGAAGAATACTTTTGTTATGCTTAATGTATGCCTCATCAAAAGTCATTTCAGGCATTATATACTCTGTATATGATGAACGGTCAAATAAAAGCAGGGTAGAGGAAGAACTGAGTCAAACACATTTACCCGTAAGCTACCTTACAACAGTTCTTTTTCTGCAAATAAAAATGTAATCAAAATAGGATGTCCCAGAGATCATTTCTCACGCTGGCGCCTTTTGTGATTAACTAGTGTTTGGTATATACGCTTACCGAGGAACAAAAGTGACAGAAATCAATGTATCAAAGTTTGAGAATCGACAAATTAGTTGGTTTATTTGAACGTAACTCAATAGTCAATGAAATAATCATGGTAACTAAGGAAGTGCTATACTGTGAGTTTATGCAAACAAGTGGCTCCTTTACAAAATTAACAACGAAATGGGAATGCATCGCTGATGATTTTTAGACATTGTATTATGAATATATGCTTGTGATTTATATCATACGTTTACACCTAACGTGGTCACTCTGTATGTCCAAACTCTATTTTTGGCTGAAACATTTTTCATGACTTCCCAAAAGTAGTGATATTTGAAAGCGTATGGATGCTTTGAATTTAATGAATCTCTGGAACAATGAATAATCTGCTTAGCAGAGCATTAAAAAAGTGAAGAGAAAATCACTAAGATACCATTTATCATGAATAACTCCCTGTCATGAATAAACGATCATAAAAGTCATGATATTCACCATTATTTAGTTCACATGCGAGTGCAGAGGGCCTACTCTTAACATTTTCCTTTATTGAAAATATGTGTAAAGTATGGAAAGTGCAGACGACCTACTCTAACATTTTCCTTTATCAAAAATATGTGTAAATTATGAAAAATATGGCCGGGGACAAGTGTCTAAACAAAAAGGTTATCTATGGACGGACCTACTCCAGTATTGTATTCCAAGTCAAGTTATCGCTTCAAAAACACACCGAGTATTCTAATATCTCCAATCGCCACCAGGGGCGCCTCAAATACGCTTACGAATACTCTTGAAAATAACACGTTGTAATGAATATTATACTTTGGATTCAATGCAAAGTTTTACCAGTTTTGGTCACCATGCCACGGTTAAGAGAATTTCTAAGTTAACTTTTTCACTTCTTTTGCTACATGGGAACATTGTGAAGAGGCAAAAGGCGACAACCATCTGCAAGATTGAAATAGAAGAAATGAAACAATTTATTGAACAGACAAATTTTATTCAAATGTGAATGGAAGTTTCTTAATACAAATTGTGTTTTTCTGCATGCACGTAAACCGTTTTAGCAGTTTACAACTTTTTCCATTCTATCATCATATGCTATTTTCATCGACTAAACCTAGAATAAACTGCATTTTCTGCCGATAGAGGTCGCTTTACTTGAAGCAATATATTTGCATAAATGAAACAATTGGACGACTTGGTCCCCTTGATAAGTCACTATAATCGTAAGCTATAATGGTACTTAATATAACTCATTTCAACACATTCCTGCTTAGGGATTCATATAGGGATCTCTGTAACTTATGAGAATTACTGGAGAATTAAGAATGATTTCACAAAATACTTTAAGAGTTGTTGGCAGTATTCTGATAAATATGCTGCTTCTACTAGGAAATCTCCCAATGTATGTATGTATGTATGTTTATTGACTGAAAAAAACATGATTTTACAAAATCATACAAATAAATTATATAATTATAAACAATAAATAAGCAAAGAAAAAAGAAATTTAATATGACATGTTAATGAGAGTTGTTAGTTTATTATTCTGGTGACTACATTGCTCCTTGGATATGTTCCCAATACTGCTATCACCTGAAACATTTCACCAAAGCTGTGAGGCTGTTTTGGTGCTGTGGGTAGTAATGGGTTAAATATCTTTCTCCGTTTGCGCACGCAGATGCTGAATCTTTTCACACTTCTGCCCCAATGCAGGTAAGGCATCATCAGTTTACCCATGCTATGTCAACAACCCTATGTCAATTAGATTCAGTTAATATCATGATCAAGTTAGATTTTGGATAATTGAATATGTGCAGTATACGAGTATGATTGATAAATTTCACATTTGAAGTTGTGCCCTTTCCACATAGAATCAGGGCCTGCCCTGATGAACGTGCGGTCTAAGGCGTTGCCACAGACTGTTAACTGCCTCTCAACAATGTCCTTAAGGTTCGAATCCCAGCAGGGGCATTTGAGGATGTCTCCAGTGACATAGGGTTAGGCGGCGGTTTTCGCCGGGTACTCGTGTTTCTTCCACCAGTTACAACAGTTCTAATCACGATTTAGCCGCAATATTGCAGAACAAAGGACGAAAAACGAAAACGAAATTTCGCGCGCGCCTAGAATGCTCAAAAGGGCATTACTTATAGTGTACAAAGACGAGAGTGTATATATGCTTCACAATTGTATTGTATTGTATCTTTATTGACCAAATAACAAGGACTTGAAATTGCAAACAATATTCGATTTTCAATAAAACAGGGAACATAACTCAACATATAACTAATACGATGAAGGAAAACCAAGCGCAAACTCTGAATGTTAAGAAAACAAAAGGGAACACTGCAAAAGGTTACTAAGAACTTGGTAATACTAGTGAATAGACAGAGGAACGCCCATACTTTCTTATTACAAGCCTATGCAATAAGAAAACTCTGAAAAGTATCATAAACTTGATGAACCAAATCTATCCGTGAACAAGTGGTGTACCAACAGTTTCCTGTAGTTCTACATTTTGGCAGTGACGTCAGAGGGGATCCGTCCGCGAGGCATTGGGAACGAAAATCGAAGGGAGCTATATACTGTTGCGTCACACGGCGATTAAACAGAGTAAAAAGCGCTTTCACACTATTAAACCAGGGATACAAGATTTTACTGGTAGATGATCATGATGGAACGTTTTAAAGTGTGAAACAGACGAAATTAAATATTATAGGTGCAGTCACGTGGTCTCGCTATGTCCTCTGAAATTTCTAACTAGTTCAAGCCTCTGATAAAAAGGCGCTATACCCTAGCATGGAAATGCGAGCAAGGTAGCAAAATAAACAAAGAATTGGCGCAAAAACTCTAGACATTATAATTAGTCGACAGTATATTCATATCCCATATGGCAAGCCCTACCACCTCTAGCATAGCAAAATGCTCTATTTCAGAGACGTCCCCAATAACATTCATATAAAAGGGAATAGAATGCTACGTACGAAGAACAATTGTTTCCAGTTGTGAAGTAGTATGAAGTATGAATAGACATATAGAAAAACACGTAGAATGTGTCTATGTCGTATTTCAGTATAAACATGAAGCATCACTTAAAGATAATATAAGCATATGGTTTATTCATATGTAAAAACTAGCAATTCAACATTAAGTAAAACAAATATTATGCTAATGTAGTATATTTGAAACATGTAAAGTATGCGTATCACTATAGCAAAAAAATCAACCACAACACACATCTAAAACGTAATGCGTATGTGTGAGTTTAAGTATACGCTGTTGTAATTTGGTATAATCTGAGATCAATATTTTACAGATTTGGCTCAGTTTTAGCGAAACATACAAATAGGAAATTCGAAACTAATCCAAGCCAAAATATGTGGTTAAGTATCAGTATATTATAAAGATAATGATTTTGATCATACCTATGTACTTGTGTTTACGTTTATTAGCAAAACAAAAATATGTCTATCTCTCTCTCTCTCTCTCTGCACTGTATATAGAATAAAGTTGAACACATTGTAAAGTGAAAGGAAATATCAACATAAAAACATATCACTGTGAGATCAATACAAAGGTATGTCTAAATAACAACACAATAAAATTAATACGATACCAATTTAAGTTAAAACAAAACCCGCAATCAATACAAAGCACGGGTAAAATCGTATATCAAGTCCAACCACTCTGGAAAACTGTGAAAAGTAACACTCACAATGAAAATATTTGCATTTATGTCCATGCAAAGTGTCCAATACTTTTATGAGCTACTGCCTGTCTTTCATACCATTCAAACTGTTATAATATAAGCATCAGATCAAAGACCAAGTCCAGTGTTTTTGAATACATCCACCAGCCTGACTTTCTCTCTTTTCTGTACTATGGGTTGACAGATAATACCGGTTAGAGCTCAGAATTTGATGGATATTGTTTTGATATCATTCTATTATTTTATAAAGCGGACAGCCGTAATAATGAGTAACAAAGTTACTTTCAATTTTTAAACCTTTTCATTTGACATAAAAGGCATTAAATACAGAATATTTTTGAGGAGCATTACATATAGCATTATAGCATTTTGAGGAGCACTATAAAAAATTCTCTTATATCTAACAAAGGTAACCGTTTTAATTAAAATAGTGAGACTGCATATTACAATTGAAATCTGCTCTTGAAACCACCTGTAAAGGGAGATGACGTCATGTATGGCAGAAGTATGCATTCCATTCCATTTGCTAGTGAAGATCACCTGTCATCAAATGCAGTCAGATCATCCAGTCGCTGGCCTGTTTCGAGATATAGAGTGTTTTTCCAAATCTGCCTTCCCTGATTTCTCAGGTTCGAGGCATGTGAGGAAGTTACTAGTGACCTGGGGTAGACGGAGGTTTTCCCAACTGTCAAGTCGCGATGACCCCCCCCCCCCCGAAAGAAAAAAATAGGCTGGAAGTTGACTTCAAAAGAGATACTAGTAACCAATCCATAATCAGAATGGAGTGTAATTTAAGGTAACATCCAGAATGTATTGCAGAACATGCATTTGAAATTTGATTGAAAAATGATTGTAATATTGGACGTCCTTGTGACATTGATGCGGTTGTAGCGTTATATATGATTCACGCCAGTGTTGTTCTTATATATACAAGATGTTCAGAAAGTTTTTTTTCTCAAATAATTCATATTTTCCGCCCTTTACACTGAGGTCTGTACCCTGCTCAGCAGAATATACTTGTATCCCAGTCTTAGTTCCAGCACATCATCTTCGCAAACTCTGAAATAAAAAAAATGATAGATGAATTAAACATGCGCACCTAACAAACAGACAGAGAGACAGACCGACACACACACATATATATATATATATTATATATAATTATATATATATATATATATATATATATATATATATATATATATATATATATATATATATATATATATATATATATAGGTTAATACATTTCACTATCCCCCTTGAGTAAACGTAATTAAATTCATTTCTCCATTTTGATGCACGTTAAAACGATTTTCCAGCAAACGTAGAGGATAGAAACACCTTCACAGTGCCACACAGTTATAGTGTGACCATGACTATTCACGTATTCACGAATAAGATAACTAACTTAACATATTTATTAAGAATAGTAAGTTTAGTCTTAACTTAGTGTTCTAACTTTGAAATATCCCGCCTCAAAAACCGAAACTCAACTTAGACTACATGTACTAAGTTCGCACTAACTTTTAGGTTATTGCAAACTTTAGCAATCCAACTTTTTCGTGAAATATCCCCAGTTCCGCCTTAACCCATTAACACTCGTCTGCTACTCTCATACTTCTGAAAGCAACTTGTGAACAAAGTGAAAGTTCACAAAATATTTGAAGGAGTGTTGTTGTTTGGCTTCTGATCAACATTTCTCCTTCAAATGTTTTCAAAAAAATGCTTTTATGAGTAAATAATTTGCAAAATCGCCAGGCCCCTTTCTGCTGCTCTGAGTGTAAATGGGTTAATACCTTGGTAGTCGACTCTCCCGTCACCGTTGACATCCGCATCTTTTATCATTTCATCAGCCTCCTCCTCAGAAAGCTGCTCACCAATGGCGATCATGATGTGTCGTAACTCCGAGGCTGTTATATATCCGCTGCCATCTTTGTCAAATATCTAGATCAGAACAATAGAACCTGCATCACTAATATACAAATGTGACATCCCTGTGGGGTTTCCACCAGGAACAACTTCCCCTCGAGAGGATTGTCGCAAAATACAAAACACAAAAGGGGAAACATTACAAACACCAGTGATTTTGGATCAATACTCGTCGTCTGCCTTGTTGAACTAGTTTCACCGGTAGGTCACTTGGCAAACTCCGTGGGTGTTCGTGAGTATTCTTCGTGCTAGCGTTAACTAGTCAACTATTTCATAGCTGTTGCTATGAACTATTCAATTATTTCATAAGCTGTTAAGGACAACAGCTTGTCACTAAGGAGTGAGAAAAAACATGACGATTAATCTATGGCCCTTGACCAACCAGAATCAAAAATCCTCACGGTAGGTATAATCCCGGGTATAATAATGTACATTATTATACCTCATCCTATATTAAGAGTCATTTTATAATTCAACCTATCAGCCAGAAAGAATGGAATAATTGAACAAGCAGGTGAATAATTGCCGGTCAATAATCTACCCTATTCCATGTCTGCCGGCCGCAAATGATTAATAAGAACGGGTGAAATGTGTTAGTCAAACTGAAATAACAATGACATTAGCTAGCCGAAACATTTACCAGGTGGTTGCAAGAGTTCATCAACGGATATGGCGATTACAATTAAAGTTTTAAGTAAAGCTGTATGGTTCACCAGTGCACCGATTCATTAGCCGGTTTATTTTATGAATGCTGCCGCTAAACATCGAAATCAACTCTGGTCCTGTCTTACGATTTTGACGCTTGTTAGGCCTTTAAAATGTTCGGCATAACAACACAGTTATTGCCTGTCTTGTTGGTGGATAGTGCAGATTATCACCCCTCGAAGGGAATTATTTCCCTCGGGCGTTGCCCTTGGGAAATAATTCATTCTCGGAGTGATATTCTGCACTTTCCACCAACAAGCCAGGCAATAACTGTTTTTTATGAACCTGTACACAAAGCAACTTCCTTTTTTTCAAACAAGTCGATAAAAT
>OZ012700.1:11053393-11054964 GCA_963942565.1 Maea johnstoni | reverse complement strand
CTATCTGGGTAGGCACAGGTGCGAATGATACCTGCTTATCTAGAGCAACTAGACAGGCTCCTACCAGCTGATGTTCTAGCAGCGAGCATGCAAATCATGTACGAGAATATAAAACTCGGCTTTCTTTTCCTACTGCGGTGGTTTCGATAGCAGCTTCTGTTACCACTAGTTCCTCTGAGGTTAAACTTTATGTCATGTTATGTGTACCAGTCTTAAGGGTGCAACCATTAAAACCTGTCTTTCTTGTCTTTGTATCCTATAAACTATTACTACTACTACCACTGCTGCTGCTGCTGCTGCTGCTACTATTACTGCTACTACTACTACTACTGCTGCTGTTGCTGCTGCGGCTACTACTACTAGTACTAATGCTACTCAGCCACGCCTTCTATTACTGCTACTACCACGTTGTTGTTGCAGTAGTTCTTATTGTTGTTGACGCTTATTGAACCTGTAAGAACTAACATCACCATCATCAACGATAACAACACAACAAAACGATAAACAATCATCCTCAATACCATCAGCAACACGTAGTACTCTCTCTCTCTCTCTCTCTCTCTCTCTCTCTCTCTCTCTCTCTCTCTCTCTCTCTCTCTCTCTCTCTCTCTCTCTCTCTCTCTCTCTCTCTATATATAATATATATATATATATATATATATATATATATATATATATATACATGCACACGCACACACACATATATATATGTATATATATATATATATATATATATATATATATATATATATATATATATATATATATATATATATATATATATATATATATACACACACACACATATATATATATATATATATATATATATATATATATATATATATATATATATATATATATATATATATATATATATATATATATATATATGTATATGTGTATATATATATATACACTCACGTATATATGCATGTACATATGTTTGTATGTATGTATGAACTTATGCATGTATTTATGTACGGAAGTAACTACGTACGTACGTACGTACGTTTGTATGTATGTGCGGACGTAGGTACGTATGTATGATTGTATGTATGTACATATGTTACACCGTACATGTAGACGAGCCTCTTACCTGTGGACTGTCGATGTTTCTAATGACGGGACCCGTATGGGGTAAAGCCTGACTTGCAAATACCTTCCCAAGCTGTTGGCTACTGCAATACTGCAATAAGCCTGCCTACCTGCCCGCCTGGCTCAATACTGCGACACGTGGCCTTGTTTACATATTAACACATTGCTGCTCAAACCTAAGGGCCCATATGGGAATTGGGAAGTTCATTTATTTTCGCATTTTCTCTCATTTTAAGGCTAAATCGTAACTAGCCATTAGTTAGTGGTCTCTTGTAACTGCTCACATTGCATACATTCGGGTATTGGCAGCATTTAGATCTTAGTATTGTCACATACGAAAATGTTTTGCGGAAAAAAATAACCGCCATCCATCCAAGCATTTCGCAGCGAAACCTGACCATCGGAAATATCTCAGCCATGGGGATTGGGGGATGGGGGGAGGGAACTCCCTAACAATTGACCCAATCGGTCCA
>OZ012700.1:10973393-11048393 GCA_963942565.1 Maea johnstoni | reverse complement strand
ACCTAGCCGGGGCAAGTGAGAAAGTTGCCAGTGACTTGGGGTTAGAGGGTGTTTTTCGCCGGGTACTCCGATTTCCCCCACCATTTACAACTGGCTAGTCAAGACTAAGCCGAAATGTGGCAGAAAAAGTGACACAAAACGAAATTCCAAATATACTATACAATACAATAATATACTTTAGTTTATCACCTGCTCTGCTGTAATTCTCTATGCTGATTGGTCAATAAGTGTTAGACCTGGAGCCGTTCACACTTTGTAGATTCAATATCGAACGGCAGAATTCAATACCACTTGAACCACCATCTGATTTTAATTGATATTACCACTTGGCCAGCAATCTTACCCCTTGAGCTCACCAACTCGTTCTGGCCTCCAAAGTTATCTAAACAAATATGAGATGTAGTTGCTCTTTTTCCTTACCATGACATGGCAGGTGATAAATTCGTTACGCCCTGTTGGAAAGTGCGGTCCGGTGTGGTATCCACCTCCAGTCATTCAGATACCACGAAGGCGGATGACTTCGTCATATGGATATCGGGCCGGACCGCATTTTTCAAAAGGGCGCACCTAATAATACTATAGAACACACACAGCCACTGTCGCACCGAGCACGACGCAGGCATTAGATGAAAATCTAGAACAGGCGTTGAAGAAACCGTCTCAATACACTGCACTTCGTGAAATGGACACTCCTAAGCTAGTTCGTCTACAATCAGAAAAATCTACCATGTTCGACTAATCTAGTCAAACTTTACGAATTAGTCATTGGAAAGGAATGTTAGTTTTATGTTACCCTTTTAATAAACAAAACAAAAAAACAAAAAGCGATCATGATGTCCCAGCGACGATTAAAACTAGAATATCTCAATGTTTTATACGTGAATGAATTCTTATGAGTCTACATTTTCCACACAGATATGCAATGCCAAATTGTAATGGAGATTATTGGCCAAAATCATGTTTGACTACGTTATCAACTGTTGGTCCTATAGTCATGTGATATATCAAAATGAACCTTGAATTCAATACAACATTCTGACAGCCAACTGGCTGACTCATAAGCTATGTCGCAGCGCAGAGCGGCTATATATTTTGAATTGGCGAGACAGGCTTTTCTTTAAACGTGTTCGATCATCTTGCATGGTTCTCTAGGTTTAATATGTTACCACAAACTCATATATGCGTTTTTAATTGAAACATCAGAAAGAAATTCTGACTTTTTCCAACAATTGTTGGTAAACGTGCGGAAAAAACAATATTTCCCAACATTTAAAAAAAACGGCAGAAAATAAATTACAACTTCCAGAGGTCTTTCTATAACTGGAATAGCGACTTATAACCCAGCAAATACACCTTGAGGCTAAAGGCTTAGGGGCTCAACCATTCCAAATGGGCCAAGCCTACCATGGGCCAAAAACCTGAATTTGCCAGATAAGCCAGTTGGTCCACGTCAGCCATGCCAAATAAGCCAAACGGGTCAACCAATTGGCTCAAACCAACTGGGCCATGCCAATCAGACCTAATAGGCCAAAATAGCCAAACAGACCAAATGGGCTGACCGAGCAAAATGGACCAACAGGGGTAAACTGGCCAACCAAGCCAAATAAGCCCCAACGGACCAACCGGCAAGAATTGACCAAATACATGTAGATTAAATGGGCTAACTGAGCCAACTGGCAGTCTGGGCCAAAATGGCCAATCCGGCCCAAAACTGGCCAGGCTAACTTCTCCTTAAAGGGCCAAATGAACTAACTGGCCCAGAAGAGACAATCGGGCTAGTGGCTAAAAAAGGCCAGATGGGCAAAAAAGGTCAAAATACCAAACAGGGCAAAGATATAGTGAGGTACCGAAAATGGTTACGAAGGTCACATGAGCCAAAATGCCCAAATGGGCCAAATAGCTGAGATAATTGCTAACGCTAAAGATGATAATATAACCTTCCCTGTTTATTTGTTCTAGTCTGATTTCCATTGATATGATTTTGTATTTTTCACATGCAGGCAATACAATAAATTATAATTAAATTTTGAAGAAAGAAGCAGACTTAATCCCTCATTTGTTCCCTTCTGGCTCCTAGGGAGGGCAATAGACGGAATCCAGGCAGCTGGCAATCTCAAATTCTGCATAGTTACAAATAAAGTACAAACTATGATTACAAAAAGTGGAAATTATGTATCGATCCAGTCGATGAGGTATAAAATCATGCACTTTGTGATAAAAGCGCCATCTTTGGCACAATGGTAACTTATAGCAAAGTAACTATTTCAAAGATTGGAGGCCCTAGATTGGATTCGCCCAAGGTCAGTTCGGGACCCATTTTTGGAAGTTGCCGCCATACGTCAGTTTCTATATAGCTAAATGCATATAAATGTTTATCCCCTCAAACAAGAAGCCTATAAGTGGTATGCTCTACCACAAATTTCAACTAAGATTCTACCTGGGATAGCACAACCGACACGGTGATAATTTAAAGTAATTTCAGGTACAAACTAGCTAAACCTCTGATGATCTTTTTAAGATTTCAGCGTCATTTGAGTCTCAAAAAGTGATGAGAAGCTAACTTAGGTCATCCAGGTAAACTCCAGCATAATAACATGCTCACAAATTCTTCATACCATACAGTACAATTCTGTTATCAATACGTTTTGAGATGTATTTTTTGTGAATGGTGAATTTCAATCCAGAATAAATAACAGTCAAGACTTTCTTAAAAAATCTGCTCAAGGACATACTTGGGAAAAAACTTCGTCAATGGAAGAGTGTTGATATTATGCTCATAATATGTAATCCAGTCCAGCATCTCATCATCATCCTCCTCCTATCAGTTCTCATAGAATAAGTAGTATCTGAAAGCTCTCAAAAAGATTTACTTTATAAGAAGGAAGGTAAAACACTTATCCGCATCCTAACATTGACATTTAATGAAAGCAATGAAATACAATTTAGTACCCAACAGCTATTGACCAATCAGCTGCTAGTATCAGTGGAGCTGATGATAATATTCATTAACCTTGTTGTGAAAATGGTATATGGAAAGGTGTATGCAAGGAGCCTGCTGTCATCGCACAAGGCTGGTGGGATAACACATTCAGAAGCTATGAATTATTCCAGTCTTTCAGTTGCAGAAGTACCGTAGACAGGTCTCCACAATGCCGCACATTTGTACATAGCGACCAGGCCAACCTGCTAATTTGGGATCCAGAGGAGTATCAAACCTGCGACCTTACGCTGGGAAGCAAAGCATCAGAACCACTGGGCCCTGCAGATCCCATTGCTCCAGTGACATGTCAATGGGTCTGTTTGGTATAACAAATATGACATCCCAGCATGGTCAGCACGGTATACCTGCTGCTCAGATATTGCACTGCCCAAGTGAGTTTTTTAAGTTTCAACAGGCCGCTTGAAAGAAGTGGGGGAGGAGGATATCACAAGAGTATTGTTGTTATCATCTTTTATTTTGTGTGTGGTATGTTGTTCGATCGGTATGATAAAACAAATGCAAAATCTCTGTGGTGTTGCCAAATGATTGTATCACCCTCGGGTGACAAAGCTCCCTCAGGGGATACAATAATGTTTGCAACAGAGATGTTGCATTTGTTTACTGGCAATGTTCTTTTATTGATAGTAAATATAACTGATACGATGTAAACCTTTTAAAACACTAGCTACCTAATTGGGGAATTTCTAAAACCAAAGTTTAGCTAATTAGTTTCATTTAATCAATTGGATTAAGGAATACTAGTAGGTGTGACCATCTGCATAAAAAGGTAATTAATATTCCACTAAGGAACCCTGGAAAAGTACGTACCTTTTGCCATACATCCTTATACTATCAAATATTCCTGGTAGGTTTAAATAAATAGTTTAAAACTTGAATCTGAGTATCATGTCATTAGTCTGTTTCCACAAGGGTGTTCATTAAATGGAGGTCTTTTCCTTACACATGATTTTACAGTAAGAATATTTAGCTTCTAACAAAAAATATTACCAATTTCCGATGTTCCATGGGGCAGATTTTAGACTTTACTTTTGTATCGAAATGTGTTCAATACAAATACCAAATAAATAGGTAAGTAAATACATGTTTATACAGGCGAACTTGCATATGACGGACCACAGTACGAGAGACTTTTGTATATGACAGAAAATATGCTTGGTCCCAGTCCCATGCATATCAGCATATGACAGACCAATTTTCCTGGTCCCATCGAGTCCTTCATATCCAAGTTCGCCTGTATACACTTGGTTGTAATAGTATATTGGTGTCTCCTTTGGAAAATAGGACACCCAAAAATTCTAGAAAGGCCAATTTTTGCCATCCAAATTCTCAATCATGGCTAAGACCCTGTGGATGGGTGAACGAGGAATAAACATTCATCATATTTCAGAAAAGAGAAATGCCACACGAAATGTCATTTGATATAATTTATTTACAGTCATGGTGTTTCTCCACACAGAGTATTAACCCATTAATGCTTGCAGCGGGCAAAGCAGCCTGACAATTTTGATGAAGTCTTGCAAGCGAAAGCACAGTTGGAAAAATTATTGAAGGAGAAATATTAATCAGAACATTACCAACAATTCTTCTCCAAATATTTTTTAAATACATTCCTAATTTCCATGATATCATCAAAAGTATCATAACACAAGACAGCAATTTCTGGAGGAACTCTTAACCCTTATGCTGCTGGTGGCTAATTTTTCCAATACAAAATCATGCAAAAAACCCTGAAAAATGATTAAAACCCTGGCATATGGTACTCATCTGAGAGTACTCTAAGAGAGCTTTCTAATGAATACCAACATGACATGGTTTGGATGGTTATTAAAAATCTTTGCATCTTTGTGCTTTGGATGAAAGTAGCCTCAGCATTGGAAGGATTAAGCATTAATGGGTTAAGAAATATCGCAGCAGGTTGAGTTATCTCATACATACACAAATTGCCAAGCTGACCTGACAAATATAAATAAAACAAATAGTATTTTCACAATTTTGCAATTTTTATCCAGTCTACACAGTGTTCGCATATACACCCTTTATATACTTATTCCAGAGCAGACATGTTAACCATATCATAGCTGTAGCAGCCAACACCGCCTGACTATTTTGGTGACATTTTTTTAACCCATTTACACTCAGAGCGGCCAAAAGAGGACTGACGATTTTGGAAATATTTCCCTTACAAAAGCATTTTTTTGAAAATATTTGAAAGAGAAATGTTGATCAGAAGACAAACAAAACCTCTCCTTGAAATATTTTGTGAAATTTCGCTTCATTCCCAAGTTATTTTCAAAAGTATGAAAGTTGCAGACGATATTTCGAGAGGAACTCTTGAGTGTAAATGGGTTAAGTAATATTAAGGAAATATTTGAAGGAGAATTATTCATCAGATCTCTATCTAAAACATTCCTTCAAATATTTTTCAAATGTATGCTTTATTTGAAAGTTATCTTGAAAAGTATGACAGGTCCAGACGGCACTGGTCAAGTAAAAGTCTAGGAATGAATGGGTTAACCCTTATGCTGCTGCTGGCTAATTTGGTCTATACAAAATGATGCAAAAAACCTGAAAAATGACAGAAACCCTTGCAAATGGGTACTCATATGAAAGTACTCGGCGAGAGCTTTCCAATGAATACCAACATGATAGGGTTTAGAAGGTTTTCAAAGATTTTTGCATTCTTGTACTTAGGGCGAATGTAGCCTCAGCATTGGAAGGGTTAACCTTTCCATGCCTGAGATCTCCTTGACAACCGTCATTTGGATTTATGATACTTATGAAAATAACTTGCCAATCAAACATGAATAAGAGAAATATTTGATGAGAAATTGTTATTTGATTTTTGATTATCATTTCTCCTTCAAACAATTTCCATAACATACTTTTATGCAATAGATATAATCACAAATAATCAAACTTGTCAGGTTGTTTTTTAAGTGATACAGGCATGAATGGGTTAATATTCTGTGAATTTCTTTAACTTCCTGCAGAAACCTACAACTGCAGTTGTTACCAATACAGCGCTCATGTGTGGCTGTATCCCTTATGATGCTGGTGGCTAATTTGGTCAATACAAAATGATGCAAAACATCTGAAATATTACTGAAACCTAGAAACATGGATACTCATCTAAGAGTACTCAGTGAGAGCTACCCAATGAATACCAACATAACAGGGTTTAGATGTTTTTCAATAATCTTTGTATTATGGACAAAAATAGTCTTAGCATTGAAAGGGTGAAGTTTCCAGTGCTAGGTGTACTGAGACAAGACGAGGTGAACTGTGCTTCTCAGGAAAAGATATCAGCGCCCTAGCTGGAAATCAGACTGACCGAGGTGACAAAGGCCAGTGTGCAACATAACCACTGGCTCCGTTGCATGTGAATTCGGCAAAAAACGGCAATGGGGCAAGCTGAACAAGACCCTGACTTGCCCCGCTCAGCAAGTAATGTTTTGGGCGAGGTCCAATCTCCCCTTGGTTTAATAGAGTGGTGGGGCAAGTGGTAGTGCCGGCAGGGCAAGTCAACTTAAGGGGCAGCTTGCCCCGCTCAGAAAAAATGTTTTGCAACCTATGTTGCACCCTGGAGGCATCAATCCATTGATGCTCAAAGCAGCCAAAAGCAGACTGATGACCGTAATGATCTTTCTCAAAGAAAAGCAGGATAGAGAAAAGATATGTAGGAGAAATGTTAATTAGAATATTAACGACAGCTCTCCTTTAAATGTTATGTAAAATCATTTTTAATTCCGAAGTTATTACTAAAAGATTTGTATATCCTGAAAACAATTTCTGGCTAAACCCATAAGGCCACTCCAATTTAATTACTTGTCTTACATGCTCAGGAGGTAGAAAATGAGCCATTTTGGAATAAAAAAAAAAGTTGAAAAATGTTTTTTTTTCTTTTTTTAAAATTTTTTTTTTTTGAGGCTGCTGACTAGAACTGGTGGCAAGATGTTTCTAACAGCCTATTCTTAACTAAATAAAATCAATCAAAATCAATTAATCCCTGTAACCTTAAGGGTGGGAGATATGCATCCTCAAATATGAGGCTCTACTACAGCATTTATTAACTCCTGAAGTTGATTGAATCACCCTAACAATGAATATTCTTAAATCTAGCACTTTTTTTTTCTTTTTTTTTTGGAGTCTGACAGAAAATTTCCAAACCACTTTCGTCCGTAAGACACCAAAGTCGACTTTTTTCTTTTTTTTTTTTGGAGTCTGACAGGATTTCTTTTCCAAAAAAAGCTTGTAAGACAAGTAATTAAATTGGAGTGGCCTAACTGTCTTTTAATGGTACATGTACTACCTCCCTCAAAGGGACAAATTTTGTTAAATTTAACACTATCTGCTTCAGCTGTTTTTTAAAATAAATAGCTAACTGCCTTTAAGCAAATTGTCCAGGTAGCAGTTATGTCAGTTTTATACAGTTAAGCAGTACTGGTATATCCCATATCAAATGATACAATACTTTTTCAAATTCCATATCAGTATTTGGTATAGTATCAAACACCAATGGTACCGAACCTATAGCTGATACCCCTGGTGGTGGTGCTGAGCACTAGATGAGTTACAGCGCTCTCTCTGTGCTGTCATACATTCCTAAAAGACAAGAAAAAATGCATCAGTTCATAGGGCTGGACAGATCCTGAGATAACCACATACTGTATAACTGGTACTTTTTACAGGCATTTAATTTTTGCTCCGCATGACAGTGCCAAAATACCATTCTTCAAATAAATATCGGTATAGTAATAAATGTATAGTTTGAGTGATTGTATGCACAAATTTAAAGTAGCCCAAATACCCTCCGGAAGGGCTGTAAGGCGATAGTTTTAGCACTCCAAATAAAAGCTGTATACAGTAGTGGAGCAGGGAAAGTTGGATGAGGAACCTGGTTGCCCTGTCCAAATTTCTTGTTACTATGGAATTTTGCTTATCGCTACCTTTACCGCCATTTTGCAGCTGCTTTGCTACTAGCAAGTTGTTAGTGGTGTTAGTTGTTAGAACCGTAGTTTCCTGAAAAACACACCAACTAACCCAAAGTCACTGGGAAAGGGAGTTGTAAGTTGTTTTCTAACCATTATGCTGCTGGTGGCTAATCTGGCCAATACAAAGTGAGGCAGAAAAACTGAAAAGTGACTGAAACCCTGGCAAATGTGTACTCATCTGAGAGTACTCAGTGAGAGCTATCCAATGAATACCAACAGAACAGGGTTTGAATGGTCTTCAAAAGTTTTAGCGTTCTTGTGCTTTGGACTAAAGTAACCTTAGCATTGGACTGGTTAAGAAAACATTTCTCTATCAAATATTTTGCAATTTTATGCTTTTGTCAGAGAGGTATCACCAAATCAATCAGAAGGTCAAATGACATATGTAGCACGAGACAGTCCGACCCTTATAAATGAAACCTTAATTCACTTAATATTTGAAGGGGAGTTGCAGGTTGTTTACTACTACACATTTCTCTACCAACTATTTTCCAATTTGTGCTTTTATCAGAAAGATATCATGAAACTAGCCAGCCTTTTTTCGCCTATAGAAGGGTAGGTCAAACAATATATGTTCAATTTTTAGTAAGGGAAAAGGTATGTCAAAAAGTCAAGAATATGGTTTGGCACCATTTAATTATTCACAATATGCTATGGTATCTATATTTCCTTTGTATAATAAATGATACAATATCTTAATGATATTTTTACACACTCTCTGCCTCTCAGTGACTGAAACTTTAGAACAGTCAACTTCAGAAAATTCACTAATAATTGGCAAACCGTGGATATTTCCAGGTAGCAGTTACGTCAATTTTATATCGCTAAGCAGTATCGGTATATCAGATATGAAATGATACAAGGTTATTTCCTTTTGATATTTGATTCATATCGAGTATACACCAGTAACTTTATCTCATAAAAAGCTTACACATTATTTGTGGTTGTGCTGGCTGCTGGTTGTGGACTCCAAATTTAACAGGCAATGGAAGGATCACTCTCTGAAAAGGTAATGAAATTGCATAGAATAGAATTGGTAAAAATTGAGCATCCACAGCCAAGGGACAAGTGTTGAAACCTCACAGACTTTTGAATAATGGTGGTTCCCATTCATATTTCTAATGCAGAAAAGAATTGTGGCCAATAACATATTCAATTCATGGAAGGTGCGGTATTTGAATTCTATCAAATGAATATTATTAGAAATATTGCTGGAGATTGTGGGGCCTTGTGGGGAAAAAATCAATTTGTTTTAATGTCTTATTCCAAACAGTCTTATCAATAAAATGGATCCAAAATAATTCAATTATCTAAATATAAATGTAATGTAAATTATTTAACATAATTTATATATAAATCTGACAATCAAAATAGAAAATCATATTGGAAACTAACTTTTTTATTTCTTTCTTTAGACTTCTTTCTATGGTTAGTGCTCCAGCCCAAGCTGCAAAGACTGCTGCAGTTCATGCTCCTTTGGCTGCTGATCCACAGGCTGTTTTTGATGGTGCTGTGAGTGAAATGACTGCTGCAGTTCATGCTCCTTCGGCTGCTGAACCTCAGGCTGTTTTTGATGCTGCTGCTGCTGCTGCTGCTGTGGGTGGGGTTGTGGATGAGATTTGTGGGCGTGTTTTTCCTGAGTGAGAATGCTATTGATGCCGCGCTTGAGGAATTCCTGGTTGCTCTTGCTCACAAAATAGTGGAATTCTGGCTCTGTAATTAGATTTTAATTAAATTAAAATGCATTTTTTTTATTTCTTAATAACACACACAAAAACAAACAAATACTGGTACTTGCAACACACAACAAATGGCAATTACTGCTCTGGGTTTTTCTTCATATTTAGGAAGTTTCTAATTATCAAACAAAAGCTGCCATATTCTAAAAAAAATGTTTTGAGACTGAAGGTGAAATTAAACTCCTCTAATTATATTGGGCTTCCTAAGGTATTGAATACATCACCAGCAACTATCATTCCTTTAGAGAAACATTTGTTTTAAGCATCGTTTAAAGTCAATCTTGAGAATAGGGTTAAACCGAATGGGTGTTTCCAATATGACATCACTACTGAGGATTAAGCTTGACTGCCTATGGTTTTTAAGAAAAAAAGGATTTTCAATCATTTCAATATTTCTCTCAAGTACTACAATTCCTTTACTAGTTTTCAGCAAAATAAATTCCTAAACAAACATCTACTGCAATAGATATGAGGTTCACTAACAAATACAATCATGATGAAAATTTCTCATTTTCGAGAAATTGACACAGGTAGTATGTTTACATGTCTATGGCCGTAGTTGGCAAGTACTGAATAAACCTATAATTCTTTAAAAACAAAGAAACAAAAAAATTGGCACCTTCAAAATTTTTTATGATACGACACAATATAGATATTTCCTTCGCCATATAATATCTAAGTGTTTATCTTTAATGATACTGCTTGCCTCCCAGGGACCTAATTATGTTAAATTCAGGTTTGGAAATTTTGCTCATAAATCGCAAACTGCTCTTGTGTAGAGACGTCAAGTTAGCAATTAAGGCAATTTCATACACATTTCAAATCTTTAACCATCATGCTGCTGGTGGCTAATTTGCACAATACAAAATGATGCAAAAATCCTAAAAAACTGACTGAAACCCTAGCATGTGGGTACTCATCTGAGAGTACTCAGCGAGACCTATCCAATGAATACCACCATGACATGGATTAGATGGTTTTCAAAAATCTTTGTGTCCTTGTGATTTGGACGAAAGTAGCCTTAGCATAGAAAGGGTTAATGATATGATAGGATACTAAACTTTTTTCCATTCAACATGGATGTTTAGTATTGTATCAAGTAGCAGTAGCTATCCTTACTCACCACACAGTTTAGCCATGGGTAGGACTTGCAGGATGTCTCGTGGTGTCTCTTTAATGTTGAGGAGACGTGTACGAATCTCTGAAAGGTACTCGCCCAGCTTCTTAGGACAACCTGCGTACTGCCAACACAGAAAATATCTCCTCCTCCTAGTTCTCTTTAATATCCTCCTACTACTATCTGCCTCCTCAACACCCTCCTCCTCATCATCACCATCATCTAGGAAGCTCACCTGGATTAGGTAAAGAAAGTTCACATGTAACAATTCAAGGAAACAATACAGGCAACTCCGCTTAATCCGGACTGATGTCGACACTAAATTTCTGTCCAGATTAGGCAAAATCTGGATTATAAGTATAAGAATTATATGTATAGAAAAGGGACTGGGACCTTTCAATCTGTCAGGTTTAGACGAAAATCCTGATTACACATGTCCTGATTAAGCAGAGTTGCCTGTACTGTATACAGCTTTAATTTGGAGTGCTCAAAATTTCGCTCTACACCCCTGCTGGAGGTATTTATGCTACTTTAAATTTGCGCATTCAAGCACTCAAACTAACCATTTATTACTATATAGATATTTATTTGATATTTCATTTAATATATGCATTTTTACCTGCTGAAAGAGTCTGTGAAGGATATAGATCATCGTTGCACTGAATCTGCTTAGCACTGGACCAGTGCAACATACAAAACAGTCCCCAACACGCGAAACCTGATAATGGAAAAAACATACCATTGAATGTAAGAAACATTGAGAAACTGACAGCATGATGAATTGACATACAAATTACATACCGACATACAAAATTGTCGCGGAAGTATAAAACCTGAAACAAAACTAAGGGAAAATGATGATAATGTAGGATATAGTAGGGAACAGTATTAATTGGAATCATGATGAAATAAAGAAATAGTAGAAATATTGAATAGTAAAATACAGGAATAGTGAAATATAGAAATAATGATCCAGTTAAGAAGGGGTTATTACTGGATGTTAAAACATATGATTTGCTGGATAATGTTAGATGGAAGAGAACTTTTTTATTTAGTAAAAACAAACAACAGCTTAATCTAAAACCACTCTCTATACTAAATCCAATTTTTATCTTTATCACTGAATTAAAGCTCCCACCTTGACGAGTGACAGTAACTGTGACACCCACACCTGCTTCCAGTCTTGGCAGTTCCCATCTCCATTCTCCTCACTCGTCCAATAAATGGTTCTCTGTCTCTCCATATCATCACCTGCCTGAATGGTCATTTCATCTTTCCACTGGAAATAACAAGTGATGATTTTCATTTTATTTAAAGCCTTAGCTTTCCATGTATCTGACCACTGGTCTCAGGCCCAGCATCTATGTGTAATGCACTAGTCATGATACACAGAACCTGTGGTTGATACATGTACACCAGTCCCTAGATTAAAGATCAGTTAACATCATTATCATCCTCATAATATCCTTAAACTTATAAGCACCATCGTCATCATCATCACCATCATCATATCCCTCCACTCATCATCATCATAATTATCACCAATTATATCCTTTCACTCATCTTTTTCGTCATCATCATCAAAAGCATCATATCTATACTCTCATCATCATCATCATCATCATCATCATCATCACATGAAGTGAGTGAAATGGGGAAATGCACCATCACAATGCAACCATACTTGTTGATTGTCACAACAACGTATACATAACTCATGCTAACAGCGCCTAAAAAGACAAAACTATGTTGATGCTATCTTGTAGACAAACGAGTTGTGCAGTTGTTACCTTTTTCCCAAGTTGAGTGATTTTGACAGGTTTAGAATGTTCGTAATGTTCCGCCATCCTCTGTTGAAGTACAGCAAAGCCTGCACCACAGTCTACCTGATCTGGCAAACTCTCATCTGTGCTCTAGAGTTGATAAGAAATAAAGAAGCTATGAAATTATCCATCTTTATAGTGGCAAAAGCTGAATCATATTGGGATTATCTTCCAAATTAAAGCATTATTTGGAAAATAGATGAGGGAGAAATATCAATTGAAACATTATCATCAGTCTCCTTTCAATATTTATGATTTTAAGCTTCATTATCAAATTATTTCTAAAATCAAAATCATTATGTACTAGCCCATTGTTATGTTTTGTTTATCAACAGATTTTCTCTTGAGAAATATTGGCCAAAATGGAATATTGAGAACTTGCCAAACTTACATGTGGATCATTTAGGAGTTAAAAAAGGAAATAACAAAAGTAAGAAACCTGTTGCGTGTGGCTGAGTAGATCGTTGTGTGTGTGCAGGAGTACGGAGGGGCAGAATCTCGAGCTCTGGATGTCCGCCACTGACAGGCCCTCTACGATGCGCCAGGACGAGACTTCACCATCGCTCACCGGACCACTGGTCTGGGGAGAGACAGAGAATATAGATAAGTTAGTGACAGGCATCAGGGCTCAACACAACAGGTAGGGGTGCTATTGATATGAGAAAAAATAATCGATCGAATAATATTTCTAATTAATTGGAAAAGATAAACTAGTATATAGATAAGTTAGTGACAGGCATCAGGGCTCAACACAACAGGTAGGGGTGCTATTGATATGAGAAAAAATGATCGATCGAATAATATTTCTAATTAATTGGAAAAGATAAACTAGTATATAGATAAGTTAGTGACAGGCATCAGGGCTCAACACAACAGGTAGGGGCGCTATTTATATGAGAAAAATAGATCAATCAACTAATATTTCTATGATACGACTTCACCATCGCTCAGCAGACCACTGGTCTGGGGAGAGACAGAGAATATAGATAAGTTAGTGACAGGCATCAGGGCTCAACACAACAGGTAGGGGTGCTATTGATATGAGAAAAATAGATCGATCAACTAATATTTCTATGATACGACTTCACCATCGCTCAGCGGACCACTGGTCTGGGGAGAGACAGAGAATATAGATAAGTTAGTGACAGGCATCAGGGCTCAACACAACAGGTAGGGGTGCTATTGATATGAGAAAAATAGATCGATCAACTAATATTTCTATGATACGACTTCACCATCGCTCAGCGGACCACTGGTCTGGGGAGAGACAGAGAATATAGATAAGTTAGTGACAGGCATCAGGGCTCAACACAACAGGTAGGGGTGCTATTGATATGAGAAAAATTGATCAATCAAACAATATTTCTCAGGGCTCGACGTTAAGGCATGCCCGGGCAGGTAAAAAGTTTTCAGGGCAGGTAATAGTTCCAGGTCACCTGAGCTGCAGGGCAGGAGGTTTTGAAACTTAACATCGAACCCTTACAGAGTCTAAACTACAGGTTAAAAGCAAGTAGGGAGCGTCTGGCATATTTTAAATAAGGGGGGGGGGGGTGATATCTAACCTACAAAGACGAAAAAAAGGTCAACTTCCACCATCAATAATTTATCACAAGTACAGAAAACAATTATGGCATGAAACACAAAGATTAAGGTACACACAGTTATCACAATGAATAAAATGAATCCAAAAAGTCTATCAGGGAGTATTTTTTGCAGGGCAGGTGAAAATATTTCTAATAAATTGGAAAAGATATACTACCATATTACAATTAATAATACCAATAAAATAGTCCAGGATCAAGCAATAGCCAATAACAATAAATTGGGTTCATATGTTTTTTTAAATAAAATCTCCATCAAAAAATATGTCAAGCGGAAATATCTGGTAGGCTCAACAAACAATGTCCTGATATTTTTACAGTTAAAAAGTGATGAGGGATGAAGTCTATGGCACATTTTGGTGTCTCTGTTACCCCTGGCTAGTTGGTAGAGTCCAGAATACACCCGCAATTTATCACCAGTGTTAACCCTTCCAATGCTGAGGCTACTTTCGTCCAAAGCACAATGACGCAAAGACTTTTGAAAACTATCTAAACCCTGTCATATTGGTATTCATTGGATAGCTCTCGCTGAGTACTCTCAAATGAGTACCCATATGCCAGGGTTTCAGCCATTTTTCAGATTTTTGCATCATTTTGTATTGGCAAAATTAGCCACCAGCAGCATAAGGGTTAAGGCAAAAAGATGACAGAAACAAATTCTGTACCATGTCACATACCGAAAGCCAGTACAACTCTGCATCATCCACATCATACAGGGTCATCTGCTGGACCCTCTGTTGCCATGGTAACTGGTTCAGCTTCTGCCTCTCCCTGTAGCTGCCTTGATGGAACCTCCGGTTGAAGCCGGCATCGGGACGTCTCTTCTTTGCATTCGAGTACTGCAGCGGAGAAATCAAAGTGTTCAATGTGCAATAGAACTTCTGACCACCTAGAAGGAGGCCAATTAGGGCCAGGGTCTGACCTTAAATTCTAAGTATCGGCTCTTTTTTATGTGTTATTTTACGGGTATTTTTTTTTCATACCAGTATACCAGTGTGGACCCCTAGTCATATGGATCTACAATGCTTCTGAAAAAATATTGGAATTAAGCATACCCAGGTAAAGGTTGACGGGCCCGTACGGCCCCGATCGGACAGGGAACCGTTATGACGGGCCCATTTATGATCCCTCCATATATCTGCACGAAAAAAGTCTGTAGAAGGAGCCCGTCAAAATAACGGCCCAAACGGGCCCATTAAAATGACAGGCCAGTTACATGCCCGTCAATCTTTACCTGTGTATATTTATCAATACTTGATGAAGAGTCATTAGTTATTTATTCATTAACATTTCTGAGTCAAATATTTTCTGAAATTTGCTTTTGTTAGAGATATAACACTTAAAGAGTCAGGCATTTTTGGTCAATTTAACTATTAGTTATGAATGGGTTAGACTAACCTGTAACCAAGGAGGAACAATTCTGTCCTTGTCCTGAATAGCATGGATCCCGTATTTATCCAGGAAAAACTCAGCACACTGCTTCCGAATACTCTCCAACCACAGGCGCGTACTGACCTCCATATTCTCGAACCAGGCGAGGTTTGTCATGATGGTTTCTGACTGGAGCTGTTTGAAGAATTGGCAGCATTGCTCGTGCTGCTCTATGAACGAGGCAGGAATGGCGGACATCTTGAAAACAGGGGTCTCTGGCGCAACAGGACCTTAGAACACAGAAAGGAAATTGTGTAAATTATTACTCTATTTCTCTTTTTTTTTTGGTCAAAAATGGTCATTTTATTTATGTTTTACATTAATAAAAACTTGTTAGGGTAAGGTAACAGGAAACAAACAACTTTTTCTTTTAGACCTAATCATGTAATAGCCTTGTTATTTCCTTTGACATTGCTTATCTTTATACATGCAAAGTGCTATTTAATTATGAATGTACTGTACTTACCATGCAAGAAATGAAAAAATAAAAAAGTATAACTTTTTTTAGGCCTTACCTATCCTCTCCTGTAGGGCGTGAAGAAGGTCGTTGTCTAGTCCTCTGTAACCACGACATACTATGTAGACCTCTGAGTTCCCTGATTTACTGGTGGCAGGCTTGAATGCACTCACCTGGAACGATTAGGATATGATGAGGGCCAAGGGAAATATATAGGGTTTGGCATCTTAAAATCTTTTGGTGACCTGGAACGATTAGGATATGATGAGGGCCAAGGGAAATATATAGGGTTTGGCATCTTAAAATCTTTTGGTGACACGATGCAATATAAATATTTCCTTCATCCGATGCAGGATTAGAACACTGCATTACAACTACAGCTGCCATGAAACAGGCATTGCTTGAATATATATATATATATAAATACAGTGGAACCTGTCAAATTGAACACCTGTGTACATTGAACACCTGCGTACATTGAACAATTTTTCATGTCCCGGCACACTCCCATTGTAAATCAATGGGAGGCTACCTGAATACATTGAACACCTGTCTACCTTGAACATTGAACACCAAATTTGTTCCAGCAGGCCAAATCTAACCTGTCTACTTGAACATTCTGCACTGATTTGAAACTTTTCACTAAAAAATGAGGACAAATGAGATGCATAAGATTAACTGTGTTAAGTCATATTTTTCAAATGCTGAACATGTGAAGTTTTTAACTATATGAAGAAAGTGAGATGAAGACATAGATCTCGAGATGAAATGATCTTGTTTTTCTAATTACCCTAATTAACTTTTCTAATTAATTTTGTTTCTATTCCACCCAACCTCCAATTGCTCAAAACCTGGATACATTGAACACCTGCGTACATTGAACACTTTTTTTCATTTCCTGTGAGTGTTCAATGTAGACAGGTTCCACTATATATATATATATATATATATATATATATCTCTATCTATCTATCTATCTATCTATCTATCTATCTATCTATCTATCTATCTATCTATCTATCTATCTATCTATCTATCTATCTATCTATCTATCTATCTATCTATCTATCTATCTATCTATCTATCTATCTATCTATCTATCTATCTATCTATCTATATATATATATATATATATATATATATATATATATATATATATATATATATATATATATATATATATATATATATATATATATATATATATATATATATATATATATATATATATATATATATATATATATATATATATATATATATATATATATATATATATATATATATATATATATATATATATATATATATATATATATATATATATATATATATATATATATATATATATAGGGTTGCATACCGTTAACACGAAACGGTACGATACCGGTACCGGTACTGGCGAAACGGTACCAGTGGTATCGGTATCGTTAACAGTGAAACGGTACCTCAGATCTCCGAGGCCTGATCGGCTTTTTTACAATATTCATGTCGCTAACAAGTGTGGTTCCATTCCTCAATTCTATGACAACAATCAATAGTAGAATTGAGGAACAGAACCAACGATTGAGGCGGACATTGACAAAGTTAACCGAAGCAAATGATCGCCACAACTCACTGAGAACGTGCGTGGGATGTTACACCGTATCGTGTTACCCGCAGAATGCTATTCGAGACAGCGTGTCTATAACTGTTTCGTCAGGAATCAGCACACAATGCGCCATCGCCGCATATGATTGGCAGTAACAAATTGGAAAGAAAAATATTTTTAGGCCGAATCGTAACAATTCTTGTTCCTCCTCAGTGGAGTAAGAACTAGATCTGATGTGTCAAAGGATGGCAGAAAAAGTGAGGATATATATTTTTTTCAATATCACCTAGCCTACCTGTGCAAAGGTGCAGTTGAGTATGTACATGAGGCAGACAGAGGATGCCTCGAACATGGTGAACATCTTGATGACCAGAGCTCCCCCTGGTGAGAGAACGGAGAGGCTCGCGACCACCTCACAGTAGTGGAGGTGAGAAACCACCACCTCCTGCTCAGAGGGCGTATTCTGACAGTCAATACTACCATCCGCCGTAACCTGGAACAGAGAGGACAAAAATTGTGTCATTTGTGCAAGGTGGTCTAATATGCAACCACTCCCTGCTCAGAGGGTTGGAGCAGAGAGTACAAAAACTGTGTCATTTGTGCGAGGTGGTCTAATATGCAACCACCCCCTCACAGCTCAGAGGGTGTATTCTGACAGTCAATGCTACCAATGCTGTAACCTGAAATAGAGAGTACAAAATCTGTGGGATTTGTGCCTTGTGGTCTGAAATTGTGACATTTGTGCCTGGTGGCAGAATACATGACCAGCCCCAGCTCAGAGGGTGTATTCTGACAATTGATTCTACCATCAGCAACCTAGAACAGAAAAAAACAAAATTTGAGACATTTGAGCCTAGCTAAATTTCCCTTGAAAAATTGTCATCTGGATCTTTATAATAAATTTTGGCAGTAACTAAAATCATTTGGAACAGAACTGTAGGTTAAAATCTGATTAACATTTCTCATTCAGATGGTGACAATAAAATAATGCTTATGTCAATAGGTTTTCAAAGGGGATTGAGGACTGGCAAATAGTAGCAAAACCTGCAGATTCAGGAAGCAGCGTATTCACTGGATTGGACCCACAAAAATCGAGACCAAACTTAAATATGTTTGAAGGGTGAAGCAGAACCCATTGCGATTGATTGAGGAGTAGATCTTACGAGCTTCATGTTTCCAAGAGCCTTGCATCTGCAGACCAGCTCGTCCAGATTGTTCCTGTTCATGATGTCGCCCGTGTCGTCCTGGCCGAAGCACCACCGATCCAGCGTGTACAAAATAAAGCGGTCGTCGTCGATCATGGAGCCCAGGCTGTTACCCTCATAGTAGGGGTTCAGAGTGTTGGCCAACCATTTCCAGGTTGTTCTGGTACCTACAAAAGACGTTAATGCAGTCATGTTTTTTTGTTAATTATCATTGCCCATATGCATTACGATAACCTCTCTTTCATATACACATTATACAGGTATGCTGTGTTTTCACCACACAGTCTGTGGCAGGAATGGATCATTTGACAAAATCGATTATTTTCACGTTTCAAACGTTTGTGTCTCAGAACGTACTACACAGACAACGTGTGCTGTATACAAAAATGGTGATTGTTTGTTTTGCTGTTGGCGATGCATCAATATCCCCGATAAAATGACCCGAATCGATTATTTATGAAAAAAAACTTTGATTTTAAAGTCTATGGATTTTTTTTTGCTTTCGAACCCTACTTACCTGTGGACTGAATGCGATGATTCAGGCTTGTTATGAATGCCCCCGGTGCCTCGCACAGGTGGACGCTACACAGCTCTTTCTCCGCCACAGACAGCAAGTCGAACTGCACCAGGATCTCGTAGAACTTACACCAGGCCTGGGTGCACAGCTCAGGGTGCGCCCTGCTCCGCACCCAGTGGATGATCTGACCCGCTTTATTAGTGAACTGAGTGTGCCCATGCCACGTCTCAATGTCCATTTGACTTAGCAGAGATTTAGTGGCGTTAAGCTCAGATTTTAGTTTTTGGAGTGCTGGAATTTGCCAATCCTCTGACTGGAATATCTCCTCTGGACCAGGAAGCTGCCATGATGAGCTGTTGTTGCCATGGTCACCATCATACTTGCTGTCAAGGGTGTTGTTGCCATGGTCGCCATCATGGTTGTTGTCAAGGGTGTTGTCGTCATGGTTACTATCATCCTTGTTGTCACGTGGATGCTTGTAGTGGAATATTTTTGAGAAGAGTTTTTCTAGTTCTGGGTTGATAGTTGGGTCAGGAACAGGTCCTGAGTGTGCTGCCCCCTGGTGTGTGTACCTTTTGCGCTTTTTCCCCATGCTTTGGCACCTCTATTCCTAATGCAGTCACTTTGAGGTTTATTTTTCTGGAACAGACAAGAGAATGCATTGGTAAATATATAAAATACTCTGTTTAGTAGTACAAGCCTAAGGATTCATTAGTACCGGTTAGTGGTAGGACAAGTACTCGGAAGCTCGAGCTTTCGGTCATTGGGGCCTCCGATCCGAGTGCTCAAGTCCAAAATTTGATCGCTTCGCTCGCTTCCTGGCCATGCCAGCATCATATCATAATAGCGAGCGAAGCGGCCTTTCGCGAAGCCTCGCAGTCATGCAATATAGCGTGAGTGTATGACGTCACTAAGAAATCCATACAGGGACCCAGAAAGTCATCGTGAGTGACACCGTGTGCAGCCGACTTCCGTTTTTGAATGTCGACAATGACTTACAGTACAGTACAATAACAAAAACGCCTCCATTGGATGAAACGTGAAATGATTCACGTGCATGAATGAACGTGCATTGTTGTGGGTGCTGCCATGCCGTGGTCGCTACTATATCCACGTTAAAACTGAATTTCTCGCCTGTCCATGGGTCAATTTTAATGCAGTTTAGATCGTTTGAACCGCCAGAATTCATTCTACTGGCCATTGAATTCATTCTACCTACTGGCCATTGAATTCTCTTTAGAATCGGTTACGAAATGTATATTTTGTGACAGTTTGAAATTGTAATAGCGAGCGAAGCTCGAAAGGCCGTAGGCCTTTCGCGAAGCCTCGCAATCCGTCAATTGCACGTGAGTGTATATGACGTCACTATAAGAAATACATACAGGGACCCAGAAAGTTGTCACCATCTAACAATATCACTCAACGTGCGGACGACTTCCGTTCTGGAGGATTTCTTTAGTAGGTTAAGTAACGACCATTTCATTGGTCGACAATGACGTAATGTGCAGTACAATACCAAACACTTACATTTCATCCCATTGGATGAAATGCATGAATGCACATACGTGAATGAAAGTGGCCGCTTTTACATGTATATCCACGTTAAAACTTAATTTCTCGCCCGTCCGTGGCTCAATTCTAATGCAGTTTAGAACCGCCTGAATTCATTCTACTGACCATTGCGGTTTAGATCGATAGAACCGCCTGAATTCATTGTACTGGCCATTGAATTCTCGTCAAAATCAGTTGCGAAATATGAATGAAAGTGGCCGCTACTACATGTATATCCACGTTAAAACAATTTCTCGCCCGTCCGTGGCTCAATTCTCGGCTCGCTTCCTGGCCATACCACGCCGTGGCCGCTACTATATCCAAGTTAAAACTGAATTTCTCGCCTGTCCGTTGGTCAATTTTAATGCGGTTTAGATCGATAGAACCGCTAGAATTCATTCTACTGGCCATTGCATTCTCGTCAAAATCAGCTGCGAAATATAAATTTTAAGACAGTTTAAAATCGTAATGTTTTGTATGCCATTAATTTACGGTCAATCAATGCTGTATTTTGGTCAGAAGTAAAAAAAAATGATCATCCAAAGCTTCGCTCGCTTCCTGGCCATGCCAGCGTCATATCATAATAGCGAGCGAAGCGGCCTTTCGCGAAGCCTCGCAGTCATGCAATATAGCGTGAGTGTATGACGTCACTAAGAAATCCATACAGGGACCCAGAAAGTCATCGTGAGTGACACCGTGTGCAGCCGACTTCCGTTTTTGAATGTCGACAATGACTTACAGTACAGTACAATAACAAAAACGCCTCCATTGGATGAAACGTGAAATGATTCACGTGCATGAATGAACGTGCATTGTTGTGGGTGCTGCCATGCCGTGGTCGCTACTATATCCACGTTAAAACTGAATTTCTCGCCTGTCCATGGGTCAATTTTAATGCAGTTTAGATCGTTTGAACCGCCAGAATTCATTCTACTGGCCATTGAATTCATTCTACCTACTGGCCATTGAATTCTCTTTAGAATCGGTTACGAAATGTATATTTTGTGACAGTTTGAAATTGTAATAGCGAGCGAAGCTCGAAAGGCCGTAGGCCTTTCGCGAAGCCTCGCAATCCGTCAATTGCACGTGAGTGTATATGACGTCACTATAAGAAATACATACAGGGACCCAGAAAGTTGTCACCATCTAACAATATCACTCAACGTGCGGACGACTTCCGTTCTGGAGGATTTCTTTAGTAGGTTAAGTAACGACCATTTCATTGGTCGACAATGACGTAATGTGCAGTACAATACCAAACACTTACATTTCATCCCATTGGATGAAATGCATGAATGCACATATGTGAATGAAAGTGGCCGCTTTTACATGTATATCCACGTTAAAACTTAATTTCTCGCCCGTCCGTGGCTCAATTCTAATGCAGTTTAGAACCGCCTGAATTCATTCTACTGACCATTGCGGTTTAGATCGATAGAACCGCCTGAATTCATTGTACTGGCCATTGAATTCTCGTCAAAATCAGTTGCGAAATATGAATGAAAGTGGCCGCTACTACATGTATATCCACGTTAAAACAATTTCTCGCCCGTCCGTGGCTCAATTCTCGGCTCGCTTCCTGGCCATACCACGCCGTGGCCGCTACTATATCCAAGTTAAAACTGAATTTCTCGCCTGTCCGTTGGTCAATTTTAATGCGGTTTAGATCGATAGAACCGCTAGAATTCATTCTACTGGCCATTGCATTCTCGTCAAAATCAGCTGCGAAATATAAATTTTAAGACAGTTTAAAATCGTAATGTTTTGTATGCCATTAATTTACGGTCAATCAATGCTGTATTTTGGTCAGAAGTAAAAAAAAATGATCATCCAAAGCTTCGCTCGCTTCCTGGCCATGCCAGCGTCATATTAATTTGTATGCCATTAATTTTCGGTCAATCAATGCTGTCTTTTGGTCAGAAGTAAAAAAAAAAATGAAATCATCCAAAGCTTGGCTCGCTTCCTGGCCATGCCAACATCTTCTTCTTCTTCTTCTTCTTCTTAGGATAGTATCCTCCTATCTAGGAGCTGTATGGAACATATAAAATAACATTAGAATTAAACTTTCTCTTGATTATTTTTGAGAGTTATGTTACTGAGTTACTGGTTACCAGCAAATTAAATCATTATTTTGTCAGTGAGGCTTTAGTCAACACCATTAATCCTAAATCAAATGAGGATAAATAGAGGCATTCACTAATTGTTATCAAATGATTTCATTTATTGAAGCAGATATATATATATATATACATTTTAAAATGAACAATAAAATCAAAACAAAAACAGTCAGTAGTGAAAGTGAGCGATAATAGGTGATAAATTTAAAATGTTTTTTTACCCTTAGTTGCCAACCGGAAATAAATGGATTTTAGCTTCTCTGGTTCAACACTTAGCACCTGAAAATATGTATATGGCCAAAATGGACCTCAACAATAAGAGATCTACGAGCTGTTGAAATATCAATGCAAGAAAATACCTTTGACAGCCCTAATTCATCCCATGCCTGGAAACTTTAATTTCTCATTCTTCCGCCAGATGGCGCCACGATTTCAAGACTCGCAGAAGACACACGCCGGCTGCGACAGCTGTCAACAAATGCTTACATTTCCCATTTAAAGTAGTTTTTATCCAATAAAATATCAATGCAAGAAAATACCTTTGACAGCCCTAATTCATCCCATGCCTGGAAACTTTAATTTCTCATTCTTCCGCCAGATGGCGCCACGATTTCAAGACTCGCAGAAGACACACGCCGGCTGCGACAGCTGTCAACAAATGCTTACATTTCCCATTTAAAGTAGTTTTTATCCAATATGAGAGCTTGATCCACGAAAATATATTTTCAGAGAAAAAATGACAGGAGTATGGAAGGCATATCAACGGTGTTTACAGAAATATCCGCTACGGACCATGTCAGCTACAACTGGTGAGCGATAATTGGGATGAGCCTCAGGACTGCATTAGCTATTACCGTATTCGAATAAGCGCACGGGCCACAAGAAAAAACGCACCCCCACCCTCTTTTTGAAAGGTGTTGGAAGGAGCTAGCCAGCGGACATTAGTCCCTGGCCTTCCCAACCTGCCCTTGGAAACGTAAATGTTGCCCTACAGGCTACATTTTACAAGTGGTGGTCAGGTCCGGGAAACTCCCATTGCCAACAATTGCCAACAGTACAAACACGCGAGATCGCCATTGTTGCTAATGGGCAAATTTTACAATGGGACCTAATGAGCAAAATCAACATTTTGCGGAGTTGAGACAAAAAGTATGTTATACATACACGCGGTAGTGCTACTAAGAGGTTTGCGAAGTTTGGAAGGCAAAAACAAACTTTTTGTGGGAAAAAGAGGAAAAAGCTGTTAGCCCAACCAAGTCAGACAGATTATAAGAGGTGATTGTCTTAGTGCATGGACAGTATAGCGGCCGCCCGAGGGCATTGTTTAACCTTCCCTCGACCCAAAATGCTTTATTTTACATGTATTCAAATACACCCCCCAGTCAGGGGAGCCTTCCCACGATCGGGGGAGTTTCCCGGACCTGGTGGTAGGGCCTACCAGTACAGATTGATTCATTGATCCTATTTTAATCAGGGACAATCTATGTATAATAGATCTCTCTGTCTTAATAGATGACCAAATACAAGTGGATTCGAAACCAGCAGGTTAACCTGAACAAGTTAGCCTCAACCGGTGTCAACTAATAGCCCAAAATTGGTGCTCTGCGCATCCATAGGTGATGGTAGAGATAAGGTTTCTCTGTTATGTAATCAATACTAGAACCCTGATTGGTCCCTGATCCCGTGTGACCTTGCACTGATGTCAGATCTGGTACTCCTGGCATGAGTCCAGCTCTTCACGCTAGGGCATATAGTAATTGGTCTCTCGCTACATATCCATTCTTTTCTTCTTCCAAGATCCAGTTAATGACTTTTTTCCAGTGCTTGAACACTTTGTGTCATCAGCCAATCGCTCAAGCGTCCAATCAGGCATGGCATAACAAAAGACAAATGAGCATGAAGCTTTCAAACTCGAAGTGACCATGGAACATTGCCACATTTGCGACTGCACATTGGGTGTGGTTAATAATGGAAGAATGCCAATATGCCTTCTAGCAATTTTTTTCCTGACTTGCTTTGTGGATGTGGGCTTATTTGGACAAATACGGTACTCCCAAATCCCTCAGGCTCAGGGAGCAGTTTGGGTCCCGATAAAATATCTTTATTATCTGTATTGCTGTTATGGATCCCAAACAAGAAATCAAAATATATTTATGTGTATGTATAAGTCGGTATAGATAAAGTACTATGGAGAGAGAGAGAGAGATCTGACAGTGAGAATAGCTTAATTTTAACAAGATATTGTAACTCGTACTGCATCTGCAGAGGGTCCTTATCACAATTGGTCTAGAAGTTGGCTTTATGTCTCACTATTATCTGGTACGTACTGTGTCCACCTCTCGCAATGCTGCACCAGTGTGAAACAGGTGTATCAACACATGCGACAAGACAAAACCTTCAATCACTGTTTAGATGAGGAAATTTTTGGGAAGCATTAACAAATGTGTCCATAAGATGTTTCTCTTACATCTTTAAATTTTACAGATTTATCTTGAAATCCTATAAACTCCATTTATTGATACAGCCTATCGATTGATATACATATATCTATTATTGTTTCAAAGGCTGCTGAGGTAGTTTCATTTGGTAACCATATTAAACTGGTTGTTGCACAGCCCATTCCAAAGATTGCTGTGCACCAGGACCAATTGTCTGTGCTTCAGGACTAATACAGGTGAACTTGGATATGACATACTCAATGGGACCAGGAAAATTAATCCGTCATATGCAAAATCCGTCGTATACATATGACAAATACTTGATATGTGCATCAGACTGGGACCAAGCATATCGTCCGTCATATGCAAAAATCTGTCGTACAGTAGTCCGTCATATCCAAGTTCACCTGTATTTGGACCAGGGTCTTAGCCAGTCATTAGAAACTGGGATCCCAAATTGGCAATTGTAAAATATTTGGGCTTCGTAATTTTTCAAGTGAGACAAGTCACAACTATATACTGAGATTACAACCATAAACATGTATCTACTCATTATGATTAGGCATGATATCATTACACAATGTCATGGGAATTATGTTGAGGTGGAAAATCTTTAATTACATGCTTGACATTGACATTATAAGAAATTATTCTCCAAAAGATTTGGGTGTCCTGAGAGGTGATTTTTGGAGTTTTGGGTGTCTTGAAGATGCCCTGCAGGTTAAGACTATGATTTGGTCACCCCTGTATCATTTTGTTTCTGTGCAGGTTCCCTGATGGCAGCAGGTGATGGCATAGCCCAGCTAGTCGTAGAGAGAAGATCTCTGGCAGAGTACGATACAATCAGATCTGCACGATTCCTTGGCTTCGCTGCTCACTGTTATTTTGTTTCTGTGCAGGTACCCTGATGGCAGCAGGTGATGGCATAGCCCAGTTAGTTGTAGAAAGAAGATCTCTGGCTGAGTACGACACAATCAGATCTGCACGATTCCTTGGCTTTGGATGTCTACTTGGTGTGAGTATACCGGTCTACTGGTTTAGTGGATGATTCATGACACCAAAGGAAGCACTTGGGGGTTTATTTTAACCAATTTATAAATGTGGCATCTCTAAACACTGTCAGGCTACTTTGTTAATTTTCTTTCTCCTAAAGCTCCTTTAGGAAGATAATTGACTTAGAAATATGAACCAGTACAGGCAATACCGCACCAATAACTCTTCTTTAAGAATTTTGAAAATAAATATATGTACAAATGCTCTGATGTTACTTCGAAATAAATAAAGATGTTATAGCTCCAAGACAATTTTTTAAGAGAAAACTCAGAATTAAATGGCTTAGGATATTGTTTTGCATTAAATTCTAAAGGTCATATTTCAGCATTTTTTACATCATTTTGTCTTTGTCTTTTGCTCCTATTATTCCACCAGCAGTGAAAGGGACAGATGTATTAGATAGTGCTGCGAGGCTGGTACATTATTCTGGATAAGGTGGTTAAGGGAGCTACCAATTCAGCAGAGTATCTATCCCTATGTGTGAACTACTGTTGTTGTTGCTTGTAGGGTCCTCTGCTGCGAGGCTGGTACATCACTCTGGATAAGGTGGTCAAGGGAGCCACCAAGTCAGCAGAGTATCTATTCTAACCCTGTGTGTGAACTATTGATGTTGTTGATTGTAGGGTCCTCTGCTGCGAGGCTGGTACATCACTCTGGATAAGGTGGTCAAGGGAGCGACCAAGTCAGCAGCCTTCAAGAAGATGTTTCTGGACCAGGTCAGTTTGTGTGTTATACCTTGTTTGACATTCATCTGAGTTCTCAGCATGAACTTTTGGGACTTCATCTTCCTGAGGCCTAAACAAAAGTTGTTTGTTTCCTGTAACCTGACCCTGACAAATTTTTATGCAAAAGATTTATTTGAAAAAGAATAATTCAAAAAATACGTTTGACCAATTGCAAAGCAACATACACAATGTCAAAGCCATCTTGTCTGTACTTATAAACAAGAGCAAAACCTGCACGCTTTCTCGAGTCTGGTCAAGCTTTGTTCCAGGGTCTTGCCCAGGATTTGGAAAAAGGTCGAAACGAAGGACATACAAACCCTGACTATTGACATAACATGACAAAGTCTGCTTCTTTACATCATTTAATGTACCTGTTGTTTTGTATGAGTGAATTTTCCTGAAATATTTCCTACAACTCACCAAGTACAGGAAATCTTACAAAATAATACTGGGTTTTATTTTGCCATCAATTTGGTGCTTGGGAGTCAAAAATCAATCCTTGACTCGTGATCCGGTAAGTCCCTGCTTTGGTCGCTGAAATAAACAAGTGCGTGGCCTAAGAGACTTCAACAATTAGCACCATTTTGACAATGTTCACACATTATAGTAATATTTCACATTCAATTGTACTTGTTTGTATTTTTTCAGACATTGATGGCACCATTTTTCCTGACCAACTTCCTAGGGATCATGGGCCTAATGCGAGGGGAAAGTGTCACTGAGATCAAAGAAAAATATCAGAGGGTGAGAGAATCTTCCCCCTACCACATCATTAGACACCTTTCAATCAGAAAAAAAAGCTTGCCAAATTTCAAAGATACTAATTTTAATTTTCATAATTGATTGGGTGGTGCTTAGTTTGGATTGCATATCACTCATATAATTTTTGACATTGATTCTTTAACTTACTTAGTACTATATACTCCATTTTTTAACAGTTGATTTGATTGTATTTAGTTTGGATTGCATATTACAAATAGAATTATGACATTGACTGTATTGAAAAAGAGCCCTTGTGATATTTGTATTTTTAGAACCTTACCTTTGTCTTTTTCAGGATTTTGTGCCAATATTAATCAGTAACTATAAGGTAAGTGGTAGATTCTTCTTACCAGGGTTTGAAAGTACCTGTCTCTGTGCTACATGTTATTGCATTGTTATTATTATTATTATTATTATTATTATTATTATTATTATTATTATTATTATTATTATTATTATTATCTATATACTTTTGATAAAACAGGTTGGGAAGTAAATTCATTGTAGGCAATTAAAAAGAAAAATAACTTTTTACTGTAGAATGGCTAATTTTTACGTGAGTTTCATGTTCCCGATATTTCCCGAATGCTTTCCAACGGGAATAAGCAACACAGGAAAAAACAATACAGTTCATGTCCGTACTTAAAAACACAGAGAAGTCCTTGTCCTTACTCATTAACATTTACTCTTTGGTCTACTAAAATTATAAATCTACTTAAAACTGGAAAATTAGTAACAGTAAAAAACTGTCCTCTCTTCGGAAATATTAAAAACGAAACCAACCAAAAATGAAAAATTAGGGAAAATTGTTACAAATAAGCCATTCTACAGTACTTGTCAACCAAGCCCTGCAGGTTAGATGGTATTCAATTTATATATCTTTACATTTTATGTTTTGCATTTCAGCTTTGGCCAGCTGTACAGATAGTCAATTTCTACCTGGTACCTCTTCAGCATAGGTAAGTTCAACTTCAGCCGGCTCAGCGAGATGAATGAAATCAGAATGTTTACTTCATACAATACTATTGGTCATCGCGTTATAGTTATGGTCGCCATTTTGAACTTTTTTTGTTACCATGGTATGCCCAACAATGGTTGCCACGGCACTACCAGAAGTAGGGTAAATATTGGGCTCCTAACTATGAATGTTGTGAGACCCATTGTTAGTATCTCAATAAAGTCCAGTACAACAAACAAATTTTCCAATCACACTGGAGCTGATAATGAAAATACTTTATACTCCCTAAATAACACAGTATACAGTATATTCTTGTTAAGAAAATGCATGACCGCCTTAAGAAAAATCATAACAGTAACATTGAGATGTAAATCTTCAGTTGTTTGCTTGAAATGGACATTTTTAGAATATCATTACATAAAAGTAGCAGAAGTTTTGAGGGTTCAGGTGTCCAATTGAAACCCATATTTTTTGCTGGATGAGACACTTGACCTATGTTATATTTGTTTATTTCAGGATTTTGGTGGTGAACATGGTGGCTCTGTTGTGGAACACCTACCTGGCCTGGCGCTCAGAGATGGTATCTGACGAGACGACAGAGCCCCAGCAGGCTTAGGGAAAGACACTCAGGACTGTACTGTACAGCCATACAATTCCTGCACCAGTCAACTGGATGTCTGCCAGTGCCTGGTTGTACAAACACCCATGGTTTGCATGTCAAAAAAATAAGCTTTAAAGCATGTAAATGAATGGGTCCATTAATTGTGCTCAAGATATGATGAATTATGAAAATCCTAATGAATTTCTCATATAAATTAGTTGAACTACACAAGGTATAGAGGTCTCCATGGAAAACAATATGGCAAAGTACTTATCATCTGTCACTTGGTAGGCAATGGGGGCTGGCACCCCATCCACTGTTTTCACCACACTGCACAGTGCTGTGGTTGGGGAAACCATAGTATATTGCAAAAATCACCGCCCATCCCCTAGTCACTGGCACTTTTCTCACATGCCTCGGCCCGGATTCAAACCTGGGTATTCTAAGCACTTTGTAAACGTTGGTTCACTTCAGTTCGAATTGGCAGGTCTGTTTTAAGTCCTTGGTTTTGTCCTGTTAAATCAATGACTTGAAGTGGTGGTTCAGATTTTGTAGTTGTCGTAAATCTGTGGTTAGGCCTGCTGTCAGCTGAGATGGATCGTATCTTTCTTCACCCAAACAGGCAACCATATATACAAAACCACTCAAGATCTTAGGAAAATGACATACAACCAAATCAAGATTAGTGAAAGATCAATACAAGACCGAATCAAGATCTCAGGAAACAGCTAAATAACCATATCAAGATTAATGAAAGATCAATGCACGACCTAATAAAGACTTCTTTTGAAGACAGGAAGATCTTCTTAGGACACGAGTGAGTGAGATTGAGGCATTTGACCCAAGGTTTGGTTTATTTTTTCAAACCTAAGGCCGAATGATAAGATGACTTAAACATGGTCTAACAGGTGAAAGGTGACTCATTTCTATTTGAGAGAAATTCTTGAACTAATTTTTTTTGTGAATAAATGGTCTTTTTAGCTCTATAGACTATTATATCTGGTGTATACTTTCAGTCTGACACTCATCAAAATGTTTTTATAATAAAGCAATATTCGAAGAAATGCTCTACTGAGAGTTGTTCCAGGGGTCAGTTTAAAAACTCAAGGAGACCGAAGGACCATGGGTCCTCCAATAGCTATAAATGCACTCATGACCATGATCTAAAGGACCTGGCTTTGTTAGATCATGCAGTCTCACGGTAGTCCTTATCCAAAAACGATTACAAACTTGTAAGATATATTTTCACACTTATACAGGGATTCCCAAAGAAATCGCTACCCTCCCCTTTTCCCATCATTTCAAAATTGTACGATATATTTTCACTGTTATATTTCATTGTAGAACCGTACTTAAGGACAACTGATGTGTCAAATGCTGGTCTTTAATTGGCAATATTCCTGATATTCCTCTGACTTTCCTCTTCCTATTTAGGGGCTTTATTTAGAGATTGAGAAAAAAATACATATTTTTATAGGGTATATTATCAGGAAAAGAATAATCAGCATTAATCATACAGTATGTACAATAATCTTTGAGTCATTCGTTTTCTAGATTTGGCTAATTTCAACACCTCATTAGACCACCTCTTTGGATGTGCAAGGAGAACTTGTATTCTCATGACTAATGGGGTGGTCTGGTTGTGGTGATCCTCTGATCTTCCAATTGTAATGTGTTTCGGTAGGGACCGATATCAGGGATTTGGTAGGATTAACAACACAGATCAAAACAGCTCAGACTGAGTCACACAGTCTAAGGGATCATACACTTGGCCCCTTTATGGCCAGACACATAAACTATTTCACTGATGCCCTCTATTGTCAATATGATAAAACTAAAACATACTTCACTCAAAACTAAAACATACTTCACTCAACATAATGTGTCTTCTTTGATTGATGTTTCACATCAGCGATTTCTAGGGTCCAGGATGCTATTTTTCTCTTTAGTCTCTTGACAGGAGCTGTGACGCTGATGCTGGTTGGAGTACTTTTGTTAGGTGTTTATTGCAATCTCTGAGTCGACACATGGAATTTTTGGGTCTAGGTATTGATCCAAATGTTGGTGCACTCATTTGTATCACACCTATCCCATATTTTCTTGAAATTCTTTCCTGTTTCTTGCATTTTCTTGTCACACTTCAAGTCTAGTTTTTAAAATAGGGCTTTATGAGAGGATGTATTTGTGCCATCGTCTTCCAGGATCTTTTATTCCATGCTTATGTGTTTTTTGCAGAGATTCTCATTTATCATGATGAAATCTATCTTGCTGGAGCCATTTCCGCTTTGTTGATGGAATGTGTGGGCTGAGATGTGGATTGGCTCCTCCAGGTGGTGATCCTTTAGGAAGGCTTTGTGGTGCTTGGCTCGTGCTTCATCCTGTTTGTTTAGGTCAATATTTAGGTCTCCCAGTAGGATGATAGCTTTTTCGTCATATTTGGTGCAACTCTCATAGAGTTAATCCACTTCTTGCTGGAAATTGTGGTTGCCTTGGTAGGTAAGTAGGTATTGATAATGACCAGGTCTTGATTTTGGTATTCTAGAACAGCTGCGGGTGGTTTCCGTCTGTCGATGGGGTGAGCTCTAAAAAACATTCACCATTTTTTGGTATTCTATTTTGGACCCTTTGTGTTTCTTCTGGTTTTGGTTTTATCTTTCTGTAGGGAGGATAGGCCGTCTGGAAGTCAATGTTGATTTCTGTTGTGGTCTATCACAAGTTATTCGTTAATAGGTGCCTGTAGTCTTATGTAAGATTCATTTACCTTGCAAGTTTATTCATAAAATAGATTTAATTAGTTTCAATTTATTATGTCTGAGGCAGCTACTTTGCTCAGTCTCAAACAATCAGATCTTTCCCCTGACTAGAAAAGTTCTCTGGCCATTCAAACCCGGCTTGGCACAATTTGAATTAGGTTGACTAAAAAGGTCTGCACTAAACATATTTCAGTAAAATCAAACTATTAAGTTCTTCTGCCATTCAAACTAAATGGCCACACGAGTTGATAATGACACACATCTTAATGTTTCTTAGGGAGTTAGCACCATCCTCAAATGTATGCAAGTCAGTCTTCCTTCAGATTCGGTGAGATTTCTCAGAGTCCTCAATAACTAACTCAGCTGCGCAATTCGAGAATCGCCATAAAGGTCAACAGTTGATCTTCTTGCTCTTGACTAAACTGTGGTTGCCTGTGTCCATTCCGCCATCTCTCAATTGCTTGGTCAGCACGATAATCAACCAGACTAGGACCCTCTACGACCACTGTGAGGAGGTGGTTCAACATTTTAGTTGAAAGACAGGACCTCCAATCACTCTTGATTCTCTTGACTGCTGAGAACCCTCTCTCACATTTTAAGCTTAAAATGTGCAGGTGTTTTATTTCAATCTCTGGGTTGACACAATGAATTTTTGGATATAGGTATTGATTTAAGATATTGGCGTACTCATTTACATCACACCTATCACATACTTCCTTGAAATTCTTTTCTGTTTCTTGCTTTTTCTTGTCACACTTCAAGTCTAGTTTTAAAAGTAGGGCTTTATGAGCGGTTGCATTTGTGCCGTTGTCTTCCAGGATATTGTATTCCATGTTTATGCATCTTTTGCAAAGATTCTGTTCTATCATGATGTAATCTTTTTTGCTAGAGCCACTTCCGCTGTGTTTATGGAATGTGTTGGCCGTGATGTGGATTGGTTCATACAGGTGGTGCACTTTTAAGGTGCTTGGCGTGTGAGTCATCCTGTTTATTTAGATTGATATTTAGATCTCCCAACAGGATGATAGCCTTTCTGCATATTTGGTGCATATCTCATGGAGTTGATCCACTTTTGCCGGAAATCACTGTTGCAGTATTTTCCCCTAGAGGGTAAGTAGGTATTGATTTTGATATTCTAGAACGGCTGTGCGGTGGTTTCCGTCTGTCGCAGGTGTCATATGATTGCAGTTCCACAGATTAGCAGTTCCAGTGCTAGCTCTTGTGTGAAGTGGTGTATAGGTTTGCGGTGTATCCCTCTGCTGCCTTATACCTTAGAGTATGGGCTACTTCTGTGCTGTCAGTAACTGTCTGTTTTGACGTATCTTTATTGAAGTAGTTTAAGATTTTCTGCTTGATCTCTTTAGATTTCCCTGTATTTAGCATGAAGATATAATTTCCATATACCTCTGTAAATTCTATTGTGGATCCCCTGGTGACATTCTTCTTCATCAAGGATTTTTCTATTCATTGTATATGAGCCCTTCATGGTCTGTTTCCATCCTGTTTCGTCTGGGCCTTAATGACATCCTTGAGTCTGCCATTGGGTTTTGTATGTTATTTCCTCTTTTCTGGTTTAAAATGACTTCTTTTGACAATTCACACTGCTAATTATACTTTTCTTGATACCATGGACAAAGCTTCCTATAAATGCCTAACATTGTATTCACCAGAGGCGGGAGGCCAGAGGATTTCAGGTTTGACACAAGATACATGTAAGACTTAGGGACACATGAGGTGTCATAAAACATAACCTTTCAGACATATATGCTGTAGTGCTGATATTGACTTACCTACACGTGCCAAATAGTCAAAGATCTGTCTGCGTGTGCACTGGTAGATATGATTGGTGGGGAATTTTGTACGATTAATAATCAATTCAATACTATGATTGGTGATTGATTTTGGGGGGACAAAATATAAGGCAAATATTATATTAATCCCAGACAATTTGCTGTAGCCTCAGGCTATTGGCTAGCTAGCTTACCTATGATGTTCCTGAAGGATTTAACAATTCCTCTTCAAATATTTTTCAGGTTTGGCTATATTTTCTAAGTTAACCCATTCATGCCTGTAGCAGCCCACACGGCCTGACTATTTTGGTGATATCTCTCTAACAAAGGCGATATTTAGAGAATATTTCAAGGAGAGCTGTTCATCAATACTTAAGGCCACTCCAATTTAATTACTTGTCTTACAAGCTTTTTTTGAAAAAAAAATCCTGTCAGACTCCAAAAAAAAAAAAGAAGAAAAAAGTCAACTTTGGTGTCTTACGGACGAAAGTGGTTTGGAAATTTTCTGTCAGACTCCCCCGCCCCCCCCCCCCCCCCCCCCCCAAAAAAAAGTGCTAGATTTAAGAATATTCATTGTTAGGGTGATTCAATCAACTTCAGGAATTTGTATAAATGCTGTAGTAGAGCCTCATATTTGAGGATGTATATCTCCCACCCTTAAGGTTACTGGGATTAATTGATTTTGATTGATTTTATTTAGTTAAGAATAGGCTGTTAGAAACATCTCGCTACCAGTCCTAGTCAGCAGACTCTAAAAAAAAATTTAAAAATAAAAAAAGCCTCATTTTTCAACTATTTTTTTCATCCAAAATGGCTCATTTCCTGCCTCCTGAGCACGTAAGACAAGTAATTAAATTGGAGTGGCCTAATATAAATGTCCTCTTCAAATATTTTTCAAATGTATGCTTTATTCCAAAGTTAGCTTGAAAAGTATAAACAATGCAGACGTCACTTCTAAAGCATATCTCCAGGCATGAATGGGTTAAATTCAAAGCTGACAGGCCAAGTGTGCATTCCAAAGGAAAAGTCATTTCTCTGAGCAGGTTTGATGGAATCTTGTTTCTTCAATTGTATTAAGGCTGGGAATGTGTGAGGGGTCCAACTTACTTAATCAACATATCTTCCATTTACATTTATGAATGTGATTTATATGCATGTTAAATAGTTGCCATATTTAGCTTAGTGTGTGTAGGGTATACAATATATGAGGTTAGACCCGGGTTCCCTGCCCTTTCATTTGGAGGGCAGCAACGGAGGCAGCAACAATTGTTTGCCAATCCACCGGACTAGAGCAGCTTTGAGCTGATGTTGCTGATCTGTGGCCGCACACATAGCGAAAGGCCTTGTTTACTGATCCTGGGAACGCTACTCCTGTAGCTTATTTCAAATTAATATGGTTGCCAGAGAGCTCTGTTATCTTTATATCACCTCATTTCAAATTTCGCTGGTCAGCTTGAAGCAATATATACAGCATTAGGGTTGTATGTTTTACATTTTGTAAAATGTATTATGTTATTGTCATTTTTGTCATAACGCACATTGTATAATTTTGTTGAAGTTGTAATAAACATGATGAAATGAAAAATCATCCCTGCTAGGTTTTACTTGTCCATCATAATTGTTTACATGCCCTTGACAAACATGTGTCCTCTCAAGAAACACACTATCTTGCCTGGACCTCACAGGACAGTTACTAGACTCTCCTGGTAGCTATACAAATGTCTGGCATAGTGAAGAGCTTTTGTGGTGCCTTAGCAAGTGAAAGTCCACTTCAAGAGAGAATCTTTTCCTGGACTGTCTTGTTACAATGTGATAAAGTAACAATAAAACAAGAAAGTAACAATTAAAGTGACAAATAATGATAAAACCAAAAGTAAACTAATAAAATAAACTGCAGTTTGAAAGTTTTCCATGTTAGCATTAGATTATTTTGACTGCAGCTTTAACAATCATGCAACAGTTCAACAAAGCACTGTCAGGAAAATGTGAGACAGGAATTTCGATTTTTCGTTACTTATGCGGTCATATTGCAGCTATGTCATCACTAGCCAGTTGTAACTGGTGGAGGAAACAGAAGTATCAGGCAAAAACCACTGCCCCTACCCCCAAGTGCCCAGCATCTTTCTCACATGCACCAGCTGGGATTCAAGCTCAGACAATAGTGAGTGACAGCTAGCAGTCCGCAATACCTAGGACCACACAGCCATCAGGGCAGCACATGAGACATAGGAATATTTTTGAGAATGAAGCAATACTTGTAAAAGTAGCTATAGAAAGGTTGTTCAAAATTTTGTTCATTGTCACTTTTTCTGCCACTTTGATGCCAAGTCATGACTAGCTATTTGTAAGTGGTGAGGGCATTCAGGGACAACACCAAGTCACTGTCATCTTTCTCACATGCCATTGCCAGGTTTTAGAAAGGTTGCATTATGCTGTATAATTTGCTAATCGTCAAAGGTGGAACACAATTCTGACTAAGACTGTTTAAACGTATCAACTCTATGATAATATCTTGATATTACAAGCAAAAAATGGGAAAGAAGAACTTTTACAACTTCATAGTGTTTAGACATGTATTTATTCAGTTTCTCAAGTTACTTTTACCCTTGTTTGGCGATTTACTCTACCATTTATCAAATGTCTTACCCCTTCCAATTCTGAGGCTTCTTTATTCAGAAGCATAAGGAAAAAAATGTTTTTTTGAAAACTGTACAAACCCTGTGATGTTGATATTCATTGGAAGGCTTTCGCTGAGTACTCCCAGATGAGTACCCGTGTGTCAGGGTTTCACTGCCTAATTTTACCAATCTTGAACTTCGTGCTACCGTAAATTCTCTGTAATATGTAACTTTATTAATTACAATTTTTGTCGCTTGATGGTGGCCCTCGTTTGCAGGAAATACTGATGAAGCAGAGTAAATGGTGGCCCAGATTTACCAACTGCCCTGATCAAGTGACCAGGGAGATCTGGCAGGTGAGATTGTGGCAATTCTACTGTGATTGTAGTTGTCCTAGAATAATGGTAATTGTAATAGTGATTTTGTAGTAAACAGAGGCGTTATTATACATTTGCGAGGTGCCAGATTAACTTTGATTGAAACTGCAGTTAATAGGATTATTATTTTGTAAAATGATTGTGATGGCCCATGTGACTAGGGTGGGCAATATTTCTGAGAAATGTGTTTTACCATACATGTATTAACTTATAACCCACTTATCCTTTTAAATTTGGTTGTGATTCTTTGATTCTTTGATAGTGTTTATGTTACGGGAAAAAATAAAGCACTCATTTTCAAATTAACCAAATTTTATTGGGTACTTAAAACAGTTAACTTGTATCTATGGGATGATAATGTATTGCACGTATAAGCGAATAAGACTTAACCATACTTACACACATTGTTTCAAACACGACCTGCAAACATATTTCAATTTTGAGATTAACCAATCCAATTGATTTGTTGATAGTTTATTTTACTGTTTGTATTATTATCCTTTGCAATTAAGCAAGAGGATGCGTTCTATAACTGTATGTTTACATACATTAACACTTCCTGATTACCCCACTGTTTACTCATTTTACATAAAGAAATTGTGTTCAAGTACATGTATTATTTTGTACTATTCATTACAGTCAATAAAGGTGCAATTAAATGTTGATTTACTTGCACAATGCATAGAATTTTAAACGAGATTGGACATTTAAAAGATCAAGAAATTCAATTCAATGAGAATAAAAGTTGAACCAAAATTGTTAAATACAACATATATCAGCTTTGAATAATTCAAAGTGGTATTTCTACACAGGAGGAAATTGGCAATCCCATATAGGTGTCGTACGACAGCAGCGTACCCAAGCTTTTTACCTTATGGGAATGTGCAATGTACATGTATCAATACTCTTGACAGTGACACTTGTACAAGTTTGTTACTCTTAAATGTGACCTACGGGCATGATCATACAACCAGGTCAAAAACATGACAACTTAACTTTTACAGGTTTCATACAAGTGATCATTTTCTACGAGCCCATACAATGATGCTGAACTATTGTTATCACAACACATACCCTTCTGTAACTATTACGGGTGCCGTACAGGCCTTTTATTTCACTTTATGCCCGAACAACCATTTTCAATAAGCTTGCAAAGCAGTGTTTTCTATCTGTTATACGATGATCGTAAATGCTATTTACATAAATCGTACAGCATTGGAATATTACCCATATTACTGTATGGGATTGTCCATTTTTCCTGTGTATCTACCACGATTGTTACACCTCTTGCAGGGCAATTAATAAATATACATACAAATACTTATCACATCAAGACATATACATATGCGCTGGTCATATCAAACTATGAATGAGTATTACCTCTTGGATTCATACATGCACTATTTTTTTCATTTTTTTCTTCTTTTTCTTCTCATTAACCCTTATGCGGCTGGTTGCTAATTTGGCCAACATGAAATGATGACAAAAACCTGAAAAATGACTAAAACCAGGTCAAATGGGTACTCATCTGATATTCTTCAGCGAGAGCTTTCCCGTGAATATTAACATGACAGGGATAAGATGATTTCACAATTTTTTCCTTTTCTGTGTATTGGATGAAAGTAATCTCAGCAGCAGAAGGGTTAAACATACATAGGGTTCCCCTCTCTTAACAGAATTATGGAAAGGGGATACTCCAACAAATCTTTAAAATAGTTAATATTAAATTGTCATTTACCCCCTGAATGTGGTCTAGAGCGATGGGAAAGGTAAATTTTTTACTCTTACATCTTGCGGAATCTAGTGTTTCCATGTAAACTCCATAAATATGTTATCTGATCTCTGTCAAGTTCCTACTACTAGAAAGAAAGAGGACACAATGTATATGGGCACACTCCCAGCCTTGTATTGGTAGCTGCTGCCTGCTGCCAAGCTTGTACACTTACAGTGTCAGCGTCTGACTTCAAATTGGCCGCCCCTAGATACATGGCAAAACATGACTTTAAACAGCAATACACTGCTAATATGGAAGTGGTTGGTTGTGGGGTCTTGGATATGGGTAGAGTATACACTATGACTATTTAGGCCCATGTTTTATTCATGGTAGAATTGTACTGTCACACACAGTACACATAAGTATTCTCAGTTGCACAAAACTCCCTCCTGTCTGGAGCGAACACATTGTCTGACACAAACAAAACATCTTAATAACAAAGCCATTTTCTGAGAAACATTTGAGTGAAATAGTGGAGGTGCTTGATCTAAGATTTGATTCTCTCCTTCGAATAGTTTGGGAATGTTACTCCTAATTGAAGAATATTACACACTTGTTAATAGGGTGTGCATATAATCCAGAGGAAAATGAGTTCATAGCGAGCCTGGGATGTTTACAACTGATCATTTCCAAACTATAAATTGTGCACAAATTAAACCTGCATCTCCCTACATTACGCTGTAGAATTACATAACAAACATGATCTACTGTGGATCTCCACAGCATAACCATATATGGTTCCAATGGTACCAACTTATTTTATTTCCTTAGTATCACATGATGGCATTCCTTGTCATGATAGTATATAGCTATCCTTAGCAACACATAACATGGTATTCCTTGGCATAACCGTGTATGACTCTGCTTAGCATTACCAACTACGGCATTCCTTGGCATGACCAAATATGGCTTTCCTTAGCATTACATAATATACGTATGACCAAATATGGCTCTCCATGGTTATTTCCTAATATAGCTCAAATCATCACCTTATTCCACTCTCCTTGGCAGCAACCTTTTTGGACAGTTTAAGTCGAACTTTTGTCCTTGATTTCAGCACTTTAGAACTCCTTGTCTTATTCCTAAAATTTACGAAATCTTTCCGGGGTAGCACCCCTTTCCGAGGCACAGGATGTCGTGTATTTGGCTCTAGAACCTTTGTCACTACCGTATTTTTCAAACTGAATATTTTCTCCTTTCGCACAAAATTCACAACTTTCTCCTCTTGATGTCGTTCTTTCTGTATGGAATAAATAGCGGAGTAGGTGGTCGAGACAATAAGTGCATCACCTTCATAATTGTGTATATTTCCTCCACGTACGACGTCCAGTTTTGTATGCATGAAGATCGTGGCATACAATGACATGATAGTGAACACAAAAACCACAAATATACTGCCCTCTCTTCCTCCTAAGTCTAGATCCAGCATCTTGTAGCGTTACCCTGTTCAAATACTAGTAGGTGGTAGTCTAAATTTACAATTTGGAAATCACGTTTTTATATCAAGCATTTATTTCCCCAATAGTAACTTGATGTCATCACTTAGTGGAGTTGGATCTGATTCATCACTAGACAGAGTGTCTTATCTTTGTCATATTACTTTAACTCGCATAGCATATGTATTGGCATCAATAAGTAGCATTTGTTTTTGCTTGGACATCAATGCTCCATTTTTATAATAAATACTTCTCCTCTCGTTCAATGCATTTGTAGGAGTATCTATGTATTTACCAGCTTCACAGCAAAATTATGCGCTAAGTAAAATTATTGTTTCTTCATGATTGACTGCATGTATCTCAGATAGTATATTCCTTAAATGTTGTTTTCGGTGCTCTGGTGCATTGTAAGGTGACCAGATTTGCTGTCCGGTGATTCGATGAGGCTGTAAGTCTTCTGATGTCGTGTTCGATGGTCAGTTAGGTTATGGAGATTATCTTTCATGGGGAAGAGTATGTCTGAAACAGAGAAGGAAAATATTCATTTAATGACAAAATAAGGGAGAGAATGAATACATATACATGTATATATATATATATGTATATATATATATATATATATATATATATATATATATATATATATATATATATATATATATATATATATATATATATATATATATATATACGCAGACACACTTACATATTAACATACATACTTACACTCGTGCATACAAGTTATCATCAATTCAATCATTTACGGTTTACCTCCTGTGTAGTGAGACCAAACATCATGAGCGGCCGCCGCTTAGAATCATTGTGAAGCGAATTCACTGCGCTCATAGAAAATATTTACAAGCACTACACTGTGAACAACATTCACGCCCAAGCTATTTTGATATCTATGGGCATGGCATTGCATTTTAACCTACTACTGCTCACAACAGACATTACCAGCCGCATAATTCTGGCGACATCCTTCAGACAAAAACATAGGGATTTATTTTAAGGAGAAATACTTATTGAAACACTACCAATAACTCTCCTTTAAAATTTTTGTTAAATCATTCTTAATTTGAATTAAAAGTTGTGCTGTCAAAAATACCACAGATATAGACGACACCTTTATGAGGAACTCTAAAGCATTCATAGGTCACGTTACATTCGTAGCAGTTCTTCTGTTACCAGGCACCAAGTAGTCAAGATGGCCAGAGTCATCAATTTATTTTCATTTTTTTTTCACCAGACAAATGAGGACTCTTGAGTGTTTGAGTTTGGACCCCAAGTGGTGCCATCGATCTGCCATTTCTGGAACTTCAACATACTGTTGGTAAACAGAATGTTAACTTGTCAGCGGCGAGGAGCCTAGACTAGGGGCTTCTCTAATCTGGCTCTGATTACCCTAGCCGGGGAAGGGAAGACTCGCATACCAGGTTGATAGTTCACACCATATAGTCTAAAGCAAAAAGTATAAATATTAGGTATGGGCATCATTAAGATAATGTGGTACGATAGTAAATACCTTTGCAGGTAAGTTAATACATCGAATAACGAATGTATGCACAAATTACTATTGGTCGTTTTCGAATAAGCCTTCTCCCTTTAAGTATCATCTTCAAAAGGAAATAGGGTTGAATCTAAACGTCCTCCCTCATCGTATCTGTCGGGCCAATTTACCGGTGGCGTATACGATACACTTTGTATTCTTCTCACAGCAAACAGTTGTGTAGGTCTAGTCGGCTAGTAAACCTAAACAATACCCGGAAAAACACCTGTAGATTTTATCTTAAGGTTACCTGCGTGATAGTATTCACCAACCACAAACATGTGATAAAGTGGGCCCTCCATTCTCATGTTGTATGAATGGGCAGGGTCCCGGAAGCAGGGTTTGAGATATTCGTGACTATAATGTGCTCAGAAGGGGCCTGGCTCTGGTGGTAGTATCTTCCCCAGAAAAGAAATCTGTTGGAAACTACTTAACCCTTTCAACGTTAAAGCTATTTCAGTCCAGAGCACAAAGATGCAAAGATTTTTGAAAAACATCTAAACCCTGCCATGTTGGTATTCTGTGGATATATCTCACTGAGCACCCTAAAATGAGTACCCATATGCCAGTGTTTCAGTCATTTTCAGGATTTTGCTTCATTTTAAAAACACCATATTAGCCACCAGCAGTATAAGGGTTATAGGAGAAATGTTAATGCGACCTCAATCAACTACACTCCTTCAAAACGTGTGAAATCGAGCTCCATGCAGAGTTTCTTGCAAAAATAACATACATCCAGTCGACACTCTACAACCAACTGAGTTCTTTCAAGCATGAATGAGATAAAACTAGTGATGAAATTCTAGTAGTGAGAAAGTCGCCTGAGCTTCAAAAGTAAGAACAGAAACATATATACGGGCTAGTTCTTTTCCAGCGGAGCGCAAACATACTTGTGGAGTGGCTGCCTGCATTTCCAGAAAATACCTATCATTACTTGGAACAGCAATAATTTCCTTTAGTATTTGTGTACATATGTGTAAGATACACGAAAGAAAACAATAGTTCATAGAATAGCTAGCTTCAAGTAAAACCACATACTGAAAATCTGGATGCACATACTAGTATTGTTTTTATGATCTGAATACAGAACTGCATGCTTCAGAACAGGTGGATTTACAGGTTTCAGTGATGCTAGCCACTGTTTTTGTCTGACTTTACCAACAGGAAATATATGAAAACTAACTCTGCTTACCTGTCTTTTTGTACAGCCATTTGATGCACATGATTTTAACATTTTCCTGTGTGATACAAGTTTTAATGCAAATTTCGAAGAGTTCCCCTTTAACTATAATGCCCATAGAACTGCGTGACCTGTTCATACCTTTTCTATGTAGTATACCATGTCATCCATAACGTCCATAGCATGGCCTGGCCTGTTCTTACCTTTTCTTGGTGGTATACCTTCTTATCCATAACGCTCATAGCACTGCATGGCCTGTTCATACCTTTTCTTGGTGGTATACCTTCTTATCCATAACGTCCATAGCATGGCATGGCCTGTTCTAACCCATACTTGGTAGAACACCTTCCTATCATGTATAACGCTAAAAGCACTACATGACCCGTAATTAACTACACTTGGTAGTGTACCCTCTTAGCAATATTTTTAAGGGACGGGTTAAGTAAGGACAGTCGTGTGACAAAGACGTACAGAGAGGAGACATTTACAGGTATACCATAAATAAAGGAAGTAAAAGATTTAGGAGATAATCACAGATGGACGAACAATAAAACTTTTTTCTCAAAACATTTCCCCGGTTCCAACAAAGGGACGGGTTGTCATTTTTCTATACGTCGAACGTCTTTCTCGTAAAATGTACCCTTCCAATGCTAAGCACAAGGATGCAAAGATTAAAAAAAACAATCTAAACCCTGTTGTATTGGTATTTATTAGAAAGCTCACAGTGAGTACTCTCAGATGATCACCCATATGCCAGGTTTCAGTCATCTTTCAGGAGTTTTTTCATCATTTTCTAATAGCAAAGTTAGCCACCACCAGCATATGGGTTAAGAGTGTGGGAGAGTTTTTGAATTCTCGTCACATCTTTGCCCATATCTAGGCTTAAATTCGTGACTACCTAGTTGTAAATGGTGGAGGAAATCGGACTACCCCGCAAAAAGCCCTCTGATGCCAGGTCATTGGTAACTTTCTCACATGCCCTGCCTAGGAATTGAACCCAGGTGGTGGTGAGAGACAGCGAGTAGTCAGTGGCAACCGTAAAGTGGTATGTTTGGCCACACGAGAGCTACATGGAAACATTGTTTCCATTGTTTTGACAATGAAACATTGTTTTGACAAGGATTTATACTATGGACATGTACATAGCTCTCTGCTTTTGATTGTCAGGATTTTCGTCAGTTTCAATGGCGTAGGTCATATCGTAACATGATAAAAACAGGGAGAAAGGAAGACATTCACTTTTCGTGAGTAGGAATGGTTTCAAGGGGTCTTGCTGTAAAGCCCCAGTCACACAGATGACTACTTCTAGTTGAAAATTGCAAGTTATCCACTCAGCTATAGGGATAGGCCCTGGTAGTGGTGCGAGACTGCAATCAGGTAGCCCCTACATTAGACCACTCAGCTATAGGGATAGGCCCTGGTAGTGGTGCGAGACTGCAATCAGGTGGCCCCTACATTAGACCACTCAGCTATAGGGATAGGCCCTGGTAGTGGTGCGAGACTGCAATCAGGTAGCCCCTACATTAGACCACTCAGCTATAGGGATAGGCCCTGGTAGTGGTGCGAGACTGCAATCAGGTGGCCCCTACATTAGACCACTCAGCTATAGGGATAGGCCCTGGTAGTGGTGCGAGACTGCAATCAGGTAGCCCCTACATTAGACCACTCAGCTATAGGGATAGGCCCCGGTAGTGGTGCGAGACTGCAATCAGGTAGCCCCTACATTAGACCACTCAGCTATAGGGATAGGCCCTGGTAGTGGTGCGAGACTGCAATCAGGTAGCCCCCACATTAGACCACTCAGCTATAGGGATAGGCCCTGGTAGTGGTGCGAGACAGCAATCAGGTAGCCCCTACATTAGACCACTCAGCTATAGGGATAGGCCCCGGTAGTAGTGCGAGACTGCAATCAGGTAGCCCCTACATTAGACCTATCAGCTATAGGGATAGGCCCTGGTAGTGGTGCGAGACTGCAATCAGGTAGCCCCTACATTAGACCACTCAGCTATAGGGATAGGCCCTGGTAGTGGTGCGAGACTGCAATCAGGTAGCCCCTACATTAGACCTATCAGCTATAGGGATAGGCCCTGGTAGTGGTGCGAGACTGCAATCAGGTAGCCCCTACATTAGACCACTCAGCTATAGGGATAGGCCCTGGTAGTGGTGCGAGACTGCAATCAGGTAGCCCCTACATTAGACCACTCAGCTATAGGGATAGGCCCTGGTAGTGGTGCGAGACTGCAATCAGGTAGCCCCTACATTAGACCACTCAGCTATGGGGATAGGCCCTGGTAGTGGTGCGAGACTGCAATCAGGTAGCCCCTACATTAGACCACTCAGCTATAGGGATAGGCCCTGGTAGTAGTGCGAGACTGCAATCAGGTAGCCCCTACATTAGACCACTCAGCTATAGGGATAGGCCCCGGTAGTGGTGCGAGACTGCAATCAGGTAGCCCCTACATTAGACCACTCAGCTATAGGGATAGGCCCTGGTAGTAGTGCGAGACTGCAATCAGGTAGCCCCTACATTAGACCACTCAGCTATAGGGATAGGCCCCGGTAGTGGTGCGAGACTGCAATCAGGTAGCCCCTACATTAGACCACTCAGCTATGGGGATAGGCCCTGGTAGTGGTGCGAGACTGCAATCAGGTAGCCCCTACATTAGACCACTCAGCTATAGGGATAGGCCCTGGTAGTGGTGCGAGACTGCAATCAGGTAGCCCCTACATTAGACCACTCAGCTATAGGGATAGGCCCTGGTAGTGGTGCGAGACTGCAATCAGGTAGTCCCTACATTAGACCACTCAGCTATAGGGATAGGCCCCGGTAGTGGTGCGAGACTGCAATCAGGTAGCCCCTACATTAGACCACTCAGCTATAGGGATAGGCCCTGGTAGTGGTGCGAGACTGCAATCAGGTGGCCCCTACATTAGACCACTCAGCTATAGGGATAGGCCCTGGTAGTGGTGCGAGACTGCAATCAGGTAGCCCCTACATTAGACCACTCAGCTATAGGGATAGGCCCCAGTAGTGGTGCGAGACTGCAATCAGGTAGCCCCTACATTAGACCACTCAGCTATAGGGATAGGCCCTGGTAGTGGTGCGAGACTGCAATCAGGTAGCCCCTACATTAGACCACTCAGCTATAGGGATAGGCCCCGGTAGTGGTGCGAGACTGCAATCAGGTAGCCCCTACATTAGACCACTCAGCTATAGGGATAGGCCCTGGTAGTGGTGCGAGACTGCAATCAGGTAGCCCCTACATTAGACCACTCAGCTATAGGGATAGGCCCTGGTAGTGGTGCGAGACTGCAATCAGGTAGCCCCTACATTAGACCACTCAGCTATAGGGATAGGCCCTGGTAGTGGTGCGAGACTGCAATCAGGTGGCCCCTACATTAGACCACTCAGCTATAGGGATAGGCCCTGGTAGTGGTGCGAGACTGCAATCAGGTAGCCCCTACATTAGACCACTCAGCTATAGGGAAAGGCCCTGGTAGTGGTGCGAGACTGCAATCAGGTAGCCCCTACATTAGACCAGTCAGCTATAGGGATAGGCTCCGGTAGTGGTGCGAGACTGCAATCAGGTAGCCCCTACATTAGACCACTCAGCTATAGGGATAGGCCCTGGTAGTGGTGCGAGACTGCAATCAGGTAGCCCCTACATTAGACCACTCTGTTATAGGGATAGGCCCCGGTAGTGGTGCGAGACTGCAATCAGGTAGCCCCCACATTAGACCACTCAGCTATAGGGATAGGCCCTGGTAGTGGTGCGAGACTGCAATCAGGTAGCCCCTACATTAGACCACTCTGTTATAGGGATAGGCCCTGGTAGTAGTGCGAGACTGCAATCAGGTGGCCCCTACATTAGACCACTCAGCTATAGGGATAGGCCCTGGTAGTGGTGCGGGACTGCAATCAGTTAGCTTCTACCTTAGACTATTCAGCTATAGGGAAAAGCCCTGGTAGTGGTGCGAGACAGCAATCGGATAGCTTCTACCGTGGATCACTCAGCTATAGGGAAAGGCTCGGGGAGTGATGAGAGACAGCGAACAGTCATATGTAACCCTAGACCACTCAGCTATAGGGAAAGGCCTGACACGTGTAGGAGCATTGTCGTCCCTCTTCCATTCCAGACCTCCTTAATCTTCGGTGTCAACTACTCTCCACATACGCAAACAGGGCGTGAACTTGTTATTAAAGTTTACGCAAATACCTGTTGTTGTTGAGGGATGCAGACGAAAGGTACTCTGGCGAGCTATTCCTATATTGGGACTAAGCGGAAGTGATGTAATGTCATTGTACTGTACCTGATATTGTGTACTCATACGAGCGGGAGCCTAGCGTAGCCCTACAGCGAAAACCCGTTCTTGAGCAGAGTAGTAATTGGACTAGGTTCCTAGTCCCTAAAAACTGTCATCCCCGTCTGTGCTGAACAAGCAGTGTGGTGTAGTACCAGGTATGGTAGATATATGGCACTACCTGATTCTCTGATCCCTAGAGGTTTTAGGTAAGATAAGTGTGAACCAAAGGCTTATCTCATAAGCCTTTTTGTGAACTAAATGGACCACTACGGCCACCTAGAATATTTGATGCTAGGTAAGAGAAAAAAAAACATAACAGAGAAATGCATATGCCGGGTGCATATGGCAGCCTAGAAATCTAGGCTAAGTAGTAATGTTCGTGGCTCAAGTCTCAGTGGTTTGTAATGTTGGGTGCCACTTGCACGGAGTCACAGTCCTTATTGGTACCATTCAGTTCTAGAGGAACCCGAACCACAGACTCAATAGTGACACCAGTAGATGTTTCTGGCGACACTCAGCATTACATGAAAGCCCTGTAGCTCAAGTGCTGTAATCAAATAGATTTGCACTAGTAAGAACTGCCATTCTAAGCTTTCATATTCAATGGTAAGGACCTGTACCTATCAATAGTCAATAAACAAGTGATGTAGATTACATGCCTAATAGAATTGTCAATACTACACTCAGATCATATATGAAGGGCTCTTCAGTCCACGTCCCCTAAAATGTGCCGAGTGCGCAATGAATGTGGCCCTGTTAACTTTGTTTGTATCGTGCATATGTTCTTATTTGTCTGTAATATGTGTATTCATACTGAGTGAGACTTGATAAAGATGGTATTAGTATTCATTATAATTTTAACCCGCTCTCGCAAGATCAGTCAGAATAAATCAATATTGAAACAAAATTATAATTAGAATTGAAGTAAACATGACAGAATTCTAACAAAGGTGATTAGTGATGTACAAATACATAGGAAACTATATATATGACTTGTAATCACAGTTCAAAAACGGGAAAATAGAGAGGAAAAGCAATATGCTTTCCGAAGCCATGGGGGTGCCTTCGACGGCTCAGTACCTGTTGTGGTTTTGATTCGACATTATCTTTATCGCTGTCATCCTCATCACCGCCATCACTAAAAGCAGTAGCAGTTCCTATAGAAACAACGCAATTCTCATCATCAGCAGTGGGGTGGAGTTTGACGGTGGTTTTCACCAGGTACTCCAATTTCCACTACCACTGCTGCTGCTACTACTACTACTACTACCACCACTACTACCACCACCACTACTACTTCTACTACTACTACTACTACTACTACTACTTCCTCTTCTTCTTCTTCTTCTAGTAGTAGTAGTAGTAGTAGTAGTAGTAGTAGTAGTAGTAGTAGTAGTAGTAGTAGTGGTAGTAGTAGTAGTAGTAGTGCTATGAAATAACCGGAAAAAAATTATGCAGAGAAAGCACAAAGTGTAGGTCCCATACTACTACTACTACTGCTACTACTACTACTACTACTACTACTACTACTACTACTACTACTACTACTACTACTACTACTACTACTACTACTACTACTACTACTACTACTACTACTACTACTACTACTTCTACCGAAAAACAAAAGCCAACATCATCAATATCATCATCACTAGCACAATTAATTTTACCGCCGGAAATAAGACCTAGTGCCCTTATTTTTCACTCTACACATTACTTACCAGGCAGTTGCCACGTATATACAAAGGTGTTTCCCACAAAGCTTTTTAAAGACGCCTTTCTCCAATAATACCACTCAGCGAGTCCTACCAGTCATTGACCCACCTGTATCTCGTGAACGCAAGGGTTAATGACTATTTTGATGACCTTGAATCTGTAGTGCACATTTCGTCAGACTACGTTGAAAATAGACCATGAAATGGTCACGTGGGATTCTGAATAGCATTTGTAGGGGATTGTCAAACCCAACCGGGTCAACAATTTTCAGCCAATTATTATTTTTCAAGATTTTGCTTTTTTGCCAAGATATTTTGGTGTCAGTCCATGTGTGCGCTCAAGATGTGGAAAAGTTGACGACACCATTTCAGGCTTAGCAACTCAGGGTACTGAGGACGCAATACCTACCAATATCCAACAACTCATTAATGCCCTCATCGATCAAAAGCAGTTTGGCAGTTTTGGTGAGATCTTTCAAGCGAAAGAATAGTATATGAAGGAAAATATTTGAAGGAAATTTGCTATTCAGAACATTACCAACAAGTCTCCTTCAAATATTTCCTAAATTCACCCCTACCTCCCACGTAATTGTCAAAAGTATCCGAGACCCAGATGGCAACTTTGAAAGGAACCCTTCATGAGTGGGTTAATTCAAGACCGCTTTAGACACACTTAAAGCCTGGCGCGTGCGCATGATCTAACATATATTGACAATAACATAACATAACATAAGTATTTGACTGAAAACTCCCTCTTCTGTTGAATTCAACAATGTTTTCATCTAGTAATGTAGATAGAGAGTTTAGATTTGCCACAGAAATTGCGCACTCCAAGTACGAAGTGCAGTCATGAAAGTGTTCCGTTTTATTTTTCGCCGTATCCAGAAAACAGGTTAAAGGTGCCGGAAGTGAAAGTGTCCCATTTTTCGCTTATCCAGAAACCAGGTCACTCAATAGCAAGCCTTGCTTAACATCTTAGATGAATAAACACAATGATCGCCATTCGTGTTCACCCCAGGGAGTGTAATGAAGTAGATGTCTCTGTTTACCCTTCCAATGCTTCGACTACCTTTGTCCAATGCACAAGGATGCCAAGGTTTTTGAAAAATATTTAAACCCTGTCATGCTGGTATTCATTAAATAACTCTCGCTGAGAACTTTCATATGAGTACCCATGTGCCAGGGTTTCAATATTTTTTCAGGATTTTTGCATCATTTTATAGTGGCCAAATTAGCCACCAGCAGCATAAGGGGTAACACGACCGTCAGCATTTCGAGCCTGAATCACACAGTTGCGGATTTCATAGTTGGTTCGATGGTTCCAACTAACTATCATTACAATACGTAAACTAGATACCCGAAAGAGACGTTGCTTGCATACTTTATGTTACATTTATGTTAATAGATAACAGGTGGCACAGCAGTTGCTGATTGCGCCAAAAAAAAAATATCATTACAATACAAAATGTTGATTTTCTTGCAAACTGATTGTCAATCTTATTTTAGTTTTGCTTTAAAGCCATTGAGGTAGATGTAGATCTACAACTCTGTTACAGCGCACTCTCTCATACAGAACTAACCCCATCATAGAACCTTATTTATGTCAAGCTGGAAAATGTTAAAGAAACTGTTTGAAGATCAGACTATCCACTTAAAGCTCTTCTTCAATGTAATGGCTCATCTTCACTTTTTCTGCCATAATACGGCTAAGTCGTTAGTAGCCTTTCGTAATAGGTGGAACAAACCGGGGTACCCGAGGAAAACACACACCGGTTACTGGCAACTATTTCCCGTTGCCCCGGTCGGGATTCGAACTTGGCCAAGAGACAGCGAGCACTCGCTGGTAACACCTTAAACCACTCAGTCGACTGTCAGGACAGGCCCTAGCCTAGGTTCCTAGTCTATAAAAAGTTGACATTCCCTTCTGTGCTGACCAAGCGGTGTGGTGTAGTATCAGGTATGTAGATAGATGGCACCATTTGCTCCGCCTATCTGAAACTGGATCCTCTATTCTCCTCGTGAGATAAGTGTAAACTAAAGTGACTACTGTAACAACTAGACTATTTGTGCTTGGTAACAGAAAAAAACATAACAGAACAATTCATATGACAGCCTAGAAATCTAGGCTAGACAGGCCCTCAAGAGGCATATGGGAAAATTTCCAAAGATTAAGAGCGAGGAGTTCCGTTAAAAACACTATGCCTGTTTTTTTTAAAGTTTTTACACCATGTCTTGAGGGTAATTCTGTGATGTTTGAGGTATTCCATCAGAAGACCTTTCAAGCGATATGTACTTTGTTTAGTCGAAAAGAAATAGGGCAGAGGAAAAACTGAGTCAAAGAAGTTAACCCCACAAGCTACCTAATTAAGATACTCAGGCTCCTGAGACTTACTCTGCTAATTATGGAAAACTTTCGGAGTTGAAGGTTACTGTTGAATTGATCTCACTCATTCAATCGTAAGACTATTCTCGACACCCACACAGTTCACTACCAGGCTCTCCTTTACTAGTGAATTCACGCTTATTGCCTGCACACGTACAAAAACATTCTTACACCGCATTCGAACCGGTATTACAAAATAAATAGGCAACCCTATATCGAATTGAAGGTTATTCTAATTATAACGCTAGATCGATCTCAGGAGAGAGATTTTACGTATCACTTCGAGCCAGGTTTAAAAAAATAACAAAACTTAAGGGTTGTATCATAATGGGAACGAGTCAATATGGCCACCTATCGAGATGGCCATCTAACAAGACGGTCACCTCTACAAAAATATGATATAAAGAAAGCTATTGTTAATAAAGTTTTAGGATAAAGAGATCAAGTCTATATGAAAATTGCAAAGAATCTCAATTACTGAGTAGTATATACTTTGGATTAGAAGTTTAGAGTATAACAAATCATGATTATAAACTATGAAAGACTGAATGAAATAAATGCATATGATTGGTATGGAATCTGTGTCGTTGGTTTTAATTAGTAAAAAGAAGTTTCAATTCAATGCTTTGTAGGATATTGTTGGTATATATTGGTACACGTTCAGAACTTACTTTTACTTTATTACATAGAAGCACTGCTTAAGTGACTGAATTCATTTAGGTTTGACCATCCCTTTATCCTAAATTTTAATTAACCATAACTTGACTTATATTCTATTTTTTGTGGAGGTGGTCGTCTTGACCAAGGGGGTGGCCATCTTGACCAAGAGGGGGTGGCTCTCATGAGCAATGACAGGTGGTCGTCCTGGTAGGAGGTCATCTCAGTAGGTAGCTATCCTGACCCAAACCCGCCAAAATAGTGGCAGCTTAAATTCTTAACTCCCTAACACAAATGCCCTTCAAGGTCGGCCCGATAGCCGAGCTGTCTACGGCATTTGCTAAGTACTACATTGACTGCCGCTCACTGTCACACTGTTTTCCTACTACTGTTTCCTCTGTCACTCGCAACTAGATTGTCACTCGTTAGTCTAAGGGCTTTATGCACCAACCTCACTCTCACTTTACTTCCACTTTCACGAGATTTATCTTTCGAAAGTGTACTTCATAGAGAGTCAATTGGAAATGGCAGTTGCTCCTGCTCAGACCCAGAGAGAGGGACACTGCATGTTTACCCGTCTTGGCCATGAGGTAACTCTCGTTGAAGTAAAATTTTGAAAGATAAATCTTGTGAAAGTGGAAGCATAGTGAGAGTGAGGTTGGTGCATCCCGCCATAAGAATGGTGTAGGAGTAATGAGAAACAATGATGCCATGGACCGGAGATTAACAAACGTAACCATTATCTTCAGCAAGTGTCCACCCAATTCAATATCATGCCCTTATGGCAGTGTGGTCTAAGGTGTAGCCACTGACTTCTAGCTGTCTCTAACCAGTAAGGGCCTGCCCTCATGGCCGTGTGGTCTAATGTGTAGCCACTGACTTCTAGCTGTCTCGCATCACTGAGGGCATGCCCTTATGGCAGTGTGGTCTAAGGTGTAGCCACTGACTTCTAGCTGTCTCTAACCAGTAAGGGCCTGCCCTCATGGCCGTGTGGTCTAATGTGTAGCCACTGACTTCTAGCTGTCTCGCATCACTGAGGGCATGCCCTTATGGCAGTGTGGTCTAAGGTGTAGCCACTGACTTCTAGCTGTCTCTAACCAGTAAGGGCCTGCCCTCATGGCCGTGTGGTCTAATGTGTAGCCACTGACTTCTAGCTGTCTCGCATCACTGAGGGCATGCCCTTATGGCAGTGTGGTCTAAGGTGTAGCCACTGACTTCTAGCTGTCTCTAACCAGTAAGGGCCTGCCCTCATGGCCGTGTGGTCTAATGTGTAGCCACTGACTTCTAGCTGTCTCGCATCACTGAGGGCATGCCCTTATGGCAGTGTGGTCTAAAGTGTAGCCACTGACTTCTAGCTGTCTCTCACCACTGAGGGCATGCCCCCATGGCCGTGTGGTCTAATGTGTAGCCACTGACTTCTAGCTGTCTCGCATCACTGAAGGCCTGTCCTTATGGCACTCAGTTTGGTCCATGGCGTTGCCACTGACTGCAAGCTGTCTCTCATTACTGTCCGGGTTCAAATCGTGGCTTACGGCCTGGGACATGTGACTGATAATTAAAATTCCAAAAAATGATCATACATATTGCTTTGCAGATCCTCTCTCTCTCTCTCTCTCTCTCTCTCTCTCTCTCTCTCTCTCTCTCTCTCTCTCTCTCTCTCTCTCTCTCTCTCTCTCTCTCTCTCTCTCTCTCTCTCACCCTGGTAGTAGTGCATCTTGCAGCAAATCGTCTAGTCATACACCCATAGATAAATTGCAATCATCCGTCCAACTCTAGTCTGAAACCGCCACGATTGACATGCGACCCCCTTCCTATGAAACTGCAGCAGCAATACACTTCAGGCATACATACGAGAGACTAAAAGCAGTGAGACCTTTGACATATACTTATGCCTTAGATTAGTAATGATCGACATTCGTGCTTCTACTAATATACTCACCCTCTCACCTGCATCGTGACGATGATGCTGTGCGGTACTAGTGATTCAGTTGTGTCCCAACATTCCCGCCGTGCACTGTGTTGTGTTGTGTGTACGTGCATAAACTGTGTACACATGGCCGCCTTCCTAGGTAACCGGGCCAGTAGTGACTACATACTTAACGGTGCAGAAATCATGCAACAAGTCTTGCACGATAATTACCCAATCATGCCCTTCATTCGGCGAGTGACTCACAGGTATTATAGTGGGAAACTCACCTTGAAGACAGCTAGTTTTTAGTCAAATCTTTGTTGTAACATCTAATAAATTCCACGGTGAACAGTACACAACTCTGGTATACTTCCAATCAGCCAGTCAGCTCCACGCTAAAGGATCCCCTTACTACAATATTTTAGCTATATGTACCATAGATATATATATATATATATACCTACGTCGTACAGGTCAATTGTAATTATAAAAGCATAGCACATGAATACCATAACAGTAAACACTCGGTATGACCGATTGCCACTGATGGTAAGATGTGGGGAAGAGTGGTATAAACATGTAGTGCGAATCATGTCCCTCTGGCATTGGATTGAAATTACAAAACAATTTGAATTAATTACAGCAGGCGTTATCCCCGTAATAGTGGTATTCAATGAGTCAACACCCAGATTAGGTTCCTAAACCCCGAAAAGATAATCTCCTTTCCCTATGAACTGAACAGCCAGTAAGATGGCATATATATATATATATATATATATATATATATATATATATATATATATATATATATATATATATATATATATATATATATATATATATATATATATATATATATATATATATAAATATATATATATGTATATATATATATATATATATATATATATATATATATATATATATATACATACATAGTACATACATATATATATATATATATATATATATATATATATATATATATATATATATATATATATATATATATAAATATATATATATATATATGTATATATATATATATATATATATATATATATATATATATATATATATATATATATATATATATATATATATATATATATGTGTATATATATGTATATATATATATATATATATACATATCAGGGACAGATCCAGGATTTGAGAAGGGGGGGGGGGGGAGGGTTCGATTTAGTTCCGAAAAGCGCTAACAATCATGTGATAAGAGATATAACAAAAATATAATGATGATAATATCATAAGAGAGATAACAAAATACATTATGGAGTAAAAGTGAAATATTAATTGAAACGCATATATTTCATATAAATTATGATATGCAAACTATGATTTGGTGTTAGCCACATTGTCCTATTTTATGGTCGCAAGATTGACATTCTCTTGCACTTTCAAACATTTAGAAAATATATATTACCCTTTGGAGAAGTTTAACATCGTGAACATCCTGGGGATGGGGGGAAGAACTTTTTCTACTATGCTTAACTGATGTTAGCATAATTGCAATACATGCATCTGGGGGGGGGGGATCAAGTGATTTAGAAGTTTGAGAGTCAACACACACACATATATATATATATATATATATATATATATATATATATATATATATATATATATATATATATATATATATATATATATATATATATATATATATATATATATATTTATATATATATATATACATATATATACATATATTCATCATCAGCTCCACTCTAATACTAGCAGCTGATTGGTCAATTTCTATTGTGTACTGGACTTTATTGCATTGCTTCTCATTAATTGTCAATGTTAGGATCCGAATAAATGTTTTATCCCCCTTCGCCATGGTTACTGTGCGTTTGACCTCAAGTTTACAGGTCACAGCCTTGTTTTTTTTTATATCATAAGACACAAATTAAAAACACAAAATTAAAAAAGATAAAATAAAAAATGATAATGAATAAAAAAAATTAAAAAAATTAAAAAGAATTAAAATTAAAATAAAACAGATAAATAAAATACAATTTAAAATATATATATATATATATATATATATATATATATATATATATATATATATATATATTCAATTTCCTTGTCATTATCGAAATTCAAAGTAAGGGGGAGCTCATGATAAATATGTATATACATATATATATACATATATATATATATATATATATATATATATATATATATATATATATATATATATATATATGTATAACAACAGAGATATATCCATATATTACATTTACTATTTAGCAAACATGTGGTCTGTCACATATGGGAACACCTAAATAAATACAAATATTATAGGGAATATCTGTAATGAATCGACAACTCTTCGACTGGTTGTAACAACACAAGAATTATAAGACTTATATGTGCAACCCAAATACAAGAGGGCTGCTCCCATGTCTGCCTTGGCGAGTGCATACTAGGAATTTAAAACCAGGACGATCCAAACATGTGGCATTCAAGCATAAAATGGTCTCCACTATGTACTGGAGACAAATGTAAAAAGCCTAAAACCCTAGTTTTTAAGGAAATCGGCATACACGACCCACGTATGCATTGCATAGGGAAATAAACGGTGAAATACCTACACGTTTGAATAAGCTGAGTCAACCTTCTATCCAGCCTCTTTCTTTCGCACTCACTCACTCACATTCTTATTCATTAACTGCCTTTTTATTGTTTTCTACAATAACAAAGGCCCATTGTAATATATATATACCCACACTTTTCGAGGCCTTGGCTGGGAGGCAGCCAATTGTGATGCACATAGCTGTATACCCTGATATCTGTAATCTCCTCTCTTTGCTATATGTCCATTCTGTATACGTAACATTGATGCAAAATATTTGATAGATAGACCCCAAGAAAACTCTGATGTCTGTGAAATATCCGAGGGCACGAGTCGAAGCCGAGTAACCCCAAAGGTATGACATACACCACATCTTACAAGAGGCAAGGGATAAATAGACCCCCAACGAAGCTGTGGGGTGTGTGATATACCCGAGGTGTTACTCAGCGTTGCCGAATAACCACAAGGGTATCATATTACACCACAGCTTCCGAGGGGTCTATGTATCTTGTACCACAATTGACTGCCTTTCACTAATCACAGGACTAGAAAAGAAAACTTGTCTATGTAACCCTTGGGGTAACTCGGCTCCGCCTTGCAACACCTCAGGTATATCACATACACATCAGCTTCCTTGGAACCTATCTATCACAACGACTAAAATAATGTGGTTTATGTCTGATACCGCACACCTTTTTTGAGGCATCTGATTGGCGGAAGACGGCCCACAGTTCTACTAGTAGTGATAGACTCGGATGCGGCTGTATAACTCCCATTACCCAACAATATTGGATTTATACCCAAACATGATCTGTGGTGTATCCTTTGATATTGACCTTATGGGTTCGCCAGCACAACATGTACAGTAGCTAAGGCATAGTATAATTTTCGACTTTTGTTTTAGAGTGTAAGCCATTCTGGGAAGGAACTAGAAATAAAGAACTAAAACTGGTGTTCACATGTCAATAGTCTAAAGGTGACTGACTCACATGATTCTCTATCACATAATTAGAACAAAAGAATGGAAATATATCAAGTTTGTTTATTGATAGATTCTGGTAATGGCAGAAATGTATTCATATAAGAGTCTTGAGACCGCTGTCAGTTTAGCCTACGAGACATTCAGCGATAAAGCAGTATCCTTCCTGGTTCATAACGACAACGACGTTTTATACCCTGACGGTATCGCTATATATATATATATATATATATATATATATATATATATATATATATATTACTGATGTATATATATATATATATATATATATATATATATATATATATATATATATATACATATATATATATATACATATATATATATATATATATATATACATATATATATATATATATATATATATATATATATATATATATATATATATATATATATATATATATATATATATATATATATATATATATATATATATATCCGTAACGTCGGTTGAAATACTAGATGATATAGTCGATTATGGCTTTGCTTTATCACGAATGACTTGGACTATTCCACAATGCTGTTCACATCATAATATCAGGGAGTTTCTATATATCTCTGATAATATGCAGCCGGGGCCGACTCTATTACCCTTTTTATGTGATTCTATAAGAATCACATCTTATGACCGTATCTGTCTTTTTTGTAGTTTGTTTGTCGCGGACTGTTACCGCCTATCTAGACATCTGTCGTGATATTGAATGGGCTGGCCGTATTCATGATGAATGTCGCTTGTGAACTTTTATATTTTTTCGATGGTTTTTATATGTTGATGCGTTCTGGGTTGGTTCACACCATATAGTCAATAGCAAAAAGTATAAATATCAGGGTATTGACATCGCTGTCGGTTACGTGCTATGATATGTAATATATCGTTGGATATATGCTACTAGTATATGGATTTGCCAATACAACAATAGCTAACAATATAGTATATGTTTTTAAATCTTTGCTATTTGAATACATGAATCACCACTGGGTAATGTATATACATATACATGCACTATATCATAATATATGGCGGATAACATTTTCTCAAATAGTACAAAAAACAAGCTCCCAAAGCAGTATACCTACCGGTAATAACAGCATCAGGTAGACCAGTACATTCTCAGACCATTGAGAATAGTTATTTACTTTGTCCCCCTTGGCAGGTAGGGGCCGAGAGTTCGACCTATATAAGCAGAGAAAGCCACTCACCTCATTTCGGGTCGACAGCACGCACCCTGCAGCCGCGACTACCTCACGTTCCGCTCTCTCACGATGCTCTGTTTCAGCCTACTAGAGATAGCAGGCAATTTGAATACAGCCTGACTAGCTCCTAGTCCATGGTTTAATTATACTCATTATCGTTGTGTGTCGTCATTTTCTTGCCATGGCAAGGCTAAACCAGAGGGCCTCAGGGAAGATCCTTACCATTGGACTGAGTTACCCTCTTTAACCCTTATGCTTCTGGTGGCTAATTTGGCCAATACAAAATTATGCAAAAAAACTAAAAATGACTTAAACCCTGGCAAATGGGTACTCATCTGAGAGTATTCAGTGAGAGCTATCTAATCAATACCAACATGATAGGGTTAAGATGTTTTTCAGAAATCTTTGCATCCTTGTGCTATGGATTAAAATTGCCTTAGCATCGGAAGGGTTAAATAAAGATTATTATTATTTATTATTTATTATTATTATAACCCGTGACAAGCAGCGAGTTGCTATTGGTGGAGGAACCAGAGGCACCCGGTGAAAATCGTGCTTAACGTAAGGTCACTGGGAACTTTCTCACGCGCCTAGAGCCGTTTTCTAATCCGGTCTGAACTTAGGGACAGCGAAGTGTTTAACTTAACATATACGTACCCAACGGCCGTCCTGAGATATAAAAAAAGGCTCCTGACCAAAAAGGCTCCGGTTTACAATCTCCTTTGAGTGTCCTGGTGAGGGTTTTTACCAGGGTTTGGGTGTTCTGATGAGTGTTATAATATGGTAATCTGTGTGTCCTGATGGGGTTTTGCCAGGGTTTAAGTGTTCGATGAGGTTTTACCAGGGTTTGGGGTTCCATATGTTTTTAACAGGGTTTGGGTGTCCTCGTGAGGGTTTTAACAGGGTTTGCGGTTCTGAATGATGCTCACGACCAGACACCCTGCTGTCTAAAGCCGGGGTCGTGTTGTTACCCGACTCTCTTTCATCGACAAAAGCATCATTTGGAAACATTAAGAGGCGATATGCTTATCAGGCCAAATCATCAACTGCCTTTGAAATATACTGTACGTGTGTGTCTTAGCACGCTATAAAATAAAGTTTCACCTCACTGAAGGACACCTTAGTAGACCCGAATGACAATGTTAACCCATCTATGCTTCATTGTTACCCCTAGAAATTATTGTCTGGATCTCTGGCGTGATTGACGATAACTAGGGAATCACGAATGCCTTTGTAAACTATTTGAAGGAGAGGTATTGATAGTGTTCGAATTCTGATTTCTATTTTTCCTTCACATATTTTCCTTAACTTTGCTTTTGTCTGAAAGTTTTCGCCAACATAGTACGGCTGCTTTTGGCCACTGTCAGCATTAATGGTCTTAACCCTTGCAATGCTGAGGCTATTTTGTCCAAAGCACAAGCACGCAAGGATTTTTGAAAACCATCTAATACCTGTCATGCTGGTATTCATTGGGTAGCTCTCACTGAGTACACTCATATGAGTACCCATGTGCCAGGGTTTCAGTCATTATTCAGGTTTATTTTTCATCATTTCGTATTGGCCACATTAGCCACAAGCAGCATATGGGTTAAACCTTATACTGCTAGTTCGCTAATTTGGCCAATACAAAATGATGCGAAAAACCTAAGAAATTATTGAAACCCTGGTACATGGGTACTCATCTGAGAGTACTCGGTGAGAGCTATTCAATGAATACCAATATGACAGGTTTTAGATGGTTTTTAAAAATCTTTGCGTTCTTGTGCTTTGGACAAAAGTAGCCTCAGCATTGTAAGGGTTAAGCATAAGCTGTGGTAGATTTATAGGCTGTGACGCAGGGTGCGCGGTGGGCGTGGCGACCCCAGGGGGGTGTTTCCTACCATCAACCGCGCTCTATTTGGTAACCCGAGGGTGGTGGTTTGGCATCAGCCATGCTCTGTTTGGCTCTGCCTTGGTGAACATTGCTTAGTGCATTGCACCCTAGGATGACAACTGTGAATGTATTACCCAGTGCATTTGCCATCTTAGTCTGACAGCTTTGAACGTAGCTCATCTAGTACATGTAGAGTTATAGTCAATAGGATACTGATGGAGGCAAAATTCCTTAATTTTAAAATTTGAAAATTGGGGAAAAATCCTCCCTTGGAACCCATATCAGTTTTGAAATATCAATTCAAGGTAGAAAAATTGAATGCGGACACTTCCTATAGATGAACATCCTTTAGGGTCTCTGGATTATAGGCACCAATTTGGAACACTTTGAATCAGTAAATCATAAAAGGTACCAAATTGTAAAGTAAATAAACCGTTTACCATAGTCATAGACAATCCCGCTTGTGACCAAAAAGATTATTTCTACTTTGTAACCATTGATGCCTGTCTTTGTCTTGTCTTGTATATTGTCCATGGGATGTAAATACAATACAGGTCTCAAAGCATTTTCTGATTGCGCCAAAAGTTAAAAAACAAACAAGTAGAGTAATAGCTGAAGATTTTTTATTTGGGGTTGTTTAGATTTACAGGATAAAGTAAGATTTTGCTTTGATAGGACGTTATGGTAAAGGAGAAAAAAACACGGGAGATAAACATATACACGATGAAAGGGGGCTCAACGAAAAAGACGTCAGGAAAAACATCCAATAATGGGTCTCAAAATGAGAAGAGGGGTGTTATTCTTAACCATATGCTCGCACTTCCCAATCAAATTTGGAAATTTATCGGAGAGAGCCCATCAAGATATATAGCGTGTGGATCCACACACAGAACATAAAATCATGTTACCACTTTCGACAAGAATATTGCTAACCCAGGTTTCATCTTCCATCTCCCATGCTTTTGCTTTGACCTATATTTTCTTCCACCAAGCACTTTTTGACGGTATAGTGCTGTTAGAGATGATATCCATGAGATTTTCTATGAATCCAAAGGCACTCGCAGTATTTAGTATGTTGACTGAATATGCATGATGGAATGGATATTTAAAGAACAAAGATAAAGCAGTTTAACTCATTTTATTGAAATATATTAGAACTAACTATCATCGAAACTTTTGAATATGTAGTTTCAGTACATAGAGAAGATACACCATAAATGTTATATCCCGCCATACCAGTATTAGTTCTGGTCTACACATTACAGGATATGGCCACACTGCCAACAGTCCTGGAAACTTCACTTGTGTAGTCTCCGGGACGATGGCACACTGTGATACAGCCGTGTTTCCTGTCTAGTCGACCCCCTCGGGAACGCTGCCTCTGGCAAGCTCGGACGTTCTGGTTGTTATGTGTATTGGCGGGGTGTCAACACAAGGAGTGACAGCTTTACAAATTTCCACTCGTTGAAAAAAAATGAGTATAAAAGCATCTTTCTTGGAAATGGCTGCACAAAAGTGGGATATTTATTTAAGAAATTATATGATAAATAGTTAGCAACTTGATGTAGGAGTTCTAGGGCCCTTTAGTAGTCAGAAAGTGGCATTTATTGACTTCCTTTAGTTCAGTGTGCGCAATTCCTGTCATGAGAAGCTCAATGCGTGACAAGTACACATTTCTTCTCCCTCATACGACTCTAAATAGAGGTCGCCACTAATAAATGTACTTGAAAACGCCTCCTGGCGATACAAAACGAACAGAATGGCACACTTTCATTTGCATAGAACACCACGTGACAATCCACGAGAATGCTGGGTGGTAACTTTAAGTGTATGTTTTTAAATAAAACGTTAAAGAGGTTTAATTCAGGTGTTTTTTTTCTAAACGTGATATGTTCGTTTTCGAGGAACATATCACATAACATTTTTCATGTTATTTGTGAATATAGGACCATTTTGAGTAGTTTGGCCATCTTCTCTAGATCGAATTTAACCAAAACAGTGTCGCTCAAAACATGCAGTTTGGATACTAAATGTCAGCAGAACTCCGAATCAATGAGTAAAAAGAGAATTATACTCATTAAACCCTATGATGTTGGTATTGTCACTTGCATGCACGCGACTATTACTTTATGCAACTTCCACCCATTCAGCTTCTCTTTGCCCTTTCACACATCCCCACCTGCCACCTGGACTATGGGCTTGGGTCCGTGCTCCCGCCACTCACTTTTTTGGGCGCACGGATCCTTACTACACTGTCATTTTCTACTAATCCCGTGGCCTTTAGCGACCTGCCCTGCCGCAACACTTGCTTTCCCCCTTCTCTGTAATTGTACTGTCCCCAGTACCTATCTGGTTACTAGTCTACATCTTCTCTTGCTTTATCACTCTACCTTGACCTTGACAGGGCGTGGCTGTGGCGTGGCATCTCCCTGCCTCATAGATCCATCACAGGCGACCTGCTGGGACCATGGGAACACCCCCTCCCCGAGGGGTGCTCACCACACCGTGCTGTTTCCGCACCCCAATCTGCACGAGACGTCACCGTGCGTGGCGGAGAGCTCTCTCTCTCTCTCTCTCTCTCTCTCTCTCTCTCTCTCTCTCTCATACAATGAATTGGATAATATAATAAGATTTCCCTGCACAACTTCTCTTTATATGTGAATAGAAGACACTATTTGAAATAAAGCACTGAATTGAAATTAAAAAAGACTTAAAGCGCAAATGTTGAAAACCTGGAATTTCTTGTTGTGGATGATGGCCATGATATACAGAATGTCATAAAATATGTTGCCATTATTCATAAATGCCCTTCTTTTTACCAATGGTCCAAAGGGATATTTTTGTGATAGAGCCGACCAGGCCAGCCTGTTAGTGAGGATCCGTACAGCGGATTGATATCATCCTCACACATTATCTCAGACGGAACTATTCCAGTCCAAAATCATTAGAATTGTCACGCCCTTTTTTGGCAATAGTGTTATTAAAAGAATACTCACAGAATTAACCTATAACTTTGCATCTTCGCCAAGTTGCCAGCAAAACCTGGTAAGTGACTGGTAGGTATATGCCCATTCCCTGTTACTCTTGTACATTAGAATGTTTCAAGCAGATGTAGGATTTAAAACTCAGTATGGGTAGGTAGAGGCTTACATCAAGGAAGGACATTTGGTACAAGAGTTTGAGTTGCCACAGTCCTTTTGTAGAGAGTCTTTAGAGGTTCACTCAGTGCATACCAGCGAGCCAATAAAACTGGACCCCCATGTGTTTTGCAGGTTGATTTAACAACACCCCCCCCCCCCCAAAAAAAAAGAAGAAAGAAACACTCGCATTTGTATTCTACCGTATTATCTATTTCTTTCTTTATTTTCTTTATAACCAATTTACCCTTATCCTGCTGGCAGATACTTTTGCCAATAAAATGACACAAACAGCTGAACATTGACTGAACCCTGGCATATGTGTACTCATTTGAGAGTACTCAGCAAGAGCTAGCTAATGATTACCAACATGCCAGGGTTAAGATAATTTCAGTAAAGTTTGCATCCTAGTGCTTGGGATGAAAGTAGCCTTAGCACTGCTTGCGTTAATACATAGTGGCCAAAGGCAGCCTGGCATCGTTAGGATGATATTTGAATGAGGAATGTTGATCAGAACATCATCAAAAACTCTCCTTCAAACTATTAACAAAAGTATTTCCGATCCATAAGACAATTACTAGAGGAACTCAAAAGCATTAATGGGTTAGATTAAATTGAATTGTTGGATGCCTATCACTTTCATATCTAGTGGAGAAGTTTTTCAAACGTTATCGTAGTCATAATGCTTCTCCAGGGAGCTCAATAAAAACTTGATATTTACTTCAAAGATCCTGCTTCGAGACGAACATTTACAGGACGAACCATGCTGTAGCCCTGATGTCAAATCTGGTGACAGATAATCTTCATTTGGTGACAGCAGTTTTGTGGTGAAAGGCGACTACTACTACTACTACTACTACTGCTGCTACTACTACTACTACCACTACTGCTACTGCTACTACTGCTACTGCTACTGCTACTACTACTGCTACTGCTACTGCTACTGCTACTACTACTACTACTACTACTACTACTACTACTACTACTACTATCATTATTATCATTGCTATTATCATTAATTATTAAAATTACTAAAATTATTATTATTATTATTATTATTATTATTATTATTATTATTATTATTATTATGTCAACACATTCGAAATATGCCGCTCACCCATCCCTGTCTTTTAGTTACACAATTCCCATTTCGGGCTGCAAGGATTTGTGTCGTGCAGTCAGTCCAGATTAAATACTCATAAACCTAGGCATATTTAGTCATTGAGAAAATATATATGTGAGATACCAAAGTTAGAATCAGACCGGTGACTGAATTAAATTGAAACAATTGATCCACTTGCTTCTGATGAGTAGACCTAGCCTGATGACTCTGAACATAACACATTGAACTGAGTAACATTTGAAATACCTTAACAGGGGATGGATGTTATAATTCCACCAACGATACAACTTCTCACTGCCATCAATCTATCATTTATCATGAAGTCAGAACCCTGTCATTTAATAATTTGAAATCCCATGTGTCTATATTCTCGGTGTTTGTGGTTGTCCCCTTAGTATATGTACTTCCATGCCTCTCAACGTGTCACGGTGTCACCTTCGCGGTTTCGCCACTCTTCTCATTATGTTTTCTTTTTCTTACATTCCCCTCGTTTTCCTGTATTTATTATTAGATATTCAGTTTTGTCCTTATATCTCTGAAGTTCTCATCTATATTGAACGTTTGTATGTTTCTTTTTGGAAGTAGTAGTAGTAGTAGTAGTAGTAGTAGTAGTAGTAGTAATAGTAGTAGTAGTAGTAGTAGTAGTAGTAGTAGTAGTAGTAGTAGTAGTAGTAGTAGTAGTAGTAGTAGTAGTAGTAGTAGTAGCAGTAGTAGTAGTAGTATGGGACCTACACTTTGTGCTTTCTCTGCATAATTTTTTTCCGGTTATTTCATATTGTTAAGTCATGCACTCTCGGGCGATTTTTGTTTCCTGTTCTTTACTTTTTCGTATACAGGTATTTACGTTTTGTATCCTATGGGACAGCCAATAAGCTATGCTGTACACCTGGGAGTAGTAGGGGATGTATTTCTCTGTGTACACGTATTATTAAGTGTGTAGTTCCTTGATTTACACTATAAACTATACGGATCAATTATGTGAAATTATGTAAAATATGCATAGACAGGAGAATTAAGAACGAAGTTACCTGTCAAATTTAAGGAATGCAGTAAAGCCCCCTGAAATGGAAACATGGGGATCCGTATTATATTGTGATATAGGTGCATAGGTCAGATTTGGAGGCTGGGTCCTCCACTGGTACAACGTGACAGATTATCCGATGTAATAACTGACGTCACAGGGAACGTAATCTTTCAGTCCATGAGACTCTAAGGGCCAATTTCATTAAGGTGAGATAAACCCACCCAACTTAGACTAGGTGTCAACTCTGATACCTGGTCCGGCTGTTACCTGGTCTAGAAGTTAAACCAGCCTAACTTTAGTCCAATTTCATCAAATGAATTAGTACCAGGTAACAACCAAACCTAGTCTCAACTATCTAGGCCTTGGTTTTCGCTCTATTTTGGGCATTGGCAAGGGCTAATGTGGTCAGTATAACAAAGGCTATGAGTAGAGGACCCCATGTTGAGAGAATAGAAACCATCACTCCCTCAACAAAGCCTATTGCATCTATAGTGGATAGCCAGTGTAGGGTATTATTTCTTTGGAATGATAAATACTTGTATTAAGTATTGTATGCAATTATGATGTAAAATGCTAATTGAAAGTATGGAATATAAAATAAAGTTGATACATGCAATATTTACCATTGTCAATTTTAATTGATTTGATATTTATTCTGACTTATGTGTCAGATGCTTCAATGCTGCACTCTGCAATTCAAGGCATGTATCAGCACCACTCCAACTACCAGGTATCTAGGAATATCAAAATGTAAGTGTAGAAGCAAGATATCTTTAAGATGCAAATGCCAGTGGTTTATTTTACTACTAAGACAGGTTTCTTAGTTTGCTCCCAAACTGTGTTATTAGTATTTATTTTTTTTGAAAGATTTTTCAAAGAGAGAGGTATCTGACATTTTTGTTGACAAATCTATGACAAAAAGCATGTTTTGAGAAACATGACAAATATATGCCATCTGTACAACTTTATTAGCATTAAGGTGTGTTAGATTCGTCTGCATCACATAATATGCAAATTTACAAGCATGATTTTTCTTTTCTGTTTTTGTTATGATTGTACCAGAATAATCATGAAATGGCAATGTATATGCTAAGTCCAGTTTATATACTCAAAATAGCCTTTATATCAGCCATATAGATACTGAGACCAGGCCCTACTATAATATAAACCACCCCTCCCCTGGTCTAAAGTTAGTGCCATATTTGCGACCTGGTCCAACTTTAGACCAGGTTCTAAGTGCTTAATGAAATTGGCCTAACTTTGAGACCTGGTCTATCTTCAAGTTGTGACCTTGTTTAACTTTAAACCAGGTATCAAGTGGCTTAATGAAATTTGCCCTTAAGTTTGCTACCGTCGACGCAGTGGTCAGGTTTCTACCTTCGACGCACTTGAAAGATCTCTTCTCCCTTCGACGCAGCGATCAGATTTCTTACTATGTTGTTATGGTTGTATCTCCCTTGCACGTGTTGAATAGATGTGCAAAACTGAAGGCATGCCATACCACTCTCTTAAAATTTCTTTCCACTCCTTTTATCACTCCTACCACCTAGCATCGGAATTTCTCTGTGCCTTATGCTTTATACCACTAGGGGGTCCATTTGCATGCAGGGTTAAAGGGTTAATCAGCTGTTACTATAGCACGTGGTCAGCTTATCCACCATGACAGGAAATGGTCACATACAACTTTTTAAAGTCACTAGTTACAACTTTCAACCCTCAAGAGCACGCTAAAGCTCCTATATTAAGGTGATGGGTACCATTGCAAGCCAGGTAAAAGCCCTGTCCCAAAACACACCTCAAAGCAGCATAATCCTATAACTAGGTGTATCTCCAGGTTCCTGAGTGTTATCAGGTAGAGAATATCATCGCCAACTGTCATTATTCAATCCATATTCTGTTTTATTTCAAAACTTACAACTTTTTTTTCGAATGACATATCCTCATTAATTACGCAGTTGATGGTTACTGTAGGTTCACAGATACCTTAGGGATGTCATTGACTATGCCCAATAAAAAGTTTTTTTTAGATTTTTTTTACTGCTGAAGACTTTTACGGGCCATAACATTTGAAAATTTTAGTGAGATATATTGTGTGCAGAGCCTATAATCCAGTGGTGGACAGGCGACGCTGATCCCTTGGGGCTAGGAACAAAAGATAGTTGTTCAAAGACACACCTCGATGGTCGCGCGTCACAGTCAAACAATGTCTAGAGTTGGGCATGGTATAAATAGTTGAGAAGCTCGAACTTAATGCACTTGGCGTCAAAACCTCTCACTAAAATTTTCAATGTTAATAAAACAGAAATGAAATAAAACAGAATATAGATTGAATAATGACAGGTGGCGATGATATTCTCTACCTGATAACACTCAGGAACTTGGAGATACACCTAGTTATAGGATTATGCTGCGTTGAGGTGTGTTTTGGGACAGGACTTTTAACTGGCTTGCAATGGTACCCATCACCTTAAGCTGCACGCCGGAGTATCATATACTTCCTAACCTAAATACTAGTATACCACTGTGACCTTAAGCAGCTCCCGTGCTTTAGGGTTGCCTTTTAGCTGCCACACTTGGCTAGACTTTCAAGATGGACGAACGGTTTCTCGTGGAAAGTGGCGTCGCACTGGTGGCAACTTTGGCCATTTACAAGTATATTTCGCCGTTCATGTCAGCTCGCTTCGTGAAAACCTATCGCACCCTCTCACGTGACGATCAGGTGCAGTGGAATTACAAGTTGTGCTCCCATGTCTTCAGTATCCTGTGTTTCGGACTTGCCATGTATGGTGTGATGGGCGAGGAGGTCAATGCTGACATTATATGGGGTGAGTCGCCACTCACTCACTTCATGTGCAGTCTCATCAATGGCTACATGATGGCGGATGTTTTGATCTTCACCCTCTTGGAACCCGGTATTCTCTTCGACAAAGTCACGGTGTATCTGTTCCATCACGGTGTTGCCATAGCCTCGGCAGTGGGTGTCGTTGCCAGCCAATCATCGGCCTACTCTTTCTTCTTCCGCTTCTGCGTCGAAAGCTCCAACATCTTTTTACACCTAGGTTGGTTTTTGAAAAAGGTTCATGGAAAGTCCTTCACAGGATTCCTGCTCTGCGCCGTTCTTTTCACATTGACGTTCATCTTCAGCCGCATCCTCGTGTTGCCTGGTTACTACATCAACTACCTGCATGCTCTTCAGTCGACCCCTACCTTGCCTCCCATCTACATGCTTGTTATTACCTTGCCGATAGGTATAATGATGGATTTGCGGAACTTCTATTTGCTGCGTCTCATCCTCAAAGGATTGGCAAAGATCCTCTTCCCAACAAAGACAGGACATGAATAAGAATTATAGCACTTGGGTGTGGCATTGTCACAACATTATATTTTGACTATGCCAAGTAAAAGGAGGCCCAGGCCGGGATTGTGCGCAATGCCTTAAGGCCGGGATTATACGCAATGCATGTTGCTATGGTAACGAAACGTTCTGGCAGAAAAATGAAATAAAAGTATGAATTTAAATTCTCTAAGATGAGGTCTTGTTTGTAGTTTACTTCAAATGCTCCATACATTGAACCCATAGCCAACCAAAGGACATTCAGGCCTCAGCTATAAATCATCACAAGGCCATCTGCACAATCTTAATCCCTATAACAACCAACACTGCATGACGGACTACCTGCTAACAGAGACTATCTTCGATAAGGACAATCGAAATTTTACCTTTTTAAAAAGGCTTTTTACTCAGTATGTTAGGTGTTTAACGATACCTAATACATATAATAGTATTTGGTAGACACTAGGTTAGAGAGAACGCTTAAGCCTGTCTCACACAGAGGCCGAAGTGAATATGTTTTTACGCGAAGTGGCCAAATTCCAGTACTTGTAAACATCGCGGAGCTTCTTGTTGGCTTCCCGATCAACCAAAATCAGTTCGTGGCCACTTCCGCATAACACCTGGTCACTTAGGGGCCGCTGTGGAAATTTTACCATTTACCATAGTCATAGACAATCCCGCTTGTGACCAAAAAGATTATCTCTACTTTGCGACCATTGATGTCTGTCTTGTCTTGTATATTTTCCATGTGATGTAAATACGCTACAGGTGGCACAGCATTTTCTGATTGCGCCAAAAGTTACAAAACAAACAAGTAGTGTAATAGCTGAATAATATTTGAAGTGGGGTTATTTTAATTCGCAGTAAGTAAGATATTACTTTGTTTTCGAGGCATTTCCACGTCTCAGGTGATGATGATAATGGTGATGAGGATGATGACGATGATGATGAGAAGAAAAGTGACAATACATGAACTAAAATATAAACACAACATATTATGGTAAAATAGTGTAATGAATAAGGAAATGAATAATGGATGATAAAATTACCAAAGATGATAATGATGATAGATTGAAATAAATACTAGTATGCTGATCAATAGAATGGATTTCACAATAGATAAGAAAGAGAGTAAACTGTAAGTCTTGGCAATCTGCCTTTTAGGCCATAACAGGACTAGTTGATTCTATATGAAGCCCAGGATATTTTCAATGAAATTTTGAAAAGTAGTGAATGAGCGATAATAGAGTGAATTTTCATTCAAAAGACTGTCAAGCAGAGCAGCTTGGAGCACAGCATATTTTCAAAATGTCTCGGTTAGGCAGTGCTACCAAAGAAGATATTCAAGTTTACATGACCAAAAAGACAGTTTAAACACCAAAAAATCAGTTAATCATTCTGTTAAGGTTGTGTTGGGAATGAGTACTGCAGGGAGAAAGGCAGCAATGTTCGGAGTTTGAGAAGTTGGATCCAAAGGAGATCGATTAGTATTAGAGTTATTCTATGTTGATCTCAGGAAGAAAGATGGCAAACTTTACAAGTCTAGTGCATTTAGCCTTCATATCAAAGTGATTATGGTATAATTGAAGTAATCCGTAGATGAGGAACTATGATATTCATACATTTTGTTATCATTAAAATATTGAAATCAGCTCTGGTCTTGTCTTATGATTTTGCCCCTTGTTGTAAAATGTTCGGTATAACAAAACAGTTATTGCCTGGCTTGTTGGTGGATAGTGCAGATTATCACCCCCGAAGGAATTATTTCCCTCGGGCGTTGCCCTCGGGAAATAATTCCTTCTCGGGGTGATAATCTGCACTATCCACCAACAAGCCAGGCAATAACTGTTTATTAATGCACAAGCATTAAGTTGTGTTCTCATAAGAGGGCCCGTATTATTCTCAAAAGTTACACACACCAACTTCATAAATCACCCACCACTGGCTCAAAAGGAGTTATCTGTTAGTAAAATAAATACAGAACTCCAAAAAGTTTTCCAAGATAAATACACTATAAATACTATTATATACTTGTAAAGGTGGGGACATTTCTATACTAGTAGGTGTTCTCACCACCTAAATCACGTTACAGCAAAAACATGGGGAAGCACCTTAAACAAATACATCGTCTAGGATATTACTCACAGAGTCTACCCAATGCCTTTTGTGTTGCTATATTTCTCTCATACATTTCATTGATAGCTTCTATCGAAGATGAAACCGAGCATCTAGGTTTTATACTAGGACTCTATCGTTGACTACGAGAGAGAGAGAGAGAGAGAGAGAGAGAGAGAGAGAGAGAGAGAGAGTATGTGTTAGTTGACACATCTAAGTAATTGTTTGTGCATTTGTATATTTCTGAGTGCACTTGTGTTCAAGTAAGGCTATGGATTTATAGCCAACGCTTTATGTGGGAACGTAATAAAAAGCCTATCGTCACAGAGAGCGACGCACCTATACAGCCAGTCACAGAATACACACACATCGTAAAACGGGGAGTTGAAAAGTAAAAGAACACCTTATGAACCTCTCTACGATATCTCACATACCAATGTACGTATGTAGGTATTTAATTGACGCATCGGTATGATATAAAACAATCGTAGGGATATTTTAAGTAACCATAAGATGAGATAACAGAAATATTGATCATAGAAAAATATCAATATAAACAGTCACAAAGAATTAGTCGACTGTAAACACAAACTATAAAGGGTACAAAGTAGCTCAGTTGGTTAGGTGTCGGACTAGTAATCAGAGGGTCGCTGGTTCAATTCCCGGCCTGGGCACTTTGGTGTGTCCATATTGCTTCAGTCTACCCAGCTGCAAAATAGGTACCTAGCTTAAATAAGGCAGTGCTTAGAGCGTGTGCGCTATATGCTGCCAGTTGCTCTGAAATATCCCTCGGGGGATTGAAATGGTTTCCGTGTATGTAGGCCTGCTAGGGGAGGAAGGTCGTGTGAGCGCTTCGGTGGATACAAGAATATAAACCGAATACCTTTTATAATATAAAGTATGGAGAAACAAGGAGGAGCTCGGAGAGGAGTATCAACGCTGGAACAGAACTAAAGGTACTAGCATGTTACTGATAGGACGATACAGTTAAGGAAGAAAAAACTAAATAAAAACACGGGAGAGAAACATGCTTTATTACGGAAGCCTATTAGGACCACTGAAAATTTTAATTTTTTTAAAAAAATTTTTCCTTAGAAATCCGAAAATCTAAAAAAAAAAAATAAAAAAAAAAAAAAAATTGTCTCAAGATCCTTGTTCGGATTTTTTTTTTTTTAAATATTTTTTTTTGTGTTCTGCAATGTTACTAAAAATAGATAGCCAATCACTGTCTCGCTCGTGTAGCCTCGTCATTCACACTACACGCGCGTGAGGCAGCGCCGGCAGTGGCATTCTTGTCTGAACAACGGATAAATACACGTTCTATCTACATAATTTAGCCTGTGTTATTTTTCATTCATTTTCACTCATCTGTATCTGTATCTGTATAGCTGATAATGCTCCTTAAGGAGAACTGTCACAGCTTGAACAGGCATACAAACACTCACACACGCACATACATTGCCAGGACTGTCTGCGAGCATCAGATCGTTCTGGTTAAGACGTAGGTGACATGTCAATCTGCGTGCAACGCACTGGGCGTGTGTGTGCTATAGACCAGGAGACTTGCCCCCCCCCCCCCCCCCCCCCCCTCAGGCTGTCCGTACCGTTCGCCGTGTATAGGACTTAATAAGTCAAAAAAAAATATTCTAAGACCGCTTACAAGGACCACAATTTTTTTTTTAATTTTATTTTTTTTTGCTTAGAAATCAGAAAATCTTTTTTAATTTTATTTTTTTTGCTAAGAAATCAGAAAAATTGAAAAAAAAAAAATTTCATTTTTTTTGCTTAGATATCAGAAAATCTTTAAAAAAAAATTTAAAAAAAAAAAATTTAAAAAAAAAAAAATTAAAAAAAAAATATATATCTCAAGATCCTCGTTCACAAAAATATTTTCAAAAAATAAAAATATATTTGAGAAGAGTTACTAAAAATAGTAAGCCAATCACTGCCTCGCTTGTGTAGGCTTAAAGGAGTGCCCGGCCTTTGCACCAATCAAATCGGTCGTTTTATTTGGAGCTCAGTTTAGGTCGTCAAAACTGGCCCATACAGTACGCTTATATATACCAGAATTGTGGATACCAGAATTGTTCCTTCAATATTCTGGTACGTACCACGATTGTCCAGTTGGGTATGTACCAGAATTGTTCCTACAATTCGTGTAAGTAAGAATTGTACTTTAGGAACAATTCTGGTATTAAATGAATTGTTTTCGATTTTCGTCAGTGTGACCTCTTTACGGATTTACACACGGAGATGAATGTCGCCCGAAGGGAGTATCGCCGCAGCTTGAGGAACTTAGGTCATCTCGATGATCTAAGCATTTAAGTTCCTTCAAGCTGCGCCGATACTGCCTTCTGGCGACGTTCATCTCTGTGCGTAAGCAGGTAACACTGCCGACTCGGAAGCCGTGTGTCAAACGAAATTCGAAAGCAATTCATTTAATATCAGAATTGTTCCGACAATTCTTACGTACAAGAATTGTAGGAACAATTCTGGTACATACCCAACTGGACAATCGTGGTACATACCAGAATTGTATGAACAATTCTGGTATATATAAGCGTACTGTACGGGCCAGTTTTGACGATCTAAACTGAGCTCCAAATAAAACGACCGAATTGATTGGTGCAAAGGCCGGGCACTCCTTCAAGCCTACACAAGCGAGGCAGTGATTGGCTTACTATTTTTAGTAACTCTTCTCAAATATATTTTTATTTTTTGAAGTCTCCTGGTCTAGCACACACACGCCCAGCGCGTTGCACGCAGATTGACATGTCACCTACGTCCTAACCAGAACAATCGGATGCTCGCAGACAGTCCCGGCAATGTATGTGCGTGTGTGTGTGTTTGTATGCCTGTTCAAGCTGTGACAGTTCTCCTTAAGGAGCATTATCAGCTATACAGATACAGATACAGATGAGTGAAAAATGAATGAAAAATAACACAGGCTAAATTATGTAGATAAAACGTGTATTTATCCGTTGTTCAGACAAGAATGCCACTGCCGGCGCTGCCTCACGCGCGTGTAGTGTGATTGACGAGGCTACACGAGCGAGGCAGTGATTGGCTATCTATTTTTAATAACATTGCAGAACAAAAAAAAAAAAATTAAAAAAAAAAAAATTCCGAACAAGGATCTTGAGACAATTTTTTTTTTTTTTTTTTTTTTTTTAGATTTTCGGATTTCTAAGGAAAAAAATAAAAATAAAAAAAATAATTTTTCAGTGGTCCTAATAGGCTTCCGTACTTTATCACTCTCTGGCTTCAAGTACCTTGACCTTAATAGGGAGTGGCATCTCCCTGCCTCATAGATCTATCACAGGTGACCTGCTGGGCCCAGGGGCCCTTCTCGAAGGGTGCTCACCACACCGTGCTGTTTCCGCACCCCAAACTGCGTGGCGAAGAGCCGTTGAAGACAAGTGTGTGTATGATGACAGACATGGCAACACATATTTAAGTAAACAACAG
>OZ012700.1:10932429-10973193 GCA_963942565.1 Maea johnstoni | reverse complement strand
AACAACAGTAAATAATAAGTTTCCGCTGGATATTATAAAGTTTATCACCAGGCGATGTGTGCGGCTCCAGAAACCCCTGTTAACACTTCTGGTACCAGATTTTTGCCTGAAACTAACTTTCCACTACTACCTTTATTATTGTTATCATAATTATTATTTTATTTTAACTTCTTTTACAACCAACTGTCAGGGGCTTCAAAACATGTACACGTATTGGTCTTGGTCTTAACCATTGCAATGAGGGCTAATATTGTAGTGCCACCGGGCGACAAGCTATTATCGAAACACAGTCATAAAAATGCTGTGCTCCTGTATTTATTGACAGTGTTCCGGTACTAAAATATTCAGTCTGGACACCCCTGCTGAACCTGACTTAACTCTGATCCAGTGAAATAACCCAATGCAAGAGGTTGTGAGATAGGTGTTTATATTAACTGTTCAGGAGGGAAATCGCGCTGTTTTGCATGGGGCGCCCGCGGTTGCAAAAATAGGGCTTGTTGTAGTGTGGTTGTGGGGATCCGTGCGCCGAAACTGATGGCTGCCGCACGGATCCAAGGCCCAAATACAGGGCATCACTGGTTGCACACTCAACAATTGTGGAAGTAAACTGTTTGAAATCACTTTGTATGTCTTACAGCAATTCTGATTTTTTTCATTAATGTAGCACATGGGGTTCAAACCAGGAATTCAAGAAACACCATCTTAACCCTACTCCTGATTGGTAGCAGGTAGAAAATATTATAACCAAGCGTCCTTAGTCAGCCCATATTCTATGTCATTTCAATATTTACAACTTTTCACTCAAATGACATAATCTCACTACTTGCACAGGTGCATTTAACTAGCTTACAATGGTTCTCATCACCATATATTAAGTAAATTATCATATTAAGTAAATTACCTTGATTCAGATATTTAAGTATTTTGATATACTGGCTAGATTTACATTTAATACATCTGACACAACTTAAAAGAGAGCCAAATCTGATTAGATAAATTAGCCATCCGCGCCAATAGAATAAATGTTTTCTAAGGATAAGTTCTGATTTAATACATTACTACAAGTTAATGTTCCTATTCCATACTTTAAAACCCTTATAAATCCGTGAGAGGCAGTCAGTAGCGTGTCATGACTGCACGATTCCGGGATAAAGTACATGCAATTACGAGACGAGTGTAAAGGCTTGGTACAGTATTTGAATTTGGCGCCAATACTACGCGGTCGATGACGTCACCAATCAGGTCAGCGTGAGTTGCCGGCTTCGATAATTGTCGTGCCAATAGACATTCCTATGGGAAAACCGGCTCAGGTCTAAATGATTAGGTGTGATTCAATAGATGCCAATGTTTTACTATACTCCTCCCACATGTGCTTGAAGGTCGGACATATTTGTGCCCCTATATCTCGTCTCGCATGCACTACTTTTGTACTAGTACGCTGTGAGGACTGATTGCCGTTCGCAGCATATGGTGTGCATGAATTTGAAAGAAATCAGTAGTGCACGAAAGAGAAGGCGCGCCTGACACTTAGATGGGAACCTTTCCATTGAAAAAAACTGCAAGCCCTGCTAATCTAATACTACGTGTAACAAGATAGACGTCTGTGGCGTCAAGAGGTTGATTCTTTGTTATGTTGCTTGTTTTTAATTTTTTTCAATTTTTTGTTGTTTTGCTGTTTGTTGGTTCTGTGCTTTTTTGGGTGGGTGTGTTTTTTTTGTCTGTGGGCCTTGTGGCTTTTGAAAGTGGCTGTGTTTTGTTTATTCAATTGTTATATGCTACTTATTTTTATCTCATTGGGTGAAAGCCTAGATAAAAGCAAACAAAAATAAGTATAAACCATCAAATTGTTTTTTTTTTGGATAGGTGACTTCCTCATATATCATATGATAATGATACACCAGTAAGTCGAAGAATTTTCAAAAAAAATACATGTTCTTTGCATTGTCCTGATAGATAAATTCCTAAAAGATACTTCTAATTTTAATTATAAAACTGCTTTGAAATATGTTCCATATCACCTTAGTTTTTTTTAAAATAAAATATAATTAAAACAAGCTTATAAAAATCTTCCCAATGCATGATTGCCAGTTTTATAAATTAAATTGCCAATGGCAGTCACTGCTATACACCCATCCATGCTTAGAGATCAAAACAAGAAAAGTATCAATTTGATGTATAATATTTAAAATAATTGTCAATAAACAACTTCTAATTCAAAATATGTTGGAGGATATCTGTTTCAGATCATGTGTACACTCAAGATGTGAATGATTCTTTTTGCTTTGGGTTGTATTTTCATCAACATTTCTCCTTCAAATATTTTGTGAAAATTGCTTTTGTTAGAGCGATTTCACCAAAAAAAAGATAGACGCCTGTGGTGTTGCTGCAGATATCGTTGTGATGTCATTAATGAAGTTTGGAATGGAAGAGTTTGGGTAGCGGTATATGCATGTGATGTATGTTTGTGTTTTGTTGTCAAAGGCAGTTGTTGTTTCCATTGTGCTTGTGTTCATGTGTTTGATCTCTGTTAGCTGGTGCTTGGCATAGAGTGATATGCCATGTTTTGCGCTTGGTATAGTGTTTGAGTGTACTGGGTGGTTGTGGTATCTATGTGGAAAGATTAAGTCAAGGGCTTTCAGGGCTCGACGCTAAGGGTGAACCTATGGCCCCAGGCCAGTAAGAATTCCCCAAAACAGCTTCTGGCCAGTAAAAAAAGACCTCAACTGGTCCTACAGGGCCAGTAAACATTTGGAGACATTCTTGTTTAAAAAAAATTCCCCTGAGACCAGTAGATGCTAGGTGTTACTGGTCCTACAGGGCCAGTATCATTTTGAGTTAGCGTTGAGGCCTGACTTTGGTGTCTGTTTTTATTTTGAGGTTTGTTTCTGCAACACAGAGAACGGTTGTTGCCTTAATGTTAGAGTCATATGCAAGGTCTTTGGTGGTTTATGTATTGTTCGGACATTTGCAAGTGGATGGGACTTGATTGAGTTTATACCACTTTGTTTCAGTGATTATTGAATGATTTTGATCAAAAATGCAAAGTAATCCAAAAAAATTCCATCTCCTTTTGCAAAATAACAGTGAATCTGTCTTTGTTTAAGTATATACCACTTTGATGGGGAGATTATAGTACTGAAGAGTTCTAAATCAAACAGTTTAGTGCCAAGCAATAAAAGGAATTGACCCTGTCAAGCACCTAAATAATTAACTGTAATTACCTTTAAGCTGTGATGAACTGTGGACTGGCCTCCTGCGATACAGCGGGCTGAACGCAGATACCAGGCCGTATCCCTTTTTTACAAGGAGAATAACGAATTTGTCATCAGCTCCCCCTTACTTACTTTAAATTTCAATAATGACAAGGAAATTGGATATTTTTTTTTTCCTTTTTATTATTATTTTTTTTAAATTTATATATATTTTTTTTATTATTATTACTATAATAATTTTTTTCAAATTTAAAAAAAAAAATTTTCAATTTTTTTTAAAAACATTTTAAAATTGAAATTTTTTTTTTTAAATATTTTATTTTATTTTAACTTTTTAATTTTTCATTTTGTGTTTCTTGTTTTTTTTGTGTCTTGCGATATAAAAAAAACAACGAGGCTGTGACCTGTAAACTTGAGGTCAAACCCATAGTAACCATGGCAACACTTATCCAGATCCTAACATTGACAACTAATGAAAAGCAATCAAATACAATCCAGTACCCAACAGCAATTGACCAATCAGCTGCGAGTATCAGAGTGAAGCTGATGATATATATATATATATATATATATATATATATATATATATATATATATATATATATATATATATATATATATACATATATGTGTGTGTGTGTGTGTGTGTGCGCATTTGTGTGTGTGTGTGTGTGTGTAAGAATGTATGTGTGTGGACATATTTATTTTCTGATCCCAAAATATGGTTGTGAAATTTTTTATTTTTTTTGTTTTTTTGCAAAAAAATGGGAAAATAAATCATTTGGTTTCTCTTTCAAATGGTCATGGAAAAATAAAATTATATTTTCTCTCCACAAAAAAAAAAGTTGTGAAAAAAAAAATGTCACCGGCCAGGATTTGAACCCGGATCTCCCGTGTCACAGTCAGCAGTGTAGAGCCAGGATTCAGGAGCGTAAAGAAAATGAAGAATGCACATACAATATCCCATAAAACATAAACTAAGCAACCCAACCCAAAACAAAAAAGAACATTCAAAACTACAAACAAAATGCAAACAGAAACAAAAAACGAAACAAAAGTACCACCTCCCACTCACCAGATCATTCGGCTAGAAATTCTAAAAATCCACTATGAGACAACATACAAAAGTGCAAAAACCAACATAGAATCATTCAGAAACCATGAGACAACAACTACGATAACTATAAAGGTTGACCTGAAGGTCAACCTCTAAAAAATGTGTGTTTTCTGGTATCCGCTTTCTTTCAGGGCAGATAAAGTTAGCCACGTGACCTGGCTAGAAATGATGCCATCTTTCCAACTAGTCGAACCCACTCGCTGAGGGTGCCAGTTTCAGAGTATGCTAATAAGGGAACGGCTTGCAGCCGTATTTAAAGGCACTAAGCGTCTAGTTCTACTCTTACTCACCAGGTGGTCAGAGCGATTCCTCCATCTGGGTTACCACCTTATGCCTCACCTAGGGCAGGAAAAGAAACTTACACTCAGACAACAAGTAAATGACAGTCAATGGTCACATAGAACTTTTGAATGTCACTAAATACAACTTTCAACCCTCATGAGCACGCTAAAAACTCCTATATCAAGCTGCAAGCCAGTGTTCTATATACTTCCTTCCCTAAATATCACACTTTTTTGTAGTCATTTCCATTAAAACTGCTTTTATACTGTTTTCTTCTACAACTCGTCCAGGGGAAATCTGTGAGACTGTCTCTTTTTATGTAACACCCCCTCTGATAGCTTAATTGATTTGACCCAGATAGATAAACCATACTCCTAGAGCATTGAGAGGGGGCTAGTAGATTTTTTTTATCGATATATCGTCCCATACCGTATATCCGGTTATTTTGGCTGTGTGAAATTTTGGCTCTTTTGGGTCAAAATGGGGGTAAGGAAATTATGGCTCATATTAATTTTGGCTCTCCCAGGGTCTGAGCCAAAATTACCTTACTTTTGAAATTATCTTACTACCTAAAATGACAAAATGTCTGCAAAGCATGTATTCTAGTTCAATCTGTTAAAAGTAACTCTGTACAGAAATAGTTTTGTTTGAATTACAATTTGATTGGGGTAGGCTTGATGAGTTCTCACTGTGTAAAATGCACTTATTACGTACGCATTGGGAGTACCTGATCATGTAGTTAACTTGTAATTGAGTTTACCATGGTGAATAGAACTCAGGAGGTGCGTAGTGGCACCCCTTGTAATTACAAACAAAGGGATTTTGCAAGGGAGTATGATCAAAAGACAACTGTACATGTGTTTTCTAAACAAACTATACATAACATGCTGCTGAGATTGTTGATTGTAATCATGAAGCATGCCACCTAGGCCAGTGATTACCTCACATTACATGCCATGCAGTGACTGACATCTGGTGTACACACTAGAAACTAAGCTCAACACAACCTGAGCTCAGGGTTGAAGTCGGGGTGTTCAAGGTATGCATTCTTGGCTTTTATTAATTTTGGCTCTTTAAGATGGAGAGCCAAAATAGACCAAAATTAGATTACCTCCAAAAAAAACAGATATACGGTATGGCGATAGATTATCGATAAAAAACGATAATTTCGTAACTTGAGGCGGCATGGAACTTACCCACATTCTGCTCCTGGGGCCGGTTGCAAGAAAATACTTACGTAAGTGCAAGTCCACTGGCAGACTTAAATTTCCGGGGAAGTGCACTTACGGGTTGCAAGAAAAAACTTGCACTTGAAGTGCACTTGACTTGGACTTAAATTTTGGCCTATTTAAGTGCAACTCGTAAGATACCTCTAGAGGTATCTTACGAGGTGGACTTGCACTTAAAAATGGCCGCCGCTAATGAGTAAAAATTTGCGTTTTATGCAATTTAACTCCTTAAAAACTGTACAAATAACAAATCCGACCGCCCGGCCATAGCCAATTAACCCTGTGTGTGTATCAAATCATTCATAGCCGCGTCATGCCAACAGCAGCCACATCAATCAGACCATTGTATTGCCGCATCTTTGAACTTACTTTTTGCCCATATATAAAGCAAATTAACACAGCATAGAAATACAAAAAACAGACCAATTTTATTTCCATAATCTAGTATGTGTTTCTTCCTTTCATTAGATTTACACATATACAGGAAAAGGGTAAAAAGAAGTGAAATGCAGCAACAATCTTAACTTTTGAAATAGGCCGCTGCTGAAATAACTAAATGGTGCTGAGCAAAAACAAAATTCTGAAACGCTTATACTTTGTGTATTATTTTTAATTTCGACCTCTCACAAGAAACAGTTGTTTTTGGTTTTTTTTTAATTCTGAGAAAGAAAACTGTGTTGGCATCCTATAAAGCAGGGGCTTAGCCGTAATGCCTCCAGCGTGTCATTTGGACACGTAGAACACTGTTTTTTGACAGTTTGGACACCCAAATGTTTATGTCAGAATTTGCTGAAAATGACTTTACTTAGAAGATAGATGTAGAAGCTGTAGTGTCACTTTTATAAGACACACAAACCAGCATCTGGCCTAAAAAAGCAAAATCTGTAAAGGTATAGGGTCTATCTTATTAGTAGTATGTATTTTGTAGCACACTTTGGACACGCAAAAGTCTATAAAACCTCTATTCGGACACCCTGTTTCCAAATATCGGCTAAGCCCGTGCTATAAAGTGGTTGGAAAATGGTGGGAAAAATTGGACAAAACTTATGATTAATTTATTTGTAATGACTAGGATTTTTTTTGTCAGATTAAGAAATCGCCAATGAGGTGAGACATATATATGAAGTAGGAAGGGGATATTAAAGAGACATGTAAAGAAACTGCAGCCTAGGCATTTCTTTAAAAATGATATCTTGTATTGTTGGGAGACAGTAGAAAAAACTGGGGCCGGTTGCAAGAAAATACTTAAATGTGTAAGTCCAAGTCCAAGTGAAGTGCACTTAGTTTAAGTGCACTTCGTGGAGTTGGTCTTATTGGGTTGCAAGAAAATACTTGCACTTGGACTTAAACAAAGTGCACTTCAAGTGCACTTAGTCTCATTGTGGTAGAGGGCCCAGAACGCCAACAATGAAAAACACAATGCAGTTGAGCATGGCCCTTCTCTGTTGCCTTGCGTTTCATTCCAAAGGCATTGTTGTTACTACTGACAACAAACAGGCATTGTTTGGGATAAGGTCAGTTTGTTCTACTGTCTCCCAACAATGCAAGCTCATTTTTAAAGAAATGCCTATTATAGGCTGCAGTTTCTTTACGTCTCTTTAATATCCCCTTCCTTTCTACTTCATACATGTCTCAACTCATTGGTGATTTCTTAATCTGACAAAAATATTAAAAAAATCTTAGTCATTACAATAAATTAATTATAAGTTTTGTCCATTTTTTCTAATATTTTCCACTCAGGATTAAAAAAAATATATAACTGTTTCTTGTGAGAGGTCGAAACTAAGGAAAATACACAAAGTATAAGGGTTTCTCAATTTTGTTTTTGCTCAGCACCATTTATTTATTTCACCAGCGGCTTATTTTGAAAGATAAGATTGTTGCTGCATTTCACTTATTTCTTTTTTTTACCATCTTCCTCTTTATGTGTAAATCAAATGAAAGGAAAAAACACCTATACTAGATTAGTGAAATAAGATTGGTCTGTTTTTTGTATTTCTATGCTGTGTTAATTTGCTTTATAAATGGGCGTTTTTCTCTGCTACAGAGCACTGTTTGCAATTTTCCAACTTTGAAATAAATCTTAATATCAATTATTAAAAAATCATTAAAAAGAAAAATGTCCCAACAGTTTAATTGTTTTTTCTATAAAAAAAGATGAAAAAACGGTCTGCCAAGATAAGTTTCCCATTATTTGGTAAATATAGGATGTAACATATTTAATAGCATAAGTGGTATATACTGCCTTCTTTTAACTCAGTTTTCAGATATTCAAGTTTTAGAAAGTATATGTATCAAAACAATTCACAAAAAGTAAGTTCAAATATGCAGCAATACAATGGTCTGATGGATGTGTTCTGCTATTGGCATAACGCGGATATTAATGATTTGATACACACACAGCCTGGGGATTAAATGGCGACCATTGTCGGTCGGATTTGTTAGTTTTACAGTTTTTAAGGAGTTAAAATACATAAAACGCAACTTTTATTCATTAGCGGCGGCCATTTTTAAGTGCAAGTCCACCTCGTAAGATACCTCTAGAGGTATCTTACGAGTTGCACTTAAATAGGCCAAAATTTAAGTGCAAGTCAAGTGCACTTCAAGTGCAAGTTTTTTCTTGCAACCCGTAAGTGCACTTCCCCGGAAATTTAAGTCTGCCAGTGGACTTGCACTTACGTAAATATTTTCTTGCAACCGGCCCCTGACCTTATCCCAAACAATGCCTGTTTGTTGTCAGTGGTAACAACAATCATTTCAATGCCTTTGGATTGAAACGCAAGGCAACAGAGAAGGGGCATGCTCAACTGCATTGTGTTTTTCATTGTTGACGTTCAGGGCACCCTACCACAATGAGACTAAGTCCACTTGAAGTGCACTTCGTTTAAGTCCAAGTGCAAGTATTTTCTTGCAACCCAATAAGACCAACTCCTCGTAGTGCACTTAAACGAAGTGCACTTCACTTGGACTTGGACTTACACATTTAAGTATTTTCTTGCAACCGGCCCCTGATGGCTCGTTATACCGGCGATGCTTTCGGGTAAACAACATCCGCCATTTTGAAATTGACCAAAATCACGTTTGTGGCGTGATTAGCAGTGTGATTTTGAAGTCCAAAATGCCGGTTTATTTATCATAAGGCACCGCCGGTATATCAAAGTAATAGAAGTGGCGCTGTGGTGAGTAGTTAGCTTGCATTTTTTCTAAATTTCATATCATTTCATGTCATTGCGCTTCGATTTTGGACGAGAAAATGAAATTAACATCCAATAAACATAAAATCGGTTAAATTCAAGATCTTTAATCAACAAAACATGTCAACTAACAGACATCATGCATTGATGCAATTCAACATCTTATATCTCATAATGTACAGGATATCAACTTCTTCTTCATTGCCGAATATACTAGGCAATGAGTGCATTGAGGAATAAACCATCTACTACTGCAAAACTAAGATCAGCTGATCATTTTTTTAGCCTAAAAGGCGTAACAAGATATGTACTGTAAAATGTGCAATGATCTAACTATTATCCAAATTGAGTAAAATCAGTAAAATTAATTTCCTAATAGGTCAAATTTGACCTGAATTAAATCAATAGAATTAACTTCAGAAAAAATCAAATGTGGCTTTCGAAAGATATCAGGAATGTGCTCAATATTAATTTATCATGATAGGCGTCATATATACAGCTTAGTGAAGAGATTTGCTCCTGACACTTCGAAGGGAAGTATGAATTTTTGAAACTTTAGAAATTAAGATTCGTAGTCAACTATTGGCTGATTCTAAAGTTTTAAAATGTTGTGCATTCATTAATTTATTTTTCTTTTTTACAGTACATTTTAACCCTTACGCTGCTGAGACTATGTTAGTCCAAAGGACAAGGATGCAAAGATTTTTGAAAACTATCGAAACCCTGTCATGTTGGTACTCATTAGATAGGTCTCATTGAGTACTCTCAGATGACTACCCATTTGCCAGGGTTTCAGTGATTTTTCAGGTTTTTTGCATCATATTGTATTAACAAAATTAGCCACCAGCAGCATAAGGGTTAAAACAAAAGGGTTACAAAACATATAGTTCAGGAAAATAGTGCTTCTTTGTCAGGATGTTTTGATAGATGTATAGAGCTTCCTCTAATCTTCTCTTTCTCCTAACATCAATGAATACAATCATAAAACTACCAACCCTTATAAACCATAACTAATAATATCATCGAGAAGGTAAACTATGTCTATGATTAAAGTCAAATCATACTGTCAGTGATAAAACTGATAAAATACTATATAAATAAAACAAACACATTCTTCACATAAAATCTTGAAATGAGTAATTCTACCACAAATGAATGCATAGAAAATGAATATGGTATGTACAACTGATGCTCACAAAATACGCTCGCTGTATTCATGACACAAAGAGATACCCTTTATTTCATACTGGAATAAGAAGAGAGGTGAACAAGACATGACATGACATGCATATATATCTATACATATATCTATATATATCTATATATATCTATATATATCTATATATATATATGCATACATATATATATATATGCATACATACATATATACATACATATACATACCTATACATATATATATATTTATATATACATATATATATATATAATATATATATAATATATATATACATACATATATACATACATATACATATAATTATATATATATACTTATGTAATATATATATTTATATATACATATATATATATAATATATATAAATATATATAATATATATATATATATATATATATATATATATATATATATATATATATATATATATATATATATATATATATAAATATATACATTCACGCTCTCCTTCACTAATACGTCTGTACATAAAAACTTGTGAAACTGGCCAAGGAAATACCCTGCTACTTAACATCACCACTTTAAAAGCTCTTTCCAACATCTTCAAATAAGGAGTGGTTTGATGATGTTCTTCTTTAGAAAGCATTTGCTTATTAAATGACATATACAGGAAAGTGATTCAATGGCACATGTATCTAAAATACATTTAGAAACCCCATTACTCAACCTGAATGATTTTTTATTAGCTCTATCGTGTAAAATATGTGTATACATACATATATATATACCTACATACATACATACACATTTAAATATGGATATAAACTTAGATGATCAAACACAAGTGGATTCGAAACCAGCCGGCCAACCTGAACATGCTAGCCTTAACCAGCGTCAACTAATAGCCCCCTAATAGCCCTAAATTGGTGCCCAGCTGATGGTGGAGATCAGGTTTCTCTGTAATGTAATCAATACGAGAGCCCTAATTGGTCCTTGTTCCCACGTGACCTCGCGCTGCTGCCAGTCAGTGACTCCTGGTATGAGTCCAGCACCTCACTACAGTGCATATAGTAATTGATCTCTCGCTACATATCCATTCTTTTCTTCATCCAAGATACAAATAATATCCACAGTGCAGAGTGTGGTATTTGCATAGTTTTGCAATATTGGCAGTGACCTGCAGACCTTACCCACATGAACATTTACATTTATTTAAGTAACAAAAATGAAAATGTTATTTCATTTCATTCCTCGAAACTAGAGGGTAACCATACCACATTATGGTAATCTCTACAAGTTGCAGTAATTTTCAAACCTTGAAAAAAAGGCCCTTTCAATATCTCTAAAAACTATACTACAATTCCTCTTAAAGATGATTTATTTTGGTCTTTTTGGCACTTGCAAAATACTTATTTTCACATGAATTGAGTAAGAGACGTTTCTACTTTTATTCTAAGAATTGCTTTTGTAATAATGATGTCAACATAATAGCCCTTAAGGGTGATAAGCAAGAAAAAAATTAGAATTTTACAATAAAAAACATGCCAAAGAAAAAAACTCAAATGTCCCTATTGAGTGACCTGTATTATTCTGCACTTGAAAATTAAATTTTGAAAGATTAAAAACTAAAAAAGTAAAAAATAATTATACATTAAGTCAAAAGTGGATGCAAGTATGATCCACTTTTGATAAAGTTAAATACAGAGACATACCTTCGGTCAGTTGAACCCTTCTGAAAGGAATTATACTACCGTTAACTCAACAAATAAATCTTCATTTCATAATAGTTTACACACAGTGTTTTTGGCCATTTCAGGTATCAATGGGTTATATTAATAAAAACTTCATTTCTGCTAATTCTGGTCCCTTAAGTATCCCTGAACTAACATTAGCACTGGACCCCATTCCACACTCCTCGCCACTTTCTCCCTTCCACAGTGCTCAGCGGTAAGCGCTAGCTACACATATTTTTCAAACTCTTATAAAGGTTTCTTTTATCATAATGAAGAGCAAGGCCCCAGTTCCCCATCTAACCCTTCCAATGCTGAGGCTACTTAAGTCCAAAGCACAAGAACGCACAGATCTTGAAAAACATCTAAACCCTGTCGTGTCGGTAGTCATCAGATAGCTCTCACAGAGTACTCTTAGATGAGTACCCATGTACCAGGGTTTAAGTCATTTTTTAAAAGGTTTTTTGCCTCATTTTGTACTTGCCAAATTAGCCATCTGCAGCATAAGGGCTAATAGTACAAATCATCCCACCCCTGACAATTTTCCCACCCTCCTTTGGGCTTCTTGGACATAAATGGACACCAGTCCCAAGTGCTTCCCCCTATTCACCCTTTACCAATATCTATTCATACATGAATCCAACTGTTCTGTTCTGTTCCTAACAGTTTTAATGCTTGCAGCAGACAAAAGCAGCCTCATAAATTTGGTGGTGAACTCTTCAAGGCTGAAGCATAGTCAGAAAGTCTTTTGGAAAAGTAACAGAACACTACCAAAAACTGCAATTACTTTGTAATATCATTTTTGATTTCTAGTTTATAGTCAAAGGTATCTAAGATCTATTTGACAATTATAAAAAGAAACTTAAGCATTAATGGTTTAAATGAATCTGAAATGCTAATAAGTAGATTCCCCTTCTTCAATATCACTATAACACATTTTTACCAAGTACCCTCTACCCCAATGCTCAGTCAAACAAGCCACAATCAACTTTTACCACTTTATTCCGTAACCAATTCTAAAACCACTAATATGCAGATTACCCCTTTTTAATATCACTATAACCCATTGCTACCCTGTACCATCTCCTCCTCCCCCCCCCCCCCCCCCCCCCCCCAGCCTCAATCATCTTTATTCCTAAACAAACTATAAAACTGCTAATAAGCAGATTCCCCTGCTTTAATATCACTATGACCAGCCTAGTTCATTCAAACCAGCCACAAACAGCTTCTCTCTTCATTCCTTAAAAAACTCTAAAATCGTTTTTATGCAGAATCCCCTTCTCTAATATAACTATAACCCAATTGCCACCAAGTACCCTTTTCTCCCAATCTTCATTCAAACCAGCCGCAAGCCGCTTTTCCTGCGTTTGGTCAACAAACTCAAAAACTACTAATATACAGACTCCCCTTTTTTAATATCACCACAGCCCACTGCTACCCAGAACCCTCTCCTCCCAATCTTCATTCAAACCAGCTGCAGGCAGCTTTTCACGCTACATTAAAACCGTTAATATACAGACTACCCTTCATCACCACAGCCCACTGCTACCCAGGACCCATTCCCAAATGTTCAACCAGCTGCTTTATTCCTTAACAAACTCAAAAATCGCTAATATGCAGAATCCCCTTGGTTCACAGATTACTTAGTTTTTGCTGTGTCTGTGCCTGCTGTACTGTTGAGAGTTGTGCTGTTGTGGTCCTGTGTTGAGGGGGAGGTGGCGTTACTCTCTCTTGGCAGCTGGGCTGTTGTAGTGGTAGCAGAGTCTGTGGAGGGTTTCGGCCGTCGAGGTCTGGAGGGAAGGATGATGTAGAAAACAAGGCATCCAACGTGGAGGAACCAATAAAACGAGCTGAAAGGTAAACAAACAATCAGGTATCATGATCTACAAATGTAGAAATGATGCATCTAACCCTCCCAGTGATGAGGCTACTTACGTCTAAAGCACAAGGATGCAAAGATTTTTGATAACAATCTATTACCTGTTGTGTTTAGTCAAGTTTAATATCCTAGACAATCTCTAACAAATGATAACTTCAAAGTGATTATTGTTTAACTGGTATTTTTTACAGGCATTTAATTTTCACTATTTTTGTGATCCCCACGAAAGTGACAAAATAGCATCTTCAAATAACTATACCTCAATGTATGGTTTAGTTTGAGTGCTTAGATGCGCACATTTAAAGTAGCACAAATACCCTCCAGCAGGGCTGTAAAGTGATATTTTTAGCACTCCAAATTAAAGCTGTATACAGTAGTATCATTAAAAGTGCCTTTAAGGAATGAAACAGTACAATACAGTATTTCTTGAAACGATACCGATACCAGTACTGGTACCAGAACACAGATACCAGTACATATACCTCTCAACGGTATCCAACCCCAGTTATTAAGCCTATTGTATAAGAGGAAACCTTCTAGTTCTGGTTCCATGTTTAAGGTAAGCGTACTTACTTGTAATAATATATAACTGGTTTGAATTCATAGAGGACGAATGGTACAACCAGGTATGCGAGACTAAGCTGAGCAAAAAACCACGTCACAACATCATAGAACAATCTCTTCGATGATGTATCCTGGAACTTAGGTCTGATGTTGTATCGCACCTGAAAATGAAAAAGGCATGAAATGTATCAGACAGTTAGTGGAGGGACGATTAATCGCAGCTGGTTCAGCTTGCTTTGGGCCAAGTTCCGAATAATAAACGATCATAATCGATTAATCGTTCGGCAATCTTGACGAGTGCTCGACCGGTGAAATCAGTACAAATAATAATAATAATAATAATAACAATTGGAATTTATATAGCGCCTTTTCCATTCATAAAATGTTCAAAAGCGCTGCACATTGTCATAGTTTGAGTCATAGTCAACAACGCCTCAATGGGCGAGCCTGAAAAGGTGTGTTTTGAGACACTTCTTGAAGGCCTGACACGATGTAGAATCCTTCAGGTTTTGTGGAAGTGCATTCCATAATCTCGGTGCACTAATGGAGAAAGCGCGATCTCCAAATTTGAGTCTAGTCCGAGGCTCATCCAGAAGGCCCTTTGCTTCTGATCGTAGATGGCGTCTGGGTTTATAAGGTGAGCTAATGTGAGCTATCTAGAGTGGAATCATACAATGCGTACCTTATGAGCAAAATAAACATTCTAAGGGGTTGAGAAAGAAAGCAGGTACACAGTGCTGCTAAAAGGTTTGGGTTTGGGTTTAAATATTTTTTTTTCATTTTTAACAAAAAGGGGAAAAAAGGTCTGTATTTTAAAAAATAGATTGTACTTATAAAACATGTAAACTTAATTTATTGAAACCACTTATTGACTGAAAAAGGTCTTCATTATTGCTGTGAAAGTTGATATGGTGACAATGTTCAAATTGACTTTTTGTGCTGCTTCAACCAAAAATAGCTGTGCTCCAAGACCAATTGTCTTTGCTCCAGGACTCAAAAACTTGGACACCCCTGCATTATTATCCCTTTCAATGCTAAGGCTACTTTATCCAAAGCACAATGATGCACAGTCTTTTGAAAACTATCTAAAACCTGTCATGTTGGTACTCATCGGATGGCTCTCGCTGAGTATTTTCGTATGAGTACCAATGTGCCAGGGTTTCAGTCATTTTTGAGTTTTGTTGCATAGTTTTGTATAGGCCATATTAGCCAGCAGCAGCATAAGGGTGGATAATAAGAACACTGCAGGTACTCACTAATCGTGATATGACTGTGAAGAATGCGCCTCCCACGAAGGTGAAGTAATATCCGGGGTAGAAGCCATGCCAGCATGCGCTCAGCGTGTATGTCACCAGTGTCTTCTGGAACGGCATCCGCTCATACACCAAGCGCCGCAGCCACACAGTCGTCATGATATTCCAGTTGTCCAGGATCACCTTAAGGCTGGTGGCCGTCTACAGGGGAAAGATATCATCATTAATAATAGCAGTAGTAGTAATAATAATAATAATAATAATAATATAATAATAATGATAATAATGATAATAATAATATAATAATAATAATAATAATAATAATAATAATAATAATAATAATAATAATATAATAATTATAACAATAATGGTAATAATAATGGCATTCTCTCATACACCAAGCGCCGCAGCCACACCGTTGTCATGATATTCCAGTTGTCCAGGATCACCTTAAGGCTGGTGGCCGTCTACAGGGGGAAGATATTATAATTATTATAAGTATTATCATTATTGTTATTATAATTATCATTATTATTATTATTATTATTATCATCATTATTATCATTATTATTGTCATCAATATTAATAATAATAATGATAATAATAATAATGATAATAAGAATAACAAATAAAGAGGTTGGGGAGGTTCAGAAGGCCTGAAAACAATGTATGCTTGCTTGCCTCTTCTACATATTCCAGATAATCGGAGGAATTGACTTTTTTAGCTGGAGAGCCACAGTCTTTGGCGTTCAATGGTTTCAACTAGGCCCATATGTAAATACTAAATATTTTCCTTCCAATAATACCATCTGATTCAATGGGATCCTTATTATGAGTTGTCATACATACCTCCAGCTTCCAGACATCAACATTTGAGATGAGATCCCACTTCTCTGAGCCATCCTCTGAGTAGCCATTGAATCCTAGTCCTGAGGCATTGCATATGGCGTCTCCTACAACGCACAAATCAGGGAATATAAAATTTAGGAAACACTTGATCAAGCGAACCCATGCCCAACCCCTAAAAAGCAACAAACAACAACAAAAAAACAAGAGAGACGCTGTCAGCGTCAGCTTGTGGGTTCCTTTTGTTACTGTTATTATGGTCTTTTATGAATATTTATTTCTCAATCAATTTGTATATTGCAAGGTCTGCTATTAGATGTGGTTATTATAGTGTGTATCATGTAATAAAATTGTATGTTATGTATTGTTCAATGTTAGCATGTATTTTCTCTGGTCAAGGTACTTTATCTAATTAATATGCTGATTGGTTTATCAATGGATTAATAAAGACAATTACAAATATTTGACATGTTATATCAACAGCCCGCAGCAGCTACCAAAAGACTCTTGGGAATCTCCAGAAGCAGCAGCAGTTGGCCTCGCAGCAATCGTCGAGCGCCGCCGCTTCCGCAGCAGCTGGCCACGACCTTTAACCTCTCCATGTCCCCGTCTCATCACCACCAACAACTTCCACCAAGTCTACGCCAATCAGGTCTTCAGAGCGGGCCAGCTGCAGCAGTTGCAGATACAGCCAAAAGGGGTAGCCACCAGTGCCGCCGCAAAGCATGCGGCCGCTGCGGGGAAGATGCAGACCATTCATCCGGTCTCGCTGACGATCCCCATTGTCGCACAATCAGCCATTCCAAAAAATAACGTTGGCGCCGCAGCACACGATGCAGGCGCAGTTTATCACCAATGATGAACAACGAAAACTCTTGGACCAGGTGTCATCAAACACGTCGACAAATCTCTTGTCATAGCTCTCCTTTGTGGCATTGTCCTGAGAAGGTCAATGCTGAAACAGATTCTGAAGGTGGGCGAAAATTGACAAGATTGTCAATTGATTTGCGTATTCTTCTTGTCTTCCACGTGTCACAGCTATGCCTGTCATACTTGCAATATTGTGATTGGTGTAGAATAGGAGGCATAGGCCGCCATTAACCCTTGGGCTGCTGGGGGCTAATTTGGTCAATACTAAATTATGAGAATAAAGCTGAAAATAGCTCAAACCCTGGCACATGGGTACTCATCTAATAGTACTCAGCAAGAGCTTTTATATGAATACCAACATGATAGTGTTTTGTATGGATTTCAAATTTTTTGTGTTGCTGTGCCTTTGGCAAAAGTAGCCTTAGCATCACAAGGGTTAACCCATTCTGCTCTGGTTGCCCATATGGTCGGATGACAACCACAAATATAGCGATGGTTAAATAAGACAACTTTGATTCAAGAATAATTCAGCGATCGATACTTCGTGGAAGGGGAGGCAGACATTTCATTTTTCAGAGATATCTGCTTATCCACTCTGTAAGACCACTTGTGCCATCGGGCATGCATTGGTCAGGAGGTTAGGCTGGAAACAAAACAAAAAACCTGCTTTAATTATGGAAGCAATGAATATGATTCATCCATTTACCTAGACCATTGATTGAAACTATTTGCATGTAGGTTTTCTTCAAGGAAGAGCTGGTTAAAGGACAGGTTTTCTGGGAAGAGTATGTCATGATCCTGAATAGATTTCACCTTGATACAGGGAAGGAATGGAGTTTGTCTAGGGTTCGAAATTAACGTGCCAGGGAGCCCAATTGCATGTTCAAAAGCTACTTAACCCTTATGCTGCTGGTGGCTAATTTTGCCAATACAAAACGATGCAAAATAGCTGAAAATGACTTAAATCCTGGCACATCGGTACTCATCTGACAGTACTCAGTGAGAGCTACCTACATGACAGGGCTTAATATCTTTGCATCCTTGAGTTTTGGACGAAAGTAGCTTCAGAAGGGTTAAAGTTGTTGTGTATAGAGAACAGTTCATCTTTGGGCTCCCTGTAGAAATTAGAGGGAGCTGAAGGAGAATTCAAGGGAGCTTCCGGCTCCAGCTAATTTCGAGCCCTGATGTCAATGTCATTGTTGGGATTCTTCTGGTTTCCTTTGGTTTACAACCTTAAGCCACCTTATGGTACCAAACTATTTGTTTTTCCTTTGTCTGTCTGTCTGTGTTATTTCTTAAAATATATCATCAAACAGTACTCGACACTAGAACCAATATATGTCAGATAACACAAGATAAAACAAGATAATACAATATATCTGAATCTGTCAAAATAAAACAATATACAGGTGAACTTGGATATGACGGACTCAATGGGACCAGGGAAATTGGTCCGTCATATGCCAAATCCGTCGTATACATATGACGAATACTTGATATGCATCGGACTGGGACCAAGCATATCGTCCGTCATATGCAAAAATCTGTCGTACAGTGGTCCGTCATATCCAAGTCAGGGACTTAGCCAGGACCCGTCCTACCTGTCTTTTGGACAGGTAGTTTCCTAAAATCCTCCTGTTTGGACAGGCAAAATTTTCTATGATGATTTTTTCAATTTTGACTTTTGGGGTGTAATAACCAAATATTTTCCTAACAAACCATCTTCTAGGTCATAGCTGAAGTGTAAATTGCCCTTTTTGACACACTAAGCTATTAGATGTAGCTTGTATAAGGATTTGAAGTAGATAAGTAGCGAAATCTGGACGGGCAATAATTTTGAAATTGCTATTTTGGACAGGCATTTTTGAAATCCTGGCTAAGACCCTGATCCAAGTTCACCTGTAACACAATATCTCTGCATCTAACATGACTTATTAGCACCGGGGTAAAATCCTAGATGTCCCGCACCACTGCGTGGTGAGACAAACACATGTGAACCCAGCTTGGTGAGACAAACACATGTGAACCCAGCGTGGTAAGCAAACATGGCCATGCCCTGACAGCACCACTGCGAGGTGAGACAAAAATGGGCGCGCCGCAGACTGGCCGCGCCATGAACACCCAGCGTGGTAAGCAAAAATGGCCATGCCATGACTGGCCGTGTAATGAGAACCCAATGGTCGGCCCCAGACTAACTTAGCAACCCCCGTTGAATATATAATTGACCCCAACAGCGAAAGCAGCAATGAGCCCTCCACGGGACAATCGCCATTATCCCTTAACATGTTGAATTGCCTGACGGGGGCTTGTCCCTCAAACTGGATTGTTTTTTTGCAACAAATTATGTTGCATTGCTGTTGCGCTGTCGGGGGGTTGTAACTCTCTCCAGCCATAAAAGGCAAAATATCATACAAAAAATCTGAAATAAAAAATACTGCCTAAAACTACTGTTCTTGTTCTTTTTAATTATGTTTGTTTTGTAGATATTACTTTTAGAATATATCATGTCTGATCAGTGTAAACCTAAGGTTTTGCAGAGAGCATGCTGATTTTGATTTAAAATAAATGAAAAATCAGGTATTTAAAATGCATTAGCCCTACTTTAGCCTGAAATTCCTCAAGTTGCACATAAGTATTTCTTTTCGAAAATGGTATACTTAGAATGCTTATTAAAAACTGATATATAATATGAAAATTAGTGTGTGTTTCCTTGTTTTAATTTATCATGAGCAATCCTAAAGCAAAGGGAATGCAAATAAGTCTTGGCCAGAAACGAATTCTGAAAGCGCTTCAAAAGGATCAACTACCTCAAAGTTAGAGCGCTATAAACAAATGAAAATAGAAAATATTAATTGTAAAACATTGATATCTAATATAATTGAAACCTCCTAAATCGATACATGTAATTTTTGTTTAGAAACGATCATGTTTTGCACCACAAATCAATGATTGAACATAAAAAGCAAGTGTTGTGGGCGCCATTTTGTCACTCCCAAGTTCGCCAACTTTCAGGCGCAACAACACAGAGATAAAATTCCCAGAGCAGTAAAAATATACAATAGAAATAAAAATAAAAACATATATCAATTGCCTACCTTGTTGTCCTCCTTATGGTGTCTTTATTTTGTGTTGTACCATCAGTTATAGCCTTTTTCGAAGGCTTCAAACATGATGGTCAACACACTCCAACACCAGTTGTCAGGCACTGTTTAGTGTTTACGGCAAATTCGATTTCGTAATCCGTTGGCCGTAAGCAATGCACCTATTTCGAATCATGAATCTTTTATATTAATCGCCAAATAAACAAATGTAAAATTGACATTGTTAGATAGATATGTGTCTTGCCTTCCAGGAAATGTTTTATTCATTACGATCCAACCACGGGAAGTATTTATTTGGATCGTGTAAAGTGCAGAGAGGAGACCGCAAAATCTGCCGTTTTCAAAATGGCGGATCTAAACACGTGCGAAGCAATTTCCTTTGCACTTGTTTTACATGATCGTTTCAGCAACAAAATTAATTAATTTTGAAAAACGAAGTTGATATTCTTATTCCCTGACATCCATTTAGTCTAATTATTATGTTTTTTGAATTTAGGATGTCAGGAATAAAGAACTATCGATCGTTCGAAAAACTGGAAGCACTCTCTTCAGTGCCGACAAGCTAGCTGCGAGCCGGTATCAACATCGCAATAGATCGCTTTTCGGCCGTGTTTTACCTCACACTTTATATTTGAGGTATAATATTGATGTTTTTCTTTGTCAATCTGACAGAGAAAAACATGTGAGAATATGTGAGATATCTATATCACCTATTCCCAAGTTATTTCGCCAAATTTGATGGATAACTTCCTGATTAATGGAAGTCACCAAACATGGCGGCGGCCTGCGATGACGTTGTATGGGGAGAATCCCGATGTGCCGGCTGACGTCACTAGCCTATGCTAATAGGGTCGGGGAAGACCCCCACGTGACATCGGGGAAGGCCCACACGTGACAACCGACATTCCAATGGCGAGATCGATTGACACACGAGAGCTCGCCTTGACGAGAACTGATCGATTGGGACAATCGAGCATGCCGCAGCACACGCCACGGCAAGAACCGGTACACTACAACAAGCCGCAATAGAACACCGGCGACAAGCTAATCGAACAACACAAGATGGCGACCGCTACGAAGAACTCAGACACGAGGAGGAACTACGATTATAGTCAGTTGAAAAACAACGACTATAAAATAAATAACACAAAAAGATATCATAATCAGAGCTTAACAGAGGATCCCAAAGAAGGTAGGCCACTCAAAATTTAATATGGATATCTATATAAAAAGATATTATCAGTCAAAGGTAACAAAGGGAAATGGTACTCAACATAATAGTAATGGACATTAGAATACATTAAGACGAAGATCACAGGAAAAGGGATACACAGCGACCACCTGAGTGATGAAAAGGTGGGCTCCAACTGCCATGGGAACCCACAAAAACACTGAATATCATGATAAATGCCAGAATCTTCTCTCCAACCCCCCCTCCCAAACAAAAAAAACACAATAAAATACAAGGTTCATCTAAGTTCCCTTTATTGAAACCAGCCTAAATTACCATTTTAGTTGATTGATAGATTGATTAATCTTATTGATCTCATAACAAACTCAGTAGAGAGTCATAAATCATTGATATACAACTAAAGAAAATCTGACTCCAAACATATAGAAATTGATACATGATGTACATGTCTACAGAATACTCACCAAATATCCATGCGAAATAATACTTGGCTCTCCCCAAGAAACAAGACACGATCATAAAGAAGATTCTATAAATCCAGCCCCCACTGGCATGCTCTTCATCTAGAGAGAGTAGATAGAGGGAATAAATAAATCATATACAATGCATGGATATCCTATGAAAATAGGATTCTGGCGTACACTTTATAATCTACAACTACAGAGAAAAGATAAATGGAGTGAAATAATCATAAACAAAGCATGGATATCACCTGAAAGTAGATACCATTCAATTCTGGGGCATACTTTATCATCTACATCTACAGAGAATAGATATATTGAGTGAAATAATCACATACAATGCATTAATATCATCTGAAAACAGGGGCATCCCTCACCATGCCTTAGTGGTAAAAGTGGTCAGTAAGCCTGCCCACTGCATAAAAAAGCTGTGAAATGGGGTATTTAAGTGGTACCACTCTCAGAGTCAGCCCCACTGTCTAACGTAGTGGTAGGACCACTGTTTCCTGCAGCGGAGCCACTGTTTTTTACAGTTGGGCCACTGTTGCTTACAGTGGGGCCACTGTTTCTTACAGTGGGACCACTACATAAACCCATATGTGACTTGAAATAAATCCACATATATCAGAAACCACCATAATGGGGCTTTCAAAACTTAGTTTATCTTAGGACCACTTTTTCTTGCAGTGGGGCCACTGCTGATTACAGTGGGGCCACTAAATAAACCCTATGTGACTGATATGGATATGAGCACAGAAGATGCAGGCTTTTCCTTATCTGTAGGAAGGTAATATAATATATAACAATAGGGTCAACTAGTACAGAACTTGACCTTGTTATTCAAAATTATGACAGTTGACAGTATGACAGTGTAGGAGAAGGAGGTAAGTTGATTTCATTGACAGAAATGTGCTCTGTAAATGGTGTGAGGGGAATTTTGAAAAACTAAGACAAGTTGTGTGTTAGGGTATATTAAAGGATAAAGTCAAGGCTATTTCAGTCAAAAGGGCAGGTGAATATCTCTGCTGTTGAATACAGAAAATGCAAGGTGAGATGAAATACTCAGGTTAGACAGGAAAGGCATGCTGACATATGATTTAGAAGTGACTAGGATGTTGAAATAAGGTGGGTATGATATAGAGTTTCTCTTTATTTACATCAGCTGTGTCAGAGTGTTAGGGTATTCCATGATTCAGGAGAAGGGAACCTTGCAAACTATGATATGTGACTAATATGTTAGGTCTACAGTCCATCAAGATTTACATAGACTGGAGAGACAATTAGCAGACAGGAGACAGGAACATCTTAGAATAATTGTCCAGAATATGTTGCCATGCATTATAATCCTATGTAAATGTTCTTAACAGGTTAAACCTCTTTCTAATAAACTTTTTAGAAAATTATTTTAACTATTGAGTGTCTATCTATTAACGTATCTATTTATTCATTCATTCATTCATCTTTCTGAATGATGTGCTAAATTAATGCATTTTACAGTGGGGTACATGGCCACCACTGTCAGAGAAAGTGGGTCAACCACTTCCTTTGACAGTGGTAAAACCACAGCATCTTGCAGTAAAGCATGACTTTACCACTGTCTGAAACAGTGGGACCACTACATTGAACAGTGGTAAATCTACTGCAACTAGCATTATAGGATGATCATACCACCGTCAGGTATAGTGGGACCACTCTCTTGATCAGTGGTATGACCACTGCATCTGTTGGTGGTAGAGAACTGCTGATGCAATGGCATGCAGGCCCACCTACCACTGTCCAAAACAGTGGGACCACTATGAAGATACCACTTTTTGCAAAAGTGGCCATGAAGCCCCAATAAAGTGTCTCCGCTTTTGCAAAAGCGGGACACTTCAGACAGGCTTAAAGGGCACTTTTTTTTTCAGTGGTACAAAAAAGTGGTAATAAACCCACTACAACAAGGCTCTTGGGCCACATTCCAGGAAAGTGGCGGATGGTGCTACAGCTCTTGAGAGACCCATGTACTATCCACTATATTTTTCAGTGGAACCACTGTATTTCGCAGTGGCACCACTGTAGGCAACCACTCATAACCCACTGAAACACCCCATGTAAACCACTGCACTATGGTAAGGGATGCTACTCAATCTACAACTAAAGAGAATAGATATATGAAATGTAATAATCATAAACAATGCATGGATATCCTATGAAAATAGATACCATTCAATTAATTGGCCTACGTTATATTCTACATCTACAGAGAAAAAATATATTGAGTGAAATAATCACATACAAAGCATGGATATCCTACTAAAATAGTGCATACGTTATAATCTAAATCTAAAGAGAATAGATAGAGGGAATGAGTAAATAATACCCAAACCAAGCTTTCTACCAACTTGCAATTTAAACTCAAAGGTTTGTTATTTCTTACATACTGGGTATCTATGACAGTTACTCAAGCTCGATTTTCTACCAACTTGCAGCACTACTCACCAGTATGTTTCGTCATGCTGAACACTGGCGCAACTATCATCATGGCTGCTAAACATACAATGGCCATCATCACCTTCTGAACAACAGGTATCTGAAATCAACAAAAAAGTCAATTAGGTGATGAATATACGTATATCCTCCATCAAGGTACCCCTGAGCTGATCCTTCCAATGTTATGTCAGGGGTAAGTTCAGGTATGAATATTTAATCATTGCTTTGAAATTGACACTTAATGATAAAACTTCTCATCAAAACAATAATTGGTAACAGAATGAGTGATTTTCAAGGGATTGAATGATCAGACCAGAGATACACCTAGAGGGTATGAATGTTTCTGACAAATCAGAGCACAGATACACTTAATTAACCATTTACCGTATTACCCCGCATACAACACGCACCCCATAGATAATACGCACCCCCTCCCCAAGTCCCTTTCCCATACGTAAACTACAATGCCCTGTTTATAACACGCAGGCGGAGTTGGGGAGTGGGAATCTTCACCCCAGTACCGTAACCCGCGTTGACTCAGATAATTAGAGGCTTAAATCGTACTGTGTTTATAGTGCTCAGAGTCACTGTGCAAGTGATACCAATTAACAGTACAGGAAAAGTCTATTTTCAAACATGATCTGGTACGTCCAGGGTATCAGAATGGCAATCATCATGACGTCGTCATGGTGACAGGCCAATAGACAATAGGAACCCCCCAAAGTATTTTCGACCATGCCCCACACGTCTATAGAATCGCTGTAAAAATGTTCTGGTTTATGTACCCGTTGATAACACGCACCCCCTCCTTAACGTAGGTTCTGCAGTGTATAAAAGTGCGTGTTGTATGCGGGGTAATACGGTAATGCTTGTGGCAGCTAAAAGCAGCTTGACAATTTTGGGTGAAAGAAAGCATATTTAAGAAATCATTTGAAGTAGAAATGTTAATCAGAACAATAGGTTTTCAGATACATTGTACTTTGTAAATTCATTTAATTCTCGAGTTATCGTCACTAGACTCAGATGGCAATTTTTAGAGGAACTTAGGTATTAATGCCCTTCTGTGGACATTTATAGATTTATAAGTAATAGTTTTATACCATGCACCTGGTCAATCTGAGCATGAAAAGACAGGTTCTGACAAAAGAGATTGGCATCTTTAACATTTATGCAATATGATACATTAACATTAGCCCGATTCTAATTCTAGCAGCAGATTGCATGGTTAATTTCTTTGTTGTACTGGATTCAATTGGGCCATATAAAAAATTGACTGGAAGTCTCTTAGTATAGAGATTTAATTTGTTTTCTTTTGATGAAAAAACAAGTGGATATGAAACTAGCTGGTCAAACTGAACAAGCTGGCTGCGATGAATAACCCAAAAGTCTCCTTCTACGCATGTAGGTGCGCAAGTATCTGTGTTAACTTAAGCGCATATAGCAATTGGTCTATTGCAACAAATCCATTCTTTTATTCATCTAAGGCCTAAAAAAAATTGTTTGTTTCCTGTAACCCTACCCTAACAAGTTTTTATTCAAAAAAGTCCCTACCCTAAAGTTTTTATCGCCCTACCAACTCCCAATCAACGTAAAACATGCATAAAACACACATTTTTGACCAAAAAAATAATGAAAAAAAAAAAATCTTTTTGCCGACCTACTTACCCTATTTCTTTTCGGGCCATTACAGGAAACAAACAATTTATTTTTTTAGGCCTAAGGTAGCTTTAACAGTTACTTACTTTAGGTGATGGAATAGTTTGTGTCTTAGGTTTCTCTTCTTCCTTATCCTACAAAAGATTAATATAGATATGAACACAAGTAAGAAAGACAGAAATGATACAAATATTTTCACTGTGTAATGAACACCAGGCTGTCAAGGGAGTAGCACAAACTAAACCTGAACATCTTTTCCAAAGCCTAGACATAAAGTGAAAGAGAGAGACTAGAACAAAGATATATACTTTTTTTATTTTTCAATAACTTTTTTATTCATTTTGTGTCATGTCAATAAGTACAGATAAACAGGCATATAACGTGGGAAGAGATAACTATAATGAGAGAGCTTTTAAATATAAGCGAATAATATATGTTCAGAGAAATTACGTTAGTGTACAGAGAAATTGCATTAGTAAGAAGAAATATACTTGATCAATATACCATACTAGAGCAACTTTAGATCTGACTTGCGACAAACCTTGGGCACTCTTGAGCTACCCTAAAATAAGTGTTTATTGTTGATGGTTTGCTCTCCAGACAAACAAAAGTCACTTTCTAGCCAAATTTTGGGGTCTCATCCCATGGCCTAGTCTTTAGGCCTGAACCCTTCCAATGAAAAAGCTTACTTTCGTCCAAAGCATGAGGAACCAGGGAGTTCTTTAAACCTCCTAAACCTTGTCATGTTGGTATTCAATGGAAAACTCTCACTGAGTTCTGTCAGATGAGTACCCATATGCCAGGGTTCCAGTCATTTTTATTCAGGTTTTTTGCATCATTTTGTGTTAGCCAAATTAGCCACCAGCAGTATAAGGGTTACAGCTGACCTGCTGATTCAAAGCTAATCTGCTTATTTAAATTCATGGGATCAAAAGATTATATAGAGTCATTGTTCCTCACCTTTAGAGGCCTAGGAGTGTAATTAGTACCCTGCATGTATGACTTGTACTCAGGGTAGAAGCAGAGTGGACCCACAAGCAGACCTTGGAAGTAGAAGATATAGCTGTAGTATTCCAAAGGGCTCGGCAAATTCCTAAAAACACATTCAAGAGATATAATCTTAAAGGTCAATTTTTCAATTCTCAAAGTGGCCTAATAGTTGAAAGGAATAATCTTGAAATCTGAGACTCACTGCGAAAATCAAATCCTGTATTTGTTATTATTATCATTATTTATTATTATTATTATTATTATTATTATTATTATTATTATCATTATTATTATTATTATCATTATTATTATCATTATTATTATCATTATTATCATTATCATAATTATTATTACTATTATTATTATTTTTATCATTACTATAATAATAATAATTATTATTATCATTATTATTATCACCATTATTATTATTATCCTTAATAAAGTATTACTTTTATCATTATTAAAATCATTATTCATAATTATCATCATTACTATAATTATTATTATTATTATCATCATTATTATCATTATCATTATTATCACTATCATTAGCATTATTATTATTATTATTATTATTATTATTATTACTAATATTATTATCATCTTTATTACTATTATTAATACTATCATTTTTATCACTATAATTATTCTTATTATTATTACTTTCATTATTATTATTATCATTATTATTTTCATCACTAGGAGTACTGTCTCATGCTTACCTGATAGCCTGCTGTTTCTGATCTTTTGAGAGCTTACTCTCATCTTTCACTTTGCCGTCATGGTAACAGAAGGCCATACTGGACACCTTCTGCACAGCAATCATCAGAGGTCTGAAAAAACAACAACAACAACAGGATTTAGAACAGATAATGAAAATAATGCCATAACAAGGAATTACTTAATATCTCCTCCATATATATCATCAAAAGTCTGAAAACATCAACAACAATAACAGGATTTAGAACAGATAATAAAAAAATTGCCATATAGGCCATGGGACAAATCCAGTATCCAATTAGTTAGAAAAAGGGGTTTTAAATTAATTGGACCAAAGTTCCCATGTTTTCGCAAATTACTCTAAACCTCCTGTATACCTTTCATCAAAATTTTTCATTTTTCAGATTTTTGCATCATTTTGTTATGACTAAATCAGCCACCAGCAGCATAAGGGTTAAGGCTCATCAGCACTAGTCCTACCTCAGCTCTGCATTTGCAACCTAGTTTTCCATCTCCAGCTAAATACCAACAACACATTTCACACTGGATATTTAGTGCAGCAGGCCTCAACGCTAACTAATAATGCTACTGGCTTCTTAGGACCAGTAACACCTAGGATCTGTATACTGGTCCTGCAAAATCTTTACTGGTCCTACATTTTTTCTTTTATATAACAAGAAAAACATTGCATAAAATTCACTAACAACATTTATTTTCATTCATTTTATCTGAATATATTTCAAAAAGATTTGGGGACATTCTCGAGGGTAAACATGTTAACAAGAATATCCCTGTAAGACCAGTTGACATATTTTTTTACTGGCCCGAAGCAGTTTTAGTGGGAAGTTTTCCTAGCCTGGGGCATATATATAGGTTCACTGTTAGCGTCAAGCCCTGGCTGCAGCATGTTACTTGTTGAGGTATGGATGTCTGCATATGATCACTGTTTTATATGCAATGCACAAGTTCACATTGATGTACCGATATGGACACATATTGCTTGCATGCTTCACAGTTTATCAAACGAATACAGAACTGAAATAAAACAGCAGGAGCCTTGCTATATATGCTGACCTATACACACAGCTGTTGGTTTATTAAAATGTCACCTCACAGTTTGCTATAAATTAGCATTTCAAATTTGCTTTTGACATTACGAGAAGAAACAGTCTGCCATGTGAATATCCAGAGAACACAGGTGGAATTTGGAATTTCTTTTTATCATCACTTTTTGTGCCATGCAGCAACTAAACTTTTATTAGTTAGTTGTAAACGGAGTACCCAGTGAAAACCACAGCATCGCCCCAAGTTACTGGAAACTTCCTCGAATCTGCAGAACCTGATTCAAATCCAGGCAGCAGTGAGAGACATCTAGCAGTCAGTGGCGACACCTTAGACCACTTGGATATCGGGGCAGGCTCCATAGGTGAGAGACAGCGACCAGTCAGTGGCGACACCTTAGACCACTGATATCAAGGCAGGTCCCAGTGGTGAGAGCCAGCAAGCAGTCAGTGGCAACACCTTAGATCACTCTGATATCAAGGCAGGTCCCAGTGGTGAGAGCCAGCAAGCAGTCAGTGTCAACACATTAGACCATTCAGATATTGGAGCAGCCCTCAGTGGTGGGAGGCAGCGAGCAGTCAGTAGCAACATCTTAGAACACTCAGATATTAAGACAGCCCTTAATGGTGAGAGACAGCAAGCAGTCAGTGGCAGCAAGTAAGAACACTCTGCCATAGGGGCAGACCCTGTGGTGACAGACAGCATGGGTTTCTAATACAGTTTCCAACAACAGTTGGGTGACAACAAGTTGAACATTTTTTTTTCGATCTTAAAGGGCCATGAATATTTTGCAGATATCTTCTAGATCAAAGCATTATAATTTGGAAATATCCTAAAGGAAATGATCAAATAAACCAATCAATCAACTTTCCTTTAATTAAAGTAAATATATACTTCCTTCCTGAGATATTTTCGTAAGGCCTAAAAAAATAAATTGTTTGTTTCCTGTAACACCCCAGGAAAAATTAGGGTAGGTAGGTAGGAAAATGTTTTTATTTTAAGAAATCTTTTTAGTGATAAATGGTAGCCTCACAGTTGAGCTGTTCATGTTTTTCATTCGGAATACCATGTTTTTGATTCAAAATGTCATAAAAAGATTTCGGGTAGGGCCAAAAATATAGGGTAGGTAGGGTTACAGGAAACAAACAATTATTTTTTTTAGGCCTAAGTACCAAGCAATATCTAAACATTACTTGTATACTGGTCAATACAATAACAAATGCATATTTTTACCTTGCACTTTATGCCAGGACTGAGTGGTAGTGTAATATTGAGGGTAAAGTTTATTTGGGGTGAGATGCTTTTAAACTGCATACCTTTGACATTGACATACATTTCATAGATATATGTTAATTATCCCTTCATATTAGTGATATTACAAGGCCTGACTATTTAGTAATGACCTTTTTCAAACAAGTATTTTGTAATCTCGAGTGAAATGACTACCAAAACTTCCTTTAAAACTAAGTAAACTCTATTTAGAAATGGTGGGAGTCAGTGGATACTTGGTTATACAAGATAAGTATTTCCAGAAGTATCATAGTTTCCCGACAACATTCTTCATTAAGAATTCTGAACAGGAATAGGTTAAGAAAAAGAAGTCTGACTACTACCAGGCACCAAATAGTCTATAGGTAGCCATATGTTCTTAGCCGGATTTTCTAGCCAAGTGCAAAAACCTTCATAATATGCTGAACATAGAAGTGTTTGATCTTAAGATCACATAATGTAAGTGTTGTTCATTATGATATTTTCAGTGCTAAAGCTATCTCTGTGTATTTTAATGATTAAATGTATCACCATACAGCAACTGTGATTTGCTTCATGAAATATAAGTTATTTAATTTACATGTTTGTATGGTCACCAATATGATGGTATACTTCTAAGCTTAACTACTATCCTGACCCCTAGTGACCAGGATTGGAACTAAACAAAATGCCGCAAAAGAAGACCCAACAGCAAACCGCGTGAAACCTCCTGATTTGGGATGGTTGAATGTTGACAGGTATGCTACTAGGTCGATGCATTAAACTAAGAGTAAATCTACACAAGAGGCTATTAAGAGCTGGATTGTATAGATTGCAGGGCTCGAAATTAAAAAATATTCCAGGGAGCCAAATTACTAGTGATGTCATTGATATGAGATTTTATCGATTCGATTAATCGCTATATTTTTCGATACGATTCGATTCGATTCACCGTAACGTGCTCGTTGGGCTTAATTAATTACCTAGAAATTGCTCTAAATAAAGAACATTCTTGCCTTTTTAATTCATTCATCAAAGATCAAATTAATTAATTAATTCTGTAATTATGCATTCATCAATTATTATAATCTATCATGATTTATTTTATTCTATTTTTTTTTCATTTGAATACATATATTACTTAATCTAATTTGTTTATCATTTTACTTTATATTTGATTTATTCTTTTATACCTATTACAATTCATTCTACTTTGAATTGAATTCGTTTTGTGGCTGTTATTTGTATTAATTTCATCTATAGCCACATTGTATGTCTATTACGTTTGCTCATTTGAGACACGAACGTTTGAAACGTTCGTATCTCGAATACTGCGCACTTGATGAGCAGTACGTTTAGCGAACGTTTCAAACATTTGTTGTTCTGAACGTACTGCGATTTCTATGTGCGCAGTAAAATAAAATGGCGCCCATTTGTTTTGGTGAGCGAACCGATCTAGCGCTCATGATTTTGCGTGTACTTACGGCTGAGAGCCGTAGTACAACGTAAAACATAACCATAAAAGGTAACGGCCGTTGGTATGTTGAGGCTGAGTGATCGCTCATGATTTTTGGCTGTAGAACTTAACCCCCAAATGTAGCGGCATTTGGGGTTAAATTTTGTCGATTCTGCCGCATCGATACGGTTGCCTTAACGATGCGACTATTGACAGGGTCATACCTAGCGGTGCATCGACTTGGCGACTATCGATGACATCCCTACAAATTACATCTTCATAGGCTTCATAAAAGTGTCCTGTATGGCAAACAGTTCATCTTTGGGCTCCCTGCAGAAATTTGAGGAAGCCGCAGGAGCATTCAAGGGAGCCCTCGGCTCCAGGCACCCCCTAATTTCGAGCCCTGGATTGTAATAACACTACAACTTGACTCAATGGTCTCCTGGATATCTGAGTTTGACTTTCCCAGCGGCTATGCCCCTAGATATTGCTTGTGGGCCCCTAGATTTTTCAGACTAGGCGCCCAAAATAATATCATGATAACTAAAAATCCTGTTTTTTACCATCTATTTTCATCAAAATAGCTTTTGGACTCCTAACCTGAAATCCAAGTGTCATGCATGCAGACCCTGGATATAGAGGTTCCATCACCAGTGAGTGATTTTGCTTTGGGTCTAAAAAAAGTTGTTTGTTTCCTGTAACCCTACCCTAACAAGTTTTTATACGAAAAAATCCCTACCCTGGAGTTTTTTCAGCCCTCCCAGCTCCCAATCAAGGTAAAACATGCATAAATCACACTTTTTTGAATAAAAAAATAATATAAAAAAAAAGTTCTTTTTCAGACCTACCTACTCTTTTTTTTGGACCGTTACAGGAAACAAACATTTTTTTTTCTAGGCCTAAGTGGGAGAAATCAACATCTGCATTAGTTCAAATTCTGCTCACATGGGCTGCCCATGTCAATGCCCTAGACAAGGCCTAACACGATCCCTGAATAATGTATGCACATAGACTTCCATGATTTGGCTGTCATATAGTATGTATGGATAATGGCGATTGCTGGAGGGTGTTACACTATCACCCACTTCCAACTATCAATATTTCATGTCATAACATTCCTTTCCAATATTTCATGGCATACCAGAACTAGGGCACTCACGCATACATGTAGAAATAAGAATGCCTGTTATTCGTCTATATGTGATCCTGCAAGAATTTCAGACAATGCTTGCTAAAGTGATCCCTGAGGGCAAATGCATTGCTGGGAGATACGTAGATCTTTTATTGTATTTCTAAAAAGCACTTGTTTCCTATTATAATGTTCTACTACTACTACTACTACTACAACTACTACTACTACTACTACTACTACAATAACTACTATTAATACTACATCTTCTTCTTCTTCTTTTTCTTCTTCATCTTCTTCTTCTTCTTCTTCTTCTTCTTCTTCTTCTTCTTCTTCTTCTTCTTCTTCGTCTTCTTCTACTTCTACTTTTTATGGCACCATTTTAAAGAACAAACACTTTTTAGTTTTTACTTAAGGCCCAATACACCTTCAGGCCAGTACATGTACTAGTTGGGACCGCATAAGCAATTCTCCCTAAAGTATTCACTAAAAATATTTGATCCTTCAGATGATACTCTCAAAATAGTTAAGCCTTTTAAAGCATTTCAAGCATGACTAGGGTTTAGTTTAAGCTGACTGACCTATTTTCAAAGTGTGTATGTGGATCATTTTTGAACTCTGTACATGTGATTTGATACACTACTCCAGGGAAATAGTATGAAGTTATGAACTCATGATCTGCTCTAGAAAGGCAGCCATTAGTCAACCCAGTCTTGCTAATGGTTCTCCTTGAAAAGTGGCCCCAAAACATTTTGAAACTTTTTTTTAAATCTTTGTTCAAAATATTTCTTGAAAATATAAAGATTTTTCACATAGCACCGAACAGCTTTATAGGGTCAGTTTAACACTTACTAATTCTTTTTTTTATTTTCTAAATGAAAATCAAAATAGAAAGTTTTCATCATAATTCCACTTTTCATTTTCATCTTGATGAAAATTGGAATTTTGATGCAAATTTTCAATTTTCAATTTTAATAAATAAAAAATTGAAAAATGAATTAGTAAGTGGTACACTGACAATACAGTAAAAAGAAAACAGAAGTTAAAGGCAACATTTCTAACATATTTGCTGCAACATATCATTTCTAACATATTGTCCTTAGTGTTTACAGTAAAATTTTGATAGTACAGAAAACATTTTGATACAAATAATTGATATCCCTTTTTTTTCGATTCAATTACTTGCTATACTCTTTCCGATAAACCGATTCGATACCCTGTGTCTTGGCCATATGCCTTCAGGAGTAAAGTACACCATTCTTTCCAATTTCTAGTTGGAATAGGGATTTGAAGAAGCTAAGTAGCTAAATCAGGACCGGCAGAAATTTTGGAATTTGGATGTCATGGGGGATGTTATATGGGTAGACAGTTTTGAAATCCTAGCTAAGACCCTGGTTTAACGCAATAATAATGAAAATCTCACCCTGTTATGTCCAGGGAGTATCCTCCGTAATCATATATCATCCTGAATATATGCATGGCAGACATGTAGATCATGGACACAGAAAGGACCGCCCTGAAAAAAAGACCAAAAGATCAAAATAAGGTTTTATTTGAAGAGTAATTCATTTAATCATGATCGCTACTGGAAGTGAATGTCCTATTGAAAACTATTGAAAGGCTGCCCAATTACAAGGTATGAAATTGACCGTCTACTAAGGGAGAGGTAACTAAATAGGTATGAAAGTCGTATTGTAATTGGTCATTCAATAAAAATTTGGGTAAAGAATACAAAAAAAAACTTTGGAATATTATAGATGGAAAGGGTGCTATATATCAAATATCAATTACTATCATTATTATTATTATCATTATTATTATTATTATTATTATTATTATTATTATACTATTATCATCATAATTATTATTATTATCATTATTATTATTATTATTATTATTATCATCATTATTATTATCATCATTATCATTATTAATTATTATTATTAATCATAATTTCTAGTCTTGACTAGTTAGGTATGAGCTCTTTCAAGACCTTTTCATCTGATTTAGAACTTACACATGCATGATATCAACAGGAAGGCAAATCATCATACCATAGGTGACTGCCCCAAGGCTGAACAGGTGCAACATCTGCCTGAAAAACAAATTTTAAAAATATTCACTGGTGGAGACTACCAAGGATTGACCTTAATGGTCATTTTAGGGACATTTTCCCTTGGAGCATGTGGTATTGTGACCAGATATTAAAGTATAGGAGCCAGGTTTGCTCATGGACATATCAATTATCAACTGGAGCACTTAGTGATTTTTTTTTCAAATTTTTACCCAATTCCAACAAGTTCTTTACTCTTGAAAAACATTCCCCTCACTCAAAACATTCCCTTCACTTAAGTTTTTTCATGCTCTTCCAACTCCCAACCAACATAAATACAGGATAAGAACACTGCATTACAACTACAGCTGCCATGAAAAAGAAACACCCATTGCTAGAAAAAAAATCTATCCAAAAACATTTTTGGACCATTTCAGGAGGAGACAAACATTTTTTGAGGCCTCAGAACTGGCATTATACCTAAATTAGTTTGAAATCAGGCTAGCTTCTGCTTGTCTTCTACTCTCTGTTTCTTCTTCCAAGCTTTATAAAACAAACTTACCAGCCAAAACAGAAGTATCCCAAAATGACACCAACTGAAAGAGCCACAACATGACGAATGGTCACCGAGGTCTTATGCGCAGGGAGATATTTGCGATACAGGACGGCCAGTACTAATGCTACGACCTGACACAAAAGAAAGTTTATCTGAAATGAAAAATATTCATACAAAAATAAATGAAATAAAAGCTTATTTTAATTCACATGATGAGGAGCATGCAGCACTAGAGGTTAGGGGATTTAAAGTAAGTTGCATGTCTTGTAGTTGTACAGAGATAATACATGGCAACCTAAAATGGACCAGCCAGGAAAGTAGAATAATAGAAAAAATAGAGAACTAGTTTTCGCAGGCAGGCAGGCATCCCTGGAAGGTGAAAGTTGGGCTAAGCAGGCTGGGATATGATGGAGAACAAAAGGTAGACCCTCCGTGCCGTAACGTTACGGCCCTATGTTATTGTTGCTCTGACGGGCCTTACCTATACGGCACTAGTCCTGCAATGCAAAAAAAATGGAACATGGGTCTGTGTATTGTGAAGGAAACACTCTGTCACCAGTTTAATGGATAAGTTTGACGGTATTAAGTTAATAAAGGCTCATAAAGGCTGGGATATGATGGAGAACGAAAGGCTACCCTACGTAGGAAAAGTGAATGCACTTGCAGATGTGGGGGTTAAATATATGTAATATGTGTATGATAGGAAGACAAATGTGGGGACAGACCAGAAAGGATGTCTCTATTGTACAGGGGACTACGGGAAGGGAGAGTACAGAATTGATGCAGGATACATGACAAATACTGTGGGGGGATAGGGAATTAATAAGTCCAGGGGTGACGAGTGGCCTCGGAGGGAAGGAAGCTCTCTGCAGGTTCTTCCCACGAATGTGTCAACTATGCCAGAATGCTATAATCCAAAAGAAACAAACAGAAGAGGTGGGGAGATTAGAGGTAGATCGAAGGATTTGGAATTAGGGACGTTAGGGCATAGACAAAAGTGGCAAGAGGGGACAGAAAATAAAAACAGGCTAAAAAATTAAGTATATACAGGATTAAAAAAGAAAATAAATTTCAGTCTAAAAAAACTTTTGGTTAGATCGAGAAGGTAGAATCATCAATGGTATCTAAATCTGAACGGTGTCGTTAGAATTGAGTAATATCACTAGGGTCCTTGGTCTACACTGGTGCAGGGGTCACTCTAGGACAAACTTGTCAACGTTACCAGATTACACCTACTTTCCGAGCTGATCTGATGACTTACCATATCAACTTGAAGCCCAACAGCAGTGGCAACAGGTTGAAGTAGGCGGCTTCCACGGTAGTTGTCAGGCGTTTTCATGGTTAGTTTTGAATCCACACATACGCTGTACGAGACAATACCAATCCTACAGTAGTGGCAGTAGATCTATATTATTGCAATTCCAGGTGTCAAACATCAACACAGCTGTCGAGCCAGCGTGACAACTGTTGAACTGACAGCTCGCACTTCGATTGGTGGAGGGGATCGTCTGATGCCCGCAAAGAAAGTCCGATTCCCACGTATAAAACACTTTTTCCGCACTATTCTCCGGGGGATAGTTGGTGCATAGAACAATTCTTAACAACCATCTACTTCTGATATCCTTCAGACGATAGTTTGATTAATAATTTAAGAATTCTTTTAAGGCCGACGACAGCGTGTGGTGTTGACCTGCGACGAACTTTCACCTTGACCTTGCTCTGCGAGTACATTGTAAACTCTCGAGCCCAACTTCCAAACCATTAGAGTTAACATATCCCATAGGTTTTGCATGAAATTACCAAAATTAAAAAAATAACAAAAGACACATATTTAATTTGTTTACTGTAAAATGATAGGTAAGTAAATGAAAATATAAAAACTCTAGAAGGGCGAGATAATTTGGACGATCGATTTATTCTTTCGGTTCACCAATATATAGGCCGAAAACGTGACGTTCGACTGGTGGCGGCACCTATACCTCAATGCGAAATTTAGTTTATGTGCATCAGTAGCTAAGTTAATAAGTTATACATAAATAAATTTCAATTGGAATTGGAAGTACTTATTTTTGTATCTTTTTATTGCTGATTAATATTTCATTGTCACATTTTCATTGTTTAATAAGACAATTGTTATAGTCTGTCTGACTCTAGTTTGGCAACCGCTTTTTCCACTTTTTTGTGACAAAGCGTTCGAGTTTGCCATCCAAACTTGGCAAACCTCTTTGGAGCACTGATAAAATGTATATGTATAAACATACTTTTTGTCTCAACTCAATTGTCGATTTTGCTCATTAGGTCCAATTGTAAATTTGCCCATTGCCAACAATTGCCAACAACACAAACGCGCGAGATCGTATTGTTGGCAATGGGCAAATTTTACAATGGACCTAATGCGCAATAATAATTTGTTTTTCTTTGATTTCTCAGGCCAGGACGTTGGCAAGGGCCTATGTCCCAAGTCACTGGTAACTTTCTAATATACCCTCATCCGGATACTAACCCGACAGTGGTTAGAGACAGCGAATACTGCCCAGGGAAGCAAGACCCCAAACAACTAGATGGGTGACAGCCGTACAAAGCGAGATCACATAATCTAAAATAAATAGTGATAGTATAAGATGCATAGGGATGTCATAGCTTTTCCATGATTATGAGTGGACTGAATGTTATCGTGTTCTTTTCTTCAGGACGCATTTGGAAGTTTCGTCGTTTATGGTCATTTTTCTGACATTTTAGAGCTAGATGGTGACTTGCAAGTCGTAAATGGCGGAGGAAACCGGAGTACACGGGAAAAAAACACTAGCAACTGTCTCACATAATTTAGAATGCATTGTAACTAGCCAATGATCTTTATGGAAAGCGAATGAACATGGCTATATTTTGACAGCCCAAAACGGCTGAAAAATGTTTACTCGATATGATGAAATGTATTTTTTAACAAGAAAAGAAATCTTAGTTCTCATACATAACCCCGGCTACAGAGACAGCTGAATATTTTACTTATTAAAGAGATATTCGAAAAAGTACATTACCTTGTACAGGAATTCGTCATAAACCAGTATCAGTTCTAGTGGTCATGCTACATACTTGTCAACATTCAACCATCCAAAATCAGGAGATTTCACGTGCTTCGCATTTGGAGCCTGGGTTGTGGCATTCTATTTAGTTCCAATCCTCACCACCAGGGTCAGTATGGTTGTTTAGCTTCATATTTAGCCATTATATTGATAACCATAGAAAACTGTTATCAGATAACTTTCATTTTACGTAAAAGATCACACTTTCTGCATAATGAAATATTCAGTTATCAAAAAAGGATAGCTTTCTCTCTGAAAATATCATAATCAACAACACTTACATTCAGGCCCGTCCAAGCTGTAACGCAGTTTCGCACTTTTTTTGCGCCGTTATGTATAACTATTGCGACACTCTAACTTAATGTGACAGTGTGCGAGAAGGAAATTTCCAAGCATCTTACAGAAACCCATCCATGACTTAATAGAACAATTCATAGACTCATACGAGCACCTGCTAAATATGCTGACGACAAGTAGGTTCACTGATTATCAATCGCTTCCAGCCGTCTAGCTGGTACTAGTATGCAATTAATTCTCAATCCGCCACTTGCAAGCTACGACGGTAAGAATTATGTCCCTCGAAGTGGAATGCTGTAGCAAATGGTATGTGGTTTCATATTACAGCGTCACTGGAGTCTAAACAAATCGACGATGTGTCTAACAAGCCTCTCGTGTAAGTGACCTTAAATTTCCCCTATGTAATAAACAGGCATATACGTATACATCAGGTTTTCTCTAAACCTAAGCAGCTAAAACTCTTGAAGAATACAAAGGCTACGGATTAAACACTGCTCTGTCAATTGCAATAGCTTTAGAGAATCAGGAACCTGTCAACATAATGCTACTAGCAGTAGCATGCCTGTTTAGTTTCTATTCAGTCTACTTCGGAACTTGTTGTGAACTAAGCCTGGCGGAAAATGTTAACTCGTTTTATGTCACCTCTGGCAAGAGGTATTGCAACAGTTCTGTTGATTCTCTGATGTTTCTTTGGCGGATCTACAAACACGTGCCCTCACCAAAAGTCGAAATGTCCCTCATTTATGAAGAGAAACAGTATACTTTTCACAAATCAATTCCATACTATGAATACTTAATAAAGTGAAGGGAATGGTAAACGGTTTTGACAAAGAAAATGATCATAGTCCTGGATATCTATAAATGGTATTATTCCTTAACAATTTTGTATTAAAAAACTCACAATACCATTTTACACTGGAATGAGAAAAAAACTTTATTCTTGATGGTGTGATACTTATATACTACAAATATTACCTTAAATAGGAAGTTGGCCATTAAAGTGAGATTTGTAATAGATATTGAAACATCTACCAAAGAGAGAGAGAGAGAGAGAGAGAGAGAGAGAGAGAGAGAGAGAGAGGGGGGGTGGGGTATACATGTCAATGATGAGGAATTCGGATGCGTGGTTTAAATGCATTTGTATGAAAATGAAGAAAGTCCACGAACGAAAATTAGCATACATAAATGAACATGTGAACTGAAAACCTCAGAGAACGTGAGTTGCATTAGTTTTGAGTTGTCGATTTTTTCGGAAATCGCTTCGGCTATTCCGCTCTCAAGAAACTATCACTGCGTAACGAGTTTCTTTCTTCACTGAACACATAGCAACGACCGCACGCAACCGATCGATGACCAGAACATCAGTCCGCCTCTGTTGCTTATTGCAAGATAGGGCTTTTGTTTACTCAGAGATCGATAACTTCTTAAAACAATACAAAGTAGAAAGCATGAACATGTTGATTTCCCCCAGTTGTTAGCAGCATCGAGATAGGGGATGCATATGCTGATCCTACTGTCCGAGTACTAGGTAAGTACCTGTATGATTCAGAGTGTATGCTTGTGGTGTGTTGTACACGGTGAAACCGCTCAGGTGTAAAACACCTTTAAGCTGGGTTATAGCACATAGGCAACTGGGGAGGGCGGGGGGTGTTGGATTTACCCCTGGTTTAATGCAATTATCAGCCTTTGATACGTGCTGTATGCTGCTTTCTCCATCTCAGGTTGTGTGTGAGCCTTGTGAGGTGATTATTCATAATTTCATAACTTCAGCATGAGTGATGTTTACAGGGGTTGAGTTTGAGGGGGTCCAAATGAATTCAATACTTCTCGTGAGGATGTTTTATAGATGTGTCCAAACATAGACAGCACTGTTATCACCAAGTTATCAGGCTTCACTGGGATGGTGTGCGGATGACCCTTAAAGGGAGTTCGATTGCTTGCTAGGGCATGTGAGAAAGTT
>OZ012700.1:10879929-10929929 GCA_963942565.1 Maea johnstoni | reverse complement strand
TGTATAGTTTTAATTGTCTTTACATGTTGCTTAGCAAGGGCGATTTTCGAGAACGATCTAATCTTTACAGAATGGGCAAAATCCAGTTTTATAGCGAATACCTCAAAAAAGGACTTAGCCAGTCTTTTTCTACCAAGCTGAATTTTTGGACGAACGAAAACCATACTTTCTTAATGTAAATATGAGGTCAAATCCTTTTATTATCAAGAAAAATACAGACATTATATCAAGGGTAGCAGAGCAAAGTTTGAAAAGCAATATAGCTTGTTGGTTAACTTCTAGGATAATAATGACTGAAATCGGCTTTATATTTTGTACCTTTCTCAATGCATTCTTTGTGATACTACTATACAATCATATTTATTTATCGCACCTTTGCTGCGCTGTAACCTGTTTTTCTTTCTTGCTTGAAAATGAATAAAAAATTATTTTTTTTTAAAAAGCTGAATTTTTGGGACGCGTGGTATGCGATCGCGAAGGGAGAAGCTTTTAGTGGTTTGGGGGTATGGGGCCCCAGCATCTCTACGGGTCTAGATGCTCTGAAATGCATTCTCAGCCATTTCCTGGCCCTTAAACTAATAACCAATCCAAAATAGAATAGATTATTCATTCATTTATTTTCATTTGTATTTCAGGAACAGATAATTTATTTTTCCAAATATTCAGTGACAGATTATTTATCATTTATTTTCCAAATATCCTGGGACAGATTATTTATTTTGCCAATTTTCAGGAACACGTTATTTTTTTTTCCAAATTGTACATGTACATGCCCCCCCCCCCCCCCCCCCCCCCCCCCCCCCCCCACCAGGATATGAAATGGTCGATGCCGAAGACCCTCTTAAATCAATATAAGAAGACTGGGACTGTGCGATCCATGATATTTCTGTTGATATTGATCTGTTAGTTAATACATGAATACCGATAACATCATATCCATCATACTCTTTGCATTTTAATTTGCTTCTATAAAATGCATACATATTTGATTGGTTGGTGTATTTCAATTGATCGCGCACATACCCATGAACAACATGGCTATTTCTAATACTCACTACTATTTGATCCAACTGTCGACAAGGGGTCAACTTCGTTCATTCAAACAGAACACCACAATAAGCATAATGAAGTCAATGATATTCTATCATGAAAGCATCCATGAAAAAAGAATATGTGTACACTTAAGCCTAATTATGGACATACATGATGAATTTAGTGATATTCCCTCATGAAAGTATTCTTTTGAAATACTATGTGACAGAGAACAGTTAGTCCTAGCCCTTAGGCGTACATTCATTGATTTGAAGATCTGTCCCCACCTAAAGAACTCTTCAATGCCTGGTCCGTGTTAGCCTAGATCTCTCTGCTGTCATGTGTATTTTTTTATGATTTTTTCTCTTACCAGGCACCAAATACTCTAGGTGGCCATAGTGGCCATGGTGGTCAATTTAGTTAACACTTATCTCACCAGGATTCAGTTTAAGTATGACACAATCCTATAGAGATCTGAGGATCAGGTGGTGCCATCTATCTACCATACTACTACATCACACTGCTTGGTCAGCACAGGAGGGGATGTCAACTTTTTAGGGACTTGGAACCTAGTCTAGGTCTGTGTGTGTTCAATTGCGTATTGCACATTATCATAGCCTCCAGTAGCTCTGGTCTGATTTAGAGAGAAGACGACACAGGTGCCATGAACGATGGTATGAAATTTATGTGACAGTCTTCAAAGTAGCCTCTCCTTATGATTGGGCGACATACACTAAAGAGTAAGATATGAAGCTTTACGAAAATTGCCCCAGTCTATAGAGAAATCGAATCCCTACAAGCCCCAGGGTGAGATTGAACTGTGAACCCCACGCCGCCGAGTCCCAGCACTCCGGCCGGCAATCTCAGTAGCCACTGCGCCATTGAGTCTCAGGCTGGCATGATGATATCAGGAAAGCATGCAGTCTAGCATGCCGTATTAGGCTGGCGCAAGCATGAATGCTATAAACTTCACCAGATATTCTCCTTGGGGATTTCGTATGTTGTAGAAATGGTTCAAATCGCCCGATGCGAGGGTGTTTGTAAAACTCAGTTCATGCACTAATTACACTTGAATTCAGCGGCCTGTGCTCGCTGGCACGCGATCTCATTATTTATTAACGCAGAGGGCTACCTGTGCTGCCATCATTAGCCTACATACTCCCGACGCGAGCAGGATATCCTTTGAGCCACAGAGAACCCGGGTTCTTGAGAATAAGCAGTGTTAAAAGAGGCTTAACCTGCTTTGCGAGGATACCCTGGCTGTTGAGAATTAGCTGCATTTAGAGGATAACTTCGCCTGTTGCGATAACCATCGTGAAGATAACTGCATGTGCTGTTCAGTTAGACCGGTGTTGTCTGTACCAGAATCGCTATATTAGAGAGAGAGAGAGAGAGAGAGAGAGAGAGAGAGAGAGAGAGAGAGAGAGAGAGAGAGAGAGAGGCGGATCAAATGGGGTGGTAGGTTTGCGAGACCCTCGTGGACTGAAGTACTTGTTGCCAAATTAGGCAAGTGGAAAAGGTAAGTAAATTAATTGACTAAAGTGAACCCTTCGAGATGTGAACACCGTGGTCCTGAGGAACACATTGTAATGTGCTTACATCCCAGATGATTTCTCACTGTAAATTGGAAAATAATGGGACTCGCGAAGTGGCCTCACTATTGGAGTTGCTCATATCTCTGAAGTTTTCTTCAATATTCAAGAAAAATATAGGAACAATAGGAAATCTTCTGATGAAAGATGTGTTCACATTCGGAGATTCACCACAGTCTATTAATAAAGAATTGTCACAGTATCTGCATGATGCATGCATTAGCAATTCAAGTTTGGGGTGTGAACATCTGGAATATTTTTCACTAAGTCATGCCCATTAGGCACTGGACATAACAGAACTAGCCTCTATTTCTAGGCTGTCATATGTATTTTTCTGTCATGTTTTTATTTGTTACCTGGCACAAAATAGTATAGGTGGCCATTGTGTTACACTCATCTCACCAGGGTAAGGGTAATATAGGATTCAAGTTTCCACGCAGGATTCGAACCCGTAACCCAATGCAGTGATGAGAGACAGCGCGCGAAAATTGCCTCACACTCATCACTCGGCTATAATAATAATACTAATAATAATAATAATATGATAAATTAATAATAATAATGATAATAATATCAGGGTAGTACCGCTATTATCAGTGAGGTTGGGAAACGGACGGGTCAGTTGCTCTTTGTGTTAAAGCTAGGGCATAAAGGTCGTGAACATTTCCGTGGATACAAGACTATAAATCAAATACCTTTTAAAACCTAAAATGCTGGTACTGCGCTGTCTGTAATAGCACATACACACACACACACACACATATATATATATATATATATATATATATATATATATATATATATATATATATATATATATATATATATATATATATATATATATATATATATATATATATACATACATACATACATACATACATACAACAATTCAGTATCATGGTAAACACCAGATAACGATTACATTTATATATTTAACCCCAATATTTGGAGACCTTATTTTAGTTATTTATCCACCATACAATGCACCTTTGCTTGTTGTGCTTGCTGGTTAACCCACTGACAAAACATGACATGAACTGAAATATTTTGAACACAAGAGTTATGTTCTGAGAATTCATTGACACCAGGTCGTTGTTCCTGTACGGTCTAATAATTCATTTTCGGATACTGTTTACACTTTATAAAGGAATATGTTCAGTGTTCCTGCCATTTCTACACTTAATATTTTGATAATGTAGATGGTGGGCCCAATTAGGTCTATATATAGCCCTCAAAAAGGTGACTATTTTGATCATATCCTACTGGGTCAAGTATCTCCTGGGAAGTGTCTAAAAGAGACATGTTCATGAAAACCCAAACGACAACATTTTTGAATATCATGCTTCAAAGTAACTTTCAAAGTCGGAATTGACAAAACCTGTAAGGGCCGTTCCATTTAAAAGTGTGTTGGGGGGGGGGGGGGGGGGGAAGGAAGAAAATTAAAAAATTCAACACCCCCCCCCACACACACCTGCTAGATATCATATGTAATCTAATGGGATAAATTAAATCAGAATTCGGCCCCTCCCCCCCTTCAAAGAATCTTCCGTTCCTCCTCCCCCCACACTTTTAAATGGAACAGCCATAAGCACTTATGACTCCGCGCTGCTTTTAATCAACCTACACTCATTCTTTTCTATCAACATAATCACTTCTCCTAGAGCTGTACTATCAGTGTTTATATGAACAATCTAACACCATATATATTTGTAAGCATGCGTCGGTCATAGTGCTCAAACCTGAGTGAGGCTGTATCGATGATGATGCTTAGCAGGAGAGCTGTGAGCCTGAATAGGTACAATCACTGAATAATTCAAAAACTCCGTATTTCTAATTCAAACCCTGGATATCTGATTTCTATAAATAGCATTGTCCGAGGTACAGTGTAACGTTTATTAATTCTTTTTCTATTTCCTGATTGAATTTAAGACTGCATATATCGTCAATATATTACCATTGGAAGTGCATATTGCAAATCACGCACCCTCCCTTTTCCATTTTCAAGTTGGAAAATAGGAGCTAGGTTCCAATTTCTATTTCCAAGTTGGGGATGAAATTAGAAATTGATACTCTTACAGGTCTGTGTCACTTAGTTACCTGGGAGGGAGACCCACAATCACTTAGAATAATTGTAATGGGTTTGAGAAGCTTTTGTCATCATAGCGATATTCTGAAAAAATGTTAAATGTTGTAACCCATTTCATTCTTTTCTGAATTTTGCTCTAATTGCAGAGTATTGTTCAAAGATTTCAGACCATATTCGCACTTCAAATGCAAAGGAGATATACGCTCTTCTTACCCCATTGTCGCCAAGTTTGCTTTTTTCATCATGATTGTGGCTTTGCAGGAAACGAAGTATTCTTGTCTTTTAATTACTGTTCATAAAGACTTGCTCCAATTCAACGAGTTAGAAATGATTTAAATCTCACCTTATGATGAAAAGATATGTTCCTTAAGGAAGGCTTTGAGTAATATCCACAAGTTTTTAAAGGTTTGGCTGGTAATTAATCTTACGTACCAATTTTACATTGCAAGGATTGGTATAGCGAATACCATCAAGAATGATTGTTCTTTTCAACATATATCGATAGAGGTGTATATAAAACTAGCAACACTCTCCCGTTTGACTCATTTGTATCTAAAGTACACCCATGATACAGCTCCCTCGGGCTTGAAATTGGTTATGAGGTAAACATGTGAATAAAGCAAGCAGGAAAGGTTCTGATTCTCATATCTTCATTGAATTTTACCAAAATATGATCGCGTCATACATCCATTTTGGGTATCAGATTTTAACGAATTTGCTTGAACTTTGGCATATGCATTGCTAGGAGTGCGCTGGACGGAAAGGTACCATATCTCGCAAGTTCTGACTTAGTTGGAACCTTATTCAATCTAGAAGATAGAAAATGCACTTTTTTCTTGTTTTTTTGACAAAAACTGTAAAAGAGAAACTTTAAATTGCCCTTCCCTTTCGTATTCATATTTCCTCAACATGTTTGCAATTCAATGGTATCCGGTCTATAATTCTGGATAGGAGCTATGTTTGAAAACACAAATGTTTTTCATTTTACCCCCAACATCTTACACCCTGCATGGCGGGGTTTTGTGTGATGCTCAATGTATTCCTCATTAGGAGACCTTTTAGGCGATATATTTTTCATTGACTAAATAACCAAATGCAATCAAGGTAGAGAAAAAGCTGAATCCAAAAGCTTAACCCCATACGGAACCTTAACTTACTAAATAGACTAAAGGCATTTGAGGGGCTTTGCTATGGCAGAGACACCGACTGTCAGTAAAATATAGTAATCATAAAAATATCGCTACGCTATCAAAATATATTTTAATTCAAATATGGTCTGATAACTTTGAAGAACGTTTGAAGAGGGAATATTGTCAAACCCAACAGGCACAACTTTCAGTTAAGTGTTTCTCAATGTTTTGCCTTTTATCAGTATATGAAAATGTCGTCTCTGATCATGAACAGGTATTCCTTCTAGATTTTGAAAGGGTGATAACGAATTGAGATTTATTTGCTAATTTTTCTCCTTTTCTTTTCAGGAATCCTTTGAAGGAGTACTTTCCAAACGTTCTCTATAAGTTGGTGCAAGTGGTCGTCAACTGGTTGGCATAATGGCAGCCTACCTTGGTCCTGAAAGTCCGCAGCCATTTTCTGTCATTTCTGAAAGTCGCCAGCATCGTTTCAACATACCACCAATACCAGACTATGAGAAATTTAGCTTTGGCGAAGCATATGACACAAAAATGTTCGAAATGATTCACAAATATTTGGAATTAGACACCTATCATCGCCTCTGTTATGTTGGTAGCGACAAAGGCAGTTTTGCACCTCAGATCGCAAACAAATTTTGCCTTCTAGAACCTATCACAACGGTTGTCCCAGGTCACTTTCACTACCAAGAGACAGACAAGAAAAGTGTAGTTCCTATAAGAATATCCCATGTTGGCGCAGAGGAATATTTCAGAAAGGAGGCTCGTGAGTATCCCAAACCCTCGATGTTTGAGCGAGTGCTTTTGATGGAGAGTGTGCATTATTTAGTCGACGCACGGCAGACCTATCAACATATCCTAAAGACTTTATCTGAGTGTGGAAGGATATTGATTGTGCATAGACCTGGGCCACTAACAACATTACCTTACTTCCGTGATGCAAAAGAACGTCTGGCGAACACCGACCCTGATTATATAAACATCATAAAAGATCTCCAAAGCTGTAACTTAGATGTCAAGTGGAATTTGGAAATACTGCCTGTTGTCATGCCCAAAATCAAGTGGTTTGCAATGTTACAGGAAAAGTTTCCTTCTCAGATGGAAGTTATAAGTAATTTTGAGATTGTAAGTGGCATGCGAGAGCTTTCAGAAGGGATGCTTAAATATGAGGGAGATATGGTGGAATTTACCGACAGACTATTGTTTATTACTGCCGTTCCATCATCATCAGAAATTGGAATTCCTATGGTACAGAGATTTGGGCAGACTAATTCAAGACCATATCCAGGATTGGAGGAATTAAAATATACACTTCCTGTCACACCAGAAGTAAAAAATATGCTTCAAAAGAAAGAGAAGAAGGAACAGAAAAATAGGAGCATCTTCTTTTGATGGAAGCTAATCTAGGTAGTGATTTCTTTTAGGAATGGTACAATTAAAAAAAATCAATTTCTGGTTACATTTGCCATTATCAAGTTAGAAATATATACATAAAAAGTACAAATAAAACTATGGAAGTGTCTTCATAAGCATACATATTAGCAAATGTTTATACATATCATCAGAGGGTTTTTATGCGAATTTTCCTTACCTATACATGGTGTGTTCATTAGCTAATTCTTATTCTTTTACCTCTTGCCCAGTAAGATTGGAAATGGAACGTGTGGAGTGTGTGATTGCAACATTCATTTTAATTCTCTTGCCTACGCTGTTAATATTTCATTTTTCAGCACTCTTGTGCTAGGATTGCAAGTTCCAGTTGACAAATGTACGCACGTAAGGTAGTGATTGGCTCTACTTTAGTGCTTCATCATTTGTTAACTTCAAAGTTTTTACCTTGTGAGTAACCTGTATCAACCATCTTTTTGGGTCTTCTGTCTTATTACCTTGAAGTACAGGTGATGGGAAAACAGCATATTTTGAATTGGCTGTCTCTTTATTACTGCTACTGGTCTTTGTCGACTGGTTCCTCCAGAATTACTTGCACGGATGTCTATGTGTAGATTTCTTGGAGCTGGCATGTGTCTCTGGCCTCTGGTGGGATCTATAGATTCTCCACCTAATTAAGAATTACAAGTAAAAACTGTAAGTAGTATGTGTTTCATCAATCTCCATTGGGTGTGTACACCTCAGTGGTCAGAACGAGACTCACTTAACCACCTGAAGCAAGTTACCAATAGTATACTATCAATATATATCGACATGCCAGTAACCTAATAAGTTATAAACACAAAGCTCTATACTAGCAGTACATTCAATTGAATGTCAACACCTCAGCTGAAGTACTGCCTTATTAGTACTATTGGTTGAGGTTCCTTGGGTAGTTCCCTCATAGTAGTAGTTAGGGCAGAATCCTTTTTAATGTCCATCCGCTTGGCCTTTGCAGACATTTGATTAATGCAGTTTTCTGTTTCTTCTTCAGACAGCTGTACTCTTGAAAGAAATCACCTGTGTTAGCGATATTGGTAGCCCCCTTTCTGCAAAACGTTGAAGAAAGTGTGTCCTTAATTCAGCAAAATTGTAATTGTCATTATTTGTAAACTGTGCATCAGGTAACACAGGGATATTTTCTGTTTGTCCACCTGAATGTTTAGTGAGCATGCATGATGTTCAAATAATTGCATTTATCTCCATGGAAACATGAACATAACCATGGTATTTGTGAACCATGGGTTACCGTTTTAAAATTTGTATCAATGCATAACAACTTGTATGTCCAGTACACAGTATACATATACCTTTACAATCCAACCATATATTGCTAGTTCTGTGTCGGCGGGTTCCTTGGTTGCTGGAGCTCCTGTTTTTCCCCAGGTGAGACAGCCCTTATGGAGGCATTGTTCTGTAGCAGACTGACCAGAGTCTATAAAAGTTCTGGTTTAGCATCCTTTTGCTCATGTTTTTTTCCTGCATTTCTTCAATGCTGTCTGCTCGGTCAGCATAATCCTCTAACTCTGAGAGGAATGTGGGGTTCTTTTGAGCCACAATAGTATTGTAGTGGAAAACTAGGAAGTCTTGTAGTTACAGTAGTAGTATTTTATTTCTTATCACTGAGAGGGTGAACTGAGGAGTCAGTGTCAGGCAGGGGTGTTTGTAAGCAAGTATTGATTGAGTGGACCGGGATTGACCAATGGGATTGATTAGCCAATCACTGGACAGTCCAATCAGGCCACCTGGCAGTGCACTGGCACCTCCAGTTGGTTGACCAATCAGAATCGGACCCTGACCTGCACTGTACTCCTCTGACCACCTGGTACAAATATACAATATTATAATACACAGTAATGAACAATTATTTTAATCAACCTTTGTTTGTATGGCTAGCTTGTTTATTTGTTGGAGGTAGGATTGAATTTTCTAGATAATAATAAATGTCCTGAAAGTCCTTGCATTCCCTTTGAGCTCTCGCAATATCTGTTTGAGTCAAGGTGCAAATAGGTAGGACAGGGTCTGGAATGTGTAATGTTCTATCTTCTTCGTAAATAATTTGAGTTATTAATGAGGGATATTTTTGTTGCTCTACTTTTAACGGGTTTTGTAATGTTGTTGGTTCTATATTTAATATAAGGGTTTTCGTCTGGAAGGGGAGTTTTATCTTCATGACCTTTGTCATAAATTCGCCTTGAAAGAGCATCCGCTACTCTATTTTGTGCCCCAGGTTTGTGTTTAACCTCAAAATCATAACATTCTAATGCCAGTGCCCATCGGAATAGTCTAACAGTTGTTGGTTGAATATTTTTAAGGTATTGTAATGCACTGTGGTCTGTGATGACCAAGAATTTCCTGTGGGCAAGATGTGATTTGCCCGTATTCCTTCAATCAGTGCTAAACATTCAAGTTCACTTGCATTGTATTTGGTTTCTCGGTTTCTTAGGGCTCTGCCTCCATATGAAATAGGATGTTCTTCCCCTTTTTCATTTACTTGACTTAACCAATTGCTTCACTTGAAGCATCGGTTGTTAGTATGAAACCTTGTTTGAAGTCAGGGAAAGCTAAAACAGGTGCTGTTGTCAGTAAGTTTTTCCAGTCTTAGGAAAGATGCTTCTTGTTCTTCTTGTTCTTGTATCTTTTTGTAGGAGTTTATTCAAAGGTCTGACAATTTTGGCAAAGTTATGAATGAAACGTCTATAATAGGAGCATAGTCCAATGAATCCTTTTAGCTTTTTGAGATTTGTGGGTCGAGGGAAATTTTTAACAGCTTTGATTTTTTCATCATTTACTTCTATTCCTTTGTCTGATAAATAGTGTCCTAAATATAGAACTATTTTTGTGGCAAATTTGCATTTTAGAGGGTTTAGTGTGAAATTTGCTTCTCTTAAACGATCGAAAACCTGGCTAAGATGATCTAGAACATTGTTGCTCAAATGGGGAGCTCAACACCAGAATGTCGTCTATGTAGCATAGGAGGAATTTACAGTTGAGTCCCTGAAGGACTTTATTCATCATAATGGTGTATGATGCTGGCGCATTCACAAGTCCAAATGGCATCCTTTTAAAATTGAAATTTCCCATTGGGGTAGTGAAGGACGTTTTGTGCTTGGATTTTGGGTCCAGAGGTATCTGCCAAAATCCACTGGACATATCTAATATAGAAAAGTATTTGGGTTGGGCATCTCCAAGCGAATCAAATAAGGACTCAAGCCTGGGTAATGCTTGCAAGATAGGTTTGGTTACTTTATTCAGGCGCCGGTAGTCTACAGCAAACCAAGGGTGATGCCCAACTGTTTTGCTATTTGTCTAGCCTCTTCCGGGGTTAGTTGGTTCAACTGGGGCTCGGTTTTAGCCTCATCTTTATCAGTACTTACTGAATTAATGGATGGTACATCTAGAGGCAAGATATCATTGTCTGCAATATCCATAGCTGTTGCAACTACTGTCCCTGGGGCTATGTGCAAAGTTTCCTCTGAGCAGTTAAGAATTCTGCACATTGTGATGCCCTTATGAATATGAGCCACTGACGTGGCAACGATAAGGGGGTTTCCTTCAGGTTTGTTGAATTAGTGCTATTTCAATTTCTTTGGACCTCAAAATTTTGACAGGAATGAGTGCTTCTGCACAGGGCGGTATATTTGTATGTCGACATGTTCGGACCATAGACAAGTGGGACACATAACCTCACCATCTTTAAGTTTCAAGGTTTTGGCCTTTGTATTAATTATTCCTTCATTAGATTCTAAAAAATCATTTCCAAGAATGATATGGTGGTGCAGGCTGTTCAATATGTGAAAACTTAGATGATATTTGTAATCACCTATAATTACTTCCAAGGGGTCCTGCCCTCTTACCTTATGGATCTCTCCACCTACCCCAGAAATATGTGAAAATGTTGGAGTTTGAATAGTGGGTCTACATTGGGCGGGTAGGGAGTTGTAGAAAGTTTCAGCCATACAACTGATTCCAGCTCCTGTGTCAAGGAGGGCTTTTGTGGAAACCTTAGAATTTAGAATTTTGACTGTGATAAAATTTTTATGCATTGGGGTGATAACAGAAATTAAGGGCAGGTTGGGGATCTCATGAAATTCTGGTGTGAGCCCATTCGAGATTGTAACATCACTATGTTCTCGAATAGGCTGAACGTCCTAGCGTCTACCACCTGACTGGAGGACTGTCCTACAAACCTTAGATAAATGGCCCTGTTTCTGACATGCATGACAATATTTGTTAAAAGCCCAGCATTTAGAACGGGAAACACACTCACCTCGACACTCTTTGCAAGAGTCATGATTTCGTCCTGTTCTGCTCCACTGTGTTGCTCTGTCCTGGTTTTCTGCCCTGTTCCATTGTGTCCTCCTGTCTGAGTCTCTTGCTCTGTTCCATTGTGTATTTCGGTCCCAGTCTCCTCTTCTTTCCTGTGTTTCACCATTTCTTCTGTGGGGTGTTGGTGACTTTGATTGGTTCCTGCTTTCCCTTGACGAGCTCCTACTTTGGTGGTATTGTCTGTCCTCCTTAAACTGCACTCCTTGGAGCAGCTACATTAACAGGTGCTGTGTGGAGATTTGCTATTTTTTCTGTCAGCTAACTGCAGCAACTAATGTTGCATTCGAACTATTGTCTTTGCTCTCCTCATCTGTATTATTCTCTATTTCTTCCGCCTCTTGTAAAAGTTGTTCCAAACTCTCAGGCGGATTTCGACTGAAAAAGGGTTTTAGCTCACTGTTCAGGCCTTTTAGTGCTGCTTGTAGCGCCATTTCCTCTGCCATTTCCGCTTTCTCTGACAGTTTTCTTATGGAGGTAACGTAATCAGCTATTTCCTCCTGAGGGCCTTGTTTCAAAACAAAGAGTTCTGCTGCATATGTTGCAGGCTTTTTCCTTTTGCCATACCTTTCCTTGAACGATTCCCTTATGGCCTGTATGGTAGCCTTTCTTGCTGGGGGTAAACTTCTGAGCCATTTGTACGCCTTGCCTCTGAGCATGACAGGAAACATGCTTGCTTGACTGTCGGCAGTAATGGCTTTGTACTGGGCGTAATAGCTGAACCGCTCCAGCCATTCTTCTCCATCCTCACTTGGTAGCCCATGGAATTGTTCAAGCTGTACAATATTTCCATGGCCGTCCATTTCTGCTTCTTTCCTTAAGGTTGATCTGGTTGCCTTGGGTGGGTAGAATCTGTTAAGTGTTGTTGGCCGTGGCATGTATCACCCGGTTTCTCCACCATCTATTATAGGGGATCTTGCCACAAGTCAAACACCAGGATGAGAGTTGAATTCTTTATTACTGGCTCAGGCTGAACTGCCAGCTCCTGGCAAAACATACATTTTTATCAATACAAATACAATAGATCAGATATTCTACCAATCAGAATAAAGTAATAATGTCTAATTAGCTGTTGACCAATAAACAGTGTTGTACTAGAATGTCTAGGCCCTTTAGCCAATGATAAGGTACCCAGCATCTTGTGCCCCTCTGAAGGTGGTGCCCTTAATTAGAAATACAAGTTAATTAGAGCTATGGCACCAGGTGACTTGAGAGCTGTCTAGGATTGACATAAACAAATGCCATTCAGTCTGAGCCTGACCAGCTGCCACTGTTTCAATTGCTAAGGTGGCCAGGTACTCAGTGGATTAAGGGAGCTCAGTCACAACTAATTGCTATCAAGGTTTTGGGCATTCAGAGGATTAAGGTGCCAGGGCCTTGAATAGGGTAAACTGTGTGTTATTATTGTTCACCCTTTCTTAGATCTACTAATCAGGCCCATTGTCTACCAGCATGGGAATGGTAGATAATGCCTGTAGGGTTAACCTTAATGTACAACTGTATAGGTCTTTATGTACTAAACTATGGATATTCCCTACCTAAACAGGTCCTAAGTAATACCAAAAATAGGGAATTTCCCTGTAATACTATTAGAATTTTCAATTTCCTTTGTTGATCTTTATTAAGTGCTGTGTCACTTAGATCAATGCCTAAATCATTTGCATTTCTCAAGGCATCTTCTTCAGTAGAGGCTTGATAGGTTTCACTAGCCATCGATACTGAAGGTGGACTTTTTAAGTCAATTATGTCACAAGTGTTAACAGGGTAAGAAATTGCCAGTATTCTTTTGAGGAATTCTAATTGATTTTGCTGTAGGGTTAAGAACTGACATACACAAAGTCAAAACCAAGGAAAACGAGTGAACTGGAAACAGGGAGATGACAATAGGTAACAAAACTATGGAAAATGCAGATCCTGTGGTGAGTACCATAACCGTTCTACTTGTCAATTTAGCAATGCAATTAGTCACCAATTCCAGAGACAAGGGCATATCCAAAAAGTGTGCTTCTCAGGAAAAGGGTGCTAGGAATTTGAGCCCGCCAGGAAATCTTACAAAACTCTTGACGGGCCCAGTACAATTAAGGGTAGTACTTTCATTCCATGTGTAGGAACTCTTAGTAAATTAGAAGAGAATTTCATTCATGTGAATATAAAACAGACTAAATTTAAAGGCCTAATTGATACAGGGGAATCCATTAGTTGTGTATCACAGGCCCTTATCAACAAAACTCTAAAACTTACAACAAATAAATACAACCCTTCTCAAATCAAATTTGTTGCAGGAGTATGTGGTGAGATACTTCCAGTTCTTGGTGTTGTACAGGTTCCCATACAAATTCAATGTGAAACCTTTATCTCACAAATGCATGTATTTCAAAAATTACACCACAATCTCATTCTTGGCAAAGATTTCTTAACTAACATCAAAGCCAACATAGATTTTGATACAAAGACAGTAGAACTAGATGGGAATGGAAAAACTTCATGCTTTGAGAAAGATATACCCCCCGGCATTGCTAGAAATGCACACGCCATACACATCCCTCCTCAGTCAGGAATGTGTATACCAGTATCAGTGTCAAATTTTGAAGTTGTTTTTGCTACTAGATAGCCATCTTGTGTGACAGGGCTTTTAGGTTCTAAGAGGGCTGTGTAGGGAACTTCAAAATTTGACACCAGTTCACTCGTTTTCCTTGGTTTTGACTTTGTTTGTTTGAGTAGGGACTCTGTGATCTCCCTCTGCTTGGCTGTTGTCCGCGGGGGTAGGGACTTGGAGAACGTCCTGTTCTTTGATTATTTCCATTGTTGTATGGGCTCCTAGACCGGTTACTCCTTTCTGAACTTCCGTGGTATTGATAGTCATTGTGTCTGCTATGAGACATTTCTTGCAAGGCATAAACAGTCTGCTGGTGGCCTTTCATAAGCTCGCTAAGGTTTTTAGTGAGGTCGGTGATTGCATTTACTGCCATTGCCAGTTGAGTTGGATTGTGCAGGGGAATTCTGCTGCAATGTTTTACCCTGTGCATTTTCTAATGTTCTTGCATGTTTGATTATGTCAGTAATTGTCACTGGGTTATGTTGTAGAATAACTGGTCGGGAGTGGTCATGCATTCCACTTAAAATGACATTCATATAGTCTATTGTTCAGGAATGTTTGCCAGAAGTGCCTGTCTTCTGATATTTGATATAAAATCTAGAATGTTCTCTTCAGACCTTTGTTTTTGTTGGAACAAAGCGGTGGATTCCTGCCAATTGTTTTGTTTGGCACTGTAACGCTGTGTAAAAGCAGCGGACATGGTTTCATATGATTCCTTTTCAGCAATTGGTAAAGAATCGTACCAATCCCTGGCACCATCATCCAAAAGGAGGCCAGATATGCCTTTCTTTTGTTCATTGTCTTTCTTAGTGGCTAGCACATACCCATTTAATTTGTCAAGCCATCTATGGGCATCTTCAGAGGTTAAATACTTGAATAGGGGTGGTTTAATGGCGTCATCAGCCATGGTACTCACAATTTGTGCTATTGTTTCCCGGTGTTGTGGGATGCTGGTTTGCTTACTCCTAGTGTTGGCTGCTGGTCCTACTGATGTGCTGTTTTCAGGCCTTGGCATCAAGAGGTCTGGACCTTGGATTCTCCACCAGTTATTGTAGTGGAAAACTAGGAAGTCTTGTAGTTGCAGTAGTAGTATTTTATTTGTTTTCACTGAGAGGGTGTCCCAGGATGAACTGAGGAGTCAGTGTCAGGCAGGGGTGTTTGTAAGCAAGTATTGATTGAGTGGACCAGGATTGACCAATGGGATTGATTAGCCAATCGCTGGACAGTCCAATATGGCCACCTGGCAGTGCACTGGCACCTCCAGTTGGTTGACCAATCAGAATCAGACCCTAACCTGTGCTCCTCTGACCACCTGGTACAAATATACAATATTACAATACACAGTAATGAACAATTATTTTAATCAACCTTTGTATGGCTCAACCTACATCTCACCCAGCCAGTCTGGAGCCAGCCTGGTATCTCTAATCCCCCTAATTGCAATGTGTGGGCCACTCAGGGGTTGGCAGAGCTGGCAGGCAGACGAGGAGTCTGTGAATTGGATTGCAATCCAATCAGAAAAATAGTGCCAGCTTGTAGGGATAAGCTGAGTAAAAGCTGTGTAGGGCCCATTGTGACAAGTAAAAAGAAGTATCTAAAAGCTAGAGGTATTAACTTAATTAGCCACTGTAGTTGTCTTGTATAACTGGTTGATCAGAAACCCAAAATATATACATGAATATCTATCCTAATCTATTCTAAGAAACCCTTATATCTCCCAGTAAAGCTTAATATCAATATTTATTTATATGTTATCTGAATTACAGGAAAACTCCTTATACTTATAAAAAAGCTCAAAACCCCTCTAATAATAGGCTTAAGTGATGGCCGAATTCCGGTCGTCACTGTGCTAAATTTAAATTCTTCATGAGGTCTTTCCCTCAACCCCATATTTTGAATCCTAATGATATATTTGACTAACATTTCTATTGTTTCCTGTTTACTTTCTAGAATCATTTGTCTTTTGTTCCTGTAGTATTTCGCCCTGAAAGCCACCTCCTACTGTTCCCAGTTATTCTTTGTTTCATTTGCAAGAGAGTCAAAGTAGTCATATGACGAATCTTGGAGTAAATTAAAAAAGTCAATATTTTTAAATTTTTCAGTCACCTCCTTGTTTTCACTGTATCTGTTGAATTGGTCAAGCCACCTCTGCAATTGGCATTTGATCAGTCTCCCTTGAGTTTTTCAGGCACTAGAAAATGATTATTACCTGCCATATTGCTTGGCTATGCCTCTCCTGGTTGTTCACTAGCTTGTTCCGTACTTTGAGTGTGTGCTGATGGTCCTAGAACATTTGTTGGCGTTGGCATTAGCTTGGGCTGGAGCTGGTATCTCCTATTGGATGAGTAATGTAATATACACAATGTTAAGGGTGGAATTAGAATTGATATTAACTGTATTTGAATAGACTTCAAAGATGTAAATAGGAAATATGCAATTGGATATAATGGGATACAATGTATAATTGAATGAAGTCTATCATTTTAGTATCTGATAAATTAACAGAATAAATGATACTGAGTAATGGCGGAGTGACCCACAGATAAATGCTCACATGTTTTTGTCCATATGCCAAGGTTTACTTGGAACACTGTCCTCCTATTCATCTATCATTTCATATTTCATTTTTCATCTCCCCTTGTTTGCCTCTTAAGAATTTTATGAATTGAACTCAGTATAAGGTCAATATATGAATGCTGCAGTGAATCTGGGAATGTAATCTCATTATCAACCTGTGAAGTCCACTGTGTAGGAGTTTCTAGGGGGTGGGGGAGGGGGGGGCTGCTAATTGGACACCTTCATGCTGTGATGCTGAATGGCATCCATCACATCAATCAGCTCACTAGGTTGCTTTGGCAAGAGTCCTCCACTTCCTTAGCTATTTTGTTTAAGTCCTGCATGGTTGTAGGCTGTTAGCAGAGGGTTTATCATCTTATGATAATTGCATTTATCAGTACACTCTCTGAAATATCTATGCTACTGGCTAGTTTCCTCATCGAGACTATATAGTCTGAGATCCTCTCCTGATTTTCTTATATCTTGATGAATAACTTTGAGCGATAGTCATTGTGACTCTCTTCATAGTAATGTTCTTTAAAGGTTTGTGTGAGGTTTCTAATACCAAGTTTTTCATCATCGCTGCCTCCTATATACCAGTCCCAAACACTTCCTTGTAACAGAGATATCATGAAACTTAGCGCCTGTTCCTCAGAAAGTCTATAAACTTTGATTTTGTGTTACCTATGTCAGCCATCTTTCTCTATCAACATTCTCTTTTCCGTGAAGGTTTTGATGTTGATGTTGGCAAGGATTGATCATGGATCCTGCATTGTTTCAGTCCGTTCCTCAGTCCTCAAACTGGCATGGGATCTTGTTTGTGCAGTTAAAACTTCCAAGTTAGTTGGCCTTAGCATTGACTCTAAATGCTGCACTGCACAAAATAACTGCAGAGATGTGGGGTCATATAGCCATGTCCACCAATTTACGGTAGTGAATATAACAAATAAGAGTATTACTAAATGTGAGCTCTTTATTGAGGTATGGACAACTCAGTGTTCAAAGTCATTGTGACTTGGCCAGCTAGTTCCAGTTGCCAATACAACTCATGGGGAAACTGCCACAAAGACCCTGATTTCTATTGGGGTTAGTCAGGCAGACAGCCTGACCAACACAGGCTGTCTGCCTGACCACAGGTTTAAGACATTGACCACAATAAACAATGCCTGCCTAATGATTGAGAGCAATAAAAAGTGATTAGGCCTGATAACTTTGAATGGTAAAGGTTTGAACAGAACATACAGACGCATCCAATAAACATCTGAAAATGTTATTAATGGAATCTGGTTAAAATGGAAAAAAAGTTTCTAAATGATGATGATATTCTGGCTGATATATAAGTGCATTAAGAGTTACGCAAAAAGTATTGGAATATCTTTTGATATATATGTCTAATTTGAAATCCTGCATAATAGATTGAATACAAAAGAACTGCTCTTTTAAAGATTGTCAAAACAGACAAATGCCTCTTTTGTAAATGCACCTTGAACGTGCAGTTTCGAGCACTAGTTGATTGTCTCTAAATGGCTGAATTGTGTAGGCAAATCAAGTTATTGTTGCGAACAAATATTAACAGAAATATCAAAATTTTAGGGAAATATTTTTGGACAAATATAAGTCATAAAATGCATTTCTGGTTAATATGGCGAAATAAAAAACAATTGTCATTTACAAACATAGACAAGATAGTAGTAACCTGAGCCTATTAGAAATTCTCAGATTATATAAAACTGACGAATGTGGTTGTAAAGTGAATAAAAAAAGTGATAGAAATTTAGTAACAGATGGGACAATATGTGGTGAATTGATACGCACAATATTTGCCTAAAAGAGTGCTTTTTGTCTATGATGTGAAAGGAAAAAACCCTATCCAAATTCCTATAACAATATCATGACAAAACCCATTTCATTTTGTTTGTGTGGATTGTTCCATATTTGTATTTGTACTTCGTTATAGTACATATGCTATGATCTTTATAGATGATGTATAAGATTGTTTATATGTGAAATAAAAATCCGATTACACATATGTGTAATATGATATCCAGACAAATTGGTGTTGGTGGATTTCATTATTTGTTCATGTTCTTTATTAATAAACTGATATATTATTGCCAATACTCAGTAGGGTACTGCATATTTCCATACATACATTAGATGAATAGTTTCCTTTGCCAGGTCATCGATCAAAATCGAGAAAAGAATTGGTGATACCGAATATCCCTGAATTAACCTGCTTCTACTTCGTATCCAGTCAGTAAAACGATCACAAACCCTGACTGTGCATTGTCTCCTGGTACATTCCTTGCAAAATTCTAAGAAACCTCCCGCAAGTACCAGCATTTTTACCTCCCCACTAAAGATCTCTATTCAAAACATCAAAGGCACATTTAAGTTCTATGAATTCGACAAATATGGATTTATTCAGTAATATGCGATTATGAAAGCAAAACAAAGAGACATTCATCACAAAACCTTCTCTGCACCATAGGATATCATAAATATGAAAAGATGCATGATTGAGTTCTCAAAATATATCAAGACTCATTTAAAATGTGGCAAAACATCAAAGACTTGCAGATCATAATGGCCAGTGCTTTACAACTACATGTAGTTGGAATGATCGCTTTTGTGAAAATAACCTTTTGGCAGCGTCAATATCAGCCCCTTTTATGCAATTGGTGTGATTGTGATTTTGTGACTGATCGAATCAAGTATTGAGGGCACTAGGCTGGTTTCACTCTTTAAAAGCCCCAACAAAGGCATTTTATGTCTACCTCATCTCTTTTCATAGAATTAACTGTATCTGAAGTCTCCTTATAAGACACTGGGTAATGGAGTATACAGACTATATCTAGAAGGATGTATACCATTGCCTTTGGGTGCCACCTGTTAATACAATTAGTTCTGAGACAGTCTCTTTGGTAAATAAAATTTAGTATTTAAAGATAGGAATTTTTAAAGTAGCACCTCGAAAATAGCTTAAATTGTACTTTTAATAATGACAAGGGTAATGTTACTAGCATGAAAAATACTTCCGATTCTAGTTGAGTGAATTATGACTTCACCCAGAAAGACTTGTCAGAAGCTGCCTTTGTGGACCTGCAGACTAAAGATATATTCAATTTGACTGCTAAAAGTTGCTCATCACTACACAGGGGCTTTCCCTGATAGCTGAGCAGTCTAAGGTGCTGCCACTGACGATTCGATGTCGTTCACTACTGCCTGCGTTCCAATCCTGGCTGGGCCATGTGAGAAAGTTCGAATGAATTGATTGGGTTATAGGCGGTGATTTTTTCTGGGCACTGGTTTCCCCCATCACTATATATAGCTAACAACTGAGTAGTCAGATCTTAGCCATTATCTGGCAGAAAAAATGACGATAATTGGAATTCTAGATTTCTCAGCACTGTGCTTTGGCCTCAAATCGTACTTGAGGAAGGCTATAAAGTGGTCATTAACGTATGTGTCATTTTGGTTTTTGGAATTGATAACATGTGGTATGTCATGGTTCGGCCTAGAGGTGCAGAAAACAATGGCAAAACAAAGCTATGAAGTCGAGTGAGTAGTTCATAGCTTCACTTCGAAAGAAACATTTTGTATTTTGTAAGTATCAAAGTGCTATCAACCCAAAATTACAAAACCTGATGAATTTAGAGTTGTTAAATAAATTCTTTGATTTTCCCCTTCCATAAAGCTCAAAGTCACACATTTCTTTGTCTTAATCCTTTCAAGTCTGAATTTCACATCCAAATAACGCTATTTGTTTTATAACGGTCCAAGTGGTTTAATGTGTTGTTTATTGCATGCATCACAAGGAGAAATGCAAGTCAACTATTTGTACATAATAACATAAACATAGTTTAGAATACTCCAGTGGTGGATAGCGTAACTTTGCACCCAATTGATCGCGTACGATAAGTTTGCGAGTGCGATACTATTGCCTGTTCTACAGTATTGGCTAGGTCTATACCATACTAATCGATATAGAAGAGAGAATATATACAAACGTGCAAGTATATAAAAATAAAGTGCTTGAGAATAAAAATTATTAAGACTATCAGAAAAATATTATCATGAAGGATATTAAGAAAAGATTGTCACAAGTCAGCTGTACAATGTATAAGAAGTCCATGAGTTCGAGGAGGAAAGGCCGTTATACCTACACCCATACTGTAAGTTTTAACACAGCCAAAAGACCAAGAAAAAAACTTGAATAACGGGAGGTATACTTTAACCTATCCCCCTTATCAGAATCAGTATGTTGTGACATTTACTTACTGCACAAGACAATTCTAATCTACCTGAATATCATTTGCTTACTACTTATCAAATAATTTACAACCTAATAAACAGGTATATGTATCACCATAGACTTTAAACAGATTTGGAACATAAGACTACCAGACCCATCTTCTTTGTTATTGCGTTAAACATTTCTCCGTTCCCTTGTTCATTTAAACGACAATGGAATGCAACATAATTGATGGACTCAACACTTCCTTAGTTGTAATTTATCAATTTCTTATAGCTATCAGACTTATCTTTCGTATCAATGCCATTAGTTTTAAGTCTACTAGTGTTACTGCCCGAGGTCTGAACAATCTGCTAAGTGCTGCCCTCTATTGACAGTAAACTTTCTTCTGCTGCTGCATTGCAGGTTTTCCTCACCAGAGGGTCTTATGGTTGTTCTTTTGTTATATTAAGCCTCTTTCCAAATCTGAGCAGTATTAGAGGGGCTTATTTTCTGGGTTCTGCCCATTCCAGCTCAGAGCCAGGAGCAGAGCATATATACGCTAAAGGGGTCAAGAGGTAAGTCGATATTTGTAGGATAAAGCAGCTCTGTTGACAAGTGTTATAAGCACCTTTGCACCATTTCCAGGCTTTTCCTCTGAAAATAAATTGCCTTTTGGAAACAAAATCTCATCTTGAGTCATTACTACTACCTGTCAGTCACACACACACACACACACACACACACACACACACACACACACACACATATATATATATATATATATATATATATATATATATATATATATATATATATATATATATATATATATATATTTATATTTCTGGACATACGCACATGACAAAGCAATGTAGTGCACTTGCAGCATTCTAAAATGCGAGTAGTAACAACATTCTGATCCTCAACATTGAAAACTCTATTTACCCGAAACGGTTTCAATGGGACATTATTGGTTAAAATAAAATCACCTATCATTTCCACTAAGACAGGACAGGGACACTTGATATAGCAGAACTTGAACTCAGCAAACATGCCTCTAACATAAAGATACTTTAACATTATGATATTTTTACCAAAGACATATCATCCATCCATGGCCAACGACTTATATTACACTTATATATATATATATATATATATATATATATATATATATATATATATATATATATATATATATATATATATATATATATATATATATATATTCATATATATATATATATATATATATATATATATATATATATATATATATATGTGTGTGTGTGTGTATGTATGTATGTATGTATGTATGTATGTGTGTGTGGGGGGGGGGAGGCAATCTCCAAATCGCACGTCTTCCATACCCTTGAAAGCATTATGAATTATGAATATCTAAATAGGATAAAATCCGACATTCACATCCATAGGTCTAAACCGGGATGACACCTGTCCAGCCATGTTGCCAAATGTTCTTATAACTACAAGTGCCAATGAATCAAGTCGACCTAACTTTGTAATTAAAATTTTTCTGATCCGAAGTCCTGTAGTGGCATTAAGAGCGCTCAGTTTTGATCTCTTCACTAGTCAGGAAGAAATAGTTCTTGAAGTACATGACGAGAACTTACGTTCATTTACGCTTTTACTTCTTTTACCAAGAGATTCCTATTCTTAGCTCTTGTTCTTTATCTCATCATATAACTATATACTTGTAACGCCATCTATTAGGGCGATTATTAACTAATTTGATACACCATCATCTAGAAGGGAAGGCTGCCGCTCTGTGAAATGATTATTATATGGCCCATTAGAACAGTATTTGAAATTAACGGAAAAGTAAAAATGTTTAAAATGATTGGAACATCCATAAAGATAAATAAAAATGTATATGATTATTGCAGGATTTGAGATGTGATCCTTTATCTAATAACAGCACGATCATTGCATATTATTAAGTAAGCTTTATCATATCTTGGTCAAGACGTGCATATTGATTATGAATAATAATAATAATAATAATTGATATTTGATATAGCGCCCTTTCCACCTATTATGTTCAAAAGCGCTTTTGAGTCATTGGACAGTTGTCATGGTTCATATAGTCAATTAAACTCCTTTCGAAATAGTAATGTTTTCAGCTGTTTCTTGAAGTTTTGCACACTATCAGCAGCCTTGATGTTGTCAGGGAGCTCATTCCAAAGGCGTGGTGCATAGGCACAGAATGCTCTGTCACCAAACCTTTTCAGATTAGTGAGTGGTATCTGTAATAAGTTCTTAGTGTTTGATCTTAGAGTCCTTGTATTGGCTTGTTTGACTAACAGTTCCCTCAAGTATAGAGGGGCACATCCTTGCATGCATTTGAAAGTCAAAAGCAGAATCTTGAACTCAATCCTTTTCCTGATGGGCAGCCAGTGAAGATCTTTTAGAACTGGTGTAATGTGATCATACTTTTTGGAGCCACTACCCACTCTAGCAGCATTGTTTTGGACTTTCTGGAGCCTGCATAGCAGCTCATTGGTGATTCCACAGAGAAGTCCATTACAATAGTCAGGGCGTGATGTCACCAATGAGACGATGGCACTCTTGGTTGTATCAGTATTGAGACATTTTCTTATTTTTCCAATGTTCCTAAGGTGGTAATTTGCAGACTTGATAACTTTTGATACATGTGCAGACATATTCATGTTCGGATCGAAAACAGCACCCAGATTACCGACTGGTTTATTAAGAACTGGTACTATTACACCATTTACGGTAATGCTAGGAATGGAGATTTTCGCCCGCATCTGTGGGGTACCCATGACCAGCACCTCTGTCTTGTCTGCATTCAATTTCAGCTTATTCTGAGACATCCATGTATAGATGTCGGTGAGGCAGTTTTCCAACTTAGCTACACCTTCGTCCACAACACGCTGATTGATAGGTTTGATAGAGATGTAGGGTTGTGTATCATCCGCATAAGCATGGAGTTCTAGACCATGCTTTCTCATCAGTATTCCTAAGGGAAGGAGGTAAATCAGGAAGAGCAGAGGGCCCAACACTGATCCGTGTGGTACAGACCATAGGATTTCCTGTGATGCAGAGAATGAATCTTCTATCTGAATTCGAAGAGTACGGTCACCAAGATATGAACGGAACCATTCAAGGCTGGCCCTGTTATACCCAGAGTGCTTTCCATTCTAGAAAACAGCACATCGTGGTCGATGGTATCAAATGCTGCACTTAGGTCAAGAAGGATCAGTATAACAATTCCATGCTGGTCAATGCTTGTAAGAATGTCATTCTGTACCTTCACCAGTGCTGTCTCTGTGCTGTGACCGGGTTTATATGCAGATTGAAGGTATTCATGTAGATTGTTATATGTCATGTAACCTGTCAGTCGCTGAGCAACCACCCTCTCTAAGACCTTTGATACAAACGAAAGGTTGCTAACAGGGCGGTAGTTTTTTAGTATCTCAGGGTCTAAGGCAGCTTTTTTAAGCAGAGGGGTGACCATAGCTGATTTCATAGATGTAGGTACTTCACTTGACCTCAGTGAAGCATTAATGATGTCTGTGATTGTTGGAAGCAGTTCATCTTTGGCATCCCTGATGATCCAAGTGGGTATCGGGTCCAATGTACAACTTTTCGAAGGAGATTTACATATGATTATGAGTGTTCCTAATTCGCCTTAATCGTTACTCTATAGGATCATGCTCAGACAGGCTATCCGGCTTGCTGCAATGGATAGGTTTTACTTTAAGTGCAAGGTATAATATGTTTTTTCTCTACTGAACTATGTTCTATCCGTGACCTATTTTGTTATATATACTAGTGTATACTTGTGTAATATATATATATATATATATATATATATATATATATATATATATATATATATATATATATATATATATATATATATATATATCATACCTGTCAACTCTACTGATTTGAGCAGTACTCTACTGATTTCAGACCCCAGCATTGCTGTCTACTGATTGAGCCCCTGATTTGAAAAAAATCTACTGATTAGCTACTGATTTTGCTGACTTTGAAAAATCCTCCATCTTTTTTTCAGCAAGTAGGTCAGTCTGCTCCCTTCTATCCAGTGTATCTCAACTGACCCAAGTACAGTGTGTAGTAACTGGTAATTGATTGCTATCAATAGGTATTCATAGCTAACCTCTTACTAATTGGAATCAACATGCAACCAAGTATTGTTCTCTTTGATTAGGAGGCTAAGGTGCATTGCGGGCTAGCATCATCCGAAACAGGGATATATCCATGCAATTGTGTAGCTAAAGGAAGTGGAGGACTGGAGGGACACATTTTGCTTGTGTAATGATACTAGTAGTAGTAGTAGTAGTAGTAGTAGTAGTAGTAGTAGTAGTAGTAGTAGTAGTACACAAATGTAGTAGTAGTAGTCAGTGATTCAGATATCAATAAAATTGCCCCTCTTTAGCATTCTAAAAAGCAGTCTAACCAAGAGCTCAGTGTCCTAGCCGTGTGTTGGCCTACCCTATGTTATCTAACATAATTTTTGCTGGGCCTAAAACGTTGATGAGACCGCCTCGTCTTAACCCTCGTCACTGTGGCACTCTTTAGAAGGTATCAGTGATTAAGGTCTGTCAAGGGTGTGGATGGTAGGTTTGTGACGTGGCTCAAGATAGCCCACTTATACCTTAGGGCACCTGGATATCCAGCCTTCTATACGGATTCAATGTTGTGCAATAAAATGAAATTACCTGAAAATCATATTTGCTTAAGAATTATGTCAACATCAAAGAATAATCCAGGATTTTAATGCACAAAAGTAGTACACTAATAATTAACAATTAACCCTATGATAAGGTTAGTTTTGATAGTAGAGTTTACTCAAGAGCTAAATTGCAGGTATCATTTTACCTGTTGACGTGATGGCTGTCAGGTGTGTGCTATGGTCCAAAGTATCCCAGTAATCCCTTACAGCATATGGATTTGTGCAATAACAGGAAATAGCCAGAAATAGCCGTCACTGTAGAATTATTTCAAAAGAAAGTGTAACCCAGGAGTCAATAGGGCAAAAGTAATCCAGAAAGTTGTGTACTTATTAACCCTGGGCATGCTGAAGCTTTGTAGAAGGTATACACTTGCATCCGCAAGTTAGTTACAGGAGAGCTGATTACAACGTAATATTCTCTTTAACAAAAGTAGGCCTCCATTCAACATTTTAAATCCTTACTGAAAGGGTTACTCAGATTATTCTAGAATTTGATATGAACTTTCCACCAACTACTTTCTGAATGATGAAGCCAGAGACAATATTCTATGTATTCGAGTTCTTTTATAATACATAATGATACATTTAGATATGAAATACATTTAGGGACAAATGATAGACAATAAACAGTTGCAAACGTATACTGGGAAAAGTAACCATTATTTAGTTTTAATATCTATTTAATACATTTTTGACATATTTGATATGTATCAACCCTTCCCCCAACATATACACATAATATACTGCCTTGTTAGTGTTCACAAATGTATATAAACTTGTCTGTGACCAGTTGAAATTGTAGTACATCTCTTAACGACACTTCACTGAAATCACATTGTAGAGGGCGCCATTTTACTCACATTTAGTGTGGGACCCTGCTATAGGACGTCCTTTCTGTTAGAATTTTATTTCAGGGAGGTTGCACTTCAAGGTTCATTCATGCAAAATGTGATACTATTAGTAGTGAATGTGACGCTCCTATGCATGGTTGTCCTTGACATCTTTATTGGTTGAGGTGTTAATGTTGTGTTCTCAGTTTAGAATCAGACAACATTCACCCTGTTGTGAGGTTAGAATAAACATAGCGGCAACACTATATAGCATATATTTCTGCTAAAACAAATTATCCAAGGGGAATGCAAACAGATAAAGGTACATATGTAAACCGGCGACTATCTGTGTAAACCACCCTCACATATTTACGCTCCTATGGGTGTCGACTTTCTGTCGCCACAAAACTGCTATCGCCAAACTTACAGAATCTGTCACCAAATCTTGCGACAATGCGACAGCTTGGACAGCCCTGAGAAAGCATCTCATGAAAAATCTACAATGGCTGACAAGGAAAATTCACCACCACATGAAAATGCTTTCAGTCTTTATAAAGAAAAGATATTTCCTAATATGCTGAAAATGGAAGTATTTGATCTCGAGAGTATAAATGATGTAGGTGTTGTGAATATATCATCATTCTGCAAGTGTGATGTACATGTGCTACATAAAATGTTAATATATTTGTATGGTTATCAATTTTGCAACTCCTGTGAAATATAATAGACCACTCCTAAGCTAAAGTATTAACCTGACCCCTGGTGGCCAGGATTGTAACTAAACAATATGCTGCGAAAAAGGCCCCAATAGTGAACCGCGTGAAATCTCCTGGTTTTGGATGGTTGAATGTTGACAGGTATGATATATATATATATATATATATATATATATATATATATATATATATATATATATATATATATATATATATATATATATATATATATATTATATATATATATATATATATATATATATATATATATTCATATATATATATATATATATATATATATATATATATATATATATATGATATATATATATATATATATATTATACTTTATATACATATATATAATAAGCAAGGTATGCAGGATGTTACGTGATTTCTGGCGCACATGTTGTGTTCATTACCCAATCCCAATCACATCTGGCGAGTGCACCTAGCCAGGTAAATATTATATATCTTGATATCGAAGCAATATCATGAGGAATATTTGACTGGAAGTTTTAAGACAGCTGCATTTAGTTATATATTTTTAAACATTTTTCGTACGTTTTCGGAAAAAAAGTGTTGGAATATATTTTTTGTGTCTGTAACATATGCTGTTTCGTAAAAAACCGCTGTTTAAACAGTCTTCAACTCATCCATACTTTGATATTTTGTTTTAAATCGTTAGATCCGGAATACCCTTTACATTGAAATGGGTTAAAAGCATTAAAGTGTTATTTATTTCTGTAAACTGTTAAAACAATTCCTCATAATCCGATTTCTTATGGCTAGATGAAACATTCTAACGAATTGTTGTATATACACGGCCACCTTCAGAGGGCAAGTTGATAAAAGAAAAAAATTACACGATCGCGTAAACCTTCACGTGAAGCGTAAATAACTTTTTCCACTCCCAAAATCCTTTTCAAAGGCAATGTAAATTCTGTAAATTGTGAAGTTTTAGTGGAACATTTTAAGTTGCCCGCTACGTAGATGACCACTTCTTCAATCGATCCGCTGTTGAAATTTTGAACTTTAAATTATTGGAGGGATTATTGGTTTACTCACTATACCATGGTGTAGTGTGTAGGGATTCGAAGCTGGCTCGGTTCTGCTAAACATACTGAGTTGGGCCAATAACAAAGCTCGACTTTACTCTGCTCTTATCTTGAAAATTACCATGGTTTCCCTACCAAGGAAAATTGTGGACATATTTTGAAAGCGTACCGGTACTCTAACTACTTGGGTAAGTCCACTACGCAAATTAAAAGTGTTTAATTCTGATTTGAGTCTGTCATGATTATCTCTGATTGGAGGTAAGCAATTTTAAAAGGCATTTTGAAACTTTTCTCTCTCTCGGTGTCTGGCTAATTTATGGATTATATCATATAGTCCATAACGAGTACATAAGATACATATAATATAATTATTTATCTCATGATTGGCAAAAATTCTAAGCTTTTGATTGGTTAATTGGCATATGATATGAAGTTGTATTAACCTCTCAGAATCCTGTATTAACCTCCCAATATTTGTATGTATGTATGTATGTTCATTTTTATTACCTATGCAGAGGTCGAGGAAGCAATCATGAGATAAATACGTTATCAACTGTTTTGGAGTATGATACAACTTATATCTCGCAATCAGAGGGCTGTATCACCCTCGGACTGCGCCTCGGGTGATACAGCCCTCTGATTGCGAGATATAAGCTGTATCATACTCCAAAACAGTTGATAACTAATAGTATCTTACATATGTACTCGCTCGCTTTCTCTTTCTCAATCAGTTGTATTCTCTCTTGGCGTCGTTCATTTTTTTGCAGATACTACATTTACCCCCCCCCCCCCCCCCCCCCCCCCACGCACACACACTTGGGACTTACTTACTATTTCATTTTGCGATGTTTACGGGGACTCTACCAGTTTTAAAATCCAGAGGCCTCGTTGGTTGCAAAAGGTACTGGACAGCCTAACCTTAGATGAGCAACTCTATTGGGTCCTTGGCCTAACCTTAGAAGACCAACACAATTCTTTTCTTAATCCAAGTATGATACAGTGGATCGGAGGCGACTTCAATCTGCCCGATATTGATTGGGCCAACATGACCAAAACCAGCGCCAACACCAAGCCGGCACAATCAGAGCAACTGATAAGTTGGGCAAACGACCACTTACTCACCCAAGTTGTAACGTGCACAACAAGAAAAAACAACATCTTGGACTTATTCTTCACAAACACACCATCCTTGGTCAACAGGAGTGCGTGCATACCACCACTAGGAGCTGCCGACCATGATATAGTCTTCATAGACATAAACACCAGAGCTGCAATACCGAAACGGACACCCAGTACTCGCCTGCAATACCACAAAGCAGACTGGGCAGCCATGTCTAGAGAAGCGGAAAAATATGTTGTCCCAAATGGCAACATACAACATATGTGGGACAGCTTCGAGAAATTCCACCAAAGCCTGATTGACAAGTTTGTGCCAAGTTGCCAATCTAAACCACCTAAACAAAAGCCATGGGTAACAACTGAATTAAAGTCCCTGTTCAACAAACGAGACCGTGCCCACAGGAAGGCAAGGGAGACCAAATCGGAAAATCACAAAAAGAGATTCCTTAAGCTTAGGCAAGATGCCCAACGAGCTGAACGATCTGCATATAAAGCATACACAGATGCCATATTCGGCTTAAATGACACTCAGGATGCCAGTGATAGACAGAACATAACAAAACGCTTCTGGTCCTTTATTAAGAGCAAAAGGAAAGACACCTGCGGCGTATCCCCACTCCGGGATAACGGTCTACTAATATCGGACGCGAAAGGAAAAGCCAACATCCTAAACAACCAATATAGCTCAGTCTTCACAGACCAGGACGGATCACATCTGCCACCCCTCGGTCCCAGTCCTTATGAGCCTGCTCCTGATATCACTGTCACCCCCGAAGGAGTTGAAAAACTCCTAGCTCGTCAGAAGCCGAATAAAGCCAGCGGCCCGGATAAGATCTCTCCGCTGTTGTTAAAAAACCTGGCAAAACAGCTCGCTGCCCCTCTTGCATCAATCTTTCAAGCTTCGATACACCAAGGTCAAGTTCCGAGACAGTGGAAAGACGCACTAGTCAGTCCGATTTTCAAGAAAGGGGATAAACACAGTGCAGCAAACTATCGACCCGTTTCCTTGACCTCAGTGTGTTGCAAGATCTGTGAACATATCATCGCCAAGTCACTAATGGTTCATCTCGAAAACAACGAAATTCTCACAGATAGCCAACATGGCTTCAGAGCGAAACGCTCCTGTGAGACCCAACTATTGTCCTTTATTGACGAGCTTCATAGATCTGTAGCAAAAGGCAAGCAGATAGACCTAGCCATCCTAGACTTTTCGAAAGCTTTTGACGTCGTCCCGCACAACAAGCTCCTCCATAAACTGGCGTTCTATGGCATCAAGGGATCCACTCTATGCTGGATCAGATCATTTTTGGGAGGCCGGACCCAGCGAGTGGTCGTAGACGACGCTATCTCTGAAGATGCACCGGTCACATCTGGAGTGCCTCAGGGGTCAGTATTGGGACCGATACTGTTCCTCACCTTCATCAACGACATGCCTGCAGCTATAAAATCACACTGTCGACTGTTCGCCGATGACAGTATTGTCTACAAGGAGATCATAGATATGCGAGACTGTGCGTCCCTCCAAGAAGATCTGGACCGTCTACACAAATGGGAAACAGATTGGGGCATGTCCTTCAACCCTTCCAAATGTAACACCATGAGCATTTCTAGGAAACCATCCCCTACGAAACACCCATACTCCCTGAAAGGGGTAGTCCTCGAATCAGTGGATGTAGCGCCTTACCTCGGAGTAAACATCAGCTCTGATCTATCATGGCACTCACAGGTCAAAAAGGTCGCAGCAAAAGCAAATCGATCACTGGGCTTCATCAAACGCAACCTAAAAGGCGCCACAGTTACCACCAAGGCACTAGCTTTCCAGGCACTAGTGAGGCCTCAACTAGAGTATTGTTCCACTGTCTGGTCACCCCATCAACAAAATCACATCTATTCGTTGGAAATGGTGCAACGCAGGGCTGCACGGTTTGTCCTCCATCGCTATGGTCACCAAAGCGTGACGGACATGCTAAACCAACTCAATTGGGAAACCCTTGTCCAACGGCGGCTGAAGGCACAAGCCACAATGATCTACAAGATTAACAACAACCTTGTGTGCATACCGACAACGCAACTAAGTACCAACCGATACAACACACGCAGCATGGTTCGAGGGGGGTACGTCCAACTTCGTACCACGACAAACTACCACAAGTTCAGCTTCTTCCCAGTAGCAATAAGAGCCTGGAACATCCTACCAGCAGATGTCACCAGGTCTACCACACTGGAGCAGTTCAAAGCTGGCTTAAAACAAATAACAATAGATGTCAGCAAAATATACTAGATGGCCTGTGTCTGTTTTTAACCCATAACAACACTAACCAAACCTCTGATCTTTTATTTTCCCTTTCCTGATCTTCTATTTTTCGGATATTATATAACACACTAACTCAGTATGCGCCGGCCATAATGTTCTAAAGAGAAAGAGGCCGTATCTGATGATGATGATGATGATAACCTATATTAGATGAAGAGAACATGGTGTCCTCAGCCTGAGTTAGTTCAATGATATTGAACCTTACTATATGCAACGATATCTTATTGTGGACGTTCTGTGTTGCACATGTTAATTCATATGATAACAGAAGTGGGAAAATAGGTAGGGTTAATCTGTTTAAGTCTGAAATAAAGATGTCCTCTATGTTGACAAACTTGGCCTTTGGACTGTTTTTATCTTCAGATGAACCGAACTGGAGAAACATGACGTTATTTGCATTTTGCTGTGTTTCCTCGCAATTGGGAATATTCATTTTCCTTAAATATAAGAGCTTTTTAATGTATATGAATATTATTTATGGATAAGACATATTTTGACCTATATTTCCAAAGCCAATAAATACGTCCTGGCTGAACCACGTTGTAAACAAAGACACACCCCTGAAACTGGCCAATCACAGTACCAGCTATAGACCATGTGGTTCTATTACGTCATCGGGGATTCCCTCGCTTCGTTCAGCACTGCAAGCGCCATTGATCGCAGGGAGTCTGGCAGAGTGACAACACAGATGTAAGTGAACAATATACCGTATTACACACCGTAACAAGCTCTCAATCATATACCAGAAGACTTGTTATAAGCTGTAAGGTATATCTTTCAGAGATTCAGGATAACAAATCCCATTAGATTTGGTTGGAGAGTTATAATCTTGATTTATTTGAGAGGCCAGGTACTTGTTTTGATGATCATATTATTGATGGCCTACTCGTGGCTGTCGTAGTGTCGAGAGCGGATTGCGCCGGATAGAGAGGAAAACAAACCAACAGTTCAGTCTGCATTCTTCCTGCGGGAACGAGTGTTATTGTTCTATTTACTATGGTTGATGACGTCAATAGATCACTGCCATTGAATTGTACTGGAGAGGTAGTCTCTGTAAAGTATATTAGATCCACACTAGCTGTGTCCTCTAACCAGGTCAACTTCGCACCTTACTAATGTCAGTAATGACGTCTCAGTCATGAACATGTAGATATGTGTGTAAATATGTAGGCAAATACATACACACACACATATAAATGTGTGTATATATATATATATATATATATATATATATATATATATATATATATATATTTATATATATATATATAAATATATATATATATATATATATATATATATATATATATATATATATATAAAAATTGAACATTATTATCATCAGTGAGGTTATAATATATATTATATATATTATAACCTCACTGATGATAATAATGTTCAACGTTATATCCTACGCCTCGCATGCACGTATGCGTCCTGCTTGTTGGCTGACGTTATTGTTTGTCACGTCATCACTGCATGTGAGTATATTGCAAATCAACAACAAACAACATCATGATGAACATGGCAGACCGCTACAAGGGCTAGCGCAACATGGAACTGCTGCACAGTAAACCTAAGGGTGAAGAATTAGGGCCTGGAGGGTAAAGATTCTATCTTATTTGATGATAGTTAAGGGTTCATGTTCTCAATTAGAGGTCCGGGATACTTCGGTTAGGCCAGGGGCATTTCACAGTAATTGGTCAGACCTCAAATTTTCAAAATTGATTTATGATATTCTTTCAACTTAGATAAAAAAGAAAACATTCTACGCTTCATGAATCTCTGATTATTTTTTTTCTGACTTAAGTAATAAGTATATTTGGAGATATCGCAATTTTAATCTGAAGTTCTGTATTCCACAGGGTGCGAACGGGACATTTGAAAAATTGAGATATTTCAACTATATTTCTATACTTTTACTAATTACTTTAACAGACATGATAATGTATGGCTATGTAATCAAGTGATTATGGAAAAATAGCAGAAATGTGGCCACAGTCATTTGATTATTGATATGGTCAGCAAATTGTTGTTTTCATTGATATTTTACCAAATTGAGGTTTGTTCGGTATGATAAAATAAATGTGACATCCCGGTGGGGATACCCTGATGGATGTCATATTAGTATATACAGGTGAACTTGGATATGACGGACCACTGTACGATGGATTTTTGCATATGACGGACAATATGCTTGGTCCCAGTACGATGCATATCAAGTATTCGTCATATGTATACGACGGATTTTGCATATGACGGACCAATTTTTCTGGTCCCATTGAGTCCGTCATATCCAAGTTCACCTGTATATATATATAGATATATATATACATACATATTTATATATATATATATATATATATATATATATATATATATATATATATATATATATATATATATATATATATATATATATATATATATATTGTATATATATATATATATATATATATATATAGAGAGAGAGATCTGATATATATATATATATATATATATGTATATATATATATGTATATATATAAATATATTTATAAATATATATATATATATATATATATATATATATATATATATATATATATATATATATATATATATATATATATATATATATATATATATATATATATATATATATATATATATATGAGTGTGTGTGTGTGTACATACACTTGAGTGATGTTTTCCAGGTGTTCCTTTATGGTCACTGGTGATCTTTTGATTATCCATGTTAGACCTAACAATATATCTGTATGACTGGAAAGGGTCTTACTGCTAACATTGTGTGTGAACAAAGTCACAGTACTGTGACTCAGTAACCGCCTGGGGGGAAGAGTGTAGAAGGGGAGAGCTGGGAAAAGGATTTACATAACCACTTTGATTTACATAACCATGAGACACCCATAGATCAAGGGACACTCAGCTAGAGTTCTGGGAAAAGGTACCACTCCGAAACTGCATCGTAATGGGGTGAGCCCTGGAGGTAAAGTGGTAGCCGATCCGTACCTTCCTACCCATGGCCTGCACAGGCAATTAAGGAGACTTTGATCAGTAAAATGAGAAGTTGGGCTATCTAGATGACTCCCACCTGGGCTGTATATACATGTGTTGTAAATCACAGCTGCACTTGTAGGCCTTTATGTAGTGATATCATATACATGCATGTATTACACACAAATTCTTACCAATTCTTAGGCATGCCCAGCCCTCTCCAAATATTTTTGAAAAATATGTGCTCTTAGTGCATATTGGGGCACTTATGTAAAAATACAGGGAGACAAAACTTGAATATAAAACATTCAAGTGCTCAGGCTTATAATTGATACTAGCAGGCCCCCGTGCACAGCACGGGTTTGGATTCTAAGTCATACTCAGTGAAGCTCAAAAAAAACTGCCTTAACCACTCAATAAAAAAGAACCCTTACTGAACCATTGACGTCGCTCTTTGTTTGTTTGTTTTGTTTCTAGTTTTCAGTCATCACCAGGAACTGTGTGACACAAACACTATTAAAAGTATTATGAAATGCATCAATCAAATGGTGCTCTTACAACTGCAAGGCATCTTGGATCTACGTCAATGTCGTCAAATGTCTACCTGGGGTATACGTCATGGAGGGGATCCCCTTATATACCTTGCTTGCAGCCAGTATGCATGCTATAAATATGAAAGTGCTGCATGTCCGACCCGAGTGCAGCATTGACTATACACTGCAGACATGTTAGCCGCACTTGGCACCACACTATGTGGCCTCATAGTATGGTTGTACACTAACAGCTTGCTGTCTCTCACAACTACCTGGGTTCCCAACTTCCCATGCACATGATAAAGTTGCTAGTGACTTGTGGTCTTCTCAACCACTAACAACGTGCTAGTCGCGGCTGCAGTATGGCAGAAAAAGTAAGGATAATCAAATTTTCCAATCCTACGTCATGTATGATAAATGGCCCCTGCAACATCTCCCTGGTAACTACACCTCGCCAGAAGTTTAATAGAGATGTAAATCAAGTAAATATTAACTCATGTATAGATTCCCCAACCCCTGCACCAACTAATCAAGATACTGAAACACCACCTAAATAATAATAATAAGAGAGAGAGAGAGAGGGTGTGACAACTTTTTTTTAAAAGAAAGGGAGAGAAGATCCCCATAGGGGACAGGGCTCAACGGTACCCTGCCAACCCAAGTAGTCAGGCAGGGCAAGTTGGGCCCATGATCAGAAAGTCCTGCAGGGCGTTCAGTTTGCCAAGCGAATTTGATAGAACTCATGTATAAATTCCTCAAACCCCTGCCCCCACTAATCAAGATATTGTGACACCCAGGGTCTGACACTTAGATTTCAGGCTTGGGGCCCGAAAAGCTATTTTAATAAATTTAGTGGTCAAAAACAGCATTTCTGTATTATTATACTATACATACCATTTTGGGCCCCTAGCTAGTCTAAAGAATCTAGGGGCCCACAGCAAAAGCTAGGGGCATATGCCCCTGGGAAAGACGAACCCTGGACATCACATACATAATGAGAGAGAGAGAGAGATGATTATTAAATTTCACTCAAAACAATTTAGGAGAATAGTCAAGGGGGCAGTCAATAAAGGGGCAGTAGAAAGATAGGGGGCAGTCAATGAGGGAATTGTAACACCACAGCCCTGAGTACACATGCACTAATATTCTGCCTATCAACCTAGTGCTGTATGATGTAGAGTTTTTTGCAACATTGTATACTTTTATAGACAGAGTTGAAAGAGGGGGAGAGCAACATTGTATAATTTCATAGATACAGTTGTACAACATTGTATGAAATACATTGTATCATATCGGGTGGCTGCAGACGTATGTCATTGATGTGACCTGGACTGGCTGCAGACACTTGTCATTGCCATTGGCAACGGACCACTTTTCAAGAATATAGGCATTAAATGCCAAAATTTCAAAAAAATAAAAGCGTTGGCCTCAATTGGAAAGCCAAGGCAAAAGAATCAGGACGGCAGTGCAGCCCACAGAGGCATAACTGCCGAGAAAACCGTATACAACGAACTCAAATTAGCGGTATTAAAATATAGATGTTCATTTGCAAAATCGGCTCCTTTGATTTATCATCTGGTCATAAAGTGACATTTTCCAGTGGCAAATGCCCCTATGTGACCATTTAGGTCAATCCCTGGTCAAGACTATTTTTGGAAGGTACTCTAGACTGTCTAGACTTCAGGAAATTAGTCAACTGTTAACTTGCTTAAACAGTCTGCCAAATTTGGTCAAAACATTCTTAAAAGAAATCATTGTGCGGAAAATATTTTGAGGAGAAATGTTTCAAAGGACTAAACCTACAACTCCTCTGAGTTTCTAATCTGAGAAAATTGTGGTCTGACTGTTTTCCCTTGAAAAATAGGACGCCCAAAGATTTGGCAGATGCTTATTTTGGCCATCTAGTTTCTAAATCCTGGCTGAGACCCTGGAAAGAGGTATGGGTCGATGGGCCATTTCAGGTCAGACAAATTTGTCACTTCTACTGCAGACACCAGCCTTTCACGCAAGGGCTCGTTGTATTCAACCTTTACCACATCCATGCCTGTGAGCTAAAACATTCCCTTGTAATCAGAGAAATTTCAAAAATATCGCTTTGCAAAAATATGATCAACAACTTTTTTGTTGGCACACCATGTAATTCGCATTACTATGCACAGGCATACCACAATCTCAACTAATGAGACCTTTGTTAACTTGAGTGTGGGGTCATGTAGGACGTCCAGTCATAGTCTTAGCCAGCAGGGCGTCTGGGTGTCTTTTTGGACACCCAAACCCTTAAAAAGCATCCCTCAGGACACCCAAAATATTTTGTGAAGAATTTCTTAAAATGTCAATCTCAAGCATATAATTGATTTTTTTTTCATCTCCATATAATTCCCATGACATTGTATTATACAAATATGACATCCCTGCGGGGTTGCTAACATGGTTGTCTACCCCGAGTGAGCATTGTCACCCGAGGGCGTAGCCCGAGGGTGACAATGCTCACGAGGGGTAGACTACCATGTTAGCAACCCCGCAGGGATGTCACATTTGTTTTATTATACCGAACAATACCCCCCTCACCCCCGGGCACCCAAAATCCATGACAAGTTGAAACTTACAAAACTCACTTGGGCAGTGTAATTTCGGAGCAGCTGGTTTACCGTGCTGACCATGTTGGGATATACTACATGTATTTAATTTATCCTTCCTGAACAACCTACCATCTCAACTGGGTTGAGATTTTACTTTTTCCCCTGAATTGAGACACTCGCGCAAGTTGTTCCCAACAATAAGATAATTCCATTGTTGACGGCGGCATTCTGCTGAAGCCTTGAAATACTTTCGCCACGCGCGGGTGCACCGTGCGTGCCATCCTGCACGCACGGTGAGTAGTGACCTACTTTCCCCGCTCGCTCACTTCCACATGTGGGGATCTTGAAAGTATGACGTCACAGTATGGGGTATCTTGAAACAGTAGGTTGCTATTTCACAGCTACTTGATGGCGGGCGCTAATCCTTGAGTAGCGCCCGCTGTCACTGAACCTACAGACACACAGGTTGCTAGCAGTCTTGACACATGGCTCTCATCCAATGGGATGAGAGTATTTTCACGTGAGGTATAATAAATGGATATTATGCCTTATTTTGAAAAAATCATACATGTTTATGGTTGAAATGTGAGTATATTGTGGTCTCCCTCAAAGTTTTGGACACCCCAAAATTTTACAATTGCCAATTTTAGGCACCCAGTTTCCAAATCCTGGCTAAGACCCTGCGTCCAGTGACAGGGTGAAGAATGCAAAAATGGCGACAGAGTAAGTGATTTTAGTGTACTTGTTCACTACAGGCGTATTTACTGTATAGAGTTGGCAGCATAATAAGAGTTTATTTTGGGGTATGCCTCAGGGTGGTATGGTTACACATAATCCCAGATTGGACTTCATAAGCCTTATTGTTGCATAATCTAGTCGTCAAATAAAATGGTATGGACGTTGTCATTTTCCCTTTATTTTGATCAATATTTTCATTTGTTTTGCGCTATCCAGAAATTTAATGTTATGGTTTTCATGCAGGTTGGGTGTCTATGTGCTTTGCACCTATGCATTATATTGACCCTCTGATATGATGGACATACAGACTGTATCCTAGGGAAGTCAGATTACACTCTTTAAGCCCCCTCTGAAGCAGTACTTAAGGCATTTCACCTGGTCAGATTCAGATGCAGGTGGGCACCACCCCAAGGTCAACTGGTCAAGGAAGATAAGGTTGACCCTGGAAAGGGGGGCCACCTGATAGCTACCCTGTAATGGGGTCTGTGCCCGGTAGCTACCCTGTAATGGGGTCAGTGTCCGGTAGCTACCCTGTAATGGGGTCAGTGTCCGGTAGCTACCCTGTAATGGGGTCAGTGTCCGGTAGCTACCCTGTAATGGGGTCAGTGTCCGGTAGCTACCCTGTAATGGGGTCAGTGTCCGGTAGCTACCCTGTAATGGGGTCTGTGCCCGGTAGCTACCCTGTAATGGGGTCAGTGTCCGGTAGCTACCCTGTAATGGGGTCAGTGTCCGGTAGCTACCCTGTAATGGGGTCTGTGCCCGGTAGCTACCCTGTAATGGGGTCAGTGTCCGGTAGCTACCCTGTAATGGGGTCAGTGTCCGGTAGCTACCCTGTAATGGGGTCTGTCCCCGGTAGCTACCCTGTAATGGGGTCTGTCCCCGGTAGCTACCCTGTAATGGGGTCTGTCCCCGGTAGCTACCCTGTAATGGGGTCAGTGTCCGGTAGCTACCCTGTAATGGGGTCAGTGTCCGGTAGCTACCCTGTAATGGGGTCAGTGTCCGGTAGCTACCCTGTAATGGGGTCAGTGTCCGGTAGCTACCCTGTAATGGGGTCAGTGTCCGGTAGCTACCCTGTAATGGGGTCAGTGTCCGGTAGCTACCCTGTAATGGGGTCTGTCCCCGGTAGCTACCCTGTAATGGGTCAGTGTCCGGTAGCTACCCTGTAATGGGGTCAGTGTCCGGTAGCTACCCTGTAATGGGGTCAGTGTCCGGTAGCTACCCTGTAATGGGGTCAGTGTCCGGTAGCTACCCTGTAATGGGGTCAGTGTCCGGTAGCTACCCTGTAATGGGGTCAGTGTCCGGTAGCTACCCTGTAATGGGGTCAGTGTCCGGTAGCTACCCTGTAATGGGGTCTGTCCCCGGTAACTACCCTGTAATGGGGTCAGTGTTCGGTAGCTACCCTGTAATGGGGTCAGTGTCCGGTAGCTACCCTGTAATGGGGTCAGTGTCCGGTAGCTACCCTGTAATGGGGTCTGTGCCCGGTAGCTACCCTGTAATGGGGTCAGTGTCCGGTAGCTACCCTGTAATGGGGTCAGTGTCTGGTAGCTACCCTGTAATGGGGTCAGTGTCCGGTAGCTACCCTGTAATGGGGTCAGTGTCCGCTGGCAAAAGCGGTTATTCTGACCTTTACCTACCTACTCAAGTTGTCTCAGTCAATAGGTAGAAACAAACAAAATTGTATGTTTAAGCTCTTGAACCCTTATGCTGATGGTGGCTAATTTGGCCATTACAAAATAATGCAACAAACTTTAAGATAAATGACTGAAACCCTGGCACATGGGTACTCAACTTAGAGTGCTCTGCGTGAGCTTTCCAATGAATACCAACATGACAAGTTTTAGATGGTTTTCAAAAATCCTTATGCTTTGGACGAAAGTAGCCTCAACATTGGAAGTGTTAAAATTGCCAGAACCGTGAATGACGTGAATCCTTACATCTTAAAATCTATACCAAATTGCAACCCAGTTAATCCCCCTACAGACATAAACAACTTAGATGGCCCCATACTGGTAGAATCCATTTGCTAAGTTAAAGAATATATGTTTTTGGTGGGAAGCCAGGCTTATGTTTATGTTGAAAATGATGGGTCAGTAGTTGCTTATTGTGTTAGCACTTTCCCTACCTAGCTATCTAGATTGTTTCTGGCAAAGTCACCCTTGATTGGTGTCTAGTTTCCACAGATGTTTCCTACATCCTTTTTGCTGGGTCTGGAGGCTGGTAAATAATAGTGAAATTGAAATCTTTTTTCTTTCTTGAACCCCTATATTAATGAGTGGGGAAATAATTCTTGCCTTATTAGTGCTATGAATATGGTTTGTGAAGCATGTCCTCATTCTCCTCTCTTGTATGCTTTTTCAATAAATTTCAATGAATTTCAATTCAATAAATGTCAATAAATAGATTTCAATAAATTGTCCAGGACAATTGTCTATGACAGTTAACAGTGCTGCAAATCGTTGAAAAATTACAGCTTGATAAATCCAACAAATTTTCAATCAATTGTAACTGGTTTTTATCAATGTTAAGATGCCCACTTGCCAGTGTCCATTTATGGCTGATTAATTACCCCTAAATTGTATATGATAAATGATCTGGAACTCATGGTTCGTAGTTATCACAATAATCTTTTATGCATGGTTTTCATTCCAATAAGGCCTAAAGTAAAAAGTTGTTTGTTTCCTGTAAGCCTACCCTAACAAGTTTTTATAATTCAAAAAAATCCATACCCTAAATTTTCTGCCCTCCCAACTAGGCAACTACCAATCAGCATAAAACATGCATAAAACACACCTTTTTGACCAAGTAAATAATGCAAAAAAAAATATTTTTACCGACCTACCTACCCTAATCTATTTCAGACCGTTACAGGAAACAAACAATATCTTTTTCTTGGCCTAAGGCTCCTTTTGAATGGAAAGTGACAGTGAGAGCAGAGAACAAATTTATGTTTAACCCATTCATGCCTGGACAGTTAATTGATGAGTGTCGTCTGGACCTGTCATACTTTTAGAAATAACTTTGAAATGAAGCATCAATTTGAAAAATATTTGAAGGAGATTTTTAGACAGAGTTCTGATGAACGATTCTCCTTCAAAATATTTTCTAAACATTACTTTTGTTAAAAATTTACCACCTAGATAGTCAGTCATTTTTGGCTGCTACAGGCATGAATGGGTTAATGATCGCTCAATCAAAAATGGCAAACCGATCAATTATATTGATTTATTGTCCCAGCTCTTAATGATGTCTATAACCATGACCGTATTTTCGTTTCTGTGCTAGTTCTAGATAAGAAGTGCTATAAATATGAGACTGAAGTCCATGTCTTGTCTAAGGCCACAAGGACACTGATATATATCTAGACTAGGGGCATAGTCCTTGAAGTAAGTTCCCCTCAGTTCACCAACCAGTTAGTACTGCCAAAGACCTGTAGACAGTTAGGGTCCTAGCCAGGATATAGAGGATAGAGATCTCTTTTGATACCTGTCAGTATGTATGTAAGTATCTTTACACAATAATTACAAAAGTCTGCATCATACATTATCATAAGACATTATAGAATAATTTATAAGAAAGAGGAACATGAATTACACAACAATAACTGAAAAGAATAATAAGGTATGTTTAAAGTGACACCACTATGCTCAAGAGGAAAACAGGAAATCTCCATGGAGTAATCAAAGTAATATTATCCACTAAATACTGAAAGAGGTCAAAGTTATGAATAAGTGGGAAGAGCTGAACTGAAGCACTCAGGTGTGCACCTGGTGCACACCTGAGTGCTTCAGTTATAAAGCTATTCTGCACCATCTCTACCTCAAAGCAATTTACCTCACCCTTGGGCTACTTGTATGCATGCCAGAGGGCTTCAGGGTAGATCTTTGATTACCATTGGGCATTGGCTTGAGGTACCCTCTTTAAATGAAGACAATTATTATTATCATTTATTATTATTATTATTATTATTATTATTATTATTATTATTATTATTATTATTATTATTATTATTATTATTGTTATTACTCTTATTAGAATTACTATCATTATCATTAGGATTGTTAGATTTGTTACTATCATTATAATTAGTATTATTGTTATTATTATTATTAATATTATTATTATTATTATTAGGCCTAAAAAAAATAATTGTTTGTTTCCTGTAACCCGACCGACCCTACCATTTCATTGCCGACCCTACGTCTTTTTACCTCCCGTCGTGAAACTTTAAAAAAAAATTAAATTTTTTTTTATTTTTTTTTTTTAACTATGATCTAAACTACACGGAAAGGAAAGCAGGGAAGGTTTAAAGTTGCACAAAGCACATGCAGCACACCAAAGCAGGCATGTCTAGGTTGTGTGTCATCCCCTACAGAAGAAGAAAAGAAAAATAAGAAACAAGTGACAGGAAACATAAGTGACAGGTAACATAAGTGACAGGTAACATAACTGACAAGAAGCATGTGACAATGTTAATTACAAATACACAATGTAATAGGTGAATGAAATGTGTTTTTTCAGCATTTTTCCAGGACACCTACTGCTAAATACAGAAAAAAAAAAAAAAAAAAAAAAGATTTACCTACCTACCTACCCTATTTTTTTTGGAACCGTTACAGGAAACAAACAATTTTTTTTTTAAGGCCTTATTAAAGCTGCAAAATAATAACCAGAGAATTAATTACCAGTTTCTGACAGATGGCCAATTGGGATACCTAGCTGAGAGGTTTGATAGCCCAGGCATTATCTATACTAATATATACTTGGGGTTATCAACTTATTACACCAGGTTAATGGAAAAGTTTGCTTGTTTGCACTTTGATATTTATATCAAACCTGTTTCAAGGTAGGTTGATAACTCAGCAGTCATTTAAGCCATTCAGGCCACCCTAATTTGGTAAGTATATATCTTTGTATGAAACAGAGAATTTTTGAGCAATGATATGAAGAAGCATTGATCAGAAACCATGCAAAAACACCCTACCCTTGAATATTGAATATGCTGTAAACCCATGCTTATTTCCAACATAACCTCTAACCCATGCTCTGACGGCTGTGTGGTCTAAGGCGCCGCCATTGACTGCGCGCTGTCTCTCACCACTGCCTAGGTTCGAACCCTGTCCTGGGCATGTGAGAAAGTTGCTAGTGACTTGGGGTTAGGCGGTGGTTTTCGCCGGGTACTCCGGTTTCCTCCACTACTTATAACTGGCTAGTTACGAATTAGCCACAATTGGCATAAATGTGACGAAAAACAAAATTCCAAATCCTCTAACTAACCCATTCATCTTTAACAGGACCTATTCGAAATCTCACCAGTATCCATGGTAATATTTACGGTGTACTTTGAAATCAAGGATGATGTTATTTAGTAAATTTATATTTTTCATCGAGAGTTGCTGGTATTAATGTTCAGATCAACATAAAGGTTTTCCTTGAAATATTTTCCCAATTATGTTTTTATTGAATGATTACCCTTAAGTTGTCAGGCTGCTTTTGGCTGCTGCACACATGAATGGGTGAAAATCAGGTATATATATATAAATACATAAGAAATTCACATTGTGGACTTTGCTGTTTCACACCTTATAGTGAGATCAAGGTGTAATCACAAATACAAATACGGGCTGGCGGAAACTGGAGTTAATTAATGGGTGCTGGTAGGTTTCACTTTGACACGGAGGGCAATGTTTGATTTATTTGCAGATTTCTGGAATTGGAAAGCAATGTGTACCTTGAAAAGGGAGGCATAGTTTAGTTTTAACCCTAATGCTGCTGGTGGCTAATTTGGCCAAAACAAAATGACGCTGAAAAACTGGAAAACGACTGAAACCCTGGTTGCGTCCTTGTGCTTTGGATGATAGTAGCCTTAGCATTGGAAGGGTTAAACAATAAACATACTTCACATACTATAGAAATGAACATAAATAATGCACAAGGGCCTGAGATATTTCTTTGGTCTTCTTCTTTCTCTGGGTGAAGGGTCCTATTTAGTCCACCCCAGTAAAGATGGGTTGTTCTCATGCATCCTCAGGGTCTTAGCCACAATTTAGAATCCACATGCCCCAAATTGGCAATAGTGAGAATTTTCATGGGAGACCTCTCAGACAACAACCATAAACATGTATTTACTTATTGAGAATTAGGCATTATATCCTTAGGGAACGCAGGTGCATTTACATTGAGGGGAAAAGTTTCAGTTATTTGCTTGAAATTTACCTTTTTAACAGGAAAAATCTTCTTTTAATAAAATGGCATCCTGATGTGTGATATTTGAGGGTTTGAGTGTCCCAACTAAAAGTCAGACACCCTGCTGGCTAAGGCTTGCCTTGATCGCAGGTGTTAACTTTGATATAGCGGCCCACCCTGTTAGAAGGGCTTATTCTCATGCTACCACAAGGTCTTAAACATAATTTAGAAACCACATGCCCCAAATTGGCAATAGTGAGAATTTTCAAGGGAGACCTCTCAGACAACAACCATAAACATGTATTTACTTAATATTGAGAATAAGGCATTATATCCCTAGGAAAGGCAGGTGCATTTATAGAGATGAAAAGTTTCAGTTATATGCTTGAAATTTACTTTTTTAACAGGAAAACTTTTCTTTCAATAAAATGGCATCCTGATGTGTGATATTTGAGGGTTTGGGTGCCCCAAATAAAAGCCAGACACCCTGCTGACTAAGGCTTAATTGCCTGGATAGCAGGTGTTAACCCATTAACTCTCAGAGCAGCCAAAATAGGCCTGACAGATTTGGAAATATAGTACTTACAAAAGCATTTTCTGGAAAACATTTGAAGGATAAATGTTTAGATCAGAAGCCAAACTACAACTCTCCTACAAATATTTTGTGAACTTTCGCTCTGTTCTCAAGTTATTTTCAAAAGTTTGAAAGTAGCAGACGTTACGTTCTAGTTGAGCTCTAAGTTTGAATGAGTTAACTTGGATATAGCGGCATCATTGTGGATAGGTGTTCAGTATGCAGGGTGGGCCCTCACATGCTGAAATATTATATCTGAACTCTCTTTTCCAGGCCGAGCAGTTCATTGGCTGTTCTCTCAAGCGTTAGGAGTGCTCCAATTCTACGCCTGCTGTACCTGGAGTGAACCTTGGAGGTCCTAACAAATACGAGCAAGCTGGGCTTGTCTACAGTACTGCTGAAAGTGGTGTTGTTTAATAGACGGTGAATTTCATGGTATCAAGGTGACCTTAAACGACATCTTCCAGACTCAGGATTTACCGGTGGTGGCAGAGAAGTGATATATATGTGTTTGTATCTGGTGCGGTCAGAAAGGAATACATACGCCTTGGGAACAAACCTGGAAAGTCGTCATTACCTTTAGGCATACTCTCGGGTACCTGTGATAGTGCAATCTTCGAACAGAATTTTCGTTCTGGATTTTTGTTGATCTTGTGATTGGCATTTGATGTCACAGTGGACTTCTCCAGAAATTCTCTAGTGTTTCCAAGGACTGTAAGCAAAATATAAATTCTTGTTGGTTTTTAAGAGAATTCACTTTTGTTGGGTTATATGAGGATTTAAGTGTAATCAGTATCACAACAAAGGTAGTGTCAATGTTAAGTGATTATTTTCTTGTATTTTACAAAGATTATATATACAGACATAATAGCCCTGCCTGATTTTAATTGAGGAAAAATTTGTCAGATTGTACAAATTTCAAATAAGCACTATTGATAATTTCATTTGGATTCACAAAAACAACAAATATTTGGATTTCCTAAGGATCAGATCAATCTTTTTGGATTTCTGGAGAAATCATTTTTGTTGTAAATTCCGAAGATTCGTGTAGAATTTCTGGAGTAATCATATTTGTTGTAAATTACGAAGATCTGCGTTGGATTTCAGAAGAGAAATCGTCTAAGTTTGATCTCAGGTGTAGGATTGTGCGTCGCGGCTAGTGAAATGCAGAATGGCAAATCTAACGGCTATGACGATGAGGAGGACTCTGAGGGCATGCACAGCCTGCCCACACGGTGTATAGAGGACCCCATTAAGGCCGAACCATGTAAACCCGATGCACCTCTGCCCGGGAGCACAGTACTCCGCATGTACAGCCATCCCGGATGCCCTTTCTCACATGTAAGTAACCACGAGAAAAGAAATGTGCTATCGAGGGGGCGCTGTGTCGGTTTGTGCAGTATTACCCAGAATAAGTTTGTACTATCCAGGGGCGCTGTGTCAAGAAATGTGCTATCTAGGGGGCGCTGTGTCAGTTTGTGCAGTATTACCCAGAATAAGTTAGTACTATCCAGGGGCGCTGTGTCAAGTTGTGCAGATTTTAAACTGGGTAACCAAACATAGTTAAATTGTAAAAGTTTTAGGCGTCCTATTTTTCACCTAGTTGTAAGCTTCATATTTTATTTTTTTCCAAATTTTCTGCAAATTTCATGTGAACTCATGCATTATTCCTTATTTTTTCCCCAAATTATCAGAATCTTATAAAATTTATCACGTCAAGTAACTCTAAGCATGGAAATATAGCCATAACATACTTTGAATTCCTCTTGGAAAAAATGTCTGGAGCCATGATAATTTAAAAAAAACAATACTCATGAATGGCGCAAGTTTTCAAGAAATATTTGAATAGGAGTAATTGCTCTGGTTTTGATTTACATTTTGCATCTAGATATTTTCATTAGGATGCATCACAAATGAAATGACCATAATGTTAGACCTTTCTAGGCAGCTTCAGGCATGAATGGGTTAATTTTGGGAACTTAGAATTTAAATGAATTAAGTTAACATATTTATAGCTATAGTTTCCCCAAAAGGCCCGTTTTCTCTTTTTTTATGGGGGGGGGGGGGGGGGGTTGATATTTTTCTAACAGAAGCATGTATTGCATAAAGTGTTTGAAAAAAAAAATGTTATTCACAGCTTCAACACCTTTATTTCCAGTATTTCCCATATTTCCAATTGATCCTTCATTCTCAATTGAATTTTTGCCAAGATCTAGAAAACAATATTTATCAAAAGGAACCCTACCCTTAGTGACGAATGTGAACATTTCCAACTGAACAAAGGGTTGTTTATGATATGGCAGTTATTCAGGATGTTGTGGCACCAGCCTCTGAGGTGTTTGACCGATTTCTGTATAAATTATTGGTGCGTGCAGTGTCCTAGATTTTCGCTACATGTGACAAACACATGCAACGGGGGCGGGAAGCACCAGCTTGCTGAGTAGTAAAGATACCTTGTCATTGTTTACCTTATCCACGTCAGGAATATAACAATATTGTTGATCTACCTGACCCCCTTAGTATGTAAAGCTATTAACTGGCAACAGCTTGCTGTGTATTAGGACAAAAAAAAGAAATTGTTTGTTTCCTGTAACGGTCCGAAAAAAAAATAGGGTAGGTAGGTCGGTAAAAAAAACTTTTTTCATTATTTTTTTGGTCAAAAATGTGTTTTATGCATGTTTTACGTTAATTGGGAGTTTGGAGGGCGGAAAAAACTTTAGGGTAGGGATTTTTTTGAATAAAAACTTGTTAGGGTAGGGTTACAGGAAACAAACAACTTATCTTCAATCCAAATGACAATTTCTTGAGAAACTCAAGTATTAATGCGTAAAGATCTCCTTCCTCCCCCCCCCCCCCCCCCCCTAAATAAAAGAAAATTGCTGTAGGTTTATGGGCATTTGACTTAAAGTTGTTGTTCCCTTTGTGTATATAAAGCCCTCTTCAAATATTGTTCAAAAATCACTCTTTAGAATCAATGGATAAGTTCTAAGGTGTGAGGGTATGTTTGCGCTCCAGTTCTCTAGCGATAGATATATATATCAAGTTCTTGGTAAATGGAAAAGTGCCCTTTCAAGATAAAAGTACTATCTGGCAGCCATCAGGCTCTAGTGTGGTTTGCTTTAGTGCAATTTTAAGGTCATTGATTCCAAAAAACCCTATTAAAGTTGTTCAGTGTAAGCATATATTATTCATTCACTGTTTTTTTGCCCATTGGACTTGTTTACCCGACCCTAAAGGTGCACTTGGTTCAGACATGTTCAGATCATGACCCACTTTTAAGGTCACAAGAAGCATGTAGACTTCATGTGCTATATGATTAGGGGTCAAACAAACACCCCCTTAGGTGAAAGTGTGTAACATATGTGATATATATATATATATATATATATATATATATATATATATATATATATATATATATATATATATATATATATATATATAAATATATATATATGTATATATATATATGTATATATATATATATATATATACTTCAACATATCCATGATTAAAACGTGACATGTACAAGTAAGCAAGTCATTAATGCTGCAAGCAGCGCATATTATATGTACATTCTAAATAGCACTAGCTATGTTTATGTGTAAATGTACTAGTTTACCCCTTGGGTCCCATTTATAATATTATCCTCAGTACCCAAAAGTAGGATTTTAAAAATTTAGATCAGGTTCTAACACTGCTTTATTGTCAGTCAAGTAGCCACTTGCAGGTGAGCAAGCATTGGAGGTATATTTAACCCTTCCAATGCTGAGGCTATTTTCGTCCAAAGCACAAGGATGCAAATATTTTTGAAAACCATCTAAACATGGTCGGGGTTGGTAATCATTGAATAGCTCTCACTGAGTACTCTCAAATGAGTACCCATTTGCCAGGGTTTCAGTCATTTATCAGGTTTTTTGCACCATCTTGAATTGGCCAAATCAGCCACCAGCAGCATAAGTGTTAACCCTTTATGGCCAACCATATTGAATTATAAGATGACAGACAGCTGAGTGGAGCAGGGAGGCCTAAAAATGAATGTGTGCAGTGAATTGTGTGCAGGGTCTTAGCCAGATTCTAGAAACTGGGTGCCCAAAATTGACAAAATTTGTAAAATCGCCCAAAATTGACAAAATTTGTAAAATCTTTGGGCATCCACTGTCCATATACAATGTCTTGAACATTATATTAAGGTGAGAAATTGCTGATATGATATGATATGCCGTTTATACATACTTGTATATTGTCAAATACCACCCAAGTGTCATATAGAGCGTGAAGGGTTAACACAATGGAAGCTGAAAGCTAAACAACTATGCACTCTATTTTTTGTTTGTATCATTTGTATCTAGGGAAATTGACTAAGATTCATACTTGAGTATGTTCACATTTGGGAATCCTTGGTTTATAGAGTATATGTCGCCAGCCACATGAACTCCCTATTCAGTCACTCAATCATACTTCAATTTTCAGAGTTTGTTTTACTATTGCAAGTATTTCATTGTTACCCACTAGTGCTGCATGGTACTTAAGGCCTAAAAAAAAGTTGTTTGTTTCCTGTAACCCTACCATTACAAGTTTTTATTCAAAAAAATCCCTACCCTAAAGTTT
>OZ012700.1:10872429-10874929 GCA_963942565.1 Maea johnstoni | reverse complement strand
TTTAGACAGGCAAATATTTCCATGAAGAATTTTCAATGTTTACTTTTTTGGACTAATATTCATATATTTTTGTATCAAACCATCTGCTAAGACATGGCTGAAATGTAAATTGGCCTTTTTTAAAAGATAGGCTATAAAATGTAGTTGGTATAAGAATAGGGATGGGGATCGTTGAGAATTCTACGGTTCGATACGGTTCTCGGTTTTGCTTCTACGGTTCGGTTTTATCACGGTTTCCTAAACGGTTTATTAATGACATTTCTTGGATACGAAACTACGCAATGGAATGCGTGGCTGAACTTGCCTGAACTGGAAAGTTCTGGTAAGTTCCTATATACTAGCTCCCTGGCCACTTTCTCTACGCTCAGAAGGCTTCTGAGCATAGTGAAAGTGGGCAGGGTACCAGACTTTAGAGATGGCTGTTTGATCGTCGCGCTTGGCAGACATTGTGAGGCCAGCGAGGAGGTAGGTGCTGACAGTTTTATTATGCCTCCAGGAACCCTGTGCATGCATAGAAAACCGAACCGTGTAGAGGGAGGTCCGGTTTTTGACTGGTTAACCGCAATGCTCAGGCCGGTATCACATATGAACCGGTCCCCGGTCCCCATCCCTATATAAGAACTTGAGGAAGCTGACTAACCGAACCTGGACTGACAGAAATATTCTTCTTAGACCTAAAAGAAATGTTTGTTTAAGATTGTAATGCAACCCTAACAAGTTTTTACTTAAAAAATGCAACCATAAAGCTGTTTTCTGTTCCCCAACTCCCATACTCCCAACCAACTTAAATACAGGAGTAAAAAAACTGCATTACAACTACAGCTGCCATGATACACTCATTGTTTGAAAAAAAACACCTTTTTCATAATTGTTATTCATTCTGACTATTTAATACAGGAAACCAACAAGTTTTAAGCCCTAAGAATCTTACCCATCTATCCTACAGTAACCAGCCTATTAGAAATGAAGGAAAATTCTACCCCATCTACAACCAAAACAAGACAATAAATGTGTATACTAAATGTTTATGAGAGTTATGGTAGTGCAGCTGTTGGGTACTTGTATTGATTATTTTACTATTTGTCGTTTATATAAGATGTATGGTTTGTAGAGGTTTATGTGGACGTATATAGCGGTCCTTAGGGCTACATACCAAACTTCTTGGTTCGTTGTCAAACCCTCTCGTTGAGTTGTATTGTACCTGAGGCAGGAGGACTCAGCATCAATGGCATTCAGCCAGGTGTTATTTGATATGAATATGATATGAATATTTTTTCCACTCTGGTGAAGTGTACTGCTGTATATGCCCTGTACTTGCTACACGTCTGTGTTAACCCTTTCCTCCGTCTCACTTATCTACTCTGAGTTGCTCTCAATCCAGGTTTAGTTCTGTGTTTATCCTCAAGGGGGACCCACTAGAGCTGTGTTTAATAAACACACAAGTCTGTGTTAACCCTTTCCTCAGTCTCACTGATCTACCCTGAGTTTATTTCAGTACATGTTTAGTTCTGTGTTTATCCTCAAGGGGGACCCACTAGAGCTGTGTTTAATAAACACACAAGTCTGTGTTAACCCTTTCCTCAGTCTCACTGATCTACCCTGAGTTTATTTCAGTACATGTTTAGTTCTGTGTTTATCCTCAAGGGGGACCCACTAGAGCTGTGTTTAATAAACACACAAGTCTGTGTTAACCCTTTCCTCAGTCTCACTGATCTACCCTGAGTTTATTTCAGTACATGTTTAGTTCTGTATTTATCCTCAAGGGGGACCCACTAGAGCTGTGTTTAATAAACACACAAGTCTGTGTTAACCCTTTCCTCAGTCTCACTGATCTACCCTGAGTTTATTTCAGTACATGTTTAGTTCTGTGTTTATCCTCAAGGGGGACCCACTAGAGCTGTGTTTAATAAACACACAAGTCTGTGTTAACCCTTTCCTCAGTCTCACTGATCTACCCTGAGTTTATTTCAGTACATGTTTAGTTCTGTATTTATCCTCAAGGGGGACCCACTAGAGCTGTGTTTAATAAACACACAAGTCTGTGTTAAACCTTTCCTCAGTCTCACTGATCTACCCTGAGTTGATTCCAGTACAGGTTTAGTTCTGTATTTATCCTCAAGGGGGACCCACTAGAGCTGTGTTTAATAAACACACAAGTCTGTGTTAACCCTTTCCTCAGTCTCACTGATCTACCCTGAGTTGATCGCGGTACAGGTTTAGTTCTGTATCAATCCTCAAGGGGAACCCACTAGAGCTGAGTTTGATTACACAGCAACCTAAGAAAACTGTGCTGCCATCTAGAGCTTGAGGGAGATGTCCAGTATATGTAGTACTTGGTGGTGGCATCATATCATATCATATCTCTGAGGCTACTTTTGTCCAAATCACAAGGATGCAAAGATTTTTGAAAACTATTCAAACCATGTCAAGTTGGTATTCATTGGAAAGCTCTCGCTGAGTACTCTCCGATGAGTACCCATTTGCCTTGGTTTCAGTCATA
>OZ012700.1:10847429-10867429 GCA_963942565.1 Maea johnstoni | reverse complement strand
TATATATATATATATATATATATATATATATATATATATATATATATATATATATATATATATATATATATATATATATATATATATATATAATGTGTGTATACTCACACATACACACTGCAAATTTTGTATCTAAACCTTGCTTCATTGCTTGATTATTTACCAATTGATTTTTATTAAATGCAATTGTGCTCATGTGCATGTGCTTTAATCATGATTTTTCAAAAAATTTAAATAAATCTTTTCACCTGTATGTGTAATTTTTCATTCCTTTATTTCACTTTAATGTTCAAATTTGCTAAAGGTAGAACATTATTAGATTATACGTTCATTCCATGTATACAGCTTATAGTAAATATTGCAAAAGATTGATTCTGTATTTCATGATCACAACTCAATATTTGATATTATAAAAGACATATAAAGCTTAACTTGATTATTTATATTTTCCATGATAACCGCATAATATTCAATATTGCAATAGTTGAAAAAGCTTGATTCTGTATTGATCTCGTGATTACAGCTTAATATTTTAATTCACAAAAGGTAGAAAATGTTTGATTCTATCATTATTCCATGATTGCAGCCCATTTCTAGATATCCAATAAAATAGAAAATCTTTGATTCTATATCCATTCCATGATAATAGCTTATATATGATTATTGAAATGACACTGATACCGGTACCAGTACCTATTAACAATATCCAACCTATGATACATATATATATGATTCCTGACAGCTGTGTGTTTTACTCTCCAGGGTGTCTCGGCGTTCTTCTCGCTCCTACACGCGGGTGAGTTTACGGAGGAAGTGGAACACAACCTCCTGAATGAGATCCGCTGGCTGCAGTCCTTCATGCAGGCCAACAATTCCTCCTTCTTTCTACAGCAGACCGCCGGCATGGCAGACTTCTTCATATGGCCATGGTTTGAGCGCTTGAGCATGTTGGCAGAACTTAAAGGTACGTCTCTGCATAAGGCCTAAAATAATTGTTTGAGTGCTTAAGCATGTTGGCCAAACTTAACCCCTATGCTGCTGGTGGCTAATTTGGTCATTACAAAATGATGCAAAAAGCAAAAAATGAGTGAAACCCTTGCACATGTGTACTCATCTGAGAGCACTCAACAAGAGCTATCAAATGAATACCAACATGACAGGGTTTAGATGGTTTTCAAAGAGTTTTTCGTCCTTGTGCTTGGGACGAAAGTAGCCGCAGCATTGAAAGGGTTAAAGTAGTTACGTCTCTTTGTGAGGCCTAATTGAATTGTTAGAGTAGTTAAGCATGTTGGCTGAACTTAAAGGTACGTCTTTGCGTAAGTCTTTGAAAAACTGTTTGTTTCCTGTAAAAGTCCAATAATCTGATCTGGTAATGTTAAGGGTTGGATACCGTTAAGAAGTACTGGTATTGCTATTGTTATACCTATTATGCTTCAGGCAACAGAGTTGAAAATAGTTCTTTAAAGTATAGTTTCATATTTAAAGATAAGGAATTCCATATTACTATATGCTTTGGTAAGCAAATGAATTTTAGGAGGTGCTCAACCAACTGTAAGGCTGGTTTAACCCTTATGCTGCTGGTCGCTAATTTGGTCAATACAAAATGATGCAAAAAACCTGAAAAATGACAGTGCTCAGCGAGATCTTTCCAATGAATACCAACATGACAGGGTTTGGATGGTTCTCAAAAGTTTTAGCGTCCCTGTTCTTTGGATGAAAATAGCCTCAGCATTGGAAGGGTTAAAGGGTCAATGACCATAATATCTTTTTGTTAGCATATGTTGGGCTAGTTATTTATAATCTGGGGATTAATTAAGCACGCTTGCTGTAATCAGAGATATGTGCCCTAGGGGAAGTGCCAGACAATACTGCTGTTTCCGGGAATCTCGGCCCATAATATCTCTATTGTAAGTATAGGTACAAAGCAAGCTATTTAAAGTCTGGCTGGAATATACGCTTGAATTGACTTATCTGCCACATGAAACTCTCCACACAAAAGCAATTTGCTCTTTGATTAAGGGAAATTTTTGAAGTTAGCCATGTTAACCTATTAATGCTTAGGTGTTCCTCTAGGATTTGTTGTCTGGTACAATATTACTTTTGACATTAATTTAAAAATTGAATATTGTTTTCCAAAATATTTGAAGTAGAGTTGTTGGCATGGTCCTGATAAAAATTTCTCCGTCAAATATTTTCCCAACTATGCTGTTGCTTGAAAGATTTCATTAAAATGATCAGGCCGTTTTTGGCTGTTGTGAGTATTAATGTGTTAAATTCAAAATGATAAGGTCCCTTGGAAGCAGTATTTTTCGCAATATCGTTAATAATTGTATCATTAAGGAATTATTGGTATAGCATAAATTGCAAAATCTTTTAAAATGCCATTTCCTTATTGGGTTAACTTTAGGAGGGATTCGTGTGTTTTTTTTTCATCCCAGCCAGATACCTTTTGTGTAGTATTTGTTGTTGAATTTAACTAGTGTGATTCCTGTTTTATATTTTAAAGGATATCAACTCGATCCGGTAGAATTTGAGTCAATCCTTCCCGTTTTATATTTCAAAGGTTATCAACTCGATCCTGTATAATTTGTGCTGATTTTTCCCGTTTTATATTTCAAAGGTTATCAACTGGATCCTGTATAATTTGTGCTGATTTTTCCCGTTTTATATTTCAAAGGTTATCAACTGGATCCTGTTTAATTTGTGCTGATTTTTCCCATTTTATATTTCAAAGGTTATCAACTGGATCCTGTATAATTTGTGCTGATTTTTCCCGTTTTATATTTCAAAGGTTATCAACTGGATCCTGTAGAATTTGTGCTGATTTTTCCCGTTTTATATTTCAAAGGTTATCAACTGGATCCAGTAGAATTTGAGCCGATCCTGAGCTGGCTGGAGAAGATGAGTAAACACAGCGATGTGGTTGCTTGCAAAATGAAACCTGAGACATTTTCCAAATACTGCTTGGAATTCAACGCGAACACGTCGCTGGAGGACTATCACGACCATATTAGGAACACGGTCCTCGACGACAGCTGTTACGAGAACCACCAGTGAACAATTGCAGCTTTTTTCACACAATAAAAACAATGAAGTGAACATAAAGTCGAAAATGAAGACTTGTGGAGAGACAGAGCTTTTTAAAAAAAATTTAATTTTTTAAATTTTTTAAATTTTTTTATATTTTTTATTTTTTAAATATTTTTGAATATTTTTTATTCAGTTCAGGGAGACAGAGCTCGCCTCAGTGTCTAGATGGGGCAGTGATTAGGAGAAATGGTGGTCTAGATTCTAGGCTGTTATTTTGACAAGTTGGTCAGTCTAGGCAGATTAGTGTACATTTCTCTCACCAGGTGGATAGGATGACCATATAGTGCCATCTATAGGCCATTTGCAGTACTACACTCTGGCACCACACATTAGAGGAGGACCTTTCATGGACTGGACACCTAGTCTAGGAGAGATAAAAAAAGGAACCTTGGTTTATCCTCAGCTCTTCTACCATTTTAGGATAATATTGACAAGCCAACAGCTTACTCATTCATGCTTGATGCAGTCCAATATAACTCGATAATTTGGTGATATCTTTTTCACTGAAGTGCCCCTGCCTTACCACGGTTTTGTCCTTAGCTTGAATTCCTAGTCCTCAAGTCATCGGCAACTTGTCACTTGCCACAGCTGGTACTCTAACTCTGGACCTTGTTCAGGGGTGAGACACGGTGAGAAGGCAGTGCACAGTGGACTGCTCAGCCTTGGGAGTGGCCCCCTCAACTAGGAGTCATCTATTCACTATAATGAAACTACCTTCTTAAAGCATTCTTTTTATAAAGTGTGAATTGCATGGCTGACTTCAAGGGGCTGCACAAAAAGAAAAGCTATCAATTTTTGTAAGATCAGCATCATCCAGTGCACTTGTTGGTCCTATTGTAAATATCTCTGTTGTGATAAAAACCTTTGATAGGTGAATACACACACACACATATATATATATACTGTAGAACAGGTAAAGTTCGCGTGTGCGATTATTTCGCGAATACGCGAACTAGTATTGCACTCGCGAACTTAGCGCACGCGATCAATTATATACATGGTAACGCTACCCACCGCTGGAGATGGTGGCGCGTCGGTCGGTAAATTCCACTCCTAGACGGTCGAGGTTTAAACAAAGAAAATACGTCCAATAACTTCCCAAAGCTATCATAATATGATGCATTGGTAACTTATGAATAAGTTACCAATGTATCATAACATAATTTGCATTCTTACATGTGAAATATCTAGGATACCTGGGCCAATCTATGGATCTCTTAAGAGAAACAAGATGGCTGCCACCATTGTTCGATAGACTCGGACAGGTGTTGCGATGGAAACATTTGATAATTATCAACATACATTCATGTGTATGTTGATAATTATCAGAATGATGGATATTATAAAGAAATAATTATCTTGTTCCTATTCGAATTGAATTGTTGCCAATTTACTGTTTACGGCAATACGTGTATTTGCAGTTGATTAGTATATACCAGCAAAGCGTGATTCTCACTAGTAGCCGGTCCGAGGCTGAAACGAAACAAAATACGTCCAAATACTTCCAAAAGCTATCATAATATGATGCATTGGTAACTTATGAATAAGTTACCAATGTATCATAACATAATTTGCATTCTTACATGTGAAATTTCTAGGATACCTGGGCCAATCTATGGATCTCTTACGAGAAACAAGATGGCTGCCACCATTGTTCGATAGACTCGGACAGGTGTTGCGATGGAAACATTTGATAATTATCAACATACATACATGTGTATGTTGATAATTATCAGAATAATGGATATTATAAAGAAATAATGATATTGTTCCTCACTTGAATTGAATCATTGCCAATTTACTGTTTACGGCAATACGTGTATTTGCAGTTGACGAGTATCTATATATACCAGCATAGCGTGATTCTCACTCGTAGCCAGTCCTAGGCTGAAACGAAGGGGAATACATGCAACAACTTCACAAACTCATTATAATATGACACATTGGTAACTTATGAAAAAGTTACCAAGGTATCATATTATAAATGGCATGTTTACCAGTCCAATTTTGTTGAAACTTCTGCCAGATTATAGTCGCAAGATGGCCATCGAATGTTTGCATTTTTTAGATTACTGTTTGGTTCAATAGATGGCGCTAAAGAACATGCTCACACGCGAAATAAAGTACACGCGAAAAAACGAAAAATCGGCTTTTCGCGAAATTTTTGTAGCGCGATATATACCTATTCTACAGTATATATATATTTATATATATATATATATATATATATATATATATATATATATATATATATATATATATATATATATATATTTATATATATATATATATATATATATATATATATATATATATATATATCATGTGGCAGTAAACCTCTATGTGAGTACACTTGATAATTTGTGTAAAAATCGGCTTTTCGCGAAATCTTTGTAGCGCGATATATACCTATTCTACAGTATATATATATTTATATATATATATATATATATATATATATATATATATATATATATATATATATATATATATATATATATATATATATATATATATATATATATATATATATATCATGTGGCAGTAAACCTCTATGTGAGCACACTTGATAATTTGTGTACCCACATCTCATATTGTGAACATAACATCACAGTTATTTTGAACAGTTTTCCTGCAACATAGTTTCTAAGAGAACATCTCTCGAGGAAACCGTTCTATTTGCAAGAGCATATGTTTCACATAGTGCAAACTCTGAACTTGAAGGGTTTGGAAGTCTCATTTTTGATCCATTTAGGAAATCCATATATGAGCCCCTCATTATGTGAACATCGACCCTATCTACAGCAACCCAAAATTTGTTTTACACCTTGTGCCTTTTGTTGATAAGTCAATCCATTTTGCCATAAATATATATAATTGGGAATGTTCCCTGATCCCAACCAGTGTATGAAATAAAACCATACAACAACACATTAGGGGCATTTGTTGCTACTTATGCAAAATCTGTATAATACAGTAGTTTATCTGGTAATTATAATCTACCTATCATAGCGTCAAATATTTTGCCATAGATGTTGAATTGTGCTCATTGCTGAAGTCCGATCAGCGTATGTAATATCATTGTACATTATCAATATGAGGTATTTGTTGGCACATATGGATGAATTATACATACAGTAATGTTGAAGATGATTTTATTTTACATAAATATAGAGTAAAATTCCAAGTTGTTGGTATTGACTTGGGGATATTCCAGCCTATGTATATATATTGATTGAGAAACTGGCATCTATTAGGGGTAGAAGTTCTACTGTTTGTGGTGAGGCAATCCTAACTGTTAACTACTAATGGTATTTCACTTAAGCTCCCTAACCTCAGACATATAGGGACCAAGGAAAAATGTACAAATTACGCATACCTCAGATTTTGTCCATTTTAGGATAATATTTACATGCCAGCAAGGTAATGGCTTGATATTTAGGGGATATCTTTTTAACTGAAATGTCCCTGCTATACTTCTAATGATATTTCAGTAAACTTTGCTAACCTTAGACGAATAGGGACCAAGAAAAAACGTCTGAGTTACCTGCACCTCAGATTTTGACCAAGGTAGGCAAAGAATATTTCAGATGCTTAGAAAAAGCCCCTTTTCTTTAGAGGCCCCTTTATAGATAAAAAGCAACATTGCAAACCTAAGCGCATTCCACATCAACTCCTACCCACCTAGCTAAAGAGAGCATGTGTTTCTCTAAAATCCTCTACCATTATCACAAATAAACATGCGTATTACTCTTTGTTATGTCTATCCAAGAAATAAAATCAAAACTATCGAGAAAAACTTGATTCATCTCCCCATATCTAAGTGTATATATATATATATATATATATATATATATATATATATATATATATATATATATATATATATATATATATATATATATATATATATATATATATATATATATATATATATATATATATATATATATATATATATATATTGACTCTTGTTCTATCTGATCTTGCACCATATACTCTATTGAATCTTTTTTTTAATTGGAATGACAACGAAATCAAATTTTTGGGTAAAGACAAACAGAAATGTGAATGTTTGACCTTTTAAAACTTTAGGCAGTATGCCATATGTGTATTTTCCCTATAAAATGGGTGTATTTTATAGGGAGAATTATGTTCAAGGAATATCTGTTCATAGCAACTAGATATTTTTATTTTTGTTAGTTATGAGGTAATGATGTGAAATTATTTTCTTCTCCATTAAGACATGCCAATCAACATAATCTTTTAAACGTGATATTGGTAAAAAGTTTATTGATTATGAAATACAAATCTGTAAATAGTTCCTCAAGGTAGTCTGAAAGAATGCTTATTTGATGAATGTGATATTGATAACGAATAACAAATGTGTTTGTGTCATTTTAAAAACTATCTTTGGAGTCAATATAGGTGTTTTCATTATCATATATAGGGAAAATTCATAGAGTGATATAAAGCTATGAGGGGGAGCACAAAAAACATGGTACAAGAATGTCAAATATATAATCTCTTTTAAGTCTCTTATGAGGGGTTTCACAGATTATCAATTTTAGTCAACTTCTTCATGACTTGGATTTGATTTTAAATGGGAATATATTTGTTTATTAAATACATATCTGCGATGAAATGCCACCTTTTTACAGTTAGTTGACCTCATATTTCTCCCATTCCTGCCTGTAGTGACCATGAATAAAATGAGTCTTTTGGTGATATTTTTTCTTATATAAAGTTTTTTTTACAGAATTGTTTAAACAAGAAATGTTGATGAAAATCTAACCTACAATTTGCTCAGCTATTTTAAAAAGTGCCATTCATCCAGAGGAGAGTTATAAAATTAAGTTTGAAGCGAGTTAAACTAGTTAAGCACGATGTGTGGTGGCTAATTTGGCCAATACAAAATGATGCAAAAACCTAAGAAATGACTGAAACCCTGGCACATGCGTACCATCTGAGAGAACTCAGCAAGAGCTTTCCAATGAATACCAACATGACAGGGTTCAGATGGTTTTCAAAAATACTGACTTTCTAAAGTTGTTCTTGTTGGAAAGATATCACCTAAATAGTTAGGCGTTTTTGGGTGCTACTGGCATGAATGGGTAAATGAGAGGATATGTGGTATAACGCATGAACTAAGTGAACAGGTCAAGTCAGGTGAAATAGGTGAAAATGAAGTAGGAAATTGAATGTGATGGATAGGGATGGGACGATATACCGATAATGAGATACATCGAGGTACATCACCTAGAAGATACTCGAGGTACACAAAGGACTGCTATATCGTAAAAAAGATACTCCACATATATCCATTCAATTGATAATATAGATTTTGTTGGTTATCTGACAACTGGCTTCATCCTTGCAATTAAGGTTGTGTCTTATGTCTGGACAATAACAAAGTGAAGCAGCAACTCCAATGAAAGGAAAGGGATATACACAAGGAACTAAGTCTATCTAAAAGACAAAAGATTAAGAGTATTAAAGACCATAAGATATTATGTGTAACAGTCAAATACTATTCTGATAGGTGATTTACGCTAAAAATTGTATCGTGTATCGTATCGTGACCACTGTATCGCAATACGTATCGTATCGTGAGCAAATGTAATGCCCACCCCTAGTGATGGATGCCATAAATGCTAAACGATGGGGAATGGGGGCGTGAGATTATAATCTATCTGCATCTGGCGTACATGAACTGGTTAGACAACTTTGATCACAAGTTGTTAAAAGGGATTAATACCTTAACCCTTACAATGCTGAGGCCACTTACGTCCAATGCACAAATACGCAAAGTTTTTTGAAAACCATCTAAACCCTGTCATGTTGGTACTCATTAGAAAGCTCTCACTGAGTACTCTCAGATGAGTACCCATTCGCCAGGGTGTCAGACATTTTTCAGGTTTTTTGCATCATTTTGTATTGGCAAAATTAGCCACCAGCAGCATAAGAGTTAAAGTGTTCACAATATGATACAATATCAATATTTCCTTAACGATTTGATACTTTTTAACCGTACTGCCTGCGTCCCAGGGACCTAATTTTATGAAATTTGCACTGTCAGTTTCGAAAGTTTCTGGGAGGCAGGCAGTATCATTAGAAATATTGTTTAGGTGTAGTATCTTTAAGTAAATATCAATATATTATTGTATTGTGAATATTTAAAATTTGCCAATCCCTAATTGGGACCAAATATTAGTGTCTGAGTTATCAGACATACTGTTAACCTAAAAGAAGATAGGAATGATATGGGACCATGGTCTTAGCCAGCAGGGCTTCTGGGTGTCTTTTTGGACACCCAAACCCTTAAAAAGCACCCCTCAGGACACCCAAAGATTTTTGTGAAGAATTTTTAAAAATGTCTATCTCTTATATTTGAATTTTTTCATCTCCATATAATTCCTATGACATTGTTTAAGGATATTATGCCTTATTTTGATAAATTCATACAATCATGTTAATGGTTGAAATCGGAGTACATTGTGGTCCCCCTTAAAAAATTTACAATTGCCAATTTTGGGCACCCAGTTTCTAAATCCTGGCTAAGACCCTGTATGGGACCAGTGCTTTTCTCCGGGATACATAAAAATCCTAGGTAGGTGAGTTGCAGTTAAGCGCGGTTACCTGTATTTCTCAATAAATGCTTTGCTCATCTGTTATTTCCATTGTACTAACCCTGATAATAACTTCCCTTTAGACAAGTGGATTTGAATGATTCATTGTCGGAAAGTAAATGTAAAATGAGCATGCCACATATCAATGTCATCTTGGGACCCTTCCAATCCAGGGTTTGACTTTTCCAGGGGCTCATGAGCGTATGCCCCTAGAATTCGCAATGGGTCACTAGGCTTGTCACACTAGGGGCCGAAATTAGCATGTTATTTTATAATAACCATAAATCCTCTTTTTGACAACTAACTTTGATCAAAAGATCTTTTTGGGCCTCTAGACTGAAACCGAAGAGTCAGACCCTGCTAATCCATGGCATGGTATGAACTTTTTCACATGCTTTCCTTTGAATAAAGTTCATTCTGGCATGATTAGTACTAATAGTTTGGGGAAAAACGGTCAATTTGATTGGAAGAATGATATTTCCTGCATCCAAAACGATCATGTAGCAGACTCGATGATGATTGTGATATTGTTAATTTTGCAGCATTTTAAGGTGTCCAATGAATGGTGTTTTAGATGCAATGTTTTGTTGAGTTTTTTGAATATGAAAAAAAGGTGATATGCTATTCAGAACCACATCAACAATTGCCATTCTGATACTTAGTTACATTTAAATATACCATATTATCCCAAGCTCATCTGTCTAGTAGGACAAATGGCATGTATGAGTTAAAACATTGTCCCTATCACATCTTTTAACATGTACAGCCTCAAATGTGATATTGTAAATTTTGCTGCATTTTAACCCTTATGCTTGCCAATACATAAGTATGCTAAAATCCTGAAAAATTATTGAAACCCTGGCAGATGGGTACTCAGCAGAGAGTACTCAACGAGAGCTATCCAATGAGTACCAACATGACAGGGTTTAGATGAAATTCAAAAATCTTTCCGTTTTTTGTGCTTTGGATGCAATTAGCCTCAGCATTGGAAGGGTTAACCCTTATTCTGCTGGTGGCTAATTTGGCCAATACAAAGTGATGCAAAAATACTGAAAAATTATTAAAGCCCTGGCAAATGGGTACTCATCTGAGAGTACTCAGCGGGAGCTATCCGATGAACACCAACATGGGTTTAGATGGTTTTCAAAATTCTTTCTGTCCTCGTACTTTGGACGAAAATTGTCTCAGCATTGGAAGGGTTAAAACATTGTCCCTATCCCATCTTTTAACATGTACAGCCTCAAACGTGATATTGTAAATTTTGCTGCATTTTAAGGTGTCCAGTGATAGGTGTTTCAGATGCAAATCCACCCAGATCTATGTACATTATGGCTACTTCAAGCAAATAAACAATGCAATAATGAAAGAAAAAAAAAGAAAATGTTTAGTCGTTCCTGCTTCCTATATGTAGTTTATTTTATATACTTTTTCTATACTTTTTTGCTTAAAGCCGTCCTCATTGCTGTCTTGTTAGTAATAAGAAAAGTGTTTTATGTGTCACGACACAATTAAGTGTGCTAATAAAAACAGCACAATGCAACACTATACAAATAATGCTTAGTAATTAAATTAGGTCTCCTGTCCCAATATTTTTATATATATATTTATATATATATATATATATATATATATATATATATATATATATATATATATATATATATATATATATATATATATATATATTACAAGAGAGGAGGCCTAATCCTTTGCAACGCATGATCTCCGTTGCTGCACCTGTTTGCCTAATTCTGAGTTGGCAGTTTGGTGGACGAGTGTATCTAGATGGTTCTTAACGTAAATTAATTTCAGAAAATTAAACAAAAAGGTGCTTTTGATGCTGATTTTTTATCCTCAAGCACGGCCGGGTGTGGTATGACCACCCGGCGATATATAGTACAACCGATATCAAACTTCTGCTTCCACAATGGGGTTGCACTGCAAGGACTTTGTTGGTTGTCCGGTGGCAGAAGCACGCACACTGTAGTAGCGTAGCTTACCCGGGTAATCAAAGGGAACCTGGGCATGCACCGAAAGGGTTTAGGCGGCATGGACACAATGGACAATGCCTGCATCGGCGCTAAGAGCGTACGGACACATCCCTTGGGAAAACAAAACATTCAAAGGTTGTGCGCTTAGAGAGAGAGAGCATTTGAACAAACCCAAACAATTCAGTAACATGCATATTTGAGCTTACAAAAAATTCGGACTTTTCTATAGTTCCAAAAAATGTTTTCCATACAGCAAGTATATTAGCTACCCGGCTTTAAATAGATGCAATTTGAAAGCTATCTTTATCAAAATAAATTGTGAAGGAACTTAATGTCTATGTATATTTTATAGAACCACCTCATGCCCATACCTCACTTTGGGTATGCTTGGAATTAATCCGTGTTTGAACGAAGATTGTGCCTCCTTTGGAATATGTTTTCCTTCAACAAATAGTATTGTTTTTACATTTCTTTAACAATCATAGCGTAGCAGCTCAAAGAAAAGCCCATTTGTTTTTTTTTATCTATTTATCATTTTTTGGGGGGAGGGGGAGGATATCTACATAAAAGTATCATTTGGAAATAATTTGTGGGTAGAATCATACCAAAATGCTTACTGTCCAACTCATACACATTCTTTCCACGTTTTCTTTCGTATCTGGACTTTATTCCCAAAATATTTCATTGATAGCATATATATATATATATATATATATATATATATATATATATATATATATATATATATATATATATATATATATATATATACAAATGTATATATATGATTACATTTAGCACCTAACCTGCGGAACTTAGATCAATTAATATTCATGTGCAGCTTTAAAACAACATAGGAAGTTACCAACAGACGTGTAAAGTGTACTGAATTCCGCAAATTGGTAAAATAAAGAATATTTCTTTCAATAAATGTTTTAAACTATTTACGATTTTGACAAATTTATATATGAACTGACCACATTTATTCTATCAAATGACTTGCAAAGTTTAGTTGGCCAATTATGCTAAGCAGATTAATGTGTTGCACTTTTATTGAAATTGAATTATTGCCAACAGAGAATCCAGCGCAGTGAACGATTGCGAGCTTTCTCTCACGACATTCTTCAACTCCAATTAGGTTGGGGTGCGTGATGAGAATGGCAATGGGGGCTATAAGGGTATGTAGGTGGTGTTCGCCGTTTACTACGGCACCCGTCACTACGTATCCCTAAGTGGCAGAGGAGAAAGCAAGCAAAGCTACGAATTGTTATATCACAGTTCGTGTAGAATGCATTAGAGTCTACCATTCAAGTGTAAGAGGTTTATACTTTTATATCTAAATTCTTACCTGCTCACATTGGAAGCTATCTCCAGGGCTTGCTCTGGTCACCCAAAAGGTAGGCTCTCATTTGGCAGTCTCTCCCTATGGAAGATCCTTGCGATGATCATAGCGGAGGGTCTACTAAATGTAGCCTCCAAAATTAAAAATAGACCGTGGTTTGTGTGATCCCCGCTAGGGGCCGCACTGATACCGGTCATGACGTCACGGTTGGCGCATGCGCCTTCATCCTCTTCTCTTTTGGGCGCCATTGCTCTGCCAATCGGTTTTTGAAAGCTCTCGGAAGTTTACGCTCGTTTATGCTATAAACTCGAGCATACAGTACAGACGTACAAGCGAGTATAACAGTGAGACCATTATACATCGCTGGGACAGGTAACTTGTCGGTATCTCTGTGTTTCCCTGTATATTTTGTCTTGTTTCCATCTGACCTTCGACGATGTCGTCGGCCAGCGTGTATAGCGTCGGTCCCGCGGCGGGACGACCTTCTCAGATTCGGTGTGGGGCTTCGCCCTGCCCGAATTTCACCACTCGCCCTGCTCCTGACGTTTCCTGGATCGCACACGGGTGCTGCTCTCGGCACACCCGTTGTGACAGGAACCATACCTGCACTGTGTGCGAATCCTGGACGGAGGAGACCTGGGTGGGATTCGATTCTTGGATGACCAAGAGAATCCAACGGTCTGAGAGGGATGCGGCCTATCGGGCCCGCAAAACTAAAGCACGCAGAGAACGTTCTCGTTCTCCGCACTCTGACAAACCTTCAGGTTTGCCATTAGAGCGTGGTCGAGCTAGGACTCGACGTACCGCACCTGCGGTAACTCCCGCAGCTGCGGGAAGTGCGGTAAATACCGCAATCGCGGGAGATGCGGTAAATACCGCAAATGCGGTAAATCCCGCAAATGCGGGAGATGCGGGAAATCCCGCAATCGCGGTAACATCTGCGGTAACCTCCGCAACTGCGGTGACCTCCGCAACCGCGGTGTCAGCCTCTTCTACCGCATATACGGGGAAGAGATCTGCGGGAAAATCTCCCACTCCTGAACACAGGAGGAGATCTCCAAGGAAGGCCATGCCTTCAACTCGTCTTCGTGATGAGTCACCCCCAACGAAGAAATCCCGCGGGACTGCTGCTCCTAGCAGAAAAAAGGGGGGGGGGCACAAAGAGTGGTGCCTCAGAGGGGTCTTCTGGCCCCACTACTAGGAGCAGCACCCGGAGGACTGCTTCGGCAGCTGCTGCTACATCTGCGGTGATCACCGCACCTGCGGTATCTCCCGCAGTAGCAGTATCTCCATCGGTTGGGCGTACTCCAACAAAGGCTGCCTTGAAGTCATATGACGCAGCCCAGGTGGGAGTCGCCTCGCCGATGAGAGACCCCTTGTTCCCCGAACTCGAAGCGGATCCACTGGGGGGTGACCCCTATGTGGACCTGTTCGGAGAGGACTCTGAAGGGGAGCACATTCCCTGTGGCCAGCAAGAAAACATGGAGAAATTGTTTGAGCTGGCAGGGCGTGTAGGTTCTCAGGGTCATGGCCTGGTGGAAGAGGACTTGTTTCCCCCCCCAGTCCTGACTCTGGCTAATCAGCCACAACCACAGCCGACACCGAATGTACCTCCGGTGTTCGACATAGCGACGTTAGTGGCGGCCCTGAAGGAGGCAAATCCTCCTCCTCCGCCTCAGCAGCCAGATATGACACAGTCAATCTTGGCGATCACCCAGTCGCTTGTGGCGATTTCTCAGAAGCTGGATAAACCAGCTGCCCCTGAGAAGAGACCGAGATCTCCCTCTTTGTCTCCATCGAGGTGCTCACCTCCTCCGTCCAAGAGACCTCACCGCCGTGAGGCCTCTCCCTCGCCTACCAGGATGAGGTCCGGCCGGTCGTCACCGGCATCTTTGTCTCCCGGTCAGTTCTCCGACCAATCGGATGATGAAGACGACGATCACTTCGATGATCAAGTCGAGGAGGTCTTCGACCCCTGTGGTCTTCCGCCTGTAGAGGCGTGGTCTGAGCTCGATCGAGAGCTCTTGGGCGCAGCTTCCGACAAGCCTGCGGAACCTGTGGCTCCCCCTGAGGTGCCTCCGCCACTTCAGACAGCCGCGACGGCCTCCACGTCCACCGCTCCGGTGACGTCGGTCTACGCAAGGCTGGGTCCGCCTAGGGATGGGAGTGGAGATCACACGATCCCACCACACCCTGACCTTACTAGGTCGTGGCGCGAATCCTGGGAGGCGCAGGATTTTAAATTTTCTCGCCCTCTGGAGTTCGTGCCCGTTCTCCATGCACTTGCGAAGGTGCTAAAGTTCTCCTCACCACCATCCGCTTCTCCTCCCCCGGAGGAGTCGGAGTTCAGTGTCTTTGCCACACCGACCTCACGTGCGGTGGAGGCACCAGCGCTATGGGCCCGTGACGGGGTCTCTAAGATAGCGTGTACTGTCGACGACAGACGGGTGGTGAAGGAGGCCGGGTCCTTCGGGGACTCTACCCTCGCGCGTTTCTTCCCTCTTGTCGAAGAGGACGAGACCTTGCTTAAGGTCCTCGAAGTGGACGCCGAGGTGACAGAGTACATGCGATCCACCTACAAGTTGGATTGGGATCCGGCGAAGCCCTTTGGACCGAAAGGACCACATCCGGTGACCAAAGAGGCGGAGAGATTCGCAAAGCAAGTCGAATCGACTTCATCTCTCCTCGCGCGCCTCTCGATATATTTGCAGCGAACTCAAGGGTTCATTTCTGCAACTATAGTAAGTAGAGAGAAAGAGCGCGCTGCTCTCCTCGCGGGGTTGACGCCACCACCTATGCCAGAGTGTATGGTGGACGAGACACTGCCCGGGGCCGTGTCTCTGGCCAACTATTTAACCGCAGCTATAGGACGCATCTCCACACGCCAGAAGTTGGAGGCGGGATTTGACCGTCGCATCCGATTCTTATCGGCAGCTCTGGCGGAGAACAAGAAAGTCGTGCCCACGATGGCCAGACTGCGTCTCAGAGAGCTTCCCCTGACAAAGGGTCTCATGTTTGCGGGCCAATGGACCCAAACAGTAGAGTCGACCACCAAGACCCAACTCTTGAGTGTGTCACAGGCTCAGTTAGCCCGTGACCAGCCCTCGACCTCGAAGCAATCGGGGGATCGTTTTCGGATCCCCTTCAAAAAAGGCAGAGGCTCGGGCGGCAAGCACAACAAGAAGGGTAAAAAAGGTGGTGGAGGCTCGAACTCCTCCTCGTCCGAAGGCGGTGGAGGTAGAGGTGCCGGTAGAGGCCGTGGTAGGGGTCGAGGTGGAGGCGCCAAAAAAGACGCTTACTCCACCTATAACACCCCAAAACCAGCCCCCAAAGCTGATGCAGAATGATCAGCTTTGTCCGGTGGGGGGGCGATTAAGAGCGTTCGCCCACCTGTGGCCCCTGATTACGTCGGACCAGTTTGTACTGCAGACTGTAACCAAGGGCTACAGGATAGAGTTCACGGGGAACCCCCCAAGAACAAAGGAGCCCCGCTGCACCCCGATTCCTCGGAATCAGGCGCGACGTCAGGACCTCGAACGAGGCCTGGAGTCCATGCTCGAGAAACGGGCGATCAGGGAGATTCCCTTCCACGCGGACATACCGGGGTTTTACTCCCCTATCTTTCTGGTGGCCAAAGAGTCGGGCGGTTGGCGCCCGATTCTCAATTTAAAGGCGTTCAACAAATTCGTAAAGCCCCTATCCTTTCGGATGGAGACGCTACGAACAGTGATGGACTGCCTGGGAGAGGCCCACCAGCAGAGGCTAAAGACCTCAGAGCATTTGAGGGACTCCTCAATGTCAGAGACGTGGGCAGTCTCTATAGACTTAAGAGACGCCTACTTTCACGTCCCCGTAGCTCCCGAACACACACGGTTCCTCCGCTTTGCCTACGATGGCAGGGCGTACGAATTCCTGGTGCTCCCGTTCGGGCTCTCAACAGCACCTCGGGTGTTCACGAGGATTGTGCGAACCATCGAGGCGTTCCTCAAGATACAGGGTGTAGACATGCACCAGTATCTAGACGACTGGCTTCTGAAGAACCAGTCAAGGTCGCTTGTGGAACGTCAACGCGACCTCACACTGTTCTGGGTGACAAAACTGGGCTTCCTCGTAAACGAAGGAAAGTCCCAGTTGATACCCACACAGTTCCCAGCATTCCTGGGATCGACCCTCGACCTCATCAATATGCTCGTTTTCCTGAGCGAGAAGAGGGTCATCAGAGCGTCGCGACTGGCATCCTCGCTCCTAGCACGGAGCCCTCAGCCAGCGAAAACTTGGCAGAAGCTCTTAGGACATCTGTCCAGTCTGCGCGAGTTAGTCCCCATGGCGGTGACACATACTCGTCTGATCCAACTTATGCTCCACAGTCAGTGGACGCAAGTCTCGGACAGCCCATATCTCCGGATATACCCCAACCACGAATCGCTCAGAGAGCTGGAGTGGTGGGCATCGCGGGCCAACCTGACGGTGGGCCGGCCGTTTCTCAGGCCAGATCCGACTATGACGATAGTCACGGATGCCTCGATGGAGGGCTGGGGAGGTCACCTAGGAGACTGGGTGATCTCAGGTCAGTGGCCGCGGGCTTGGGCCAAGCACCACATCAACTGGCTCGAACTGCAGGCAGTATGGCTGACTCTGCAGCATTTTCTGCCTCAGGTACGGGACACTGCTGTGGATGTCCTTACGGACAATACCACTACAGTGGCCTACATCAACAAGGAGGGTGGAACTCAGTCCCCCACCTTGTGCTACCTGGCACTGGACCTGTGGGCCTGGTGCAGGCAACACGGGATCTACCTGGTTGCCAACCACATATCGGGAGTCAGGAACGTCCTGGCGGACGCCCTGTCCAGGGGGAAACACAACCACCCCACGGAGTGGTCCCTCCACAAGACAGTGGTTCGGCTCATATTCGAGCATTGGCCGACTCCCCATGTGGATCTCTTCGCGTCAGAGAAGAACCACAAACTTCCAGTGTTCTTCTCAGTGCGCCCCTCTCAGACGTCGAGCGGAATAAACGCTCTGACGCAGAATTGGGAGAGTCTGTACGGGTACGCATACCCGCCGACCAACCTCATCCCGAGGGTGTTGAGGAAACTGAGGCTGCAGTGGTCAGCCCGGATCCTCCTAGTAGCCCCGTTCTGGCCCAGCCAGCCGTGGTTCCGTCAGCTGACCAGCATGCTGACAGACCTTCCGCGAGTGATCACACCCAAGGACAACCTCCTGAAGAACTCGGTCACGGGGATGTTTTACCCCAAACCGGACAGAATGAGACTGGCTGTATGGCCGCTGTCCGCAAATCCTTCGTTGACCGAGGCTTTTCGCAGGGAGTTGCAGAGACGGCAGCCAGGGCCAGGCGAGAATCAACTTGCCGGCTTTATGATTCCCGTCTTCTCCACTACCGACGATGGTGTGTGGAGCGAGGTGTGGGTCCCGCTGAGGCCCCTGTAGCGGAAGTCGCGGAATTCCTGAATGGCCTGCGGACAGTGAAGCATAAGGGGAAGCCCTTAGCTCCGTCAACCATTGCAGGATACAAATCTGCTATCGCAGCCATTCATAGAGGTTTTCCGGATGGGACAACTGTGTCGTCCAACACGGATTTGTCGACCCTTATTAAGGGTTTGTTTGTGGTTTCCGCCAGACCAAGGACGCTCAATGAGACTTGGGATCTCCCGACGGTACTCAAGTACCTAGCGGGCCCTCCCTTTGAGCCGATTCACACGGCACCATTGAGGTCGGTGGCGGTCAAGACAGCTTTCCTACTGCAGCTGGCTTCGGCCAGGCGAGGAAGCTGGGTCCATTCCTGCAGGATAGACGCATGTCATCTGCGGTGGGAAAATGGAGGAGTCCGTCTTCTCCCATCCCTCCTATTGGACAAAAACCAGTCGGTCTCGTTTACTCCTAGTGAGGTGTTTCTCCTCAGCCTGAAGGAGTTCTCGCCAGACGACAAAGTACATTGCCCTGTCCGGGCCCTGAAATGGTACTTGGAATTAACCAAGCCCTTGCGAGGGGATGAAAAAGCCCTTTTCATTCGGTCAAGGGAGCCTTATACTAAGGCTACCAAGAGTACAGTCGCTGGTTGGGTCAAAGAGGCCATAGCGGGGGCGTTCTCGCACCTTCCTAAGGAACGGAGGCAACGCATGGGCATTAGAGCCCACGACACCAGAGGGGTCGCAACTACTTGGGCTACAATGGCCGGAGTGCCATTTGAAGCTATTATGGATGCCGCAGCCTGGAGCCGGCCGCAAACTTTTGCGCAGTTCTATCTTAAAGATCTTCCTGCAACAAAAGGCAGGTTTAGTAGAGCAGTGCTGGTCACGGCTGGCACAGCTTCTAGGAAATAGAACTGATCCTTCCACAGCTTTTCTTGGCGGTGGTACTCTGCTTCCAATGTGAGCAGGTAAGAATTTAGATATAAAACAGGAAATTAGAAGTAATTTCTTTTTTATAATAAATACTTACCTGCGATCATTGCCCACCCTTCTGTATCCTCCCCTAGAATCCGTTCTTCCATGATGGTATTTAACGCCAAAAATGAGAAGAGGATGAAGGCGCATGCGCCAACCGTGACGTCATGACCGGTATCAGTGCGGCCCCTAGCGGGGATCACACAAACCACGGTCTATTTTTAATTTTGGAGGCTACATTTAGTAGACCCTCCGCTATGATCATCGCAAGGATCTTCCATAGGGAGAGACTGCCAAATGAGAGCCTACCTTTTGGGTGACCAGAGCAAGCCCTGGAGATAGCTTCCAATGATCGCAGGTAAGTATTTATTATAAAAAAGAAATTACTTCTAATTTCCTGATCTGTGTTTCCTCCTCTAACCTACCCCATTAATAATCTTAGCTTTAAAAAGTTGTAAATGAGTCTGTAAATCATACCGAATGACAGAAATTCATAAATGATATCTTTCAACAGGAATAACCAAATTAGGACGGGTGTAAA
>OZ012700.1:10814929-10842429 GCA_963942565.1 Maea johnstoni | reverse complement strand
CTCTTATATGTCTATATTTTCGGTTACAGATGCCTGTGATCAGACGCAATATATCAGACGCAAAATTTCTGGAGGAACACTGTCTGGGTTCACAGGCCTGCCATGTGGTCTATTAAGGCATTGCCACTGACTGCTATCTGTCTCTCTCTACTGTCTGTGTTAGAATCCTACCAAGGGCATGTGAGAAGGTTCCCAGTAACTTGGGGTTAGGTGGTGGTTTTCGCCAGGCACTACAGTTTCCTCCACCAATTACAAGTGGTTAATTGGGACTCGGCAGCAATATGGCAGATAAAGTGACTAAAACTGAAATTAAAAAATATCAGGACACACGCATATTTTTGTACTTACTGAACAGGCAGTTGGGAGTCCAGCGTCAAATCCAGCACACACTTTGAGATTACCATCTACTTCATTATCAAAACTTTCCTTGCGATTGCACCTCTCTGTGCTCCATAACTTCATCTTGGCTTCACGCAGCATCACAGGCGAATCAGCTGGAAAACCACATATAAATCCATCATTACCACACATAAATTCATCATTACCACGAATACTGTATACCATGTTAATTTTGCGCATATAAAATAATGTGCTTGACAGGTTGCTGTGTTTGATGCGCAGTCTAATATTTGTGTACTGATTTTGAATGACAAACTATCATAATAGAGTATTGTACGATACTAGCACATGGATGGGATGTCCAAATAATGGTGAGCAGTTTAATAAATTTGGACTCCAGGGATGCATTAATTAGTATGCATTAATTAAACTACAGCAAAATTAACACTGTAAACAGTAAGTCAAAATGTGAATACGATACATCATCGCATGTAGGAAATAAGTGTGTGTGTGTAATTAGTGCGTTTTTTGCGCCACACAAGATCCAAAAATCTATAAGATTAGTTCAGTATTCAGTCGCTAGGTGGCGCCATATACATTGTTTTGAAAGGAAGCAAATTCATTTCTACAGTGTTAAGGGGTGGGAAGGGCGAGAATAATTAATATAAAACAACTAGAATACTAGAATGTTAATCTATATTAAGAAAATATCATTATTATTCACTCGGATTGCAAAATATACTAAATCTAACAATGAAACTATTGAAGGCATTTTTAATATGGTGTGTAGCAAAGTGGCCCCACTAGGTCACTGGTACAGAGATAGTGGCCAGTTCATTGTCTATGACAACCAGCCTTAAAGTAGCTTTGTTTGTATTAAGTTCACCAAGCTGTCTAGGTCACTGGCAGCAGCAAGTGACCGGTCTGGTAGTTGGCTATGACAACCAGCCTTAGAATAGCAGTGGTTGTACTCAAGCAAAGCATTGAATATCATAGGTAGTTTAGTTCCGAAGGTGAACAATAGATGGCACTTTTGGAATGGTGATAAACGCAAAAATAAGATGTAGCAAAAATCTGGAAATGAAAAAAAACGCAAACATTTATGACGCACTTATTACCAGATTTACAGTATTCGTTTTATATGGAAATATATAGAAGCAAGTGAATTTATAGGCCCTTTTTAGTCAGTGTTTTGGAGACTTACCGCCATCTTTTATTAGTCCCCAGCCGGTGAGGAAGCAATGTGAGGTCAGGTCGAACTGCTGGCCAGGTGTAGGCATGCAGGCCAAACGCACGTAGTCATTGAGCGTGACTGGCGAGCTGAGCTTCATCATGGCAATGTCGTTAGGAAGGGTCTTACTGTTCGTATCGTAGTTCTCATGCACCTTCAGGTATGATACTTGACGTAATTGACCATTGCTGCCCGGGTACTGGCGGTTAGTGGCCCCAACCAACACTTCATATTCAGATGGGTCCTTGCTAGAATATCAATGTAATAAATTACCATAACTAACACACCAATATCCATATATATATATATATATATATATATGTATATATATATATGCATAATACAGCGAGGCAGTAGAGTAGTACACACGTTTAACAAAATCATAACTTGTTAGTCAAGACCGAGCTTCATTGTCAGCATAAAGGGACTAAAAACTGAAATACCAAATGCAACTCAAATCAATTTGCATCATTTCAAGCGACAAAACTGCTTACCTCTCGATACAGTGGGCCGCTGTGACGATCCACTGTGTGCTGATGAGGGTGCCCCCACAGATGTGGTCCGCATTCTGTCGCAGCGATATCTGGTAGGGGAATTCCCCCTCCTGTGCCAGCTGACTGTTAATGATGTAGGGAGACGCGAATGTGAACTTATCGGACTTCGTGCCGCATTCTGTAATGGTGAAAGAATATACTCAAATTGATTAACATCTCATCAAATAAAATGTATTATTATTGTAATTATTATTATTAGCTTTATTATTGTGATTATCATTATTATTATTAATAGTATTATTATTATCATTATCATTATTATAATTATTATTATTATTAATATTATTATTTCATTATTATTATCATTATTATTACTATCATTATTGTTATTGTGATTATCGTGAATATTATTATTATTATTATTATTATTATTATTATTATTATTATCATTAGTAGTAGTAGTAGTAGTGGTAGTAGTAGTAGTAGTAGTAGTAGTAGTAGTAGTATTGTTATAATCATTATTATTATTCTCATTATTAATGTTATTATTATTATCATCATTATTATTATAATTATTATTATTATTATTATTATTATTATTATTATTATTATCAGTAGTAGTAGTAGTAGTAGTAGTAGTAGTAGTAGTAGTAGTAGTAGTAGTAGTTAGTATAAGTAATAGTATTAGGAGTATCATCATCGTCATCATCATCACCATTATCATAATCTACGATATTCATGATGGGTGTTGGATATATTGAGCAACTTGTGATGATGCACCAAGTATGATATCAACATTTTATTAGGCCTGGCTGACTTTGGTATAATGCCACCACCACAATATATACTGGGTGTTAAATAGTGTTAATGTTCCTCTCAAACTATAGATGGCAGCACAATTTATTTTCATGGGTTGCAATTTGTTATCAAATATTGGACCCCCTTAAGGATTAATAGAGAACTAAAGCCCGTTTCCCACATCTGCGAATTGAAAGTACGACCGCACAGCAATTGGAGCGAATTAGAGATCGCTGCGGTCGCTGTGAGGTTGAAACGTAGATCATTACGTCTCCGCAGACGGTCGGTGCGCGTCGCTGTTGCCGAGCTTCTGTTGCGATTTTTTAGATCATGCTTAAAAAAATCGCTGTTGCAAATCTAGGTCACTGGATCGCTAATGGTCCGCAATGCACTCGCTGTGCAATCGTTTGGGTCATTGTGATGTCGCTGTGTCCTCGATGAGGTCGCTGTGATATCTTAACAATCGTAATTAAACTGAAATTTCGAGCGTGGGCCGTAACGCTCTTTTACGATGTCATAACAGTAGCACAGCCAGTGCACAGCAACCCAATAGAGGCTGCACAGCGACCACAACGAAGGCACAACCATTACATAGCGATTAAACAGCAACCGCAAAAAAAGTCACATGACAACCAAATTCGATGACGTAGTCAAAACGGCGATTGACTACACAAGGATGCTGATTCTTAAAGTTACCAAGAGGAAGTGGGGGTTTAATGCCCATGTCCAGTCAGAAAATCGTCTGCTCGACCCGCTTTTACATATGGGGCGCAACTTGAAATTTGCGCCATCGTTATGAGATCGTTGCAGTCGCAACACTCTCTTTCCGATCGCTATGCATACGCTGTGACATCGCCATGCAGTCGCAACGATCGCTGTGCACTCGCATTGGTCGCAATGCCATCGGTATGTTGTCGTTGTTATTTTATAAATACATCGCCCCTCTTCCGCTACGATGTCGTTATGCTATCGTTCCACTCATTACAGACTCGTTAATCGATCGTAACACTAACCGATCTGGTCGCTTCAAACATTAATTGGGTCAATTTGTAGCGACATCCTAGCAATCTATGGAAAATTCCAAGATCGCTACGGTCGCAACACAAGATCGCAGATGTGGGAAACGGGCTTAACCCTTCACTAAAATTTACTCAGGGTAGATCAGTGAGACTTGGGATAGAGCCAGTTAACGGACTTGTGGCAAGTGTTCATTTAAGTGGTAATATTAGTTACAACCTGTTGCTCAAGTGCCGTTGCCTCATGTACACTCGAAGTCATGCAAATCCTACTAGGCAGGGCATGTGGGTTACGGATGACTGAGGGTGGATAGCATGCCGGATTGCACTTTCGAATGGGGTTTAACGAATTTATCACCTGCTCATCCATGGTTGATAATGATAATAATAATAATAATAATAATATGTTTTTATATATATATATATATATATATATATATATATATATATATATATATATATATATATATATATATATATATATATATATATATATACATACCCATTGTGTCTGCTCTTACCTATATTTGACGTTCCCGCATCACCAGTACCCACACATTGGGTACTAGGATAATTGCTACACGACACACTTATACCGTGTTTAGACAGAGTAGAACTGCACTGAGCCATAAAACCTGAAACAAAATATAAGGACTGATAATTTACGTTTGTGAAATTAATGTCAACACGATGGGTTATGTCCTGGCATGATAGGAAAGCCACAGGACACTGATGTGCAAGATTCCATGCGTTATATGCAGCTGATTGCTAAAAGTCATTTACCATGCTTTTAAGGTTTGCTGAGGTGACATACCAAAATGAACTTTGAATGGCAAACAATATTCTTGTAGTCAGATTGCAAATTTTTCGAGCTTAGCAAGTCTTTTTGGCATGCATGCATGTACATGTATGTGTATGTTTGTGCGAGAATGAAAGGGTGACGACCATTAAGAACAGTGTAATTGTCAACAGACTCCTAAGTTAACCAGGTCTCTCGGTGGCTTATACTGTTATTCTTTTGATTACGATTTTCTTTATCTTAAAAGATCATATTTTAGCAGTAAAAGAGCAGCCGGGCAATTCTTCAATTTTGTTATTTGATTGCTGTGTTTGGCCTCAAATCTCTCTCTCTCTCTCTCTCTATATATATATAAATATATATATACATATATATATATATATATATATATATATATATATATATATATACATACATATATATATATACATATATATATATATATATATATATATATACATACATACATACATACATACATACATACATACATACATACATACATACATACATACATACATACATACATACATACATACATACATACATACATACATACATACATACATACATACATACATACATACATACATACATACATACATACATACATACATACATACATACATACATACATACATACATACATACATACATACATATATATATATATATATATATATATATATATATATATATATATATATATATGAGCATGTTCCTGTATTGGCTTACTGTCACACAGAGATTTGCACGGAGGCAGCTTCTGTGTTCCTGAGCATTTGGGCAGTAGGAGTGAGCAGGCAAAAAGCCGCCTGTACTGATAGGTGCACTCCTTGTCCAGGTCCTTGACCAGACCCGTCAGCTTCTGTGATGACTCGTACTGGTTATTGGTGGCCGCATAGCTTGGGAAGAGAGTTGTTGTGTAGCCAAGACCAACGCATTCCGGAACATCGATAGGCTGGCAAGAACCTGGAACAGCAAACATAGGAAACACGTAAGAATAAAAAATTTAAAAGTCAAGTTCTTGTTCAAATATGATTTACTGTACAATGATTTACAAAAGTTAGTTAATTGACGTACCAAACAAAGAAACTGTACATCACAATGCAAACATATTTCATCTTTATTACTGACATTACAATCACGTTTTTATAATAAGATATTGACATAACCTTATTATTACCACATTTACAGTGTTGGCTACCACTATTATTTGTTATCCCATCTTCAATTATTTTTATTCTTTTGTTGTTAGATTGTTTATTTTATTAGGCTAATTGATTGCAATGCCAGTATCGATTAATGATAAACATAATCAGTTATCTTCGAATACAAACATTTGAATAATGTTATAGGAATACACTATGCACAGCGAATGAGGAAATTGCTTTACTGCATTTATCCGAAATCCATGATGTATGTATATTCTATATATATACCTTGGTTAGGGTTGTAACATTTTGTGGGGTCTGTCGAGTCCGGCAGAATGTTGCAGTCCACATTCTGCAAAGCTGCAGCTGAGGTAGTGCATTTAGTCTTGAATTCTACAAACAAACATGTCAAAGCTTAGTGTAATGGTTCATATACAGCGCACCTTACTTAGATATGATATGCTTTATCATAATGGAATATGCGAGTTGTACACTACAATTGTACACTTCAGTTACAAAAAGAAGTACATGCATTTATTATACCTCACGTGAGGATATATACTCTTATCCTATTGGATGAGAGCCATGTGTCAAAAATGCTGGCTACCTGTGTCTCTGTAGGTTCCTTGACAGCGGTCACCATTCGACGTAATGACACCCGTTGTCAAGGAACCGAGAATTGTAAACCTACCATTTCATGATTCCCTCTGTTGTTGAGGACGTCATGCTTTCAAGATCCCCACGCGTGGCGAAAGTACATGTTTGTCAAGGCCTGGGCAGAATGCTGCCGTCAACAATGGAATTGTCTTATTGTTGAGAACAACGATAATGGAATTGTCCTATTGTTGAGAACAACGATAAAGAAAATAACATTGACCTTTCATCGTAGCTTTTATGAGTGCTTAATTAGCAGTAATGGCAGCACCCCAACCAGCAGGCCGCTTTAAGGAAGTGGGGGAGGAGGATATCACAAGACTGCATGGTATGACGTTGTTCGGTATAATAAAACAAATGCAACATCTCTCTGGTGTTGCCAGCATGATTGTATGCCTGAGGAAGCTTTGTCACCTGAGGGCAAAGCCTGAGGATAACAAAGCTCCCGAGGGGGATACAATCATGCTGGCAACCCCACGGAGATGTTGCATTTGTTTATTATTATACCTCACGTGAGTATACTCTTATCCTATTGGATGAGAGCCATGTGTCAAGACTGTTAGCAACCTATGTCTCTGTAGGTTCCTTGACAGCGGTCACCATTCAACGTATTAGCACCCGCTGTCAAGAAGACGACGAATTAGCACCTGTTGCCAAAGTGCCGTTTCATAATTACCTATATTGTTGAGGACGTCATGCTTTCAAGATCCCAACGCATGGCAAAGTGTGTCAAGGCCTGAGCAGAATTCCGCCGTCAATAATGGTATTATGTTATTGTCGAGAACGACAATAAGAAATAACATGCGCGAGTGTCTCAATTTTAGAGGAAAAAGTGAAATCTCAACCCAGTTGAGATGGTACATGGTTCGGTATAATAAAGCAAATAGGACATCTCAGCATGGTCAGCACGGTAAACCTGCTGCTCCGATATTGCACTGCCCAAGTGAGTTTAGTAGGTTTCAACTTGTCATGGATTTTAGGTGCCCTGGGTGAGAGGGGGGGGGGGGGTTGTTTGGTAAAATAAAACAAATATGACATCCCTGTTGGGTTGCCAACATGATAGTCTACCCCTCGTGAGCATTATCACCCTCGGATGACAATGCTCACTCAGGGTAGACAATCATGTTGGCAACCCCACAGGGATGTCATATTTGTATAATATTACATGTAGTGTATATTTTACAATAAACTAGATGATTTAGGATCAGTAGATAACCTTAATGTTTATGTGTGAGTGCGATTATGTGCGCAAATATATATATATATATATATATATATATATATATATATATATATATATATATATATATATATATATATATATACATACATATATATATATATATATATAAAAATATATGTATGTATGTATATATATACATATATATATATATATATATATATATATATATATATATATATATATATATATATGTATATTTATGTATGTATATATGTATGCTCATATATATATATATATATATATATATATATATATATATATATATATATTATACATATACATATATATATATATATATATATATATATATATATATATATATATATATATATATATATATATATATATATATATATATACAGGTGAACTTGGATATGACTGACTCAATGGGACCAGGGAAATTGGTCCGTCATTTGCAAAATCTGTCATAGACATATAACACATACATATGCATGGGACTGGGACCAAGCATATCGTCTGTCATAGACATAAGTCTGTCGTACAGTGGTCCGTCATATCCAAGTTCACCTGTATATATATATATATATATATATATATATATATATATATATATATATATATATATATATATATATATATATATATATTTATATATATATATATATATAAATATAATATATATATATATATATATATATATATATATATATATATATATATATATATATATATATATATATATATATATATATATACTGGTCATGTTAGATCTGAGTGCGGCGTTCGACACCATCGACCATGATATTCTATTCAGCAGAATGGAAAATACATTAGGTATTACGGGTCAAGCACTTGCTTGGTTTAAGTCTTACCTGTCAGGACGCACACTCCGCATCAAGATTGACAAGTCATTCTCTGAGTTACAGGACATTCTGTGGTCCGTACCACAGGGATCAGTGTTAGGACCATTGTTGTTCCTGATCTACCTCCTACCCCTTGGAAAACTCATCAGAAAGCATGGTTTAGAGCTTCACATATATGCAGACGACATACAGCTCTATCTGGCAATAAAACCTATCACTCAACAAGCTGTGGACATAGGAGTTGCTAGGCTGGAGGGCTGCCTCACTGACATATATACATGGATGTCACAGAACAAGCTAAAACTGAATGCAGACAAAACGGAAGTCCTAGTGCTAGGTACCCCTAAGCAGCGAGCCAAAATATCTGTGCCTAGCATCTCCGTAAATGGTGAGATTGTTAAGATTCTCAATATACCTATCGGCAATCTGGGCTCTGTTTTTGATCCAAGCATGAATATGGCCGCACATGTGTCAAAGGCAGTCAAATCTGCAAAACTATCACCTTCGAAACATTGGAAGGATCAGAAAATACTTGACTGCAGAATCAACTAAAGGTGCTGTCATATCCCTGGTAACCTCAAGATTCGACTACTGCAATGGACTTCTCTGTGGAATACCTGAAGAGCTAATATGTAAGCTCCAGAGAGTACAAAATAATGCCGCCAGGGTGATCACACTCACAAAGAAGTATGACCATATCACTCCAGTACTAAAGGAACTTCACTGGTTACCAGTCAGGAAGAGAATTGAATTCAAGATTCTTCTCCTGGCGTACAAGTGTTTGCATGGAACTGCACCCTCTTACCTGAGGGAAATGCTGAAAGAGTATGTCCCACCACGGACACTGAGATCAACATCCAAGAACTTACTCTGCGAGCCGAGAACCAACATGAAAACCTACGGTGACAGATCATTTAGTGCCTGTGCCCCAAAACTATGGAATCAGCTCCCAAATAATATTCGGGCAGCTGGGAGTGTGGCAATCTTCAAACGACAATTGAAAACACATCTGTTCAAAGATGTATTTATCAAATAACTATGTGGATATCAACATCTATCCTCTGACAATGAATGTAATGCGCCTTTGAGCATGTTTATATGGAAAGGGCGCAATATCAAATGACAATATTATTATTATTATATTATTATATATATATATATATATATATATATATATATATATATATATATATATATATATATATATATATATATATATATATATATATACTGTAGAACACACAATGTTAACGTCTGTTTATATATAGCGTACATAGCGTGTGATTCCGCTTCGCTTTATATAAAAACGCTGTACTTTTTACTTAATGTACAGGCACTGTCAGCGGCGGCTACCGTCGCTAACATAAAGATATGCTATGATGCGAAAATTCCCCAATTCGCTATATTTGGGACACGTGTCATATATCTGTTCTACAGTATATATATATATATATATATATATATATATATATATATTTATATATATATATATATATATATATATATATATATATATATATATATACATATATAGCTGTATATGTATGTCTGTTGGTGTGTTTATCTAATCATTCTAGTTACCTGTACAGAAGGACTTGCACGGTTTGAGATTGACGTTTCCATTGATGCACTTTGGCATGGTCATGGAGCAGACAAATGCTGTCTCGAGGGCGACGTCACATCCGCTTGTTGCCTGCTGGTAGGCCGCGGCGCTGGTGGCCGCGTCAGCTGCGCTCGTCTCGCCAATCAGGTTGGGGAAAGCCGTCGCTCCGTATCCAACGTTATTGCAAAGCGATGATTGGATGAGCTGACAAGTACCCACTTCTACAAAGTCAAATTATGAAAATTAAAACTAGGAATTGAAGTCAAAATGAGGGGTGTACAATAGTTGCATTTTCGCACATATGCTTCAAAAGTGCAACATTCACAGTCCATTTTCAGGTGGTAAACCTACTTGTTAACACATTTTATCTTTATTGTTGGTTATAGAGATAACTTTTAAAACGCAAAAACTCCATTTATTTTCCATCGTCTATTGATTGCTCCATGTCTTTATCATTGATTGTATGGCTGATATGGTTATGCCACCTGATGACATCTAAACCTATGGTCGCTTAGCGCCCACAAAAAATCAAACAGAGGCACTCGTTTGTGCTCCAAGACTATATACTTGGACCCGGGACTTGGACACCCTGTCTGAAAGGGTGAAAAGGGTAAAATTGATTGTTAAGTACTTACTGCAGCCCTGCTCGTCCTCTCCATTAGGGCAGTCATTGGTGCCGTCACACTTCACCTCGTTCTGAATGCATTTACCATTGGAGCAGCGGAACTGATCAGCTCTGCATGCTGAAACACAGAGAGAAATACGTTGATTTGTCATAGTTCTTGTCATACAGACACGTTTACTTACGCAACCAGATGAAAGACATAGCTTTGTAATAGTTCTTGCTGTGCAGTATGAAATGCCATATGACCAATAATTCAACTTTTGAAAAGACATTCAACCTGACTGAAAAACATTCAAATTAAACAGAAAAATGATTTAACTTACAAAACAATTCAATACGGCGAAAACATTTCGACCTCTATTCTTAAAAGGATTATGCCAGATACAGAGGAATGCATATTAGATTATTTCTTAGGCAGTTCACTCCCGCCACACTTAAAAGGGGTTTTACGGAGAAGGGGAAAGTCCTTCTATAATGTCAAATGGAATATTCAAGAATGGTCAGCCAATCCTGAATCCAGATATAGGTCTGGATTGAGCTTAGCCTTAGATCTGGATTGACCTAAGATTAAGATCAGGATCGAGCTAAGGTTAAGATCGGGATCTATTATTTTTTTGTGTATAGATCTGGATCATGATATATATTACTTCTGCTATGACACTTTTACCTGTATATCTGATGTTCTATGTTATGAATGAAACACTGTGTTTAAATATATGAAGGTTCTCCAGCAGACGAGCTATAGGAACAAACATTCTGACATGAGTTGTACTACAGAAATGGTGCTTACCACAGCCTACTTCATCACTGTTATCTGTGCAGTCGTCCTCCGTGTCACAGACGTCAGAGAGGGGAACACACGCGCCTATCTTGCACTGGAACTGAGACGCCTCGCAATCTGAAACACAATAGTACACATACGTGTCTTGTACAAACTGGTATTTTACTCCGTAGCGAAGCCTTGTAATCTGAAACACAATGAGCACATCATCACTGTTGTGGTACAGTCGTCCTCAGTGTCTCAGAGGTCAGAGAGGGAAACACACGCACCTGTCTTACACTGGAACTGAGACGCCTCGTAATCTGAAACACAATAAGTACATCATCACTGTTATCTGTGCAGTCGTCCTCAGTGTCACAAACGTCAGAGAGGGGAACACACGCACCTGTCTTACACTGGAACTGAGACGGCTCGTAATCTGAAACACAATAAGTACATCATCACTGTTATCTGTGCAGTCGCCCTCAGTGTCACAGACGTCAGAGAGGGAAACACACGCACCTATCTTACACTGGAACTGAGACGCCTCGCAATCTGACACAATGAGTACATCATCACTGTTATCTGTGCAGTCATCCTCAGTGTCACAGACGTCAGAGAGGGGAACACACGCGCCTATCTTACACTGGAACTGAGACGCCTCGCAATCTGAAACACAATGAGTACATTATCACTGTTATCTGTACAGTCGTCCTCAGTGTCACAGACGTCAGAGAGGGGAACACACGCGCCTATCTTACACTGGAACTGAGACGCCTCGCAATCTGAAACACAATGAGTACATTATTACTGTTATCTGTACAGTCGTCCTCAGTGTCACAGACGTCAGAGAGGGGAACACACGCGCCTATCTTACACTGGAACTGAGACGCCTCGCAATCTGAAACACAATGAGTACATCATCACTGTTATCTGTACAGTCGTCCTCAGTGTCACAGACGTCAGAGAGGGGAACACACGCGCCTATCTCACATTGGAACCGAGCGGCCTCGCAAATTGAAACACAATGAGCACATCATCACTGTTATCTGTGCAGTCGTCCTCAGTGTCACAGACGTCAGAGAGGGGAACACATGTGCCTATCTTACACTTGAACTGAGAGGCCTCGCAATCTGACACAATGAGTACATTATCACTGTTATCTGTGCAGTCGTCCTCAGTGTCACAGACGTCAGAGAGGGGAACACACGTGCCTATCTTACATTGGAACTGAGACGCCTCGCAATCTGAAACACAATAAGTACATCATCACTGTTATCTGTACAGTCGTCCTCAGTGTCACAGACGTCAGAGATGGCAACACACGTGCCTATCTCACTCTGGAACTGTGACGCCTCGCAATCTGAAACACAATGAATACATCATGACTGTTATCTGTGCAGTCGCCCTCAGTGTCACAGACGTCAGCGAGCGGAACACACGCGCCTTTCTTGCACTGGAATTGAGAGGCCTTGCAATCTGAAACACAATGAGTTCATCATCACTGTTATCTGTGCAGTCATCCTCTGTGTCACAGACGTCAGAGAGCGGAACACACGCGCCTATCTTGCACTGGAATTGAGAGGCCTTGCAATCTGAAACACAATGAGTTCATCATCACTGTTATCTGTGCAGTCATCCTCTGTGTCACAGACGTCAGAGAGCGGAACACACGCGCCTATCTTGCACTGGAACTGAGACGCCTCGCAATCTGAAACACAATGAGTACATCATCACTGTTATCTGTGCAGTCGTCCTCAGTGTCACAGACGTCAGAGAGGGGAACACACGCGCCTATCTTACACTGGAACTGAGAGGCCTTGCAATCTGAAACACAATGAGTACATAAACATGTCTATTGCAAACTGACAGTTTACTCCATAGCTAAGCCTTGTAATCTGAATCACAATGAGTACATATACGTGTCTATTGCAAACTGGTGTTTTACTCCATAGCTAAGCCTTGTTATCTGAAACACGATGAGTACACATACGTGTCTATTGCAAACTGGTATTTCACTTCAAAGCTACGCCTCGTAATCTGAAACACAATGAGTACACATACAGGTCTATTGCAAACTGGTATTTTACTTCATAGCTAAACCTTGTAATCTGAAACACAATGAGTACGCATACATTTCTAGTCCAAACTGGTATTTTACTTCATAGTTAAACCTTGTAATCTGAAACACAATGAGTACGCATACATTTCTAGTCCAAACTGGTATTTTACTTCATAGTTAAACCTTGTAATCTGAAACACAATGAGTACATATACGTGTCTATTGCAAACTGGTGTTTTACTCCATAGCTAAGCCTTGTTATCTGAAACACGACGAGTACACATACGTGTCTATTGCAGACTGGTATTTCACTTCAAAGCTACGCCTCGTAATCTGAAACACAATGAGTACACATACAGGTCTATTGCAAACTGGTATTTTACTTCAAAGCTAAACCTTGTAACCTGAAACACAATGAGTACGCATACATTTCTAGTCCAAACTGGTATTTTACTTCATAGCTAAACCTTGTAATCTGAAACACAATGAGTACGCATACATTTCTGGTCCAAACTGGTATTTTACTTCATAGCTAAACCTTGTAATCTGAAACACAATGAGTACGCATACATTTCTAGTCCAAACTGGTATTTTACTTCATAGCTAAACCTTGTAATCTGAAACACAATGAGTACGCATACATTTCTGGTCCAAACTGGTATTTTACTTCATAGTTAAACCTTGTAATCTGAAACACAATGAGTACGCATACATTTCTAGTCCAAACTGGTATTTTACTTCATAGCTAAACCTTGTAATCTGAAACACAATGAGTACGCATACATTTCTAGTCCAAACTGGTATTTTACTTCATAGCTAAACCTTGTAATCTGAAACACAATGAGTACGCATACATTTCTAGTCCAAACTGGTATTTTACTTCATAGTTAAACCTTGTAATCTGAAACACAATGAGTACGCATACATTTCTAGTCCAAACTGGTATTTTACTTCATAGCTAAACCTTGTAATCTGAAACACAATGAGTACGCATACATTTCTAGTCCAAACTGGTATTTTACTTCATAGCTAAACCTTGTAATCTGAAACACAATGAGTACGCATACATTTCTAGTCCAAACTGGTATTTTACTTCATAGCTAAACCTTGTAATCTGAAACACAATGAGTACGCATACATTTCTAGTCCAAACTGGTATTTTACTTCATAGTTAAACCTTGTAATCTGAAACACAATGAGTACGCATACATTTCTAGTCCAAACTGGTATTTTACTTCATAGTTAAACCTTGTAATCTGAAACACAATGAGTACGCATACATTTCTAGTCCAAACTGGTATTTTACTTCATAGCTAAACCTTGTAATCTGAAACACAATGAGTACGCATACATTTCTAGTCCAAACTGGTATTTTACTTCATAGCTAAACCTTGTAATCTGAAACACAATGAGTACGCATACATTTCTAGTCCAAACTGGTATTTTACTTCATAGTTAAACCTTGTAATCTGAAACACAATGAGTACGCATACATTTCTAGTCCAAACTGGTATTTTACTTCATAGCTAAACCTTGTAATCTGAAACACAATGGGTACATATACGTGTCTATTGCAAACTGGTGTTTTACTCCATAGCTAAGCCTTGTTATCTGAAACGCGACGAGTACACATACGTGTCTATTGCAAACTGGTATTTCACTTCATAGCTACGCCTTGTAATCTGAAACACAATGAGTACACATACAGGTCTATTGCAAACTGGTATTTTACTTCATAGCTAAACCTTGTAATCTGAAACACAATGGGTACACCTACATGTCTATTTCAAACTGTTATTTTATTTCAAAGCTAAGTCATGTATTCTGAAAAGCAATGAGTACACCTACACGTTTATTTCAAGCAGATATTCTAAATTCTTGTACTAAAGCTACGCTCATAGCAACACCTCTAAATCTGAAACCATAACAAGTACATATACTCGTCTATTTCTAAATTGATATTTTACATTCCTGACCAAAATCTACGTTATTCTAAAACCAGAAACCATGAAAAATGTCTATTCAAATCGACATTCTACATTCTTGTTTAGTAGCTACGTTTACCGCTACGCCTTGCAATCTGAAACCACAAAAATTGTATATTTCAAGTTGACATTTTACATTCTTTTTCAGAGGCTACATTCATAGCTACGCCTTGAAAGTGGAAACCACGAAAATGTCAATTTTAGATTGAGATTTCATACATCAGCACAAATCTTTATTCATAGCTGAGCTGTCTGCAGTGTGCAATTGAGAATTGTACAAGGTATATGCACATATGCTCAATTAACATTTGAATTGGGGATTATGCAGTTAGGAACAACGAAATGTACAACCATCTTTTCTTTGGAAAGTGGCATTGAACGACCTAGATATGTACATAGAAAGGTACATAGATAATCATAATCAGGAACTGCGAGAAATTTGACATTGCTAGATTTCTGCCAAAATGTTAGTGGTGATAGCGTGGCATATGCATGATTGAAAGAGGTTCTTTGTATAGATTTGGTGTACTTTTCCCCCTACGATGCTTTATCAAAGTAGTGCAATTCTCTGGACTAAGAAAGTTAACTTACATGGGACCAACACCTTGATATCGAGGTCAACATCGTCTTGTTGCGTGTGAATGTTAAGACATTTCCATTCTGACACATCTTGGGGAAGGCTGGCGGGTTTCCCGTCGAGAAACAATACATGGTGTCATAACTGCTACCATATCCTTTCACTATCTCCCACCTACAAGATAAAGGTTTGAAATTATCTCATACCTGTAAAATGACCTATAGCTATCACCATCTGCAAGGCAAAGATCACAATCCAATTAGTCTCATAAACGTATGCAATCACTTCATAATAATTACGACAATATTCGTCAAAATACGAACATGTTTAACTAGAAAATCGCAAAATTCGTAACAACACTACGATCTTGTTTAAAATACATACGGTATGCCACGAACAGATGTTCAACAATCCACAGGTTATTCAGCCAAAATTAACATACAAAGTCACAAATTGGTGGTGACTCAAACAAAAATCGTAGTGTTGTTACGAAATTTTCAATTTTCCAGTCGAACATGTTCATATTTTGACGAATATTGTCGTAATAAGACGTACAAGTGTCGTATGTATGTCGTATGCATTCGTACTTAGTTCGTATATATTCGCACACATTCGCATCCATGCGCACCTTGATATTCGTACACGAGTACGATTATGTTCGCCTACTTACGATAAATTACGATAAAAAACATAGTCTGTCGCACATATAAGAATGTTGTCGAACATCAACCGTACCTAGTGTCGTGGGATTTCGTATAATTTCGTATCTTTTTCGTACAATTCGCATACATCCTGCGAACGTGATTTTCAACAATTTTTTAACAAAGTCGTGGCTTTCGTCGTAGATTTGACACATTAAAAAAATGTATATGAAATTTGCAGTGGGACAGCACCTTTAGTATTATTGGCAACAATGCTAGACAAAGCCATGTACTAACCTATTATTGGTAGTATTATATGAGACATAAATTCCTCCCCACACGTTTTTATACACTGGCTTGGAGCCAGATAAACCAGCGTCATATTTATACATGGACATCACTTCCGGGACAAGTTGGCTTCCTGTTATATTCAGAAACGTGACCTCTGAAAAATAAAGTATAGTATTGCATTCATTTATCTTATGTCGTACATATTATTGGTTTTTTAAAGCAATGATGATCTGTCTATGCATATATATTAAAATAAGAGAATGGCAGTACTTGAGAATGTGTACCACAGCATGACGTAGATGTCCTTAGATGATTTGACGTAAGAACCTATTGTATTTCTATGACTGACTCTCTAGGTCATGTGTTGTTTCCATCACAGCATATGTATATACAAATATTATATATATACATATATATATATATATATATATATATATTCATATATATATATATATATATATATATATATATATATATATATATATATATATATATATATATATATATATATATATACATATATATATATATATATATATATATATATATATATATATATATATATATATATATATATATATATATATATATATATATATATATATATATGTATATATACATATATATTTATATATATATATATATATATATATATATATATATATATATATATATATATATATATATATATATGTATATATATACATATATATATATATATATATATATATATATATATATATATATATATATATATATATATATATATATATATATATACCAACCTGATATATATACATATATATATATATATATATATATATATATATATATATATATATATATATATATATATATATATATATATATATATGTATATATATATATATATATGTATATATATATATATATATGTATATATATATATATATGTATATATATATATATATATATATATATATATATATATATATATATATATATATATATATATATATACAAACAATCACACATATTTTGCGTTCTTTCTCTATAATAGAATGGCAGTGTGGGATTACTTAAAGATATGCCATATACTCCCATCTAAGCGCACATTCGGGTTAAGGAAAGATATACTAGAAAGGACATTGGCAAACTTCCACAAAGCCGCATTATAGCAACTATTCTTGGCCGATACGAGCTTGAGAGCTTGCATACTACGAGCTTGAACATGCTCTTTTGTCTTTTGTTATGCCATGTCCGAATGGAGGTTTGAGTGACTGTGAGCCTGGGACTGATAGTGGGATGGTTTCGAGCACTTGAAAATACGATCGATGTATGGCCTGTAGCGGTGAAAGTATGATCAATATATGGTCCATAGCGGTGATAATACAATCAATACATTGTTTGTGATGGTCCCACTTGTAAAGGTAAGGATATATTTACGTTTTCGGGGGAGGTTGGAGAGGTTCAGAAGGCTAGAAAACAAATGGCCGCTGGCTTACCAATTCCAAAACTTTCAGAAAAGAGGGGAGGGGGGGGGGGGGGCTGTGTGCTTAATTGGAGGGATTCGATACATGTATTTTTTTTATCTTATCTAACTCTGCTTGGATGCTGTAGTGTAGAGAAACTATTACTTACTTTGGCAGCTCTGTTCGTCACTCTTATCGAGACAGTCATACACCTGGTCACATCTCTTAGAACTTGGTATGCATTGAGTTCCGCAGGTAAAGGCACCCGAACTGCACGCTGAAATATAGAGAAGAAAAATGGCAGGGTTCATGCAACAAAACAAGGTAAAAACAGGTTTTTGACAATTGTGGTATACGTAAAAGCAACATAATTGGTCTGAGAATGGCAATTATCTAAAAGTTTGGATTAAACTTTTATCAACAATGCGAAGTATTTTGGTACTTTTTGATTAAAAAACGATATGCTATATCTGAACTTAACTCAATATTGGAGATGATTTAAGACAAAATGATCATGAATTATTTGTTACAGGGTAACTGGCACATCGCACCTGCATTTTAAGTGCTGTTGGTTAGCCCAAGAATAAGTACCAACCTATTTCATACTTATTCCAGGCTTCAGTTGGCTAACTGTTTGTTGAAGTGTCCTTTTATATCACTGTTTTCAGAAGCATTACAACTTCCATTGAAAATTACTTGAATTAGCCTCTTCCTCTATTTTTTTTTAAATATCACTTTCCGCAAACTATTCACGAATGGTATATAATGAAAAGGGCGCCCGTTCTTATTTTTTGCACTGTCTAGCTTTTCTAACAAAACAAAACAACGGAAAATAAATAAATAAAAATAAAACGAAAGTGAATGATCAACTCACACGTGGCTGGGCATGCGCCGTTAGTCACTTGCACGTCATCAATGGCGATGTCACCCCTGTACCCACTTCCGGTTGCAGTTGCCTTGAAGATGACCTTTGACACTGAGGTTGGCATGGCGACACGTGCCAGGTACCATTTTTGTCCTTTGTCTCCAGTCATAGACCACGAAAGACCCTCAACCTCCAGCCTGCCCACATTCGCTCCGTACATGTAGAAATAAAACGACAGACATCTCGCCTGACCGGAAGTGCCCACCACTGACGTCAGAGTGGCCACCTGATTGGCTGCGGCACCGGAAGCATCCGCATACATATAAGTACCTTGAAAAAAAATTCTGACATTGATTGGAAATGTACATTTGTTATGATCATTCTAAACGGAAATGGCCTGGAAATTATATGTTTGTATTATTCATATACAGACATGGTACTGGCTGTTTGCCTACGAACACTTTGAGTGCATGTTTAAATAAATCAAATTACATAACAAATGAAAATTCTAATCTCTGTACCAACCTAGAAGCCTAGGTACCCGTGGAATATCAGAGATATTAACATCAGGGTATTCCTGTTCCCTATATCTTAGATGCGTGGCTATCAAGCAAATGGACACAAGTCCATCGGATTGAAGATTGGCTTGATCGCCTTTTCATATGTGCAGCGCTGTGAAGGGCAATCTACGGCACCTTTGCAACTGAAAGATCCCTTGGAATGACTTATCTAACAATGACGGGCATTTCTTATCGAGCTGAGCAATATGAACTAAGCTTAATCCAAACAATGCTGAGGTTACTTTTGTCTAAAGCACACGGACACAAAGTTCTTTGAAACCAACTAAACCCTATCATGTTGGTATTCATTGGATATGTCTCGCTATGAACTTTCAGATGGTACCCATGTTCCAAGACTTAAGTATTTTTTCAGGTTTCTTGCAATATTTTGGATTGACCAAAATTTGATCTGAAAGAGAATGAGACTAATTTGAAAGAGAATTTACGTGAAACTATTGATATGTTGTGTCCGTACCTGTACTAGCTTGGGTCGTGTGATCGCTGGGTGGACCGGTTCTCTGGCTCTGAGAGGTGCCTTTTCTCACTGTCCATCTGAAACTTCCGGTGTTCGACTGAGTGTATCCGCACAGACCGCCTTCAAATGTACAGCTGAGAGACGAGCCTGGAATATAATGGAGGAATAATAGTATAGTCAAAATAGTAGAGAAGTCAAAAATTGACAACTGATTTGGATTTTGGATTTGGAATTTTGCTTTTCGTCACATTTATGCCAAATGTGGCTAATTCGTGTATGTGGTGGATAAACCGGAATACCCGGCGAAAACCACCGCCTAACCCCAAGTCACATGCCCAGGCCGGGATTCGGACCCAGGCAGTGGTGAGAGACAGCGTGCAGTCAGTGGCGGCGCCTTAGACCACACGGCCGCCAGAGCAGGCCCCACTAACAATTTAGTCTGATAGACACAATATATCAACTAAGCACACACCCATATACCTTGCAAATGGTATCTATCCATGATTTACCAGAAATGCAACTTATTTTGATTCCAATGATACAGTACATCACCCATCTTAGGCCTTGTCCAGCCAAAATATATGTTTCAACGGCAACCAGTTACATTTGGAGCATCATATGATACACCTAGTTCATTGGAATACCAACATATATCGTCATGACAATTTTGGTGCTATTGCCCATTCTAAGATTCTGGTGGACATTTTGATATGCAAATTAGGGGATTATACACTGACTGCTGGGCATGGTTGACAATATTTTGGAAATCAGCACCCCAGAATTATTGACTAGAAAATGTTGTCTACCGACTTTTAACCCGAAATGCCGTATAGAAAATCACCCCCCCCCCCCCCCCCCCTTCTGATTTAGAACATGTCTATGAGGATTTTACAATTATGTTATACGAGTACACGTATATATTCAATACGTAATGCTATCATTTCAATATATTCACAAACATGAATAATTTATAAAATACTAATGAATATTGTTCAGCTTGAAAGGAAAGTAAATCCAAAACTAATATCAGCCCACATTAAAGAGTTTCAAGCATTAAAATGAACTTCCATTTGCTGCTCTAATCATTCTACATTTGGAGATGTTTACATCTGAACACTTTAAATTCAAGCAATCTAGGCTTCTGTTATTGGTCTGTGTGGGAGCCATGTTGGCAGCTAACGGTCACTTCCTGTGACATCACGCATGTGGTAGCACTTAGTGCGCTTCAGCAAGTTCGGTCTCAGATCAGAAAACACAAGATCATACAGCTAGAAATCTTTCCTCAACCCTACAGAACTCTAAATGTGGCCATTCTTCACTTGTGACATCACAAACAAAGATGGCGCATATAGTGGCTTTAAATTGCAATTAATCAATAATCGTTAAGCACTTTATTGCGACCGAGGGATCTTTTAAACCTTGAAGCAAACTCTTCCATTATGGTAGGGAATGATTTTGGGGGTTTACTATTTTTTAAGAGGGTATTTCCTTAAAAAATGTGTATTTGTAAAGTTAATTTCTAAACTCACCAGCACAGTTGTTCTCGTCAGATCCATCAGTGCAATCATTTTGGCTGTTGCATTTCTTAGTTGCGTCGACGCAAGCACCATTTAAACAGGTAAATTGATTCGATGAACAGCCTGAAATTGTAAGCTTTACCAATAAGCAAATAAAAGACAAACAATCATTAGATACCCAATTGTATTATAGGCCTTTAACAGATTGTCATACAAAACACGTCAAGTGAGGCAAGTGAAAATTACCATGATATTTCATATTTCACTGGCCTAATATATATATATATATATATATATATATATATATATATATATATATATATATATATATATATATATATATACATATATATATATATATATATATATATATATATATATATATATATATATATATATATATATATATATATATATAAATATATATATATATATATATATATATATATATATATATATATATATATATATATATATATATATATATATATATATATATTTACATATATATATATATATATATATATATATATATATATACATATATATATATATATATATATATATATATATATATATATATATATATATATATATATATATATATATATATATATATATATATATATACATATGTACTAGTATATACCACATTTTATTTCATTTGTTCGTTACTTTTATTTTTAAAACATTTACAGCCTAATCTTTGGAAAGGAATCAACTATTACGTACGAGTTTCTGTACAGATTTGGTAAGACGTGAAACAAATGTTTTAGTTGTATTTTGATAAATACCATTATACCTTTTCAAAGATTATATTTCAGCAATGTTTTGTGCTGTTACTTACTGCAACCGTTCTCGTCTGAACCGTCTCCGCATTCTTGGGCGCCACTGCACCTCTTCTCTGCAGGAATACATTGAGAAGGCTTGGCACACAAGAAATAGCCTGCTGGACAGTCTGAAATCATAACAATGCGGTGATAGGGTTATGAGCCTGGTGGCTAGTCTAAGAAAAGATCACAGAAAGTGTTGCATCAGTGGAAATAGATGGAATATTGGGAACGTGAGGGATGCGATTTCAGATCGCAGGGAAAAACAACATCTGAGTTCTGATCAGTTAATTTTGGCATGGAAATTTTCATTAGAAAGTACTTCTCAAACCAAAATGATTGCATATTTTCCACCTCTTTAAGAAACCGGTCAATCTGAAGAATATCAATCAAATCTAAACGAGGAACACATTTTATGATTACACGATGCTGCTACATTATTGGTGCATGTGACTGTAATTTGTTTAATTTGTTACGACCTGAATAATTTGTATGGAGGGTATTTTAATTGAATAATAAGATTGCCATCAACAGTTCATGTACTGTAAATTCGGAAATGATTGCGTTAGTTTAATCTTTGCGTTTTTTAGCGTTTAGCCTCGGATGCAAAATTCAAATTCGCAATGATTAATGCTGCAACTTTAAGTGTCAAGCTGATCCTCCATGTTGCGACCAATTCGCAAAGTTAAAACACGCCAAAACCGATTTTCTATAAATTCGCAAAATTTGCCCTACACAATATTTTGTGAATCTATAGTATGTACTGATAGACTGTAGCCTACCTCCACAGAAGGCCTCTATCTTGTAATCAGGCACATCATGTGAGCCGTTGTAGGTGGTCCAGGGTCTGAGGACCTGGTCCGGCCGAGGGGCGTAGTCCATGGAGATGACCCCCGGTGCATGGTCAGTATCACTCTTCAGGCCTACATACCAACCAGCAAAACTGAAAGTAGGAATACGCAATTGTATTGTATTGTATGCTTTATTGACTGTACGATGGTACAAAATCATACGAAAATACATATTTTCAATTCAACATAAATAAACATAAAGAGAACAAATAAGAATAGCGTCACATTGTTATAAACCAAACGGGGTGCAAATGGAGCGCACAAATTAAATAACACTAACACACACAGAAACAGTGTTCATCGCAATTAAGTATACATTGAGGGGCTTACTAAACCACCGCAATGTATCAACAAACTATTCCGGGACATACCATACTCCTTGCATACTGTACTGTGTCAGGACGGTAACGATGATCATCATTGTAAAATATGAACGAAATGAACTAAAAACGAACTTTTGTGAGTGATAAAAAGAACCATTTGTGATTAATTTTATTCACAACCAGACACCAATCGTACTAATCAATACGATCATTGGTATGAATACTACTTACGTTGCCAGTGACTTGGGGTTAGGAGGTGGTTTTCGACAGGTAATCCGCCACCGTTTACAACTGCCTAGTCACGACTTAGCCGTAAAGTAGAAGAAAAAGTGACCAAAAACGAAATACCAAAAAAAGAAAAAAAACTACTTACGCATAGAAGATGTATTCATCTGACTGTTCCACGCTGCGGTAGACCGGGCGGCCAAATCTCTCCTCGCCCGTCAGCTTGAAGGCGTGGTTTAATGACGCAAATCTCCCAGATAATCCGGAGAGAAACATTGTCTGACATAACACTGGAAGGATAAATACAAGGTAAACGTTTATTACGTATGTGGGGCGTGTTTCATTTGAGATAAATAAACTACATTTCGGGGTTGTAACAAACGTGCGAGGCACTACATGCATACAGGTTACCCTTGGAGAGAGAGAGAGAGAGAGAGAGAGAGAGAGAGAGAGAGAGAGAGAGAGAGAACGAGAGACGGGAAGAGAGCAACCTTTACATTTGGCTCCTTTATCGTATTATACATTTCATTAAATTGATAAAATATTCAACAACTAGGACGAATATGTACATATAAAGACAAGAAGAGGACATTGTATATCAATGAATCCGTGTAGCCATTGCAGTTGACCTTCATGAAGCGCAAACAATAACCATGGGTCTGTATTCATCTAATTGTCCGGTTGTCCGGGCACCGCGCTCTAGAATTATTCCATTTGCAATCCTTAGCGTTCATAATTATGCGATGCTTCAATTTGTAGTACTAGTATTGCATCTGCATTGAACGATATCATAATCTATTGTTATGTATAATAGATATTAACCATTATCAGATGCATAGAAACGTAAAAACATGTAGTGCTAGATGTTGAAATGGGTTACTGTTAGTACGTCGATCAACGAAGGAGGATTGGTGCTTTTGCTGCGGATGGCAATGCTGATATTGATGAAAATGTATATCAATAAACTAATGAATATATAAGTAGGTGAGAGAATGTTCGAATGAATACATGCATAAATGAACGAGGGTTTAAAGGCACATCGACAAACAAATACTATCTAGTGCCGTCGATCAAACTTTAGGGTATTGCAGGTGCTTCTGCTGCTGCTGTCAGTGATGGTAATGATGATAATGATGAGGATATATGTCAAAGAAGGGATATATGGATAAATCCATGGATGAATGAATGAATCAACGAATGAATGAATGAAAAGATGGACGAGGGTTTTCAGACACATCTACAAACAAAGGCTATCGATTGCCGTTGATCAACAATAGGTAATGTTAGCGCCTGAGTTGCTGCTGCTGCTGATGATGATGATGGTGATATATGTCGGTGAATCAATGAATGATTGAATAGATCAATAAATGGATTAATGAATGAATGGATGTATGTACGAGGGTTTGAAGGCACTCTAACGCCGCCGATCAATGAACGGCTATTGATTCTGCTGCTGCTGATAATGATGATAGGGGGATGAGGATGATGAGGAGGAATTAAATGAAGTGGAATATCCTCCCTTTTTTACCATTCTAAGCGCGTCGTCATTGGCCCTCTTCCAGCTCCCCTGACTTCTGAATGTTGAAGGGTGCGATGGGTTTCTATCTATGTATGGTCATGATGAAAAACTACAGAAAACATCGCTTACCTCGAACTCCCTATCTCGGATTGTTACGTATCGCGGACAAAAAGACTGTCCCAAATCACTTTAATCTAATTCAATATTCATATAGGTCCCTTATCTTGAACACACTGAGTCCAAGGCACCTTGCATACCGCAAACTTCTGAGTCGGTCCCTTCTCTACCATTTTATTTACCCAGAGTTTTTCGGAACTAGGGTTGGATGCCATGTGTAGGCAGTAGAATGGGTGTAGTAGGGGGGGGGGACTGTAACGTGTTCGTGTTCGGCGTTCATTTACGCTACAGGTCTGTAGTGTAAATGAACGCCCGGCCGCTACGCGTCGCCACCTTTGCGTATTATAATATTATAATTACTTGTGACGTCATCAAAACTGTAAAATCGCTAATTTCACTGATTTAAAAAAGGTTATTTAATTTTCTAAAAGTGTACTCTTAGTACAATTAGTCCATTGAATGTATCCATGCTGTTTGACCAAAACAGAGTGGACGCTATCATACATAACTGGAAGAACCAAGTTTTCAGTAATGAAACAATCCCAGGCGTTCCACAAAGGCTTTCGACGTGTTTGAAGCCGCCTAACGGCGGGTTCTGGAACCTCGCGTCTAGTGAATAAACATAGTATTTCTGGGAAAGAGTGTTCTGGGAAGCAGGTCAACTCGTTCCCCAGCCTGGTTGATCAAACATTTATACATTATTACTAGGATTGTTGTACTATTCTGCGAAATCTGATCATGGCGTCTTAGCAAGTATTGATGCAAAAGGGCGAATTTTTACCCCATTAATGCTCGCAACGGCCAAATGCAGCCTGACAATCTTTCAGGTAAAACCATGAATAGGAAAATATTTGATTAAGAATGTTAATAACAGCTTAACCAACAATTCTCCGCCAACTAGTATATATAATGATTTAATTACAAAGGTATTGTTAAAGGTGTCGGGTATACCACACTGTATCATGTACCTTTAAGCAATAATGGGTTAAGGACAAAAAAAGGAAAATCAGGGTATTCGTTCAAAACAAATTGCCTCTCTTAAACTCATGTTTATTCTCACAATTTCTCGCAAACTCATGATAAATCTCGCTCGTTACCGTGAAGGTTTTCATGAGGATTATAATTCCTCACCTGATGGTATCGGCGTGGTGGTTGCTGCTTTAGTCGTGGTGGTTTGGTGGGTGTAGTTGTAGCTTTGGTTGTAGAGGGCGTCGTAGTAGTCTTGGTGGTTGTAGTTGGGGTCGTTACAGTGGTACTCTGCGTCGTAGTCGTTGTGGGTGTGGGCGTGGTGGTTGTGGGCGTGGTGGTTGTGGGCGTGGTCGTCATGGGCGTGGTTGTTATTGGCGTGGTCGGTGTAGGCGTGGTTGTTATTGGCGTGGTCGTTGTGGGCGTGGTTGTTATTGGCGTGGTCGTTGTGGGGCGTTGTTGTTGTTGGTCTGGTTGTTGTGGGCGTGGTTGTTATTGGCGTGGTTGTTGTAGGCGTGGTCTTTGCCACTGTTGTTGCTGTGGTACTCTGCGTTATAGTTGTTGTTGGCGTAGTTTTGGCTTTTGTTGTTGTGGAAGCCACAGTTGTAGTGGTGGTTTCCACCTTGGCTGTAGTGGTAGGTGGTGTGCTTGTGGCGGCCTTGGATGTAGACGTAGCCCCAGTTGTGGTAGACGTCTGTGTTGCAG
>OZ012700.1:10784466-10809466 GCA_963942565.1 Maea johnstoni | reverse complement strand
TTTGTGGATCTCTGCAGATAGGGATCTCAGTCTACCTAGATGTAAACTTTGTAGTTTAGTCTGGTCTAGAAGCTTCTCATAGCTGCTTTTGTAATCCCTGTAAACAAAGCGTAGGGCTCGTTCTTGCAACCTCTCTAGCTTGGAGAGATTTTTCTTGGAGCAGAAGTGCCATACAAGGGGGCAGTAGTTGAAATTTGACAATATGTAGGCGCGAAAAATTGTCAGTCTGCTGGATTGGTCTTAGAGGTGACCAATTCTCTTAAGAGCATTAACATGACCACCATGTAAGGAAGAAAGGGATGAATGGGTTTTAACGTCGCTTTGATTTCAACAGCTTAGGTCATACCGGGAAGAGATTCCCTTCTCTTCACGAATAGTTCCAAGGGGTCTTTCAGTTGCAGAAGGAATATAGACAGCTCTCCATAACGCTGCCCATTTATTTAGCGACCAAGCCAGCCCCCGTATAGAGATCCAATGGAGACTCGAACCTGCGAACTTATTTATTTCTGAATCTGTCCATTATCCATAACTTTCTAGATACCATTGAATAGAGACAAATGAATGCCTCTTAATTACGAAGAACTTCGGTGGGATAATGAACATTCAGAACTATTCTTCTAGGGCAACCCCGTGAATTAATTCTGAATCTATGTTGTCACCCTTTTCGCCAATAAGAGGTTATATCGTGTTCTGGCCAGTGGTTAATGTTGGAATAAACTGGAATATCAAGGATTACCACCGCTTAACTCAAAGTCAGTCAGTCTGTCTGTATTATATTAAATTTTGCAGCATTTCGAGGGGTCAATATATGCTTGCAATGCAAATTATACACCTTAGAATGCTTCACACCATCCCAGCCTTCTATTTTGTCACGGTATACATAAACTGATGGAGGCGACGACTTCCATTACAAAAACAAACCTACTTTTTCTCCAAGTACAAACCTACTTTTTCTCCAAGTGTAAGTGGCAATAAAGACATTAAATAGATAGACTGATTTGTTGATCTCGCGCTGAAATACTGCAGTGACCCTGGTGGCAGATATGTTTATTAGAGAATAAGCTGAAGTGCCAATAAAGCCTTCAAGATACATGGCAAATATGGTAGATGCTGATGTTTATAGAAGGAGTGGTTGAAGGGTGGGATATCGATTGATCGAAAGTTTGCCAAAAGTTACACATTTGACACTGTTTTCTCATTTTTCTCTTACCAGACACAATTTCTTTTCTAGGAAGTAGTAATCTAGTCTAGGCCAAAGCAAACTCGAAATGCCATTCTACCAAAAGAAGCATCTTTCACCAGAACCTTAGTGAAATGCACTTCTTTGCCACATTACAATATGAAAAAGAATTAGATTAAATTAGATGAATCAAATAAAGTTGGTCATTAACGACAGGCACATAAAAGCTTCAACATTTTCCTCAAAGGTGCCAAATTCAGTGGAGACAATTAATTCCTGCATTGAATGTGTTGGCATAATACACGACTGTAGGCCCAATAGCCATCCAGTATCCTGATCATGGGTGCATGGATGACCTCAACTGAACGTAGCTTTGATTCGCAAACTAGGTGGGTCATTGATGTGCTTGGCGTATTCTTTGACATGTTATCCGTGGGTGTTTGTACGACCAGTCATTGGTAGACTCCCGGTCGACTGGTGCAGGAATCAAATGTCTGTACTGTACCAACAAATTTGAAAACATCTAGGATGTCAGTTTGTGTGTAAAAGCTGATGTGTAGAGGTACATTGCGAGTAAACTCTTTTATGACGGCTAAGTTTGAATAGTCCGTTTAACCGGTCTAAACTGCGGAAAAGACTTTCTGATATAGACAGATTTTGTTTGTAAATCTAATATTAACATTATATTTACTAGTAATTTACTATTGATACTTTTTTCTTTTTACTTTTGCACAGCCATGGTTCAAATCCCAGCCAAAGCTTGCGAGAGAACTGCCAGTGACTTGGGATAAGAGGTGGTTCTCGCCAGGTGCACCAGTAGTTAGTCACGAATATCAGCCTAAATATCGCATAGAAAGTGACGATTATCGTAATTCCAAATTCCTTAGTACTTTGATGATTTTGCATGAGGTGCAAGGCTCTGTTCTTACATATTTATGACCTAGTTCTCTTCTTGGACAATTGGCAAGTGACAGTTGCAATTCACAGGTTATGTTCTGCCATATACACTCACTGTAGGAATTATGTTGTTGTTCTGCTTTTGTTTTCGAAAAAATGTTTTACATTGATATGTTCTTTCATTTGTGTACACTTAATTTAAATGCAACATTTTGGAATCCCGTACAGTGACCACCTCTCTAAGTTGACCACCCCTATGAAGTAGTCACATTTTACCAGCCCCGAATAAATGTGTTCATGTTATTTTATAGTAAAGGGAATTCTCTAACCTAACCAACCCTCTAATTTGACAAGTTGTAGCCGGTCCCACAGATGGTTACTTGGAGGGTTTCTACTGTACTTTTAATCGCGGCTAGAAAGTTAGATTGAGATATTAAATCACGAAGATAAAATTGGAAATCAAAAGAATATTTCGAAATAAAATGTTCAAAAACCCAAAGATGAAATAGTTACGAATTAAAATCAAAATTATAACCTCTTTCTCTCTTAAAGCCTGCAGCTCCAATCGTTAATTCTAAAGTCTGTGCTTCACATGCACACCCACTGAAAGAGGCCAGTCATATATGCCTCCTAACATATATGTCCAACTTGTATGGAACACTTATTACAATAAATCTAGACTCTTTTCGGAATTAAGAAAAACTTGAGTCTATCACAATTAACATGAAATGCCTGTCCACCAAATGCTTAGCCTTTTTCTATTTCTATTATTTGTGTACGTTTATCTTAGGAAACTCCTAATTCAGGTATTTAGGAGCACGCTGAAGTGGTAATAAAGCTATTAGGCCACCGCTATGTACAAGATTGAAACAGGTTTATTGTCATCGAGGAGGTCAATCAGTAAAACATTTATTACAATATGGGAGGTTGAGTAGAAACTGTGAAATATTACATAGTCAATGAAACAATTGACCTAGTATTTCAGACATCTACGGTATTACGTTTTTTGATTCAATGATGACGTTCATAAAAGTCATATATACATAGCTCCATGACTTTCGTAATTCACCTAGGTGTCCGAAAATATCAATTCCATTAGTATCAATAGCAATAATAATCATAATAGCAATAGTGACAATCAGGATGGTGGTTATGATAATGCTATTGATTGAAATCATGTATACACAATCTGTCATAATAATAATAATAATAATGATAATAATAATAATAATAATAATAATAATAATAATAATAATAATAAAATTAATAATAATAATAATAATGATAATGATAATAATAATAATAATAATAATGATAATAATGATAATGATAATAATGATAATAATAATAATAATAATAATAATAATAATAATAATAATAATTATGATTCGAAAATCTTCATTACAAGAACAGTCAATGAACCAATGCAAATGGTCGTACTAGTTGATAAAATCCAAAAACAGCTTTTGATTGGAGGTTGAAGTTTGTCACAGAACGGACAGACTTGCTGACCCGTGAGCCCACTAAAGGCACTCAAAGCTCTGTCACCGAAGCCATGTTAGAAAGGTGAGTGTCTTATATAGCTAGTGGGTTTCCAGTGATACAGCATAGCCGTCGTTGCTGTTTGTCTTATTGAACAAGGTTTGTCTCTCATATACACTCTTGTATGCAGTGAATATGGATTCTAGGACAATTTTCTTCTGGACAACATCCCACGCTAATATCTTCCCCAGAAAATATCTCCCTTAGCAAGAAAGGGGAAATGCTATAATTAAATGATTTGAAAACACTTGTATGTGTGTTTTAAACAATATATTTTCACTCTAGTATCCAAAGTCTATCACAAAGCATTTTATTCATTTTTTGCATACTTTGCTGTTTAATTGAAAGGGCTAATTGATGATAAGGTTAGGGAGGTTGATTTTGATTTGATTTTATTCGGTCTAGTACGGTGTGTATTACATAGCATTTGGCATACAAATAAATCATATATAAAGGTGACTAGTTGGAGAGTCATTAACTGATATGCAATAGAATTCTAACAAGACACAGGATATATACACTGAAAGTTAGAAACTTATTTCCATTTGATGACAGGTAACTCACTCATTGGTTTAATGTTGGCAGGTACGGTTGCCTTATTCAAATTGCGATTACCTCGAAATAACTACAAAGAGAAGTACTCATCCATGTTTGAATGAATGAATACGTGCTTAAAGGCACACACGGCCAATCAGTGACATAACGTTTTTCAAAAAAGTGGTTTGCCATTGTTGAAGAACAATGGCAAAGCATATTAATTCTATGTGAACGAAGAAAAAGACGGAAAGAAATAGCAGAGCCCTCCAATCCCAAGAGTACCAAGTGATCTTTCAGATGCATGGTATCGATAGACAGATTCACACATCCTCATTCTTTTATAAGGCGAGCACGCTGCCACACCAGCTTAGGGTTCCCCGGGATGTGCCAGCTACTATTGCACACCATTGAGCAAGTCAGGAGGGTGTGCCCATGTTTGAAACTAGCAAACAGGTATCATGGAAAACAATAAATAAATGTGTTATATATGTTGGATTTTAGATGTTATAGTACCCTTGATGAAATTGCTATATGTTTTTGAGTTGTTCCTTTGCCAAGGAAATTTATTTGGGGTGGGGGTAGGGATGTTCTCATCTGTTCTTCAGTTTAGCTTTGCCAATAAATATGTGTGGTCGTTTAACTAGCATATCATACATAGGCCATACACTGCCATATAATAGCAAAAAGGCAGTCCCTTGTCATTGTTGAGGTACTACAACAAAGCAATTACTAGGTTAAATGTTCAAAGGAAAATGGACAACATCAATTGAAAAAAAGTTTTAATAATCCAAAGAAAATCTTAAACTAGTAAAGAAAAAACAACATAATGCAGACCTTTCTCAAGTGAGGGCCGTTCCATATAAGTGTGTGTGTGGGGGGGGAGGAATAACGGAAGATAATTAAAGATTCGACATCCCCTCCCCTCCTGCCAGAAATCACATTTAATCTCATTGGGTAAAATAATCCAGAATTCAGCCACTTCCCCCCCCTCAAAGAATCTTAAGTTCCCCCCCCCCCCACACTTTTTAATGGAACAGCCCTAAGATATAATTTGGTCTGGCGAGGTTTATATCAAAATTTCTGTAAAGTGTTCACTGTAATTTAAGTATCGTATCTCCCATCGGGGACTGGCCTGATGGCCCTGCGGTCTAAGACATTGCTGCTGACTGCTAGCCGCCTCTCACTATTGTAAAGATTCGAATTCTGGACGGGGCAAGTGGGTTAGGCAGCGGTTCTCACCAGGCATTGCCGATTCCTCCACCACTGACAACTGGCTAGTCACGAATTAGCTGCTTTATTGCATAAAAAGAGACAAAATTCCCAATTCACATACATCGACATTTTGGCCCTCATATTTCCGAATGGGGCTGCTTCGGAAAAGGTTAGCCTTTCTTATATCTCCAGAAGGGCTTCGCGGATTTCCGGCATATTTGCATTGTTAATGCTTTACAGGATGCATTTGTGCATTTTCTCAAAATCAGCCACTGTCCTCAATCTTTTTGAGGATGTGGCTGGTTTCAGGAAATCTTGCTTGGCCTTTAATATGAGAACCACTTGTTGTATAACATGTAGATTTTACGTGTTTTTGTTTTTTTAAATTTCAAATTGCAGACGTGTGCAACAGGGTTTTATTCTCCATATCATGTTATGTCACAGTTTTTTTTACAAATAGTTGATATAGATAAGTATAAGTATGAATATATATATATATATATATATATATATATATATTTATATATATATAAATATATATATATATATATATATATATATATATATATATATATATATATATATATATATATATATATATATATATATATATATATATATATATATATTAGCTTATGTCAGACTGAGGCTGCATGCAGCAGGGTTAAGATATCTCTCAAATATCTGGAATGTTACATAATCAAGCTCCACTGAGACATTGACATAGAGGACAACTAGGTTATTCTTCTTCTTGACCCTTCTATGGTGCTGCATTGTGACAATAGGCATTCGGTTGGCTGCAGCAGGTGTTTATTTACATACAAAACCTATGTATACATTGCAGATGACGCAGACTTTAAACTTGTTGTTTATTCAATTGCATGTCAATAAAGCTGTACATAAAGATGCGATCAATATTTCAATAATACATAAAGCGTATGGTATTATGTGGTATATATATATATATATATATATATATATATATATATATATATATATATATATATATATATATATATATATATATATATATATATATATATTAGTATATATATATATATATATATATATATATATATATATATATATATATATATATATATATATATATATATATATATATATATATATATATATGTAACATAGATATGGTTTACAATAATGTATTACCATATGTTAAAGGGGAACTTGGGGAAAAACACATCATAGGTTTATATGAAAGTTCATGAACATAGCTCAACATCTGTCATAAACAGAGAATCCCTAGAGCTCCACACAAAGAGAAATCTTAAATTGCAATTAGTGAATAGCACCTCCACTGAGGCAGGGCAGCCGCCATCTTGGATCTGAGTCAACTCATGCTGCTGTAGTCTATGTAATGCACCAGTCAATTGAATCCCTGGGAGGGGGGGGGGGGGGGCGGGACATGCGGGGATACTGCTCAAGAACTCAGGTACAGAGGGGGGCCGCACCCGCGTTACGTATTTCGCGGAAGAAGGAGTCTTTTTTTAAGACCGCATGTTCGCGATTTTGTAAAAGAAGTGTACTTTTTTGTACCCAGGTACGAAGTATGGGGGTCAAAATCCCCTTACAATCCAGGAAACATACGCGGCTCTGACGCCGAGTGACTCCCGAAGTATCTGGCTAACGAGTTTGCTGCCGCCACTTGCTGCCGCTAGACACGCAGAGGAATATAAAATCTGAAGTTGAAATACGTGTTCCTGTTCATCCAATGTCAGTGTTTTGATAAAAGAAGGGGTGTTTATTTAGTGGAAAAAATCAGCGTTTTAATGAAATAAGGGTACTTTTTGGCCAGAAATCAGTGCTTTAGGGGTATTTTTTAATTTTGATAACGAGCGTATGCGCTCCCCTAAATACCAAAGTGCCCCCCGCGGTGTATGACGTCACTATTCAAATCCCCGCCTATCATGCACCGCCTCGACGGACAGCAACAATATAATCACAATAATCCCGGTACACCGGGCAGCTATTTTAAGCAGTATTTAGCAGAAGCACCGTGTTTCCCGGCCAAGTCCCGGCCCCCCCCTCCCAGGGATTCAATTGACTGATGCATAATTGGGTGGCAAGCAGCTTATTGGGTGTATTAGATAAAGCCAGTAGCTCTGTCTAAAAGGTAGATATTTCACTGCTCTGAAGCACATTCAGGATGTTTAGGTATGCAAATCCCTACGACTTTGAACCAAGAGTGGCTGAAGGTGATCCGGTGGATTATATGGACATAGTTCTAGGTGATGATGAATTTGATGGTCAAGATGTGGAAACAGAGGGCTGGCGCTTAAATAGCATGTTGTGGTGCACCTGTCAGACTTCTTTCCTTCTTTAAATTATCAGCCCCCTTCCAAAGGTATTCTTGACATTTCCTTTCTATAATCTTCATGAATATGTACACAATTACTAAAGGAAATGAAGATGATTGCTGTTCCCAGTACTGCTAGTCACTTCCTGTGTTTACTACCGTGTGTCCCATGGGGTCTAGATGTGTAATGCCAATTGGACAAGGTCAATTACCCTGTGTGTCCCTTTCCTTTACTTACTTTTGTTATTACCCTAGGGACCTAGACATAAGACAAAACCTCAGTTGTAACACAACTAACAAAATCCTGCACAGTCTATTCTAAGTGGATTAATAAAGACCATGTTGATGTACCTATGAAAATTGCCATTCACCCTGAAAGTTAGCTGTTAGGGTTGCTAAAGTCTGTACATCAGATCAAAATAATGAAGAGTATGATTACCGGGTATTTATCATAGATCATTAAGAGAAGGTTGGTAATAAGTAAATGAAAATGTCATTGATTCTATCATAAATAAAAGAAAGGGCCATTTGCAATTTGAGATATTTTGATTTCAACCTTCCTCTATATTGCAGTACTATTTAGAAATGTATTTCTTCCCAGTGAAAATGGGGTCATGACTGACTATAACCGTAGCTGTTTCAATTTTGTAAGTTAGGGAATGATATTTACCCTTCTCATGCTGGCTTAGTATTTAACATTTAATGCATAAACCTCTGCTTATATTCGTAAAGCAACTGAATGAAGGTAAATCATGTTGAGACTAGTAAATGTATGCCAATAAAGTAAATAAATCCCGAAATTGCAAGAACACTTCTGCTTGAAATAAGAGATTTATGAAAATTGGTTACCAGATATTATATCCTTGAAGAAAGTAAGACTAGATGCAATAGGAGTCGCATGGAGCATGATAAAAGGTGTATCAATTGTGACTGTTTCTTTTTTGAAGAAGTGTGAGAGATTATGCACACCTATTTCACAAGTACCCAAACCTTCTAAAAAAGCATCCCTCTTCAGAACCTTGTTAACTGTACTCTGAAGTTATCCTGACTGCAGTGTGTGATTCCTGACATAATCCTCGTCAGTGAAGTGGTCTGAACATACATATGCATACTTCAGGACAGGTGGGTTTAAAAGTTTCATGGATGCTAACCACTGTTTTTGTCTAAATTTGCTACTAGGAAATCCATGAAAGCTTTCTCCACTACCGTGTCTTTTTTTACAGCCAATTGCTGCACATGATTTCACCATTTTCTTGTTTGATATACGTTTTTATGCAACTTGTGCAGAAAGCTCTTGTCAGGAGCACTGCTGTTAGATACACTGCCCAGAGGTAGCTTGAAGACAGGATGTGATCCCTGCCACCCAATTGTGTCACAGCTGATAGCACTTGAAAAACATGGCCGCACCCAGTGGCTGGCAGAGGCTTTCCAGGAGGATGACAATACGCAAAAATCTCCCCTCACGGGATCACTGAGAGAAAAAGAATGGTAGCATCCTGTTCTTGAAGTGTATTACTTTCATATAAGCTGATATGTTTGTGAGCCTTTAGGGCCCCTTTAACCTTATATAACCATGTACAATATCAACGACCTTTAAAGTGTATTTGTAAGATGGCAGACACACTGTAAATATGCTATCTTTATAAGTTTTGATCTGTACCATTTTTGTGCTCGTTATGAAAATGTCTTTTGTAAGTGATAGTGATTTTTGACTTTTATACATCACAGTGCAATAGATGGGATGCCATTGTTCTTAGAGCAATTGTAAGAACTTTTTGCTCATTTATATGATCAGATTTGGTCTTGGTCTGTTTTCAAGATATCATACAATTTTCTCCTATCGCATAGAAAACAATAAAGGCCTATAATACATAGCCGTTCCTCAATAGCATCTCAAAACGGTATTAAAATAGAGCAAATAACAACATATAATCAACATTAACAGTGGAATATTGGCAGAATGTGCATTAATCCTCTTTTTATGCCCATTTTAATACGCTTGTCATTAGCGTAACATCATCTATGTCAAGTCCTGAACTGCGTGTATTTCAGGTAGCAATCTTTGGAAGTAGCATTGGTCAATCTAAACTTTTGTTGTTCTTGAGTTGGGCTTCAGCATTTTTATGAATGATTATTGTACCATTCGAGAGTAGATGTCCATTTACTGGCATTTAGTACGTGGGATTGCCACTTGAGACACGGCAATAGGCATCTAGAGGAGGAGGCCGACCAATACAGATACATGTGTTCCTCCATACAGAAGATATCTCCGCTCTGTAAATTAGTCTTGAAAATACCAAAAGAAAGTATAATAATAATAATAATAATAATTAACTTTATTTAAAGAGTGTCCCTCAGTCCAATGGAAAGGACCTTCCCCGAGGCCCTCTGGCATGTTTACAAGTAGCGTGAGGGCTCCAGGGTTACAAAGTAGTACAGTCCATTGCTTTTAGTTATCGAGACTTGAAGGAAGGTAGAGATGGTGCACATCCGATTGCTTCAGTAAAGCCATTCCAAACCTTGAGCCCTGAGTATGAAATACATTTTTGGCCAATTGATTTATTAGCACGTGGAAGAGCAAATAGTGAGGAGGTTGTATTTCGAGTACCACAGCTGTGGTGTTTATGAGAAAAGTTTGTTCATATAATGGGATTTAACTCAGTGAGGCACTCTTTTGAATTTTTCGGAAAAACACCTCATGGAGGCCATTCCCAAGAGAACTATACATAATACAGCAGTGGGATAAACGCCAAAAAAGTCGTTCCTTTTTCATGGTCACCGAAATCATGAATGCTCATGAACGTGCACTTGTTTAATAGGTCTGGTAACACTTTTGTGCAGCAATACCCTCACTAACATATTTCTATATTCTCAATATAATAGAGTATATTCCGCATCATGGTCTCATGGGGGTAGGTCCTGACGTCTGGTGGAAGAATCGCCCCTAGACACGCACTGTTACAATACAACTCCAACACCTGAAAATCAAAAATACGAAAAAACAATTCCTTATCGCTGATTGCGACCAACACGCTCTCATCTCTGTCAGATATTGCTTTCAGCAGCTCATGTCTGTAGTATTCTGCGTATTTTCTCCACATGTTGAGGTTTTCTATGGAGCTCTGCTGGGGGTATGTGCTGCACAGGAGGAAGGCTGCGACGTCTCTCTGCGGCACGTGGAGGCACGACGACTCCCAGTCGTACACCGACAGCGCGCTCTGGCCCTCTGGCGGACTCTTCAGCAACCACAAATTACCTACATAAAGCAACGAATCTTATTCTCACTACATAGGTAGATAGATGTTAGATATTGATAGATATTCATATAAATACATATATTTTTCTATTAGTGATAGGGTCGTTTTACTTTTTCGGCAAATGCTATTCTGTGATATACTGGTCCGTGTTGCGACTAGCAAATTAAAAGGATCCCTTTGCCTAGGAAATGAGCCAAGCAACCAGTCATTGCATGAAATATATTTACCCTCCCTCTAGAGTGGTCAGGATAAAGTTTTTCATTTTTTTCTCCCCCCAAAAACGGTCGTGAAAATTAAGGTTTTCTTTATTTTCTTTCCCCCAAAAAGGTCGTGAAAATAAAAAGTTTTTAATTTTCTCTCCTCAAAAACGGGCGGAAAAATAAAGTTTTTTTTATTTTCTCATTCACACTTGATCCATCGTGGAAGATAGATAGAATGAACCATTCAAAGAGACCACGTGCCCGCTCAAAGGTGAATAGGGGAACCTAAGGGATAGGACTCTTTACCTGGATGGAAATCATTGTGGACATAGGTCATGGGATATCTTTCTTCGTTTAACGTGACGGCTTCCAAGTGTGTGAAGTAGTTATCTATAACCTCTTGATGTTTGGCCGTGTACAGATGGCTATACCCATCGACAGCAAGGCTATGGAGTAAACGGTGAAGTGGGAGAGCCGCTAGGTGGCGTCTTGGATGTCGCTCCAATGCGCCACAAAATGCCTGCTCCACTTCCGTCGTTTTGTTGATGTAGTAACCATGGAAACGGGCCACCTCTCGAAGAACTTCGAGCCGATAAGTCTCGTTCCAGTTCTCGTATGTCATATGACCACCCACTAAGATACGAGACTCGTCGATGAATTCCGACACTGTGCAAAATTTACCGCTAACCACATCAAGAACTGAGTGAAAAACTTTGGCACGAAATCTCGCGGCGACGAGATCTGACGCCGCGTGACGTGCCGAGAGTACCTCCAATTCCGGTGATCTTGTAACTCCCTGACTGAGTGCCCAGTAGTCTCCAGCGATCTTCTGGGAAGCAGCTCCATATTTTTGAAACAGCTTCACCCATCCTGCACAGATATCTGCACTACTGCACTTAATCTTTATCGCCAAGTCCATCCTTTTCTCCTGAGAATCTCCGTCCAGTCCCACCACTGTGTATTTATACACTCCATTGAGGAGTTTGGTTTCCTCACTGCCCTTACTGACCAGCGTGGTGATCTGAGTACCCTCATTTATAATTCCATCGGCTCTCCAGGACAGTAGTTTCCACTTCAGTGAGCGTGCTACCCCAGAGAAGAACTTCTCATCAAAATCGCCCTCCAAAAATCCTTCAGGTCCTCCCTCCATTGTTTCCAAAGTTGTGGCCTTGCAATTTTGTATTGTATTGTATGTTTATTGACTCCACTTATATATATGTACAACATCATACGGCATACACATACTGTTGATTTGCCCGCAAATTAGGTCAAATAAACATCTACCACTGACTTCAGCAATCGTCAAACTTCTAGCATTGTTGTTTTACTAAGTACTGAAGATTAGAGTCAGGCTCTGGATGAGGTATGACCGTCACGTTCAACAGATGATCTTGTCAAAGGGGTCGCTAAAGGCAACTACACTGGAAGCAGCCATAGCAAGTGCTCAGCCAATAGGATGAAGGCAACCAATCAAAGACATCTCGCGAGATCTGAGCAGCCTATTGAAATAACGAGTGTGATTATGCTTGAGCTGCCAGTCTTTTCTAGTTGTTTGTTCGATCTAGCTGCATGATAGTCAATACAGTGTAGTTGACCCAAGTCAACACTATGTTAGGTAATGAATCGAACTATGTCATTTATGTTGATAAGTGGATTTGAGGGCACGTACGTCAACACTACACATTTGCGAAGTGCATTGTATCTCAACGATGTAGAGGTATTTTTTAAATATCACACACTTTTCACGATATTTTACATACATTTGAAATAATGTATAATTATTTCCACCAGAAGGTAGCCGTCTCAATGTGCTAATAAATATGGTTGGTAGGTCTACTACGGCATGTCAGAATTATATCAATTCAACTTACAAAATATCATGCAACTTTCAAAATATCGTTCAACTTAGATCAATATATAGTGCAACTTTCAAAATGTGGTGCTACTTTTAGAAATATATCATGCAACCCAGGCAGGATGTATATCTTTTTGGAACATGTAGAATAACCCCAGAAAAGTCATGGGTGTTGTGCCAGCTTGTAAACTTTTAGTGGGGAAGGTCGCGGGAAAATGAGAAAACCTACTAGGTACATGTAGAGGGAATCTAATTGAGTCATTTGGTAGACACTGAGGCATTGAGTTAAGTTACCCCTGAACCATTTTGAAAATAGTTGAATGAATCTATTAGCAAAAACAGCTGAATGATTATCTGAATGAGTGTTGGTTTTCAATAACCAAAGTAATCTTTTTTGTATTTTTGAAATGTTTTATTGCTCTTCTCGTGCCTTTTAATTATGCAATACTTGCATTGTCCAGGGATAAAACCATTTTAAAGCTTTTTGAAGAAATAAAAGCCCAGCTGTGCTTTATTGTAAACATAAATCCCTTTTACACTCACTTGTTGCATCTTGCTCCTTATCCATTAAAGGCGTCCCCAAACCTTGCTCAATCGAATTTCAACATTTAGCTTGACAAGTTTAATTTACATGCCATCTTTATATATTTGTTCAAATATCTTTCTAACTGATAGATTACCTTCACATCTTCCAGACTAAATACCACTATTCATTATGAATATTAGATCTATATATCCCTTAGATTACTGTATAACTGGTTAATTTGGCGTGTACTTAAGTTGGCGTTTTTTTTTCAAAAAATATTTTTTCCCTGTATTTATTTTGGCGTCTGGAGCAGTCAGAACAACGCTATCTTTATGTAAACATATTTTTATGCGATCTTTAATTTGGCGTTGATGGCCATTCGTCAAAAAACGCCACATTAAAAACCACGCCAAATTAACCAGTTATACAGTATATAGCGGGGATTGTCAACAAGAACAGCCATTAACGGAGATGCGGGTCGGTCAAGAGTTCAGCACATGTGCAGATTTTGAGCAATCCTTGCATATTTTGGAAAGGTTCTGCAAAATAAAATGTAGAATTCTGTACTTAGCAAATAAGTTCATTAACACATTGACTGCATATATACCGGAAGAAATGGTTATAACATTTGAGTAGAAATACAAGTAAATAGGATATCTTTCTTTCAGTATCCCACATTTATGATAATTGATTGGCCTTATTACATAAACGTGAAATTCTGTAGGTTCCTTTTCATTTACTTGTGTTGCAATTTAATCGGAAGAGAGTTGTGGGATTTTATGTCGTTTTCGACAGCTTAGGTCTTATCACGAGAAACAAACCCGTAACCGGGAAGAAATTCCCTTCTCTTCACGAATAGTTCCAAGGAGTGTTTCAGTTGCTGAAGGACCATAGACAGTCCTACACAACGTCGCACATTTACAAAGCCACCAGGCAAACCCGCCCACGGGGCAATCCAATGGAATATATAGTTCTAGCCTGATTCTTGTTTATGCGCAATGCAGTTATTTTGTTCATATTTCCTTATAGCTATGTCATTCTAAGATGTATGTCCACTTTTGTACAAAGACTGCGTCGTCAAGAAAAAGATAGATATCGTATTTTTCTACAGTTATGCTAGATTTTGGAAGTGAATGAGTGCTTCGTTCCAAGCATTCAGATAAAAAGATTATTTTCTTGATAAACAAATGTATATCAGTATCATATTTTCTTTCTTGTAAATTGGTTTTCTTTAGAATTACATGTACAAACCATGCACCTAAAGATGTCTAAATGCATTATAACCCTTTCTCTATTAAATGAGCAATGGAAACTATGTACACGTGCTAACCAAAAGGAATTTAAAAGTCAAGGATTTGAATTGAATCGGATATCAACAACCCTTTTCTTAAAATAAAAAGGAAGGTTCATCAGCAGCAACATCGAAATGTATATATGTATGACTGTATGAATGCATGTATGTATGTACTTATGTATATTTATTGACTGTACTGTACTATTGCAATTACAAAAGCATATTTATAATAACGATGTTAGTTACAAATACTAAGACGAAAGAATTCATGTTACGATAGTCGAAACACGTATGTGCACACATTCTTATGAGTAAACGAAATGACATTGTGAAATGGTATAGAGACCATTGTCAAGAATCTCATCAAAACATATTACTCCAACTGGTTGATTGCAGTGGGATTTCCCATAGTGTATAAACAGTCTGTAACCATATTGCATAGTCTTAAACCTGACCTAATGAACTAATATAACTCTGGTTGAGTAGTAGTTATTTGTACACAGAGGTATTCGCCAGTTTATCATCGGTAAATCTGTCGCAAACACATTTGATTTATGTATATCAGTGGAATGGCACCAAGATAAGGATAATCATCCATAAGATAGTCACAGTTTGCTTAACAAGCTGTATTGGATATAGACAGGAACATGAAAAGAAACAAATGATTTACTTTCCTGAAACTGACATAGCAACAATTTATAAAAAGAAATCAAAGATCCCAAAACAAAGGGCAAATTCCATTATCAGATGTTTTAGAAAAATACTTGATAAGTTGAATTAATTTATCTCTCCGAAACATCATTGATGCACTCTTTCACTTTGCAGAATTCGTTGTTTTCTACTTGCAAGATAAACAGACAAATTATTTCACATATGCCACAAAGTGTGTAAAAATCCATCTCCAGCTGATTTAGATCGCACGGATAACTTTATCGAGCAGCTTGGGAGATAAGTGATATCACAGGTTTTATTTCCAGAGCTATTTGCAAAATAACCTCATTCTTTACATAAACAACACATCACTGGCAGCTATCTATCATATGTTTATACACCGCTTTCTCCAACCTTAACGAAAATGTGAACATTTTTGATGAATGTATAAGGTCTTACGATACTCCGGTGACACCTGAGTAATGAAGAAACTAAAATAATTTATGACAATTTTCCTGACACCACTCCCAATTTTCAAAAGAAATTGTCACACAAACATGTTTTCAAAAAGCTGTAATATTTGGACTATTCCTACATTTCCTAAAACATATTTTTTAAGACTGAATTTAATTGGCTTAAGTAATAATCATATTTACTGAATTTGATGATTAAACATATTCTAAGATCATTAATTTACGTATAAAGTGGGAGTCCCTTGCTAAAACATATCTTGTATAAGAACGGGCAAATACGGTACCAATGGTATAACTCTTTTGCACGATTTCTATGAAAATTTGCCAAAAAAGTCCTATTTTACAAACTTTACCCACCTGTGCTTCTAAAATCAACCTTATGACCTTTTATCTTCTTTTTATCTTGTTAACCGAGCATTGAGTAGAAAGTTTACGGAAAATTAGAGCAAAATTAAACCCGGCAATTCTGAATTTTACGAATTTTGGGTTAAAAACTTGCATCTCGCATTCCTTGATTTTTCCCCATAATTCCTATATAGCAGCAGAAATATAATTTCAACAAGCAAAACAGTTTTAAGGCAGTGTCAGTATCTCTGAAGGGATACATTTAGCAAAGAAAGAAACATATTTTGGGGAATGAGATGCTTTTAACATAAATTGTATTACGTTTTGAAAAACCTGTGAAAAGAATTGTCCTTAACCCTATGTTTTGAAGCTGTTTTTGAGATAAATGTGCTATGTTCTTTCTAATGCCAGGTTTCAGGAAAATTGAACTCAGATTTCTAGTAGTGTCGTAAGACATTATGGGAGAATTTGCTAAAAGACGCTGGTATGAAGTTCTGCATACTTCTTCCTTAAAAGAAGAGGGATGCTTGATCCTTTTCATAGAATGAAGTTTTGCTGAATCATGGGAAATGATGACCACATGAAACAAAATAAGATAAAAAGGAAATAGCGGCAATTTAATATTTCATGTAACTGCACTGCAATGCAAAGTGTATTAAAATCATTTTGGAAGTGCATATCAAATTAAAGGAACATATGACATGTGGTCACATTGTACTAATACAGCATTCTGATTGGAGGAGATAGCTGAAGCAATACTAAAGTAGTATTATGCTCTTTGGTGCACAGCCATACGTTCTAAGTGGAGCAATTGATAAATCAAGGCCAAGGCAATAATTCGCCATATCATTGGATGAATATTCTGCCAAAAGGTGGCAGCACCAGCCTGGTATGATATAGACTTAGATCAAACTTTGCTCAATCATCCTTCTGAATAAACGTAAAAAAACGCTTTATATTCATTCATTACAGAATTTAGAAATATGCGTGTCCCAGTAACTCTTCAAATGTTTCTGAAAAATATTCATTAATATCAAAACGTTAGCGTGAAAATTGTTACCACAACATTTCTTATAACATTTTTAACGATATTTAAAATATATATTTATAAAATGTTGCTTGAATTATTCATAAACTATTTCTATGAAACAACAACATTGTTATTGGAGTATTTATCCACTTATAAATTATTAGCTTAGCTAATATTGTGGAAACATTTTTTGTAACATTTTACTCAATAATATTTCAATATTTTTGAAATATTTCTCTTTTCCAGATGGGTGTGTTTTAAATTCTTTTAAAGAAAAAAATGTACTTACCCATCTCCCATAACAACCACACTTTTGAAATCCACATGTGTGAGAGATTTCTTGGTCAGTCTTGCTCAGAAACGCATACTGTACAAATCATGATTTCAAGATAGGAGAGAAGGCTACTTATATTCTTTGGTCAGCACTAATCAATGCCTTTCTCAATGACACATATTGGTATTTCATGCTTTTTAAGGAGCCTACAATTTGAAATGAATGCCCGTAATGATATATTTGTTGGGAAACTATTTGTTCCTAAATTATCAAGTCAATATATCATGTTTATTGATCATATCTATCTAATTTTAGCATGACATGTTGCTTTTTCAAAGAAGTTGTTAACAATTGTAAACATATAAATCAACAGTATTTAAAATCAGGACAATACTACTGAATTGATGCTGCTGGTATATTTATAATGTTTTCGTATTATTAAAGGACTGTTTTACAGTAATGTTGAACAAACAAATTCCACATTTTGATGATGCCATTTTTAACATTTCATTATAGCTTCGTTCAGATTTTCACAAACATGTGTTCTTGACACCAATCCGATGTTTGAATTTTTTTTAATAAGCAGATGTATAATATTCACTTAAAATGTTAACACAAGATAGAATAATGTTATCAAACATTATCGCAGAAATATATCGGTTATTAGTTTATTAATGTTTGTTCTGATGTTCAATCTCACCTTTGTTCAGACATTTTAGAAATATTCTAAACTTTGTAATTACGATATCAAATAAATAGTTAAAGAAACATTTGTAATAGGCAGATTTAAAACATTTATTTCAAATGTTAAGAAAAATCATAGTTTGATGCTATCAAACATATTGTGGAAAAATATTGTTTAACATTTTATTAATTTATATATTGACATTCTATTTCGACTTTCTCAGACCTTTTTGAAACATTTTAAAGTATGTCAATAGAATATTCACTAAATCTTAAAAAAAAACATTTGTAATACGCATATATAAAACATTAACTATAAGTGCTGATAAAGAATGGTGCAATGTTATCAAACATTATTATAAAAAAAAAACATTGGTTAATATTTTAAGAAAATTTTCCTTATTTATATTTAATGTTGTACTACATGTGTAATATCATATGTGTATTGTATAACATTTTAACATTCATTATTTCACTAATGTTTTCCCTATGGTTATTGAATATTTTTCTAAAGTCTCTTACTCATGTTTATTGTGAATGTTTCTCACATTTTTTTTTAGTCTTTTAAAAAATATTTTGAAAATATTTCGTTTGCTGGAAGTTGACAGATACTGATATTTGGTTAGTGAAATGCTAATGAAATATTTTCTAGTCAAATATTAACTCAAATATTGTTCATCATCAAAATTATTTTCAAATATTTCAGATAGTATGTACGCAACCGATTTGAATTTGCGAAGAGAAAAAGGTATCATCTCATTCATGAATATACAATCGTGCACATTTGAACACATGTAGTTCAAAGACACCAGCACATGGGCAAACATTTTCCATTTTTTTCTGCTAATTTCAGATCAGATAAAAAGTAATTTGTAGTGTTGTATTGTATAACAAACAACCAGAGATATTTCTATTTCTTACAGCATACTACATAAAGACCATACGTCGTTAGCTGCTTAGCGACAGACTTTTTACTGACCCAGTTCGAGGCCTCAGCATTGACATCAACACGACCCCACTCCACAGACAGGCAACTGTGCATCGAAAACTGGAGCATAGTAAACATATTGAATCAACTGATATCTTCTCCCATTAACACTATATCCTTGATGAATTAGTGCATGGCAGACTCCCTACATAACCTAGCACATCCTTTGTTCATCTCTGCATCCTGGAGAAAGAGCAGTTTGAGTTGTAACCCTTATTATTACACCCAAAAGACACACACTACATCGTACAATGTCAGGGTTCCAGCAAAAGGATTTGAATGATGCCTTCTTCAGAGAGGTCTCAGCTGCCCTGAAGCTGGAGTTGTTAAGATGGCGTCCAGTGGAGGCATTCCTAGGTCACCAGGTAGTCACTGCTCTTGCCAGCAAAGTGGACACAGGTGAGAAACTCAAAGGTATCTTTATATTCGCCATCACAGGTAGTGATGAAAATGGCGCGGAGAAAGAGGTGAAGGTATGTCTGAAAGCCAAATGCAGCTCGGAAGTAGGTCAAGTTTTCTGGGATGATTTCTTTAAGGAGTTTGGTGCAGAAGCTCGGAAAAGTGCACAAGAATGTCTGCAAACAGGAATTGAATTTGAATACGCATCAGACCGAGAAGTCCTAGCTGCTCGACTTGCTATGGAAGATGAGGAATTTAGCAGGATTCGCCCTAAAGTCTTCCATACAGTATATGATGCTGTTCAAGGTATATCAATTGTGGTCATGGAGTACATTAGACCAGAGGATATTCTCATAGGAGGAAGTGTTACACAAGGAGTATGGGAAAATGAAACACGATTTGCAGTGCTACAGGAATTAGCGAGATTTCATGCTCATTTTCTTGCTAAGGGAGATTCCACTATGGACGCATTTGGTGGGATTCTTAAATGCCATCCACGTCGCCACCTTGAGGCAATATCCTTTTGGAAGTCGCAGCTGAATATCTTCATCAAGACCTACCCACAATACGCCACCGAAGAGTTCTTGTCAAATATGGAGAAGTATTTTGAAAGTCTGGACGAAATTACCAGAGAGGAAGAATCCTATTCATTGACATTGGTTCATAATGATACACACCCTGGTAAGTGTCCTTTCCAAAGGGAAAATGACATCACAAAGAATATATATATATATATATATATATATATATATATATATATATATATATATATATATATATATATATATATATATATATGTATATATATATATATATATATATATATATATATATATATATATACATGTATATATATATACATATATATATATATATATATATATATATATATATATATATATATATATATATATATATATTTATATATATATATATATATATATATATATATATATATATATATATATATATATATATATATATATATATATATATATGTGTGTGTGTGTGTGTGTAATGCACTTGCAACTTGCAATGGGGCAAGTGGTTTTGTTGCACGTTGTGTGAGTGGGGCAATTGATATATACCATATGGCACTACACTTTCAGCCCTAGTTATCCCAAAAGTGCATTTGCCTTTAAGTACAAACAGAATGTGAATCTAAGCTAAAACGACTAAATATCACTGACAAATTAGCCATTCTACAGTAAATGGAAACAATGTGTGTCCCCATTAGTTATTCAGTGTGAATTTGTAGCCAGTTTCAACTGTCCACAATTGTTCAAAAAGATACCTATTTGGAAAAGTGTGTGTCCCAATTAGTTATATATTTAGTTTGTGTGTGTGAACCAAGTTATACATGCCCACAGCTAATATATATATATATATATACATATCCTACTGCTGTACTTTCAGGTAACTTATGGGTCCGAAAGAATGCATCGAAGGGGCAGAGCAAGCTCATCCTGTACGACTGGGAGCTTTCCTGTCTTCATGTTCCACAGTTTGACCTGGCTGTCTTCTTGCTGTGTACCATTCCTGCCATGGATTACTCCACGGAGCTTTACCATATATGGACAGAACATGCAGAATTCTACCGCCATCATTTGATCACATCACTTCATGACCACAAGAACTCGCTGAAGTATTTTCTGATAGGCAATCTTTTCATCGCATTCTTGGATTTGTAATCTTCGAAGCCTTCTGCAATCGAGTGTCTATTTGGTGTATATTACCACCCGCTTTGCGTTTTTACAACAGCGAGTCTGAATTGAGGAAGATCTTATCTTTTCTCTGCTTTGCATCAAAGGAACTACCAGCCTAAGGTATCAATTAATAATGAAAATAGATGATGGTCTATCAGAAGACGACTAGTGTGTTTTTTAGTTTATGGTGTATTAGAACATGGTCGCAGAGGATCTATATTGCTTTGTGAACCTGGATTGGTGGGCAACCCCTAATGGCAATTTAAAAATGGTTTACTGGGCTTTCCTGCTGGTTATGATAACGTAAAAAAGTGGAATATGATCTTATGACTTAAGATGTAACTCTACCTCCAGAATTAGAAAAAATATATGTGTAGAGGTCAATGTCACTGTTTTAAGGACACCTTGATTACAGTTGTACTCCACCAATTGACTGAGATATTTTCTGTTAGAAGGAGGCAACCATTTTTAGTGAATTAAATGCCTAATTAGTTATGTTAATTATATACAAGTGACATCATCCCCAACCAACTGCTTCCAAAGCAGCCACTTTATGGATAGGGCTGGTGCTTACTGAACAGCTGAAAACTTGAGCACAAACATGGTGATAGTGCTAATTGTCAAACTTTTGCAACAAAGATACTAGAAAATAATATTGGAGAATGTGTTACTCAATTCCTAACCAGAAAAAGATCCAAAAATCCAAAATCCAAAATCAGAGTTAACATGTATAATTTGGAATTACGTTTTTAGTCACATTTATGCCATATTGTGGCTAATTTGGGACTCGCCAGTTGAAAATAGTAGTGGACTTTTGAGACTAAATTTTCTGCTGTAAGAAAGTCTTTGTTTTGTGAATCACTTTGCTCCCACCTACTTTCATGAGGTTTTAGAAACTTGTATAGGAGTTGTATTAATCATTGAAAACACCTACTTGTTGAGAATAGCTAGGGCTCATTTTCCAGTGCCTTTAAATCACATGAATGCAACACAGAGGGAGCCAGTCCAGAAGGATTCAGGCAGGTAAAATCATGGTCCATGAGTTGTGGTACACAGGCAACATCTTCAACCTTATGGTTTTCCTCCAACATATCCCACCCATGCCAACATATACACCCCCCCCCCCCACCCTCAGAGATATGCAGACTTCACGTCTGATACATGTTCACCTTATAAGTGTACTGTTTCGAATGCATATGGTTGACAACAAGGCTTTCCATAACTGCCTATAAATTCACTAAGAATGAGGCACACAGATAGACGTTGTCTCCACGTTTGTCTCTTCTTAATTGAATGTAATCCCTTACTTGTTACAAATGAGTTATCAAGATAATAGCTATTCTGCATATGAATTAGAGATGTCATCATCACAATATGATTGGTATATGGTTTCATAATGCCAGAACACATATTCCTCTTGAACTGCCCAACCCCAGTTGAATACTTATAATCAGTATATGTCACCCCTCTAATGAACGGAGTGAAGTTCAAATACGGCCCCCACCCAAGGAAATCAACAAAATGGAAATAAACCCATTTTATCTGTTTACTGACTGAACTTTATGTTTTCTTTGCAATACTAAGAAGTTATGAGACATAAATGGAATTGTAATCGATATACCTGTGGTTTCCAAGTCTGACTGCAATTTAAAATAACTGTGCCTAGAGGATGTGTATTGCAGTTAACTTCCTGGCAAAGCTATGGCTATTAGAGAAGATTAAATTCCTTTGCGTATTGCAGTCAATTCCTAAGAGGCCGCTGTGGCAATACACATGTACAGCTTACTAATTGCCAACTTCCTTTTTCTTTCATCACAATATAAGTGTCACACCATTGTAAGTATGATAAATGCGTCTGTTTTGTAAACTGGTAGAATTTCTTGAGCTCTATTGAGCTAATCACGAACCCCTGTATTTCAGATCACTTTCCCTCATTGCTTTTGCCACACAGAACCTGGTAGGGGGGGGGGGGGTTGTTCACCCTTGGGGCAGGCCAAAGTGTCCACTATAGAGGCGATGTTGTTACCATCAACTAGTGGTATAGTGAACACAATTTTGAATTTCCATGGGGATTAAGCATGTGGTATTATTTGCATTTAAGTTCTAACCAGCTTTAACGTCGACAACTAAGCGCGAAACACAGGGGGTTAATTAGAGGTCCTAATCACGGCATAATGAGACATCTCTTTAACTGGAAACATTCTCATACTATCCTGTCCACTTGTACATGGCAGTCTCGTCTTTTCCTCTTTCAGGTAGATCTATAATAAAAACGCCCATGTACTTTGTTTTCCTTTTGATCATACTAGAAATAAAAGATTTGGACAATCCATATTATGCTTACATTTCTAAAGCGGAGTTCCTCACACTCCTCAAGCCTCAAACAAAGATGTGTTCTTATCAGGACTAAGCTCTTCCCTTTCACTATAGAAATGCCATTCTCATCTTCTAAGAAGTTTGGTGGTAACCCGGAAGAAGAAGAGGAAGAAGGAGAAGAAGAAGGAGTGGTGCCACTTTGGTAGACAAGGGTGATGCGTTGAGAATCTTACTGTAGGTTTGATCATTGATATATATATATATATATATATATATATATATATATATATATAAATATATATATATATATATATATATATATATATATATATATATATATATATATATATATATATATATATATATATGTATATATATATATATGTATATATATATATAGGATCAGGCCCAATGCAAGGACCCCTTTTAATGATAGCCTCATAAAACTCCGTACACAAGTTTTGAGCAAAAACAATTTCGACTTCAACGAAAAACATTACCTACAGACAGGAGGTACTGCCATGGGCACAAGAGTGGCACCCTCATATGCCAACACCTTCATGGGTTGGTTTGAGGACCAGTTCGTTTATACACACGATCCAGAACCACTGGTCTGGAAAAGATTCATAGATGATATCTTCATCATCTGGATACATGGTATAGAAACCCTAAATGTTTTCTTTGACCATCTAAACAATTGCCTACCTAGCATTAAGTTTGAGATGGACCAATCCACCTCACACATTCATTTCCTAGACGTGACTGTATCCCTAGACGAGCAGCACAATATACAGACTGATCTGTACACTAAACCTACAGACAGCCATAACTATTTGAATTATAATAGTGCCCATCCTCGCCACTGCAGAGATGGGATACCTTATAGCCAATTTTTACGACTAAAACGCATCTGCAGCAAAGAAGAGACATTCACTCACCAATGTAGAGAGATGTCTAAGAATTTTATTAAGGCAGACTATCCACCTATAGTCATCAGAGAAGCCTTCGCCAGAGTATTCCACTCCGACAGGCATACTCTCCTCAATCCACAACTAGATGAGGAAAAGGACAAAGATGAGGAAGATAAGACTTTCCTCATCACTACCTTCCACCCTAATTTTAAGGAGTGTGACAAAATTATAGGCAGGAACTGGGACTTATTAGACAAGTCCAGCTCCACCAGACCCTTACTGAAACTAAACCTCATTAAGGGTAAACGTAGGGCGAAAAACCTAAGGGATATCCTAGTTAGAGCTAGACTGCCTAGGATCAGGGAAATTAACGATCGCCAACCAGATAAGAATGTCGTTAAAAAAC
>OZ012700.1:10746675-10784266 GCA_963942565.1 Maea johnstoni | reverse complement strand
CTTCAAATGTCATAGAAGATAAACTATGGGTATAAGCATACCCAATTAAGCCACATATAAATCGAACATTTAGAGATGTAACTGGCTACTTCCTATGTTAATGAGTAAGTATTCTATGCCAAATGCGTATACCAAATGGAAAATATTGTATCACACATCATTGAAGATAACCTTAAGGTACATGTATAAGCATACCTTATTACGCCATCGAATGAAAATGAATAAAACAAATATCTACAGAAAGTCTTTTCATTATTTACCATACGTTATGAGTTTTTGGTTAATCCCATTTGCACTAAGAGTGAGAAGGTACTTGACAGGTAATGCGAGAGAGAGACTAGCTTCCCTATGATGCAACAGCTTAGAATCGAACTTTGTGATACGTATGAGGCTTCTTTGCATCGCTTCGAAACTAATTCTTGACATGATACAAAGTTGTACCTTGATTACATTCAATTCTTAGACACAACTGTTTCCGATGTCAGGCTCATATATATGTACACTGCCTTCTCTGCATGTTAGATATGGGAGGCTAACCTTTCAAAAGGCAATGTAGGTTGTTGGGAGCAGAGTTACTTGTAATCCTGATGTGAATGTTGCTCTAAAGTATGGCTGAAATGCGGCTCGAGTAATCAATGTATGTGCACATGTTTTCATAATTCAGAATCAAATTTCATTTGTAAATTTTATTTATTAACTGAACTTGTAATAAGATAGTAATGGACGTTTAAAACGCACATGTCCTTGTATTTTGGTTCTATAATTGTTACCTTGCATGGCATATGCCACAATAGGTCTACTACTAAGAACTCGCGACTGCAATTGATAACGGTATGCGTAAAACAAACAAACACATTTGTAAAACTAAATCATGGATGCAAAGTTTATTGTATGTACGAACAGTGGGAGCAGAGTTATTTGTAATCCTGACGTGAATGTTGCTCTAAATTATAGCTGAAATGCGGCTCGGGTAATCAATGTATGTGAACATGTATTCATAATCCAGCATCGTATTTTATTCGTGAATATTATATGTGAAATGAACTTGTAATAACATAGAAATGAACGTTTAAAACGCATTGTACTATTGTTTCTACAATTGATTTCCCACCATAATAGGTCTACCACTAAGAGCTTTTGACTCTAAATGGTATCATTATGAGTAAAACAAATAAACACATTTGTGAAACTAAATCATGGATGTATATACCAACAGTGGTGGCAGAGTTAATCCTTATGTGAATGTTGCTCTTAATTATAGCTGAAATGCAGCTCTGGCAATCAATGTAGGTGAACATGAATTCAAAATACAAAATCAAAACTTGTTTGTAAATTTCATATGTGAAATGAACTTGTATTTATATAGAAATGGACGCTTTAAGCGCACTATACTTGTATTTTGTTTCTATAATTGCTATTCTACATGACATGTGTCACTGTAGGTCCATTACTAAGAACTGGGGACTGCAATGGATATCAGTAGGAGTAAAACAAACAGACACATTTGTAAAATAAATCATGAATACACAGTTTATAGTATTATTGTGTGTAACACCGGGGGCAGAGTTACATTTAATCTAATTGTTGGGCTGGCTTCACAATTTCAAAAATGCATATCTAGCTAACATAATGACTGTGTCTGCTGTCTCTATCTGGTGGACAATTATGGAACTAAAATATACGGCATTACATTGCCTACTCCACACACACAAACCTGACCTACGGAATTTGCTCGTTACTATCGCGGAAACTGTCCTGAAGTACTACTGACCTATACCATTAATCAACAAACACTCTCGTTTATCTATAAGAGTGGTTAATCCCCCCTCACCCCCACATCATTAGTTTATATGATAGTACCCGAAGTGAAAACACATCCCTAATTTAGTATATCGGGTATATCAATTTACCAAAGTCAGCATTAAAACAGCACTGCCCTACATATCATATTCCTGTGGTTGACCTTGACCTAATTAATAATGAAAACGGTAGTGGGATCCAATAAAGCAGACATCAGGTCACCTCCATATGGTGTGGTGACACAACTACAGTGATTTGGCTGCATGGTCATACTCATGAGCTCGGATCTGTCAACTTGGTTTCATAAACAGCTGAAAGAGGGCGCCCTGAAACAATACTCTGTCATTTATTATTCAGGTTTTCAATTTTCACTGTTCAGAAAGGTCAGCGTAAATAAGCGAAAAGTGGAATACCTTTAAGTATTCCATATAAACAGTAGGTGTTCTTTAAAGGACAATTACACCATGAATATAAAATATAGGCCCAAATACTTTAATAGCTCATCTCAGGCTGTTTAGAACCCATATGTTATAAGCAGTGGGGTAGCTGCTAATGATATATGATACGATATACCCATAGTATATATATATATATATATATATATATATATATATATATATATATATATATATATATATATATATATATATATATATATATATATATATATATATATATATATATATATATATATATATATATATATATATATATATATATATATATATATATATATATACTAAGAACTCGGATCCATTCCCTCTACCGGGGCTTGAACTGTCAAAACGTAACGTGCTGAGATATCTATCCATAAATCAAATTAAATGCATTAACATGAGTTACCGCAAATTCTTAAGGGGACTAAGTCCACATATAGACCTTCTCCTACGGTGATGAAATCTACCTGGCTTGTGACTGACTAATCACGGAGGTCATGGGTTGACAAACTGACTTGTGCATAGCTGACCTAAAAATCAATCCTAATAGGTGTTCATGGTGGGTTCAACAATACAGCCTTCTGTAATTCTGTGTCATTAGTTTCATTCACGCGTCAGATGCACACACACACACACACACACACACACACACACACAAACACACACACACACACATATATATATATATATATATATATATATATATATATATATATATATATATATATATATATATATATGTATATATATATATATATATATATATATATATATATATATATATATATATATATATATATATATATATATATATATATATATATATATATATATATATATATATATATATATATATATATATATATATATATATATATATATGTATATATATATATATATATATATATATATATATATATGTGTGTGTGTGTGTATATATACATATTTTCATACCTAGATTGGTTATCTCGAGACCTTGTTTGTCCAGACCCCGTCCCCCTTTTCATAACACCGATTTACCTCTGTGGCCTGTCTCGAAAGCCCACATAAACAAAACTGTAGAATGAAAAGTATGAAAATTTGGCCTGAATAGACGACACTAACAGGGTCTAGGTTATATGTAGAATTTAGGGTGTCAGTTTATATGTTGTTCTGCCTGACCGCCGTTTTTAACAGGAATAGAAACACAATCAAAACCACAACAAGATTTCATGCGAGCCTAAATGTAACAATTAGGGCATGCCTTTTTTACAATTAATCAAGGTATGCACAGGATACCAACCTGTGGTAAGTACCAAGGGGTGTAGTAGGTGGTACCAAGATGGTGAGAAAGAGAACCATGCATGAGAGATTGAGTGACAAGATGCCGGATAGAGGGGCAAGATTTGAAATATTAAGAGATATTGTGTCAAAAATGTGATGTCCGAGTAGAGACCTTGTCCAAGGCACAATGTCAAAGGTCACGGCACAGGTACATGCACACGTGACTTTCTGATTTGTGATGATATCAATTGTGCAAACTAACTGTTCGCTCTAATTCATCAGATAATGCAACCCCTCTATTATGGTCACCTTACTAATGTGGACAACCCCTCCCGTGTGGATCCTTTCTACGGTCCCAAACCCACATTCTAATGTCAATAAAGTGGACGCTTACCTTCCTCTACAGACTGCAGTTTTTTTACTATTAAAATGCTACCTAACCATAAATTAAAGGGTTGGGCAGCACTTTAGCCTAGCTAAAAGCCCATACTGTGCGTATTTATCATATTTCTGTTGATGATAAAATCTACATAAGGGCATTGGGCCTGTTATTTCAATATTTCGTTCAGACAATTGCCACATGAAGGGTTTTTTATGAAGTAAGATTATCAGATTACCACCCTTGTCTAGCACAGTGGCACCACTCCATAAGGTATGACATTTCTAAAGCTGGCCTAAGAGAAGGATAGCAGCATCAGTGATGGGATTAAGATGATTTCTATTATTTCATTCCGTAAAGGCAGTTGCTGTAATCACCATTAGATACTAGAATCGGGTCACAATTCCAATAAGTCAGGATGGGAATCAATTGAATGTGCCTTTAAGTCCAGTCTCTGTCTGCTAGTCCTATTTATCTAATGGGCATAATTATATCGGGCTTCACTCAGGCCAGGCATACAGCATTTGGCCAAGTAGAAGACCCAGAGCTTGCTCACCACCACCATGACTGATCGGAAAATGATAGGGCTTCGTCTTGATCAGAACATATCTTTGCCTGAAGACGATGCGTACGATGGACCAAGTGTGACAGAGAAAATATATTTAAATTTATATTCACTCCCCAATAAACGGGAGTGAAAATATATTTAGATTTATTTTCTCTCCCTAATAAACAGGACTGAAAATATATTTAAATTCATTTTCTCTCTCCAATAAACGGGAGTGAAAATAAAATTAAATATATTTTCTCTTTCACACTTGGTCCATCGTAGATGCGAAACTCGGATATAGAAATTTAACACTCATGTTGCTGGTTGCTAATTTGGCCATAACAAATGATGCAAAACACCTGAAATATGTCTGAAACCCTGCAACAGAGAGATATCCAATAAATACCAAAATGACAGGGTTTAGATGGTTTTCAAAAATTGTTGTGTCCTTGTGCTTTGGACTAATATATCCTTAGCACTGAAATGGTCAAGTGTTATATAATTTGTCCAAATCTCCTATTTCAAGTATGATCAAAGGGAAGACTAAGTACATGAGCGTATTTTGATTATAAATCTTCCTGGAACAGGAAAATATAAGACTGCCATGAACTGGTGGACAGGATAGTCTTAGAGTGGTTCAAGTTAAAAGGAGACTTCATTATAATTCACGGGAAAGGACCTGCTGTGCTTCCCGCTTAGTATTCATGTATTCATACATGTCAAGGCATCTGATAGCTGGTTAAAACTCTAATGCAAATAATATAACATGCTTAATCCCTTTGGAAACTTAAAATGGTGTTCACTATTCCACTAGTTGACGTTGACAACATCCCCTCTTTTATGGCCACCCCTCTATAGTGAACACTTTTGCCGGCCCCATTGGTGAACACCCCTCCCCCTATTCTAGCTCCCATAAATGTGTAATACATCGTGTTCCCAATCACCTATAACAGGTATCGTAGCATCCATGTTTCCGCAGTGCATTCACTCCTGCAAACATAACCCCACTAAAACAATATAGTACTTACCCATCGAAAAACGTCAGTGTTAGGTAGATATGAGTTGTTATGATAGACGTGCGTCCTGTGTGGTAGAAAACATGGCTCTCTGCTTAATACATAGCTGTCCCTGTGCATCATACCCAACAGGAAGCCATCGATGAGTAGAAAATGTCAGGCTGATATTTGATATTTAGGATGACGTAATAAAAGGTAGGTCTTTAAAGCACGAACACTTTTCACTCGCTATTGATAGCGTGATGATATTTAGAAAAATGCATCTGTGTCATCACTATCCAGCTGTCGGTCTCTGCCTTCCTGCTCCATCACAGTTAGTCCCAGTGGCTATGTTTGTTCACGTGGGTATATATTCTCTACTGTTTCTGATGTTATAATGAGGTAATATGGATGTATTCGTGTGTGTATCAAAGGTATTAACCCTAGTGTTGCAAAAATGAATGCGAGTGTCTTTGATTCTTTTATTTTTAGTTGCTTTGCCATATGATATTGCAATACGTATGGTGCATACCATGGGAGCTAATTAGTGGCCTAGAGAGTTGAAACCGACTGCTCCATGTCTCTCACCACTATCTATGTTCGTATCACAGCGAGGGCAAGCTCGAATTGCCACATTCTAAACATTAACAGTGCTTTCTTCTAATGTATGAACATACACGGATTATAACTATTACTATTGTACATATTCCAAAACGACGTAATGTATGAAACCATGTTATTAGTAGCGACCCTGAAATGATGGGCCCAATAAAACCCGGAGCCAATGAGATATTCCAAACATTACTGTAGATTCACAAAAGATTGTGTAAAGTAAATTTTACGAATTTACCGAAAATCGATTTTTGCGATTTTTAAACATGCTATACACTTAAAGTGGCAGCACTAATCATTGCAAATTTTAGTTTTGCCTCCGAGGCTATAAACGCAAAAAATGTAAAAATTAAACTAACGCAATCTTTTCCGAATTAACATTAACTATAACCTACTGTTTCGGTCGGTGTATCAGAATCAAGCATTGTATTTGTTATGCCTCATCAGCAATGTCTAACAACATGTTTAAAGAAACGTACCTAGAAAGATAACACTTAATGACAGAAAATATGGCAATTTTATGATAAACAACTTAAGGATAATCGTGTGAAATGGACGAACAGCTTAAACGAACTAAAACAAGCATAACAGTAAAATCTCAATGCCTGAGGTAAACACAATCATGATTTATGAGTAATGTTTATAGTGTCATATTTGGATTATGTGACTATTTTCAAAGAAAAGAAATGATATAATTCATTCATATCTATAACAAGTGACTTACATACATCAATTAATACGCATAACACCTGTGGAGATATGTCAATATTTGAACATGTTCTACATATGTAGTGACAACATATCTTGCACTACGAGACATGATGCTAAGTGTTGGAACATGCAAAACAGGAAAGCGACACCAAATAAGGATGTGCAATAGTCAAAAGGTTAAAGATACAGCTACTTTCAAACCGTTCACCATATATATATATATATATATATATATATATATATATATATATATATATATATATATATATATATATATATATATATATATATATATATATATATATATATATATATATATATATATATATATATATATATATATATATATATATACTAGTATATATATATATATATATATATATATACTAGTATATATATATATACTAGAGATGTGTGACAAGTAATTGATGCCAAACTAAACTGTTATTTCATAGTGTAAACTTCTCCCAATATTTCTGAAACTTTAAGGATCGTAAATGAAGGTATTGAAATTTTATATTTTCGCCACTTATAAAAGTAAAATGTTTTGAAACGGTTGCCATGGCAACAAGAATTTGACAAAAACGGTTGCCATGGCAACATGCATTTGTGCTCCGATTCGTTTATTTAATGATGTTTTATGATAAGTGGTATCACTAGATAATTTCCTCAAAATTTCATACATATTGACAAAGGAATGGATAAGATAGAGACAAAAGAACGAACAGGGTTGAACTTTCTATGACATGTTTATTACAAGAATATGGCAAAGAATGACGTCATGATGAGACGGCATCCCGTCACGGATTACAAAGCCAAACTTTGTGACTGCTTGATATTACTCGCCTTTCCATGGGTCAATTCGTATGCGGATTAGATCGCTAGAACCGCCAGAATTCATTATATTTGTTACTATATGTTGCGAATTGACGATTTTGTGACATCGAACTAATGTTTATGCCATCAATCAATCGGTAATTATACTGTGTGGTTATTGCACAAATAACAAGCTCATATCAAGTTTCCAATATGTTTCCGCGAAGTACAAGCAAAGACTGACGTCACGGATAATATAGCGCTTTGCTATGGCAATAACAGGGATAGGATTATACACTATGTCCAGTGAGGAGCTGTTTCTGTTACTTTAAAGTGGTACCGGTAAGGTGCCATAGCAACCAACTGAGCCGGGACCAAATCCCTGCTCAGCAGCCATAAGAAAACATGATATTTGTGAAATTTCAACAGAATTGTAAGATAATTCTTTATTACTCAAACCCGCTATTTAAATAGCCATTAAGATCTGCCACTGATCATTGGTGGAGATTTATAGCCTCGCTGAGGGTGTTTGTTGCAAAGCTTTGGACTTGGCGGCCTCAGCTTTGGCATCAAGTACCTACGTCTCGGCTGACCTCAATAGTTTTTATTTCCTCTATCCAAAACGGTAGTGAGAATTTTAAAGTTTTTTATTTTCTCACCCTAAAAAACGGTCGTGAAAATAAAGTTTTTAGTGATAAGTGATATTATTATCTACAGTTTAGACTTTTCTTCTTTTTTTCAATTTACGTGTTTGTATCATTTAGAATTACTTGTATTTTTCCATAAATAAAAGTAATATTTATTCATTTATTCAATAGTGTGTTATGCAGTTATTAACCTAGCACCGCGTAGCGACGTAGTGCTATACAATGTGCGTATCAATCCCGGGGGAGGGGGGCACTCAGGTACAGAGGGGGGCCGCACCCTCGTTATGTATTTTGCGGAAGAAGGGGTCTTTTTTAAGACCTCCGCGTGTCCGCGATTTTGTAAAAGAAGGGTACTTTTTTGTCCCCAGGTAGAAGGGGTTGAAAATCCCCTTACAATCCACGACATGGCTACCTGTTCAACTCTTTACTGGTCAATTGTAATTCCAGTACTAACATACGGTTGTGAACTATGTTACCTTGACGAATATAATATGGACACACTTGAGAGTTTTCATAGACAGGTAGGGCATAGAATCCAGAAATTCCCGAAACGATCTGCAAGATATAGTTCTATATCCGGTCTAGGTTAGATAAGCTTGCGTATTTACATAATGACCTAGAAGACCTACGCTATATGTGTATGATGAAAGATTCTGAAGTGTGCAAAAGTTTACTCAGGTATAGGGCTGGTGTGTTTAATGAATCCATTTGAGAGAATTTGGAAAATGTGAACTTCAGTCCAGTATAAAGTATCCTAAACGCATGCATTGAGTTTAGTTTGTATAATGAGGCCATGGGTATAATATGTGGGGACAGGTGGTACAGTAAAGACCAATGGAAAAAACCTTGTGTGGGAGAAAGCGTGGAGATGTGAGAGGAAGGCATGGAAATTGGATATCATAATGAACCCAGATATATTAATGTTTGATAAAATGTTAAGGGAGTTTGGATGTTTGTGTTGGTGGCGGCTCACTGACATGAAACGCATACCGGTGTGGAAGGGTGAGATTATGGCCAAAATAGTAGCTGGGTGTAGTAAACTGAAATCGCACGATTATAGATATAAGACCAAAGGTATTGAGAAGATCTGTGGTTTATATGACATATTAGCTGATGAAGACTCAAAACATATGATAATGCAGTGTGAAGCAACCCTCGACATACGTGTCCATATGTTTGAAGAAATAGGTAACATAGACCAGGACCTTTTAAGAGATATCATGAAGGGAGACAGATGCTATGAAATTCTTCTCGGTGCCAACCCTGACAAGTAGGCAGTGATATCATGATGACCCTGTGGCAAATAGCAGGTGACCATATCTGCGCGATGTACCATAGCGTGATCAGCCAGCGGAGGGAAGATGGCTGACACCTGTTTCCCTTTGGTGGGTCAGCTTTAAGATGTGTAGTTAACAACCCCATTATCGTTGAACAAAGTCTGTGCGGCTTATTGAAGTATATTTTTCCTTATTTGTGTTTTGTTTATTATGTACTCTTTAACCCTATGAAATTTGTTTTGTTCTACTTTTGTTTGATTTTTTAAGTCACCAAAAGGGGTCTTTAAATAAGTACATCCATAGGTACATCCTTACGTATCCCCTGATAGGTTAATGCAGAACATGAACATTACATTCCCCAGATTCCCTGTTGAAGGAGTTCACTGTGATAACTTATAGTTGAATTATATGATTTTCTGTTGTTACAATTTAGTTGAGTTTTGCTAATATGTTCTGCATTCGACACCATGTCTGTCACTTGGGATTATTTGCTAATATTATAAGTTGTATTGATCATGTCTTTGTAACATTATATGCTTACAGTCAATAAACATACAATACAATACAATCCACGAAACATACGCGGCTCTGACGCCGAGTGACTCCCGAAGTAACTGGGCTTCCGAGTTTGCTTCCGCCACACAGGCAGAGGATTATAAAAGTTAAAATACGTGTTCCCGTTCATCCAATGTCAGTGTTTTGATAAAAAAGGGGTGTTTATTTACTGGAAAAAGTCAGCGTTTTTATTAAATTAGGGTGCTTTTTTGGCCAATATTCAGTGCTTTAGGGGTATTTTTAAATATTTGATAACGAGCGTATGCGCCCCCTTCTACCTGAGTGCCGCCCCCCCACCCGAGGGAATCAAGATGCGCAAACATACACGTAACGTATGACATAGCAGGATTTTCCGTCTCCGTGAATGAAATCACGTGATTACATACAGCCCTTTGATTGGATCAGTTCAAATACGCACATTTCAACGTTATAAATAGTTGGCTCAATTTCAGATTAGACCTACTCAAAGGCAATTTCCTTTGAATGAAAAAAGTGCTCGGTGAATATTTTTATTGAGATGCATGGCTTCTTCATGCATCTGCTTCCATAGAAATTCGACAAATAATGAAAAAAATTCTTAAGCGGTCAAAAAACGGTACAAATTTTCAAAATTTGACTATTTTCGTGGAATAAAAATCTCCAGAAATTATTTTTCAAAAATGTCTCTTAACAGTTTTTTGAGCCCTCAGCTGATCAACAATTGTGCCAAATTTCAAAAAGAATGGATCAGCCGTTTTCAAAATTCACCGAAGGTGAAATTTACGGCTAGATGCTTCACTACGGCAAAAGACGCTGACCGTTACAATGTTGCAATAATGCGCGCGTGACGGGGAATCCCCAATAAACTGATTTAGAACTTCCCAGGTTGCGTACTCCACGTGTTAATTGCAAAATACGCGTTTAAGTGTTGGCATCAATTACCCGTCACACATCTCTAGTATATATATATATATATATATATATATATATATATATATATATATATATATATATATATATATATATATATATATATATATATATATATATATATATATATATATATATATATATATATATATATATATATATATATATATATATATATATATATATATATATATATATATATATATATATATATATATACACCAATATCTTACTCTTAGCGTAGCATTACTTTGCTATTTAAAGTCACATTTTTGCATTCACTGGGAGTGTTTGAAGATGCCACAAAAAGATCTGGTCGAATTGACTACTAGTAGTGGGAGCAGAATCCAAATAATTACTCTTCGACAACACAAATGAATTAAATCATTGGATTACATTGCACTTTTTGCGTTAATATCACCAGCATGGTACTATTTGATAACCGTTATTGGTTGCCAACCCATCTTGGTTTGCAAAGCAATATAAATTCACTGCGACCATGTTCTGATAGACCATAATATGAAAAACACACAGTATAAAGAACTATAAATTCACTGCGACCATGTTCTGATGGACCATTATCTGGAAAACACACTGTGAAGCAATATACATTCATTGCGACCATGTTATGATAGACCATGATCTTGGAAGACACTACAAAGTAATATAAATTCACTGCGGTCATGTTCTGATAGACCATTATCTTGAAAGACACTATAGAGCAATATAAATTCACTGCGACCATGTTTTGATAGACCATACAATGGAAAACACACTAAAAAGCAATATAAATTCACTGCGACCATGTTCTGATAGACTATAAACTGATAAACACACTATACAGCAATATAAATCCACTGCGACCATGTTTTGGTAGACTATAAACTGGAAAACACACTATAAAGCAATATAAATTCACTGCGACCATGTTCTGATGGACCATGATCTGGAAAACACACTACACAGCAATATAAATTCACTGCCACTATGTTCTGATAGACCATAATTTTGTAAGACACTATAAAGCAAGATAAATTCACTGCGACCATGTTCTGATAAAACATTATCTTATAAACAAATGGTTGACCATCATCTATTTCCTTTATTGATTTAGGATGGTAGTTCCTTAGATGCAAAGCTGAGAAGGGATACGATCTTCCTCAAGTCAGTCTCGCTGTTGTAAAAACGCAAAGCTGGTGGCAATATACACCAAATGGACACTCGATTGCAAAAGGCTTCGAAGATTACAAAGCCAAGAATGCGATGAAAAGATTGCCTATCAGAAAATACTTCAGCGAGTTCTATGTGGTCATGAAGTGATGTGACCAAATGATGGCGGTAGAATTCTGCATGTTCTGACCATATATGGTAAAGCTCCCTGGAGTAATCCATGGCAGGAATGGTACACAGCAAGAAGACAGCCAGGTCAAACTGTGGAACATGAAGGCAGGCAATCTCCCAGTCGTACAGGATGAGCTTGCTCTGGCCAGGTGATGCATTCTTTCTGACCCATAGGTTTCCTGAAAGTGGAGCAGTAAGATAAGATATCCATCATCACTTCTCGATTGTGAACGGGTTAAAAAAATATTGCGAAAATTGGAACTGTTGATTTTTAGAAATTGGAGTAATTGATTATATCATTGATGAAGAAACAATAATATGGGAGATTTACAAAAATCTCACTGGATTAATGCTTTGATTCTAAATGCAAGGAAAATAATCTTTAATGCAAAAATAGACATGTCCACTCCCAGTAAAGAATGTGTTAAAAGGAATGTAAAACTACTTTTTCACTATGAAAGACTGACATTTAGACTAAGAGGCAGAGAGGACAATTTTGAGAAAAGATGGGAATTAATGATTGAATAATTTAATAATCAACAACAAACTTTCTTGCAAAGATTTCAATCACCATTTCAAACCATGATAAACCAACGATCCATATATATACATATATATATATATATATATATATATATATATATATATATATATATATATATATATATATATATATATATATATATATATATATATATATATAAATATATATATATATATATATATATATATATATATATATATATATATATATATATATATATATATATATATATATATATATATATATATATATATATGTATACATATATATATGTATATATATATATATATATATGTATATATATATATATATATATATATATTCTACATTTTCCATTGTACAATATATCGATTATTTTCATACATAGAAATGATCTTGACAATTAGGGATATCATCCTTTATCATTCATTTTGTATACCTGTCATGTATTTTGTACACTCATAGAGTTATGAGATTTGCTTTTGTGAACTGTTTATATAATGACTATGGAGAATAAAAATTCTGTTGCTCACGTGGTCAAATTTTTTTTTAGATGCATGTATGTATGTATGTATGTATGTATATATATATATATATATATATATATATATATATATATATATATATATATATATATATATATATATATATATATATATATATATATATATATATATATATATATATATATATATATGTATATATACAGATAGATTATATATATGTGTGTTTGTGAGGATATGCCATATATATATATATATATATATATATATATATATATATATATATATATATATATATATATATATATATACATATATATATATATACATATATATATGTATACATATATATATATACATATATATATATACATATATATATATATACATATATGTATACATATATATATATATATATATATATATATATATATATATATATATATATATATATATATATATATATATATATATATATATATATATATATATGTATATATATATATATATATGTATATATATATATATATGTATATATATATATATATATATATATATATATATATATATATATATATATATATATATATATATATATATATATATATATATATATATATATATATATATATATATATATATATATCGTTCCTTTCGGAAAGGACACTTACCAGGGTGGGCATCATTATGGACCAATGTCAGTGGATAGGATTCTTGCTCTGTGGTAATTACATCCATATTTTCAAAATACTTCTCCACATTTGAAGAGAACTCTTTGGTGGAGTAGTGTGGGTAGGTCTTGATGAAGATCTTCACCTGCGACTTCCAAAAGGATATTGCCTCAAGGTGGCGACGTGGATGGCGTTTAAGAATCCCACCAAATGCTTCCATAGTGGAATCTCCTTTCACAAGAAAATGGGCATGAAATCTCGCTAATTCCTGTAGCACTGCAAATCGTGTTTCATTTTCCCATACTCCTTGTGTAACATTTCCTCCTATGAGAATATCCTCTGGTCTAATGTACTCCATGACCACAATTGATATACCTTGAGCAGCATCATATACTGTATGGTAGACTTTAGGGCGAATCCTGCTAAACTCCTCATCTTTCATAGCAAGTCGAGCAGCTAGGACTTCTCGGTCTGATGCGTATTCAAATTCAATACCTGTTTGCAGACATTCCTGTGCACTTTTCCGAGCTTCTGGGCCGAACTCCTTAAAGAAATCATCCCAGAAAACATGACCTACTTCCGAGCTGCATTTGGCTTTCAGGCATACCTTCACCTCTTTCTCCACGCCATTTTCATCATTACCTGTGATGGCGAATATGAAGATACCTTTGAGTTTCTCACCTGTATCCACTTTGCTGGCAAGAGCAGTGACTACCTGGTGACCTAGGGATGCCTCCACTGGACGCCATCTTAACAACTCCAGCTTCAGGGCGGCTGAGACCTCTCTGAAGAACCCATCATTCAAATCCTTTTGCTGGAACCCTGACATTGTACGATGTAGTGTGTGTCTTTTAGGTGTAATAATTAGGGTTACTACTCAAACTGCTCGTTATCCAGGATGCAGAGATGAACAAAGGATGTGCTATGTTATGTTGGGAGTCTGCCATGCACTAATTCATCAAGGATATAGTGTTAATGGGAGAAGATATCAGTTGATTCAATATGTTTACGATGCTCCAGTTTTCGATGCACAGTTGCCTGTCTGTGGAGTGGGGTCGTGTTGATGTCAATGCTGAGGCCTCTAACTGGGTCAGAAAAAAGTCCGTCGCTCAGCAGCTAACGACGTATGGTCTTAATGTAGTATGCTGTAAGAAATACAAATATCTCTGGTTGTTTTTTGTACAATACAACAGTATTACTTGATCTGATCTGAAATTAGCGGAAAAAATGGAAAATGTTTGCCCATGTGCGGGTGTCTTTGAACTACATGTGTTCAAATGTGCACGATTGTATATGAATGAGATGATACCTTTCTCTTCGCAAATTCAAATCGGTTGCGTACATACTATCTGAAATATTTGATAATAATGTTGATGATGAACAATATTTGAGTTAGTATTTGACTAGAATATATTTCATTAGCATTCCACTAACCACTAACAAACGAAATATTTTCAAAATATTTTTAAAAAGACTGAAAAAAGATGTGAGAAACATTCACAATAAACATGAGTAAGAGACTTTAGAAAAATATTCAATAACCATAGGGAAAACATTAGTGAAATAATGAATGTTAAAATGTTATACAATACACATATGATATTACACATGTAGTACAACATTAACTAAAATTAAGGAAAATTTTCTTAAAATATTAACCAATGTTTGTTTTATAATAATGTTTGATAACCTTGCACCATTCTTTATCAGCATTTATAGTTAATATTTTATATATGCGTATTACAAATGTTTTTTTTAAAGATTTAGTGAATATTTTATTGACATACTTTAAAATGTTTCAAAAAGGTCTGAAAAAGTTGAAATAGAATGTCAATATATAAATTAATAAAATGTTAAACAATATTTTTCCACAATATGTTTGATAGTATCAAACTATGATTTTTCTTAACATTTGAAATAAATGTTTTAAATCTGCGTTTTACAAATGTTTCTTTAACTATTTATTTGATATCGTTATTACAAAGTTTAGAATATTTCTAAAATGTCTGAACAAAGGTGAGATTGAAAATCAGAATAAACATTAGTAAACTAATAACCAATATATTTCTGCGATATTGTTTCATAACATTATTCTATCTTGTGTTAACATTTTAAGTGAATATTATACATCTGCTTATTAAAAAAAAATTCAAACATCGGTTTGGTGTCAAGAACACATGTTTGTGAAAATCTGAACAAAGCTATAATGAAATGTTAAAAATGGCATCATCAAAATGTGGAATTTGTTTGTTCAACATTACTGTAAAACAGTCCTTTAATTATACGAAAACATTATAAAAATACCAGCAGCATCAATTCAATAGTATTGTCCTGATTTTAAATACTGTTGATTTATATGTTTACAATTGTTAACAACTTCTTTGAAAAAGCAACATGTCATGCTAAAATTAGATAGATATGATCAATAAACATGAGATATTGACTTGATAATTTAGGAACAAATAGTTTCCCAACAAATATATCATTACGGGCATTCATTTCAAATTGTAGGCTCCTTAAAAAGCATGAAATACCAATATGTGTCATTGAGAAAGGCATTGATTAGTGCTGACCAAAGAATATAAGTAGCCTTCTCTCCTATCTTGAAATCATGATTTGTACAGTATGCGTTTCTGAGCAAGACTGACCAAGAAATCTCTCACACATGTGGATTTCAAAAGTGTGGTTGTTATGGGAGATGGGTATGTACATTTTTTTCTTTAAAAGAATTTAAAACACACCCATCTGGAAAAGAGAAATATTTCAAAAATATTGAAATATTATTGAGTAAAATGTTACAAAAAATGTTTCCACAATATTAGCTAAGCTAATAATTTATAAGTGGATAAATACTCCAACAACAATGTTGTTGTTTCATAGAAATAGTTTATGAATAATTCAAGCAACATTTTATAAATATATATTTTAAATATCATTAAAAATGATAATTCAAATGTTATAAGAAATGTTGTGGTAACAATTTTCAGGCTAACGTTTTGATATTAATGAATATTTTTCAGATGAGTTACTGGGACACGCATATTTCTAAATTCTGTAATGAATGAATATAAAGCGTTTTATATGTTTATTCAGAAGGATGATTGAGTAATGTTTGATCTCAGTATATATCATGCCAGGCTGGTGCTGCCACCTTTTGGCAGAATATTCATCTAATGATATGGCTAATCATTGCCTTGGCTTTGATTTATCAATTGCTCCAATTAAAACCTATGGCTGTGCAACCAAGAGCATAACACTTTTTTATCATTGCTTCAGCTATGTCCTCCAATCAGAATGCTTTCTTTTTAACATGTGACCACATGTCATATGATCATTTAATTTGATATGCACTTCCAAAATGAATTTAATGCACTTTTCATTGCAGTGCAGTTACATGAAATATTAAATTGCCGCTATTTCCTTTTTATCTTATTTTGTTTCATGTGGTCATCATTTCCAATGATTCAGCAAAACGTCATTCGATGAAAAGGATCAAGCATCCCTCTTCTATTAAGGAGGAAGTATGCAGAAAATTCTCCCATAAGGTCTTACGACACTACTAGAAATCTGAGTTCAATTTTCCTGAAACCTGGCATTAGAAAGAACATAGCACATTTATCTCAAAATCAGCTTCAAAACATGGGGTTAAGGACAATTCTTTTCACAGGTTTTTCAAAACGTAATACAATTTATGTTACAAGCATCTCATTCCCCAAAACATGTTTCTTTCTTTGCTAAATGTATCCCTTCAGAGATACTGACACTGCCTTAAAACTTTTTTGCTTGTTGAAATTATATTTCTGCTGCTTTATAGGAATTATGGGGAAAAATCAAGGAATTCGAGATGCAAGTTTTAAACCCGAAATTGGTAAAGTCAGATTTGGCGGGTTTAATTTTGCTCAAATTTTCTCTAAACTATCTACACAATGATCGATTAACAAGAAGATACAAAGAAAATGAAAGGTCATCAGGTTGATTTTCAAACCACAGGTGGGTAAAGTTTGTGAAATAGGACTTTTGGGCAGATTTTCACAAAAATCGTGCAAAAGAGTTATCCCATTGGTACCGTATTTGCCCGTTCTTATATAAGATATATTTTAGCAAGGGAATCCCACTTTATACGTAAATGAATGTATATTTTCTTAAAATGTGTTAAATCATCAAATTCAATAAATATGATAATCACTTAAGCAAATTACATTCAGTTTTAAAATATTATTTTTTAGGAAATGCAGGAATAGTCCAAATATTACAGCTTTTTATAAATATGTTTGTGTAACAATTTCTTTTGAAAATTGGCAGTGGTGTCAGGAAAATTGTCATAAATTATTTTAGTTTCTTCAATACTCAGGTGTCTCCGGACTATCGTAAGACCTTATATACATTCATCAAAAATGTTCACATTTTCGTTAAGGTTAGGGAAAGCGGTGTAGAAACATATGATAGATAGCTCCCAGTGATGTGTTGTTTATGTAAAGGATGAGGTTATTTTGCAAATAGCTCTGGACATAAAACCTGTGATATCATTTATCTCCCAAGCTGCTCGATAAAGTTATCCGTGCATTCTAAATCAGCTGGAGATGGATTTTTACACATTTTGTGGCATATGTGAAATATTTTGCCTGTTTATCTTGCAAGTAGAAAACAACGAATTCTGCAAAGTGAACGAGCGCATCACTGATGTTGCGTAGAGATAAATTACTTTAACTTGTAAAGTATTTTTCTAAAACATCTGATGATGGAGTTTGCCCTTTGTTTTGGGATACTAGTATTTGATTTCTTTTTATAAATTGTCGCTATTTCAGTTTCAGGAAAGTAAATCATTTGTTTCATTTCATGTTCCTGTCTATATTCAATACAGCTTGTTTAGCAAACTGTGACTATCTTATAGATGATTATTCTTATCTTGGTCCCATTCCACTGATATACATTAATCAAATGTGTTTGCGATAGATTTACCGATGATAAACTGGCGAATACCTCTGTATGAAATAACTCAACCATATATTAGTTTATTAGGTCAGGTTTAAGACTATGCAATATGGTTACAGACTGTTTATACCCTATGGGAAATCCCACAGCAATAAACCAGTTGGAGTAATATGTTTTGATGAGATTTTTGACAATGGTCTCTTTACCAGTTCACAATAATAATAATAATAATAATACGTTTATTTGCTGTAATCATAGGTATTACAAAAATCGTACATCATCATATTGTATAAACTGCATGAAACAAAATTATGGGATCTTTTACATACTTGATCTCCACTGGCCGCAATGAGAGTAGCCACCAACATTTAATAACAGTTAGACAGTGAGGTCCGGAAGGGGCCTTAATTCCAATGTCATTTCGTTTACTCATAAGAATGTGTACACATACGTATTTCGACTATCTTAACATGAATTCTTTCTTCTTAGTATTTGTAACTAACATCGTTATTATAAATATGCTTTTGTTATTGCAATAGTACAGTACAGTCAATAAATATACATAAGTACATACATACATGCATTCATACAGTCATACATATATACATTTCGATGTTGCTGCTGATGAACCTTCCTTTTTTATTTTAAGAAAAGGGTTGTTGATATCCGATTCAAATCAAATCCTTGACTTTTAAATTCATTTTGGTAAGCACGTGTACATAGTTTCCATTGCTCATTTAATAGAGAAAGGGTTATAATGCATTTAGACATCTTTAGGTGCATGGTTTGTACATGTAATTCTAAAGAAAACCAATTTACAAGAAGGAAAATATAATATTGATGTACATGTGTTTATAAACAAGCAAAACACGTTTTCTGAATGCTTGGAATGAAGCACTCATTCACTTCCAAAATCTAGCATAACTGTAGAAAAAATACGATATCTATCTTTTTCTTGACGACGCAGTCTTTGTACAAAAGTGGACATACATCTTAGAATGACATAGCTATAAGGAAATATGAACAAAATAACTGCATTACGCATAAACAAGAATCAGGCTAGAACTATATATTCCATTGGATTGCCCCGTGAGCGGGTTTGCCTGGTGGCTTTGTAAATGTGCGGCGTTGTGTAGGGCTGTCTATGGTCCTTCAGCAACTGAAACACTCCTTGGAACTATTCGTGAAGGGAAGGGAATTTCTTCCCGGTTACGGGTTTGTTTCTCGTGATAAGACCTAAGCTGTCGAAAGCGACATAAAATCCCACAACTCTCTTCCGATTAAATTGCAACACAAGTAAATGAAAAGGAACCTACAGAATTTCATGTTTATGTAATAAGGCCAATCAATTATCATAAATGTGGAGGAAAAATCAATACTGAAAGAAAGATATCCTATTTACTTCTAATTCTACTCAAATGTTATAACCATTTCTTCCGGTGTACATGCAGTCAATGTGTTAATGAACTTATTTGCTAAGTACAGAGTTCTACATTTTATTTTGCAGAACTTTTCCAAAATATGCAAGGATTGCTCAAAATCTGCACATGTGCTGAACTCTTGACCGACACGCAGCTCGTTTAATGGCTGTTCTTGTTGTTCTTGATGTCCTTCCCAGCTATATAATCTAAGTTATATATAACCTACAAATATATGGAATATACAATCAATTAGTACCCTTACCTCAAGTGATATATCGATCTAATATTCATAATGAATATTGTGTATTTAGTCTGGCAGATGTGAAGGTAATTTATCAATTAGAAAGATATTTGAACAAATATATAAAGATGGCTTGTAAATTAAACTTGCAAAGCTAAATGTTGAATTTGTATGAGGCAATGTTTGGGGGTGCCTTTAATGGATAAGGAGCAAGATACAACAAGTGAGTCTTAAAGGGATTTATGCTTACAATAAAGCACAGCTGGGCTTTTTTCTTAAAACAGCTTCAAAATGTTTGTATCCCTGGACAATGCAAGTATTGCATGATTAAAAGGCACGAGAAGACCAATAAAACATTTCAAAAATACAGAAAAGATTACTTTGGTTACTGAAAACCAACACTCGTCCGGATAATCATTCAGCTATTTTTCTAATAGATTCATTCAACTTTTTTCAAAATGGTTCAGGGGTAACTTAACTCAATGACTCAGTGTCTACCAAATGACTCAATTAGACTCCCTCTACCTAGTAGGTTTTCTCATTTTCCCGCGAACTTCCCCACTAAAAGTTTACAAGCTGGCACAACACCCATGACTTTTCTGGGGTTATTCTACATGTTCCCAAAAGATATACATCCTGCCTGGGCTGCATGATATATTTCTAAAAGTTGCACCACATTTTGAAAGTTGCACTATATATTGTTTTAAGTTGAACGATATTTTGAAAGTTATATGATATTTTGTAAGTTGAATTAATATAATTCTGGCATGCCATAGTAGACCTACCAACCATATTTATTAGGACACTGGGACGGCTACCTTCTGGTGGAAATCATTAAACATTATTTCAAATGTATGTTTAATATTGTGAAAAGTGTGCGATATTTTAAAAATACCTCTACACCTTGTTGATATAGAATATCAATAATGTAGTGCAAGTATGTAGTGTTGATGTACGTGCCAACACATCCACTTATCAACATAGATGACCTTGATCGATCAATCACCTTATATTGTGTTGACTTAGGTGAACTATAAGCAGCTAGAATCAATAGCTAGAAAAGACTGGCAGCTCAAGCAAAATCACACTCGTTATTTCAAAGGGCTGCTCAGATCTCGCGAGATGTCTTTGATTGGTTGCCTTCATCCTATTGGCTGAGCACTTGCTATGGCTGCTTCCAGTGTAGTTGCCTTTAGCGACCCCTTTGACAAGATCATCTGTTGAACGTGACGGTCATGCCTCATCCACAGCCTGACTCTAATCTTCAGTACTTAGTAAAACATCAATGCTAGAAGTTTGACGACTGCTAAAGGCAGTGGTAGGTGTTTATTTGTAATTTTGACCTAATTTGCGGGCATATCAACAGCATTTGCATAACGTATGATGTCGTACATATATGTGCAGTCAATAAGCATACAATACAATATAAAATTGCATTGCTACAACTTTGGAAACAATGGAGGGAGGACCTGGAGGATTTTTGGAGAGCGACTTGGATGAGAAGTTCTTCTCTGGGGTAGCATGCTCACTGAACTGGAAACTACTGTCTTGGAGAGCAGATGGAGTTATAAATGAGGGTACTCAGATCACCACGCTGGTGAGTAAGGGCGGTGAGGAAACCAAACTCCTCAATGGAGTGTTTAAATACACATTGGTGGGACTGGACGGAGATTCTCAGGAGAAAAGGATGGGCTTGGCGATAAAGATTAAGTGCAGAAGTGCAGATATATGTGCAGGATGGGTGAAGCTGTTCCAGAAATATGGCGCTGTTTCCCAGAAGATCGCTGGAGACTACTGGGCACTCAGTCAGGGAGTTACAAGATCACCGGAATTGGAGGTACTCTCGGCACGTCACGCGGCCTCAGATCTCGTCGCCGCGAGATTTCGCGCCAAAGTTTTTCACTCAGTTCTTGATGTAGTTGGCGGTAAATTTTGCACAATGTCGGAATTCATCGACGAGTCTCGTATCTTAGTGGGTGGTCATATGACATACGAGAACTGGAACGAGACTTATCGACTCAAAGTTCTTCGAGAGGTGGCCCGTTTCCATGGTTACTACATCAACAAAACGACGGAAGTGGAGCAAGCATTTTGTGGTGCATTAGAGCGACATCCAAGACGCCATCTAGCGGCTCTCCCACTTCACCGTTTACTCCATAGCCTTGCTGCCAATGAGTATAGCCATCTGTACACGGCCAAACATACAGAGGTTATAGAGAACTACTTCACAAACTTGGAAGCCGTCACGTTAAAGGAAGAAAGATATCTTATGACCTATGTCCACAATGATTTCCATCCAGGTAAAGAGTCCTATCCCTTAGGTTCCCCTATTTACCTTTGAGCGGACACGTGGTCTGTTTGAATGGTTAGTTCTGGGTCATTCCGCACTAATTGCGACATAGATGTGAAAAATTAAATCATAATGTACACATTCAATACATATGTATTCTAAAACTAGACATTCTGAAGTTTTGGATTTTTGACTTGGATATAAAATAAAAATGTGTTTAGTGAACTTTATTGATGGTTTAATTGAGAAAAATAGGAAAGTGTGTGTTTGATGCGTGTCGGATACGACATTGGTTTTTCTTCAATAAAAACATTCTAAAACATGATAAATGTTACATTTTGGGTTGGACACATGAAATTAAGTTAGTTTGAATAAATGGTAATGAATTTTGAAGAAAAAAATATTTTGGGTAAAAATAAGCTTTTGTCCAAATACTGGCTGTCGTATCCGACACAAAAAAAACATGAAAAAGTTTATTTTTCTCCAAAACTACTGCATCAAAAAAAATGACATTTCATGAAAGTTTCAATTATCCCTAGCCCTATTAGAACCCAGAATATAATGTGTAAGGTCTGCTTAAAATTTGGGGGAAAAAGGTGTTTTTCATTTGTGTTGGATACGACAAACGTGTCGGATACGACACCCTATCTTGAGTATACCCAACCTATTAACATTCAAGATGAACCTTTTTTCAAGGGGAAGTCCAAATATGTTTTGAAAAGCACATGGTCAATACCATGGGGATGAAACAGGCTCAATTTCTCAGTTCCAATTTACATTGTTTGTCTATCAATTCCCATTTGGATTGGTTACCCTTTGTCTAATTATCTGGTGCATGCCAAGTGCGATTAATCCTTGATAGTCTAGGCAATTAGGACAGTAGAAGGGTATTCACTCTACCACAGCCATGAGGATTTGATTCTAATCTAAGTTGATCCACCTCTCTGTTCCAATGAAAAAACAGTTTTAATTGATACATGTACATTGAAATGTAGAAAAAAGCACTAAGTCAAAATGTTTAAGTGAATTAGCTGTACAGCTCATTTACACCAGGAAAGTTTTTTAAACGTTCCTGTTTACACCCATTAGAGAAAACGTTTGTTGAAGAACACAACTATATCAAGATTTATACATGTATGATAACGTCCATCTGATCTACTTGTGACAAACTAATGCAGTCACAAGGAAGGTTTCTATTTCCTTTCTTGGATCTTGCTATCCTTCCAGACATAGTGAATACCCCACCACGGTGACACAAGGGTATCTACTGGTCCCTGGTGGACACTGTCACCAAGCTGTGTATTCTAGTCAACATCCTCCTCCTGTTTGAACTGGAGGCCCACAGATACTAGCTTGAGTATGGGAGGAAGCTGATGTTATATGCTCAGAATGCTAGGAAAAGTATTAGTTACTCTTAGTGAGGAGTTAATAACTGAAAATATTACTGTTGCCAAATTCTGAACTCCTGTCGCCAAATTTGGCAATAGCTTGGTCAGCTGGTAGACAGAAGCCAAACCTGCTTCTATTCAGCTTTAGCATTTGTTATAATTGATATAATTATTGATATAATGGAATGGCTTTTAAATTATTCAGAGTATTTACCTTTAGGTAATAAATCTAATTCTTTTCTAATTCTTTCAATCTTATTGTCAGGGTAGCATAAATTCATGTAAGTACAGACAGCAAACTGAATCAGCATGAGGTATGTCTCTCAGAATGACAAATAATTATAGAGCATGAAAATTTGCACATCAACTGAAATGTGATGGTAATTATTTAAAGATATGGTACTGACCTTTACATGTTTACTTTGTCATGAAAAACATTACAGGAATCTGATTGGAGAGGGTAGGCTGCATAACATCACATGCTCAGTCATTGAGCAAGTGAGAAATTAGTAACAGGTATACCCTCGCACTTCTTACTTTAATGTTATATTTCTTAATATTTCAATGAAATTTTTCCAATATGCAAGATGTCTATATGGCCAGGAATATAAAGTATCTAATTATTGTGAGTTTTAATAAATTGTTTACTTGGAGCAATTGTACATTGTTAAAAATTCCGAAAAATGATATATTTTGGGTAGTGTCATGTGTAACATGTTCCAAAATGATCTAAAAATCCTCCCTAGACTCATATAAGTATTTCATGCAAATCAAACTTTTCAACATAGTACATCCTTGGTTTGTTTCAGTTCTGATATTGATCTGATGACAAATATAATTGTTTTTATATTGATTTAAGGTAGTGGACAAAAGTGTCATATCCGACACAGCCTAGCTTGTCGTATCCGACACAACAACCTTTTTTTAGAATCCTCTCACAAATCTGCCAAGCAATATCTTTTTTAAGAAAATTGTTCATGACTCTTGTTCAAAACCCTTTTGAGATGATACCTAGACATTTCTTGTAGTGGAACTCCCATGAACAGAACAGAGATTTTGGTATTTGTCCAAAGTTGAGAAAACCTGCGTCGCAAGCTCGTCGTATCCGACACAATTTTATTTTCCACAAAAATTACATTTTTTGTGAGAAAAAAAAATATGAAACAATAGCACATGTTAGATAAGTCCTTTATAGACATGATTATAAAGTTAAGTCATCAATATACCTGTTTTCCTCAGAAAAATATAAATTTTAAGTGTGTAAATGTCGTATCCGACACAATGTACGCTACCACGGAATGACCCTTCTATCTATCTTCCAGGATGGACCAAGTGTGAAAGAGAAAATAAAAAAAACTTTATTTTACCGACCGTTTTGGGGGTATTTTTCCCCGACCACTCTAGAAGGAGGCTAGATACATACCAGTACGGTTGTTGATGCAAAGCATCAATAGTCAAAAGGCGGGGCCAAGTTATTTATGAACTTGTGAGAGAACCGGATGTATAAAGAACATTAACATTATAGAGGAAAATAATTTATAATGACTAGATTTGTATCATTTTTGTAGAAATGAAACAAATATCGGAATTCTAGGCGCAAGCTGGAGACTTCGACATCTCTTGGGTGCGAAGCTACTTGGGTACGCATCAGTTTGGTTACGAACCAGTTCGGTTACAAAGTCTCCTGATTTCATTATATACACATAGTAATTTTTTTCTTTAGTAATTTTCCTTCGTATACTGAAAAATATACTTTATGTCCGCTTAAAATATTTTATATATTTGAAAACTTCATGCTAAATTAAAATAAGGAAGGCACGATGTTCCGCGGCAAAGGTAATGTACCGGGCCAACATATATATTATAACCAATCAGAATAGAGAATTATATTCAGTCTGGCCTCAGGATTTCTAACATGGCCGTCCGGACTATGAACATTTCAAAACAGCTTCCCATATAGGCGTGGCCTGAGGGCCCCGCCAATCAAGCAATGTCTGGTTGCTTGGCTCATTTTCCTGGGAAAGGGATCCTATTAAATTTGCTGGTCGCAACAAAGACCACGTGTGTTAAACCGCATAATGTAATAAACGTTGCGAAATGTAATACCTACGCATAATACAAAATCATTGCGAAATGTAATACCTACGCATAATGTAATAAAAAATCGTTGCGAAATGTAATACCTACGCATAATGTAATAAAAAATCGTTGCGAAATGTAATACCTACGCATAAAGTAATAAAAAATCGTTGCGAAATGTAATACCTACGCATAATGTAATACGAAATTTTCACGAAATGTAATAGCACAAGGTACGCGAAATGTAACAAAAAATCGTTGCGAAATGTAATACCTATGCATAATGTAATAGGAAATTTTCACGAAATGTAATAAAAGTATTGTACAAGCAAATTGCTTTTGTAGATAGATATAGGGTCATTCCGGCTCAAGTGGTCCAGATGTCAACAGGTCACCATCACGGATGTTGACGAAACTTGCCTCATGTGTGCCTTTATGTTTAAGAAGTTGCATGAAAAATTCAGTTGCTCATATTTTCACTCATAAATCTAAATAGTGTGTTGGACTATTTTCAGATGCTCACAGTTTTTGTAAAATTTGAGTTGCAAAGCCTACATTTGCTATTATGACTGATTGATACCTGGAGAATCGCATTATGAATTTTCGTTTTTCATATCCCTTATGGGTACTGAGATAAAGAGGTCCAAAATGTGATTTTCGTTCAATTGCATCATTTTTTTTCAGTTTTCAGGCCATTTTTTCTTCCAAGCCATTCATATTTGATGAAATGTTTTACTTGATTTGTATTGTCTATTCATAGGGGATTCTGAAAAAGTCAAGACGTTTTTTTTAAAGGTCAAATTTTGACACAGTTGGTGGGCAAAAGTTGGCCGGGATCAAATTTGTAGTAAGGCCTAACTTAATAGCCGAGTTTGACCATGTAGTGAATTATCTATACCAAATTTTGTTTTGTGGTCTCAATTTCTTCACATAAAAAACTACTTTTACTTATGGACTATAGCGACTGTTTCAGATCTATCGGTCAATTTTATGGCCTGTGTATAAATTTAGTAATTATTCTACATTATTAGGATTTAACATATTCAATACACAAACAATTAGCAAATTGTATTGTTAATTGATTTTGTCAATCTTTTTGGTCTTTTTTGAGGTAAAATGGTCTAAAATCAGTTTTTTTGTTCATTTTTGTTAATATTTTTTTATTATTTAGGGCACTTGTACTTCCTAATTCGCATTAGGCGTGTAGTTTTACTTTTTACTTGTAATTACTTTCTAAGGAAATTCAAGTACTTGAAAATCAGTCAAAATTTTGGTGCACCTGTTTTCCAAATATAGTCCCTGATCAAAACATACCTATATTGCCCCTGATTTCATGTAGTGGAATGCCCACTGCCATCACATTTTAATGAATGAAATGTACTGATATAAGCTGTTAATATGTCTAGGTTTCGTTTATGGTTCTTGTTCATTCATTCTGAATTTTTTGTTTTTTGACAATTGTGGCTCTTTTTGGTTGATTTGTCACTTTGAAGTCATCCATTGAATGTAAACTAAATAGTACAAAGATGATATTCTCTATAATGTTTGTACATCAATAATCAGATTTTGGAACAATTTTGTTTTTGCTACTAGTTATTCAGACAAAATGAACCAAAATTAGGGTTTTGTTTGAACATTTTTGTTTTTCCCATACAATAACAAAGGATATGCATATTTCATGATGCAAATTAATTATTTTATTTATAATGTCTGATTAGAGGAGCTTTTAGTGATAAGACTCTTGTTTCAAATTGACCAATGTACCAATTTTAGCCATATTTGTCGAAAAACAAAAACATAAGTGTAATTTAATGGTGAAAGAATGAAAACCATAAAAGCAAACTGGGTGTATTAACAGCCTATATTAGTACTTTTCATGTGTCAAAAGGTGATGGCAGTAAATGTTTCTCTGCATGGTCAAATCAAACCTTGAAAACAGGGGCAGTGTAGGCAAATTTTGATCTGGACCAATATTTTGTACAACAATTTGGACACTTAATTTTTCTGGCAGTAACTACAAATAGACCGTATAACTCAAGTAAAACAAGTCACCTAATATGGATGACAAAGTACAAAAAGTGCTCTAAAATTTTAAAAAAATCAATAAATGAATTAACAAAAACCCAATTGTAGTTTATCTCTAAAACGCCTTAATGTATAAACAAAATTAATCCATAATATGATTTTTTGATTGTCAAATACTACCGCTGTGTCTTTATGACTAAGTTAATAAGGAGACCACAAAGTTGACCGATAGACCTGACACGGTCACTACAGCATATGAGTAGAAGCTAAAGTTGGTTTTTCATATGAAAGAATTGAGACCGCAAAACAAAGTTTATCATCGTAAGAATCGTATTACTCAAATCCTCTAAACAGACATTAAAAATGAAATAACAAATTTGCTTCAAGTATGCATTTCCTTTAACATTGTATAGAAGTAACAAAAAAACCCAATTTTGGTTCATTTTGTCTAGATACTACGCAGTAGTAGCAAAAACAAAATTGATTTCAAAATCTGATTTTCTATGTGTTGATGTACTAAAACTATAGTGAATATCATCTTTGTAATATTAGCATTACATACTTTACAACGGATGACTTCAAAGTGACTAATCAACCAAAAAGACACCTAAAAATATTAACAGCTTATCTCAGAACATTGGAAATATTACAATGTGATGGCAGTTGGCATTTCACTACATGGTTAAATTGAACCATGAAAGCAGGGGCAATATAGGTACGTTTTGATCAGGGCCAATATCTGGAAAGCAGGTGTACCAAAATTTGAACTTATTTCTAAAAACTTGAATTTCTTTAGAAAGCAATTACAAGTAAATAGTATAGCTCAATTAGAACTAGTCACCCAATGTGAATTAGGAGGTGCATGCAACAAGCGCCCTGAATACTAGTAATACAAAAATATTAACAAAAAAGAACAAAAACATGATTTTAGACCATTTTATCTCAGAAACACTAAAAATATCAACAAAACCAATCAACGTTATTAATATCTCAATTGTCTGTGTACTGAATAAGTTAAATCCTACCAGTGTGAAATTATTACTGTATTTTTACATAGGCCTTAAAGTTGACCGATAGATCTGAAACAGTCGCTATAGTCCATTAGTAAAAGTAGTTTTTTATGTGAAGGAATTGAGACCACAAAAAAATGGTATAAATGTAGCTGATATATGTTAGATTAATATATTATAAACTGTAGTTATTAGATATTTCACTACATGGACAAACTCAGCTTTTAAGATAGGCCTAATTACTACAAATTTGATCCCGGCAAACTTTTGCCCATCAACTGTGTCAAAATTTGACCTTTTTAGAAAAACGACTTGACTTTTCTAGAATCCCTTATGAATAGACAATATAAATCAAGTAAATCATTACAATAAATATGAATGGCATGGAAGAAAAAATGGCCTGAAAACTGAAAAAAATAAAGAAATTGAACGAAAATCACATTTTGGACCTCTTTATCTAAGTACCAGTAAGGGATATGAAAAGAAAAAATTCATAATATGATTCTCCAGGTATCAGTTAGTTATAGTAGCAAATGTAGGCTTTGCACCTCAAATTTTACAAAAACTGTGAGCATCTGAAAATAGTCCAACACACTATTTAGATTCATGAGTGAAAATACTGTGTGAGCTACACCCCCCATGCCTTTAACCTCATTTTTCTCAAAAACCATTTGGAATTTTGAACTTAAATTTTTCGTGCAATATTCTTAAACATAAAGGCACACATGAGGGAAGTTTCGTCAAAATCTGAGATGGTCACCTGGCCACTTTTTTGAAAATTGGGCCACTTGTGCCGGAATGACCATATAGCAAGTCACAATATTTTTGTTATCATAAGTCAACACCCCAAATCATTTTTTAGTCTTTGCCAGGTGTGCTGTTTAAGTCCATGGTGGCCTTTTAACAATGGGTCGATTATGTTCTTTGTGTCATTCTGGTGGAGATTTTATTTTCCCCTTTAAATCTTTTTTTTCTCATATAATCAACTAAATTGGAATTTATGTTATAATGAACTGGTAGATATTTGTCAGCTACCGATTAAGTTTTAGTTTTCACCATTTTCTTGTTACAGTCTTAATTTTCGCCACTTTCTTGTCGTATTTTTGCTTTGATTTGCATCACGAAATCGTTGCAGGTTTTCCCTGATGTCATCAGCTAAAGGCCAACTGGTGGTCTGTAAATATTTGGCGATCAAAGATTCATGAGCTTTCAACGGGGTCTGCTGAATTGGGTGAATTCTTCCTATTTGTAGGAGCATATACAGTAGGCTGGTTTGATTTTGAAAATAGCAATCATGGCAGACCACATGACCAGATCAGTTAGAAATGGGCAAACCCAGCCTACATGATTACATTTCGTGAAAATTTCTTATTACATTATGCGTAGGTATTACATTTCGCAACGATTTTTTATTACATTATGCGTACCTTGTGCTATTACATTTCGTGAAAATTTCGTATTACATTATGCGTAGGTATTACATTTCGCAACAATTTTTTGTTACATTATGCGTAGGTATTACATTTCGCAACGATTTTGTATTACATTATGCGTAGGTATTACATTTCGCAACGATTTTTTATTACATTATGCGTAGGTATTACATTTCGCAACGATTTTGTATTACGTTATGCGTAGGTATTACATTTCGCAACGTTTATTACATTATGCGTTTTAACACACGTGCGTGTCCTTCAGTATATCATAGAATACCATTTGTACAAAAAATAAAACGACCCTATCATATATGTATTTATATTGATATCTATCAATATCCTTAACATCTATCTACCTATATAGTGAGAATAAGATTCGTAGGTAATTTGTGGTTGCTGAAGAGTCCGCCAGAGGGCCAGAGCGCGCTGTCGGTGTACGACTGGGAGTCTTCGTGCCTCCACGTGCCGCAGAGAGACGTCGCCGCCTTCCTCCTGTGCAGCACCTACCCCCAGCAGAGCTCCATAGAAATCCTCAACATGTGGAGAAAACACGCAGAATACTACAGACAGGAGCTGCTGAAAGCAATATCTTACAGAGATGAGAGCGTATTGGTCGCAATCAGCGATAAGGAATCGTTTTTTCGTATCTTTGATTTTCAGGTGTTGGAGTTGTACTGTAACAGTGCGTGTCTAGGGGCGATTCTTCCACCAGACGTCAGGACCTACCCCCATGAGACCATGATGCGGAATATCCTCTATTATATTGAGAATATAGACATTTGTTGTTGAGGGTTATTGTAGCACAAAAGTATACCCTGGCCTATTTAATGTTCATGAGACATGAATTGGATGAAATTATATTATCTAGAAGCAGTAAAACATCAATAATCCAATGTAAATGTACATTATTTGTGGTATCTAATGCATTTAGAAGTGCCAAAATGATTGGTGGGAGGAGCATCCCTTGGGAAGGTACTTTCCTGAGCTCACTCGGTAAAGACCGGCAACGTACACGTTCATGAGCATTCATGATTTCGGCGACCATGAAAAAGGAATGAGTTTTTTGGCGTTTATCCCACTGCTGTAGTATGTATAGTTCTCTTGGGCATGGCCTTCATACGGTGTTTTTCCGAACAATTCAAATGAGTGCCTTAATGAGTTAAACCCCCATTATATGAACAAACTTTTCTCATATACACAAGATAACCACAGCTATGGTACTCGAAATACAACCTCCTCACTATTAGCTCTTCCACGTGCTAATTGATCAATTGGCCAAAAATGCATTTAATACTCAAGGCCCAAGGTTTGGAATGGCTTAACTGAAGCAATCAGATGTGCACCATCTTTACCTTCCTTCAAGTCTAGATACCTAGAAGCAATGTGCTGTACTACTTTGTAACCCTGGGGCCCTCAGGCTACTTGTAAACATGCCAGAGGGCCTCAGGGAAGATCCTTTCCATTGGACTGAGGTACCCTCTTTAAATAAAGTAAATTATTATTATTATTATTATTATTATTATTATTATTATTATTATTATTATTATTATTATTATACTTTCTTTTGGTATTTTCAAGACTATTTTACAGACAGGAGAAATTTTCTGTATGGAGGAACACATGTATCTGTATTGGTCGGCCTCCTCCTCTAGATGCCTATTGCCGTGTTCCAATTAGAAATCCCACGTACTTAATGGACATCTTCTCTCGAATGGGACAATAATCATTCATAAAAATGCTGAAGCCCAACTCAAGAACGACAAACTTTTTGATTAGATAATGCTACTTCCAAAGATTGCTACCTGAAATACACACAGTTCAGGACTTTACATAGAAGATGTTACACTAATGACAAGCGTTTTAAAATGGGTATAAAAAGAGGATCAATGTACATTCTGCCAACATTCCACTGTTAATGTTGATTAAATGTTGTTATTTTGCTCTATTTTAATACCGTTTTGAGATGCTATTGAGGAACGGCTTTGTATTATAGGCCTTTATTGTTTTCTATGCGATAGGAGATAATTGTATGATATCATGAAAACAGACCAATACCAACTTTGATCATATAAATGAGCAAAAAGTTCTTACAATTGCTTTAAGAACAATGGCATCCCATCTATTGCACATGTACAAAACGTATGGTACAGATTAAAACTTTATCTTTAAGATAAATAGCAAATTTACAGTGTGACAATATGTGTTCCATCTTACAAATACACTTTAAAGGTCGTTGATATTGTACATGTTTATAAGGTTAATATATGGTAATACATTATTGTAAAGCATATCTATGTTATGTATATACTAGTATATATATATATATGTATATATATATATATATATATATATATATATATATATATATATATATATATATATATATATATATATATATATATATATATATATATATATATATATATATATATATATATATATATACCACATACTACCATACGCTTTATGTATTATTGAAATATTGATCGCAACTCTATGTACAGCTTTATTGACATGCAATTGAATAAACAACAAGTTTAAAGTCTGCGTCATCTGCAATGTATACATAGGTTTTGTATGTAAATAAACACCTGCTGCAGCCAACCAGAATGCCTATTGTCACAATACAGCACCATAGAAGGGTCAAGAAGAAGATTAAACTCGTTGTTTTCTACGTCAAAGTCTCAGTGGAGTTTGATACAATAATATTCCAGATATTTGAGAGATAGCTTAACCCTGCTGCATGCAGCCTCAGTCTGACATAAGCTAATATATATATATATATATATATATATATATATATATATATATATATATATATATATATATATATATATATATATATATATATATATATATATATATATATATATATATATATATGTAAATATATATTCATACTTATTCTTATTTATATCAACTATTTGTAAAAACTGTGACATAACATGCTATGGAGAATAAAAACCCTGTTACACATGCGTGCAATTTGAAATTTAAAAAAAAAAACGTAAAATCTACATGTTATACAACAAGTGGTTCTCATATTAAAGGCCAAGCAAGATTTTCCTGAAACCGGACTCATCCTCAAAAAGATTGAGGACAGTGGCTGATTTATGAGAAAATGCACAAATGCATCCTGTAAAGTATTCACCATGCAAATATGCCGGAAATCCGCAAAGCCCTTCTGGAGATATAAGAAAGACCTTTTCCGAAGCAGCCCCATTCTGAAATAAGAAGGCCAAAATGGCGATGTATGTGTATTTGGAATATTGTCTCTTTGTATGCAATAATGCGGCTAATTCGTGACTAGCCAGTTGTAAGTGGTAGAAGAAACTGCAGTGCCTGGCGAAAACAGCTGCCTAACCCCAAGTCACTGACAACATTCCCACTTGCCCGGCCAGGGTTCGAACCTGTGTAATAGTGAGGGACGGCTAGCAGTCAGCAACAATGCCTTAGACCACAGGGCCATCAGGTCAGTCCCCGATGGGAGATATGATACTTTTACAGTGAACTCTTTACAGAAGTTTTGATATAAACTCCCTCCAGACCACATTATATCTTAGGGCTGTTCCATTGAAAAGTGTGTGGGGGGGGGGGAGGAACTTAAGATGTTTTGAGGGGGGGAGTGGCTGAATTCTGAATCTTTCTACCCCATGAGATTAGATGTGATTTGCAGGAGGGGAGGGGATGTCGAATCTTTAATTATCTTGGAACGGCCCTTACTTCAGAAAGGTCTGCATTGTGTTTTTTTGCTAGTTTAAGATTGTCTTTGGATTATTAAAAATCTTTTTTGAATTGATGTTGTTCATTTTCCTTTGAACATTTAACCTAGTAATTGCGTTGTCGTAGTACCTCAACAATGACAAGGGACTGCCTTTTTGCTATTCTATGGCAGTGTATGGCCTATGTATGATATGCTAGTTAAAGGACCACAAATATTTATTGGCAAAGCTAAACTGAAGAATAGATGAGTACATCCTTGCCCCCAACTATATTCCCCTGGCAAAGGAACAACTCAAAAACATATAGCAATTTCATCAACAATGGCAAACCACTTTTTTGAAAAACTTTATGTCACTGAATGGCCGTGTGTGTCTTTAAGCACTTATTCATTCATTCAAACATGGCTGAGTGCTTCTCTTTGTAGTTAGTTCGAGGTAATTGCAATTTGAATAAGGCAACCGTACCTACCAACATTAACCCAATGAGTGAGTTACCTGTCATCAACCTCCCTAACCTTATTATCAATTAGCCCTTTCAATTAAACAGCAAAGTATGCAAAATGAATGAATAAAATTGCTTTGTAATAGACTTTGGATACTAGAGTGAAAATAAATAGTTTAAAAGACACAGACAAGTGTTTTCAAATCATTTAATTATAGCATTTCTCCTTTCTTGCTAAGGGAGATATTTTCTGGGGAAGATATTAGCGTGGGATGTTGTCCAGAAGAAAATTGTCCTAGAATCCATATTCACTGCATACAAGAGTGTATATGAGAGGCAAGCCTTGTTCAATAAGACAAACAGCAACGACGGCTATGCTGTATCACTGGAAACCCACTAGCTATATAAGACACACACCTTTCTAACATGGCTTCGGTGACAGAGCTTTGAGTGCCTTTAGTGGGCTCACGGGTCAGCAAGTCTGTCCGTTCTGTGACAAACTTCAACCTCCAATCAAAAGCTGTTTTTGGATTTTATCAACTAGTACGACCATTTGCATTGGTTCATTGACTGTTCTTGTAATGAAGATTTTCGAATCATAATTATTATTATTATTATTATTATTATTTTTATTATTATTATTATTATTATTATTATTATTATTATTATTATTATCATTATTATTATTATTATTATTATTATTATCATTATTATTATTATTATTATTAATTTTATTATTATTATTATTATTATTATTATTATTATTATTATGACAGATTGTGTATACATGATTTCAATCAATAGCATTATCATAACCACCATCCTGATTGTCACTATTGCTATTATGATTATTATTGCTATTGATACTAATGGAATTGATATTTTCGGACACCTAGGTGAATTACGAAAGTCATGGAGCTATGTATATATGACTTTTATCAACGTCATCATTGAATCAAAAAACGTAATACCGTAGATGTCTGAAATACTAGGTCAATTGTTTCATTGACTATGTAATATTTCACAGTTTCTACTCAACCTCCCATATTGTAATAAATGTTTTACTGATTGACCTCCTCGATGACAATAAACCTGTTTCAATCTTGTACATAGCGGTGGCCTAATAGCTTTATTACCACTTCAGCGTGCTCCTAAATACCTGAATTAGGAGTTTCCTAAGATAAACGTACACAAATAATAGAAATAGAAAAAGGCTAAGCATTTGGTGGACAGGCATTTCATGTTAATTGTGATAGACTCAAGTTTTTCTTAATTCCGAAAAGAGTCTAGATCTATTGTAATAAGTGTTCCATACAAGTTGGACATATATGTTAGGAGGCATATATGACTGGCCTCTTTCAGTGGGTGTGCATGTGAAGCACAGACTTTAGAATTAACGATTGAAGCTGCAGGATTTAAGAGAGAAAGAGGCTATAATTTTGATTTTAATTCGTAACTATTTCATCTTTGGGTTTTTGAACATTTTATTTCGAAATATTCTTTTGATTTCCAATTTTATCTTCGTGATTTAATATCTCAATCTAACTTTCTAGCCGCGATTAAAAGTACAGTAGAAACCCTCAAAGTAACCATCTGTTAGGTTAGAGAATTCCCTTTACTATAAAATAACATGAACACATTTATTCGGGGCTGGTAAAATGTGACTACTTCATAGGGGTGGTCAACTTAGAGAGGTGGTCACTGTACGGGGTTCCAATATGTTGCATTTAAATTAAGTGTACACAAATGAAAGAACATATCAATGTAAAACATTTTTTCGAAAACGAAAGGGGAACAACAACAGAATTCTTAGAGTGAGTTTATATGGCAGAACATAACCAGTGACATGCAACTGTCACTTGCCAATTGTCCAAGAAGAGAAATAGTTCATAAATATGTAAGAACAGAGCCTTGCACCTCATGCAAAATCATCAAAGTACTAAGGAATTTTGAATTACGATAATCGTCACTTTTTATGCGATATTTAGGCTGATATTCGTGACTAACCAGTTGTACGTTGGAGGAAACCTGGCGAGAACCACCTCTTATCCCAGGTCACTGGCAGTGGTCTCGCAAGCTTTGGCTGGGATTCAAACCATGGCTGTGGAAAAGTAAAAAGTAAAAAGGGACCAATAGTAAAATAAATAAAATGTAAATACAGGTGAACTTGGATATGACGGACTCAATGGGACCAGGAAAATTGATCCGTCATATGCAAAATCCGTCGTATACATATGACGAATACAGTACTTGATATGCATCGGACTGGGACCAAGCATATCGTCCGTCATATGCACAAATCCGTTGTACAGTGGTCCGTCATATCCAAGTTCACCTGTATTAGATTTACAAACACAATATGTCTATCTCGGAAAGTCTTTTCCACAGTTTAGACCGGTCAAATGGACTATTCAAACTTAGCCGTCACAAAATGGAGTTTACTCGCAATGTAGCTCTACACATCAGCTTTTACACACAAACTGACATCATAGATGTTACCAAATTTGTTGGTACAGTACATACATTAAATTCCTGCACCAATCGACCGGGAGTCTGCCAATGCCTGGTCGTGCAAACACCCACGGATAATATGTCAAAGAATAAGCTTTTGTGTAG
>OZ012700.1:10709175-10741675 GCA_963942565.1 Maea johnstoni | reverse complement strand
AAGAAGGGTACTTTTTGGTACCAAGGTACGAGGTATGGGGGTCAAAATCCCCTTGCAATCCACGAAATATACGCGGCTCTGACGCGAGTGACTCCCGAAGTGACTGGACTTCCGAGTCTGCTGCCGCCACTTGCTGCCGCTAAACACGCAGAGGATTATAAAATCTTAAGTTAAAATACGTGTTCCCGTTCATCCAATGTCAGTGTTTTGATAAAAGAAGGGGTGTTTATTTAGTGGAAAAAATCAGCGTTTTATTAAAATAATGGTGCTTTTTTGGCCAGAAATCAGTGCTTTAGGGGTATTTTTTAATTTTGATAACGAACGTATGCGCCCCCCTAAATACCCAAGTGCCCCCCCCCCCCCCGGGTGTAAAACACCCTAGATTTCTAGCTTTGTGTATAAGACGCACCCCCTATTTGAGTGTAAAATTTAGTGTAAAAAAGTGCGTCTTATACACGCGAAATTACGGTAGTATAATACAAACGTTCGGACTAGAATTGATGAATTTCCTCTTATGACTCAGAGAGGACTGACATGAAATGTTTTTTGCATCTCACTTTAAAAAGAGATTTACTGAACGTAGTCTGGATCTCGTCTGGCAAAGAGTTCCAGATTTTGGCACCTATGTAGTGGAGGGACTTTATACCATATGAACCAACCTTTGCTAAAATCAGAGCATTAACACTGTGTCTGGTGTTATAATGGTGGGATTCATTTACTCTTTCTTTCAAAGACTTGAAGGTTGCCTGTTCAGCAATACAATTAAATACATGGCTTGCGGCCAGATACTGTATTTTATTCTGTCTTCAATGCTCATCCACTTAACCTCATCAAAGTCATTGGCTACCAAGTGTGTTCTGTTTGAGTAGTTTAAAACATATCTAATCATTTTGTTTGTACGACCTGAAGGCGACTCTGTAAGAATCTTGGTAGACCATGGTAATAGAAATTGCTGGCGTAGTATATTCTCGACTGAATCATTGCCATGCAGACAGTTTTCCTGCAGTACTGATTTAGGAACATTTTCTTTCTGTAAAGGAATTTGAGGCTTGTATTAGCCTTATGGATGATTTTCTGAGCCATAGATTTTCCTGACAGGTCTTGGTCTAGTTGACCGCCCAGGTATGTTACAACCTCTTTCCCTCCCACTTTGATACCATTACATGAGACTCTTAGAGATTTCTGTTGTTTTAACTTCCTATTTGAGGCAAATAGGAGAGACTCTGTCTTTCCCAGGTGGAGTGAAGGTTTGCTGTCCATCAACCAGACATTTAATTTGACAAGTTCCTCACTGAGCTTTTGTTCAATATCAATGATGTTTTTCCCTCTGATCACAAGAGCCGAATCATCAGCATACAACAAAAGATCACAGTCAACAACTGATTCCATATCGTTCACATAGATTAAAAACAATAAAGGTCCCAATATAGAGCCCTGGGGTACGCCACAAGTAACTTCCCCTCGGTCTGATAAAGTGCCCTTAATGTCTATAAATTGAAATCTTTTGGATAGGTAGGATTTGAACCAGTTCACTGACCCATCATCACATCCAATAGCACCAAGTTTATCAGACATTATGGCATGGTTGACTGTATCAAAAGCTTTTTGCAGGTCAATTATATCCATTCCTGTATACAGTTCCTTGTCCATGCTAAACTTTATTCTGTCAGAGAGATCGATGAGAGCAGTCTCTGTGGAGTATGACCTTCTGAAACCTGACTGATATTTATAGAGAATATTATGTTTGTCTAAATGCTTACTTAGCTGATCATACACAGTCCTCTCAAATATCTTTATAATATATATATATATATATATACATATATATATATATATATATATATATATATATATATATATATATATATTATATATATATATATATATATATATTTATCATACCTCACTTGAAGATCGTAAGCCGTGATTGGCTGACTTAACAGTTAACAATCATCATGTTGCCTGATGCCATCAGTGAGGGCTTCATGTTGCCCGTTGCCACTAGCGACACCTAGCGGGGAATGTGTGAATCACCAGTCATCTGTGACCTTGCTTTGTTTAAATTACAAATGGGTTTGTTCGGTATAATAAAACAAATATGCCATGCCAGTGTGGGTAACATGATGGAATGTTTCCCCTCGGGAGGATGGTTTTCCCTCGGGCTCCGCCCTCGGGAAAACCATCCTCCCTCGGGGTAACATTCCATCATGTTACCCTCACTGGCATGGCATATTTGTATATTATTATACCTCATTTTAAGATCGTAAGCCGTGATTGGCTGACTTAACAGTTAACAATCATCATGTTGCCCGAATGGCGTTATGTTAACCGTTGTCAAGCAGAAATGGAAGTAGAGCGTTGGCGACGCCTCGCATGCACGTGCGCCTTGCTTGTTGGCTGACGTCATTGTTTGTCACGTCATCACTGCACGTGCAAATTGCGCGGCAAATAAACAAAACACATGGTGAACGGATCGCTACGTCGCAACATGGAATTCTTAATAAAATAGATTCTACGTTGAAAAAGGAACTGCTGCACAGTATAACTAAGAGTGAAGAATGGTTAGGCCCGGAGGGTAATGATTCAATCTTATTTAATTGGTATTTAAGCATGAATGTTCTCAATTGGGGGTCTATACGACGTGATACTTCGGTTAGCTGTTAGGCAGAATTCATTTGATTATCGATAGGGTCAGCGTATTGTTTTTTCATTGATATTTCACCAAATTGAGGTTTGTTCGGTATAATAAAACAAATATAACATCCCACTGGGGATACCATGATGGAATATCTCCCTCGGGAGGATGGTTTTCCCTCGGGCTTTGCCCTCGGGAAAACCATCCTCCCTCGGGAGACATTCCATCATGGTATCCCCAGCGGGATGTCATATTTGTATAATATATATATATATATATATATATATATATATATATATATATTTATCCGCAATGATCTATAATCGTTCAAAGGAGCCCCGTTTAAAAAAGCTACGCATGTTGTGTTTTTTGGGTTTTTTACCCTAATAACTTTACACCATTCTGTCAGGGTACACTTGTGATGCTAATTAATGTATTTCTCATCAAAAGACCGTCCAGGCGATATGCACTTTGCTTAGGCTAACCAGTCAAATAAAAGCAGTGTAGAGGAAAAAACGAATTGTAAAATAATCCATAGAATACCGTAATACAACGGTGCATGCATGACCAGGATATATGAGGTCAGCATGTAACATATAATGCAAGAAGTGCTCCCTGCCCGCCCTAGCTAGACAGTGTACACAAACAGTAAACATGACCTTAGAGGTGATGTGAGGATGGAATAAGTGACCTCTTACTAACGATTTCAAATTTCAAAAGTTGGACATTTTGGCCAAAGGATGGGGGAATGATATTATTTCGGACGTAATGATAATGATGATGATGGTGATAGTGATGATGATGATGATGATGATGAGTAGTAGTAGTAGTAGTAGTAGTAGTAGTAGTAGTAGTAGTAGTAGTAGTAGTAGTAGTAGTAGTAGTAGTAGTAGTAGTAGTAGTAGTAGTAGTAGTAGTAGTAGTAGTAGTAGTATAATGAATAAGTGTTTAAAGGCACATCGATACACAAAGGTCATTTAGTACCATAATATATTCGTAAAAAGTGGTCCTTTGTCGATGTTGAAAAACAATGACAAAGCATATTATTCTAAGTGAAAGAAGAAAAGGGAGAGTAAGAGCAGAGCATTCAGATCCAAAGAAGACCAAGGGATATTTTAGATGCAGGGTATCCATAGACAGATCCACACATCCCCCTTTTTTATAAGGCGAGCAGGGTGCCACGCCAGCTTAGGGTTCCCCGGGAGGTGCTAACTCCTATTGCTCACCATAAGATGTGCCCCTTGTGGGGTAGTAGTAGTAGTAGTAGTAGTAGTAGTAGTAGTAGTAGTAGTAGTAGTAGTAGTAGTAGTAGTAGTAGTAGTAGTAGTAGAAGAAGAAGAAGAAAAAGAATTGATATTCATAATCATTGATATTAACACACACAACATTTATAAGTAGAGGGAAGGATCTTCCCAAGGGTTCAATGGCCAAACCGTTTACTAGCCGTACCTATGTCACTGGCCATAACCTTCTTTGGGCCCCAGTCACCCTGAAATTCTTAACCCCTCCAATGCTAAGGCTATACTTTCGTCCAAAGCACGAGGACGTAACGATTTTGTAAACCTATATCTAATTCCTGTCACGTTGGTATTCATCGGATAGCTCTCACTGAGTACTCTCAAATGAGTATAGCCATGTGCCAGGGTTTCAGCAGAGAGATCTCTCTGGTTTCAGTCATTTTTTCTAAGATTTTGCATCATTTTATCTTGCCCAGATTTAGCCACCAGCAGCATGAGGATTAAGAATGTATCCGAGTTTCCCGTTAAAAGTGTTGGTGGCGGGTGTGTTTTAATTAGGACCAATTTTCGCCAATAATTCTATTTGGCACAAGGATTTGAAGCCCTCGATATAGAAACGTTTTTGCCAAACAATTGGAAATACCATGGAAGTACCCCCATCTTAACAAAGGTAGGCTTCTATTCAGGGTTTTTAATCCTTACTGGAGGGCGTGTCGTGGAGATGTACGCCCCTGCAACGGGTCATAGTGACAAGTCCATACGTTAGCGTCTGCATACATATATATATATATATATATATATATATATATATATATATATATATATATATATATATATATATATATATATATATATATATATATATATATATATATATATATATAGGACCTGAGAAAGAAACGCACGTGGTCGTTTTCTTGACGTTTAAAAGCAGCGTATCATCTCATTTTGACACCTTGACACTGACTATGTTTTTCGACAGAACATGGGGTGGCAATATTCTTCTCTGTGTTGACTATGCCTCCGACTCGAGGGGCCGGGTATTTCGTCTTCCCAAGTACTGGTGTGCAGTGAATTATGGCAAGGAGAAATGCTTTTTAGATCCCTATTCATGAATATTGAATTACATGTTCCAATATCCGTTATTCATTTTCCAGTATTCGTAATTTATTTATCAATATTCATAATTCATTTTTCTATATTCGTAGTTATTTTTCAATACTTCTAATTATTTCACTAGATTGAAAAACCATCATTAGGGATATTGAAAAATCGTTTATGATTATTGAGAAGTATTTTTCAATATTCATTAATTGTGGGCCTTACAAACACATCTGGTCACGTAGAGGCCACAAGGAATATTCTAGAGAATTCTGCGACTCGATAGTCTGGTCTGCGGACTGGTGCCCGTTCCCTCTGACGCGTTTGTAGGTTATGAAAGCAGGGGCTTAAGGGGGGGGGGGGGGGTTAATAAATCATCAACGATCCGTCGAGGTTAATGCGGACAGTTCTAGAAACAGACAAATACTGTAGTATATTGTTTGTACTTAATTCCATCGCAAAATATAATCTCAAGGAATTTATCAGTTTATGATACTGGCGAATAACCAAAATATATATGTTATTGGATAGACAGAAGATTTCCCGGAATAATTAAGCTACCTTGGTAAATCGTGTACATATCACTTTCCGCCTCAGCACACCAACGCCGATCGTTGATGATCTAGTTTCCTTTCAGACATGACATACACGCTTGCGTGCAAGCTGGTTCGATTATTCTCCCGCGGTACACCGGTAGGCAATTCAATGGTTGCCACATTGGCCTAGACCCTCCTTGCCGTAACGGAACGTACTTCCCTATGCTATTGTTGCTCTGGTGTCAGGCGAAAACGCCCGATATGCGAAAACGCCCTAATCGAAAACGCCCGATTTTTCAAGTGCTGCCGTGAGCCGTGAGCGGCGGCTTGCTGTGAAGTGAAGTGCTTTCTCCGTCGGTGGCACATCAGGGGGCCATATAATTCATGGATATATAATTCATGGATATTGTCATTGACAATTGTCAATTTAATATCAGTTATAACAATTACTGTCTCCATATATTTCATGGATATTGTCACAGTTGTTGTTAATGTTATTGACAGTCTGTCAACTGTCAGTGCCAGCAGCAATTAAAATACATATCTACGTATACGTATGTGCTGTTCCTCTCGTGTCCGCTTGTCGTTGATGGGTGAAGCCATATATTTATCTATAATGGTTAAATAATTCATTTTCGAACTTTATTCCAATGTTTCAAAGTGACATAGCATGTGCCGACACACGAGTGAAATAAATCCACGGCGGCCAGATCCAACTCTCAGGTGTGTTCTCGTGAGAGTATAAACCTGCAAAGAAAAAATGGACACCACTAACTACACTACTACTAACTCGACTATGAACGTAAATAACTAAGAAAAAGAGAACGAGAAAGGAAAAGAAGATAAAGCAGAAAGAAAAGAAGAAGAAATTCACTGTTGTGAAAAGTAAGAAAAATCGGGCGTTTTCGATTAGGGCGTTTTCGCATATCGGGATTTACCTATACGGAACTAGTCCTGTAGGCACATATATTGGAGCACAAGCAGAACCAGAGCGCACGAGGAGTAGCTAATAAAAACAGCTTTTTTACAAGTTTAAGTATACACAGAAACTATTTCAATCCCCCAGGGGATATTCTAGAGCAACTGGCAGCTTATAGCGCACAAGCTCTAAGCACTGCCTTATGTATGCTAGGTACCTATTTTGCAGCTGGGTACACTGAAGCAATATGGAATAAACTGTCTTGCCCAAGGACAGACCAAAGTGCCCCGGCCGGGAATTGAACAAGCGACCTACTGATTACTAGTCCAACACCTAACCAACTGAGCTACTTTGTCCCCCTGATGAGTGGTAATTTGTTAAGAATAGTGTGAATAATGTTTGACTGGTGTAGGAGCCATTACCAAGAGTTGCTCATCTCCTCTGCGGCGCATCACCTGGCTGCGCAAGAACCATAGACGCTTCATTCATGTTCACCTTGAAATCTCTCACACGTTATACAAAAGAGTTCGCTTTGCAAATTTGGCTTCACCAAATCAGGTGTGCCCAACTGCTGCGACAGATGTCTCAAACATGCAACAAGATAACACATTCAATAATTGTTTCACTAAGGGAATTTTAGGGAAAAATTACCAGATGAGTCCCCTTCATTTTAAAACTCAGATTGTATCTTAGATGAATAGAACATGGATTGGTCGCCACAGACCAATTACCATAGGGCCCATTATAATACACCAAAATGAGCTCGGGCTCTCCTATTTCTTTACATTGTAGAGACAGTTGCCAATGCACATGGGCAGAATGCACCTGTTGAGCAGTTCTCGTCAACACTTGGACTAAGAGTCGTGCTTAGGCTGCTGAGTGAGATCTGCTGGTTGTATATCTAGTGATCGATATTATACAAATATGACATCCCTGTGGGGTGTACACCAGGAATAACTTCGCCGAGAGAGGAGTGTAGCTTGAGGGCGTAGCCCGAGGTGACAATCCTCTCGAGAGGAAATTATTCCTGGTGAACGCCTTACAGGGATATCATACTTGTTTTATTATACCGAACAAAAAGCAAAACACAAAAGGGGAAAAATCACAAACAGAGATTTTGGATAAATACTCTTTGTCTGCCCTGTTGAACTAGTTTCATCAGTAGGTCACTCAGCAAACTCTGTGGGTGTTCATGGGTATTCTTCGGGCTAGCAGTTGCTAATCAGTTAGCACATAGCTGTTGCTATATGCTAATTGATTACACATAAGCTGTTAAGGACAACAGCCCGTCGCTAAGGAGTGAGGATAACATGACGATTAATCTATGGCCCTTGACCATCCAGAATCATGAATCTTCACGTGAGGTATAATAATCATGATTGTATCTAGAAAACCTGTAAAATCAGTTAATTGGTACCGTCTATCGATTGAACTCGATATGTATTGTTACTACAAAGGCTGATACGGTAGTGTCACTTGGTAACAATTCCTGTGCTACATGACCATTTGTCTGTGCTTTGTACAGGACTTAGATATTTGGAAACCCCTGCCGTATTCAAGCTACGCTCGTTATTAAAGAAGCTGCGTACTGGAGTAAAAATCTTCTGTCACCAGATGACGCTGCAACTAGTACCAGTAATTGCTATTAATTCCACCTATCAGAAACTGAGCACCCGGATAATATCTGGCGTCAGGAATCGAATGCGTCCAACATATTGGTTCGATGTTGCCTTATATCACAAGCTGTACCACTAGTGTGTGTCATTATGTGCGCTCCCCTCTGTCGACATGACCGGCTTAGAACTCAGCGAACATGAGGAAAGAAGGTTAGTCAAACTTCTCTCTTTATTCACTTCCCATGAGAGTACAGAATTGATAAGGTATAAGGGGAATTGGGGGAGTTTACGTGGGAATATTTAGTTAAGAATTATTCGGAGAAATAATGTGAATATGGTAAGCGAGTGATAATCGGGTGTTTGACTGAGAGATCTACATCGGAGGATATTATCTAAAATCTAAGCCATATTTCGGTTCATGAATAAAAGCATTTATTGCATATAAGAAAGAAGAAACAAGACTGCTCCTTTTTGCTTATAAAATGATGCAACGTGGTTATGAAACAAATTCATCGTTGTCATGCTCATCCAAGATGTTGCGACTATCGTGACGTCATGGGTAAGCAAGAATCAGGACCAGTTGTATTTTTCTGACTCTAGTACATGAAACCCCATGGGGCGGGCAACAGGGGGTGTGTATGTTTGACGTTATTGTACACCAGTTGTTTTTTCATGAATATTAGCCATAAAATAGAATGTTGACATATTCGTGACTACCTTTAAGGTGAGTATCGTGACACTAGTTTGGTTTTGTGTCAAGTATCATATGTAGTTTTTCACATATTTTAGATTAGATGATAAAACACCCAGATGTTTTGAATATTAATGAAATATTGGTGAAATATCTTTTCATGAATATGATTGGATTAAGATTTTGATAAGAAACAGGTTGCTGCATCGTAGATCATTATTATCACGAAGATGATTTAATCGGTTATTTTCAACTCATGCTTGGACTTATCGAGAGCATTTGTTCAGTGTGTGTGTGCTAGCGATATATTTACTTCCCTTACTAGGGACTTATTTATCTAAGCTAGGGATGAAATTCAATTTGGCTTGGATAAATCTTTATCTGGGTGCACTATCAATAACAGTGCCTACAGTATATTTCAAATACCAGAAAAATGTATAATGAATAGTAGTGTAGGCATAGTCTTAGCCAGCAGGGCTTCTGGGTGTCTTTTTGGACACCCAAACCCTTAAAAAGCACCCCTCAGGACACCCAAATTTTTTGGTGGGGATTGAATTTTTTTATCTCAATATAATTCTCATGACAATGTTTAAGGATATAAATATAATGACTTATTTTGATGAATTTATACATGTTATGGTTGAAATCTGAGTATATTGTGGTCCCCCTTAAAAATTTGGACGCCCAAAAATTTTACAACTGCCAATTTTGGGCACCCAGTTTCTTAATCCTGGCTAAGAACCTGAGTGTAGGTAAAAACTGGGAGATTTTCCTGTTATTGTACTACTTCAAGTTTTTTTTATACCTATGTATATGGACCACCTGTGTCTGAAATAAAGTATTGAATTGAATTGAATAAATGAGAGTCAGTTTGTGGGTTAACCGTTAGTGAGCTAACTACATGTAGCCAGCTAACTAAGGTTATTATTATTGTTTTAAAAAAGGCAAATAACACTTCAGCTATAGATGTCTTAGAAGATGCTTTGATAGGAAAATATTTGGTTAATTACCTCAAAAAAGTCCAGTTTGAATATTCTCCATAATTTGTTTTGCCTGTCCAAAGAGGAGGTTTTCATAGAACTGCTTGTCCATAAGATAGGCAGGGTGGGTCCTGGGTAAGTCTCAGGTAGGGCTGCACTGATGGCCTAATTAATTATTTTGACCATTAGTGGAAAGTATATCACAAGATTGGAGAATACTCCTTCAAATTCTTCGACAAGTTTTCTTAATGATTGATACCTAAAATCTTGGATGAAGAAAAGAATGGATATGTAGCGAGAGACCAATTACTATATGCCCTATAGTTAAGAGCTGGACTCATGCCAGGAGTACCAGATAAGGCATCAGCGCGAGGTCTCGTGGGAACAAGGACCAATAAGGGCTCTCGCATCGATTACATTACAGAGAAACCTTATCTCCACCACCAGCTGGGGGTGCCCAAAGCACTAATGTTGGCCTATTAGCAGCTACTAATTGACACTGGTTGAGGCTAGCATGTTCAGGTTGACTGGCTGGTTTCGAATCCACTTGTGTTTGGTCATCTAAGCTAAAATGAGCAATATGCCTTTTCTTATCAAGGTGCTTTTAAATGCATTTATTGTGTGTATCATTCAAAGCATATTTTATGACAAATATGAACAATCTTCTACTGTTTATAGGGGCTGACCCAATTGACCATCCTATCTGACCTATGCACCATCCAATTGTTAAAAGACGATATTTTATCTATCTTAATTTCAATATCACTTATATCAGGATGCATTACTCTGTTTCATGAATTTAGCTGGTAACCTTGTTCTTACTTCTCCCTCCATAATCTATGAACAAAGTCAAAGGTGGAAAAACAACCTGGGTCAGTCGCTAAGGCTTGCGCAATTGCCCAGGGGAAGTTCGACAGTAAAAAGCACGGTTTCGGGCAAGTTCATGGCCTTATCTAAAAGCCCGAACAGGCAAGTCAGTATTCCCACTTTAATACCCCATACAAAATTAGACCGGGACTATCGTCGTTATTTCGGCAAAACAATGCCCTTCAAAGTGAGATTGTCATTCTAAATTGTATGCCTCTTTAGAGTGTATTCTCATAAAAATGCTAAAGAGGTATCCAAAATAGGATGTCACTGTGTTAATAATGAACAAAGTGCAAAATAAGTGCTGTGCCCCAACAACAGATCAAAGGTCAAGAAAGCTGTACAATAGCCAAGAATAGCTCACTGTCACTTGTCAACAGAGGGGTTATTGTATTGTATTGTATGTTTATTGACTGTACTCTTGATGTACAAAATCATATCAATTACAAAGTTTTTATATAAACAAGACAAATAAATAGACAAAACATAACTGTGTGTACAGTATAAGAAATACAAAATAAAGAATACAAACTATAACACAAAAATATAACTTAAGTAGAATAAATAATACAAATTTCTATAGCTTGAGTCGATCATAATAAGGAAGGACTAACGGATAAGATGAGATTTTAATATGTACGAGTGAGACTTCATCAATGTGTCCTAGTGTTCGGGCACTAAAAAGGTTAAATAAAGAGCACTCAGATGAGGTCTAACCGGTATGACCGTCCTGCTGACATATAGGTGGCTACTGGTGTAGCGTAACAAAATGCCCTCCACATTAGGTAGGGCACACATAATTTTTTTGACATCATTTTTTCAATATGTTCGTCTTTAGCTCCCTTAATGACACCAAACATTTCACTTTTAAGGTCTTCATTCGCGGGGCACTGCATGACTAAATGTGTTAGGTCTTCTCTAATTCCCAACACACATTCAGTACATACTTATGGCTAAACGACTTGCCTTTTAGTCTATAATCACTATCTTTTAATAGACTAGTATTACAGCTAAGTTTAGCCATAATCTCAGTCTTTGGAAATATGTCCGAGAGGATCCACCATATAAGGAAAAAAGGCTTAAATTATCTATAACTTTATACATGAAGGTGTGTTGACAAGAATTCTTATAATCCTCATCTTCTTTAGTCCATGCAATGCCCAATACTTTGAGTTTCCATTCATCTTTGCTTGAAAAAGCATCCACCATTAATCATACCTATACACATACTGTAAATCACTTAAATATGGCGTGAACATTATATAGCGCAATTACGGTACTGCCCTGGACAACGTGATCTAAGTATAGCGATGAACGGGAGCACCAGCAGCAAGTTCAATTAAGAATGTAATAAAGACGGGGAATTTATAATAGCGCACATGAGCAGAGCGCTATTATAGCTATTTTATTGATCCCGCTATACTTAAGTGATTTACAGTATCTAAGATTCCAAATTCCTTACAGGTATTTAGGATTTCAAAAACAGGACTATCATTCTCGTTTCTTGCATTAACTATAGGGTCATTTAAGTACTCTGTTGCCCTATGAACTAATATCCGTTTCCAAATTGATTCGTCCGACATAACCAGCATTTATATAACCAGTTATGTAACCAGTGCATCGTAGAGCAGCTTGGTGGACTCGGGCTCCCGATCGAGTGTGTATCTGGACCCCTGCTCAGTCGGAATTACAATAGATAATGAAAGATATGAGCCTGAAACGATGCACCTCAGAGTGGAGATTGAGCGATGCACATGTATCAATGTAAACTGGTGTGGATCCGCACCTGGTTCCAACAACATGCATAAAAATAGCATGCATCCTACTTGCTTCACAAGCTGGGTCTGGCAGCATTTTCTAGGGAGAACATAGTAGAGGGTTCAAGTCACAACACTGCACACAACGCAGCATTTATATATATACATATATAGGGTTGCATACCGGTACTCGGGTACCGATAGGAACCGAGATTCGTTTCGAAAAGAACCGGTATTTACCCGTTTCGTTGAGAACCGGTACTAAAAGGCACCGTTTCGTTTTTGAGTACCGCTTCGTTTCATCAGATTAAACAATTTGTAACTGCCAATCATATGCGGTGATGACGCATTGTGTGCTGATTCCCGCCGAAAGAGTTACAGACACGCTGTCTGGAAAAGCATTCGGCGGGAAACACGATACGATGTAACATCCAACGCACGTTCGCAGTGCGTTGTGGCGATCATTTGCTTCGGTTAACTTCGTCGATGTCCGTCTCAATCGTTGGTTCTGTTCCCCAATTCTACTATTGATTGTTGTCATAGAATTGAGGAATGGAACCACACTTGTTAGCGACATGAATGTCGTAAAAAAGCCGATCAGAGATCAGAGGTACCGTTTCACTGTTTATGATACCGATACCACTGGTACTGTTTCGCCGGTACCGGTATCGTACCGTTTCGTGTTAACGGTATGCAACCCTATACATATATATATAGATAGATAGATTTTATTTTTATTTAATGATTTAAAAAAATTGATGAAACATTTAGGATGGGGTTAAAACACTTATTGGGATACTAACATTGACATTTAATGAAAAGCAATGTTACCAGTCTTACCACCCCAATAAAGTCCAGTACACCACAGCAATTGACCAATCAGCTGCTAGTGTCAAAGTGAAGCTGATGATAAATATATATATAAATATATATATATATATATATATATATATATATATATATATATATATATATATATATATACATATATATATATATATATACATATAATTGATATATATATATATATATATATATATATATATATATATATATATATATATATATATACATATATATATATATACACATATATATATATATATATATATATATATATATATATATATATATATATATATATATATATATATAATGTAGTACATATGTATACATATATATATATATATATATATATATATTAATTGCGCAGATCTGTATTCTTAACCTGGTTGACATTTCATAACTTCACATTTTTTACCATACAATAAACCAGTGTGGATATAGATATGGTACATGTCTGAGTTAATAACATCTGTTTCATGACTCTAGAAAAATGCTGAATCATGCAAAAAACTGCCCTAGCTCTCACAGCCCCCATTCTATTCTTACTGGTGTTTGCATTGCATGTTTAGATTAATCACTAGATCAATAGTGAGTTAGTTCTTTAACCCACCAATGCTCAGGCCAAGAAAAAAATATTGTTTGTTTCCTGTAACGGTCCGAAAAAAAATAGGGTAGGTAGGTCAGTAAAAAAAAAAATTTTGCATTATTTTTTTGGTCAAAAATGTGTGTTTTATGCATGTTTTACGTTGATTTGGAGTTGGGAGGGCGGAAAAAATCTAAGGGTAGGGATTTTTTTGAATAAATACTTGTTAGGGTAGGGTTACAGGAAACAAACAACTTTTTTTAGCCCTCATAGCCTGACAATCTTATTGAAATATGTTTCGGGTGAAAGCTGATTTGGAAAAATATTTCATGGGGAAACGTTTATCAGAAAACTATCAACATCTCTCATTCAGATATTTTGTGAAATCTTTCTCAAATCTAAAGTTATTGTTAAAATTAGCATAGATCCAGACGACAATGTGAAGCGTGAATGCGTTTAAAAGCTACTTGCACTCTTCAAGGGAATTCTATTTCTAAATTTCATTGAACCGGAAAATCATGCACTTATTTGTGTCTGGGTTCAGTCTCCTGCTCTCATGTCCTCAAGACACAAGACACTTTTTAACCCTTTCATGGTGGAGAATTCCTCTAGAAATTGTTGTCTGGGTCCATCATGCACTTATTTGTGTCCGCACGACACAACAGGCTTTTTAACCCTTTCATGGTTGAGAGTTGTCTGGATCTCTAGTGCTTATGATGATAACTTTGAAAATAACAATGATTCTACAAAATATTTGAAGGTGTTTGGTTGGTTGTCTATATAATAACATTTCTGCCTCAAATATTTGCTTTTGCATGCAAGATTTATTTTAAATGTCAGGCTGCTTTTGGCTGCTATAAGCACTAATATATTAAGGCCTAGAAAAATAAATTGTTTGTTTCCTGTAACGTTCTGAAAAAAAATAGGGTAGGTTGGTCGGTAAAAAAAAATTTGGGGATTATTTTTTTGGTCAAAAATGTGTGTTTTATGCATGTTTTACGTTGATTGGGAGTTGGGAGGGCAGAAAAAACTTTAGGGATTTTTTTGAATAAAAACTTGTTAGGGTAGGGTTACAGGAAACAAACAACTTTTTTAGGCCTAATGACCTTAGCACCCAAAATTGCCTGACTATTTCGATAACTCTTCAGAAAATATTTGATAGAGAATGTTATTTAGAAACTAACAATGGAAGAACTTAATTGCCTGACTATTTTGATAACTCTTAAGAAAATATTTGATAGAGAATGTTATTTAGAAACTAAATATTTGAAGGAAAGGTGAGGATTAAATTACGATCAAGATTTCCCTGAAAGAATATTTTGGTGTTTTTATCACCAAAATAGTCTGAGCTTGTTAAGGTGCTGCGGGCATGAAAAGGTTGAATATGTGTTTACAGGGCTTGACAGTCATTAGAAATTTGAGAACTGGTTTTATTTGGATAATAGAACCAGGAACTTGAATATCATGTTCTATTTTCTCTGGATAAATGAATGAGATGATGTGGTTGTCTTGAAAGAATATTTGGCTGGCAACCAAATGACTTGAGGATATTCAAAAATGTGATTAAATTGAAATTATGACAGGGCTTGAAATAAGGTGTGCCAGGACCCTCTTGAATTCTCCTGCAACTCCCTCAAATTTCTGCAGGGAACCCAAAGATGTACTGGTTCCTTTACACAACAGCTAAAGGAAGCTTAACAGGAATTAAGGTGTTTCTGACATGAATTGATGAATGGTTTGAATATATGTTGACAGGGCCTTGCAGTCATTCAGAATTTGAGAACTGGTTTTATTTGTATAATAGAACCAGGAACCTGAATATCATGTTTTATTGTCTCAGGATAAATGAATAAAATGATGTGGTTGTCTGGAAAGAATATTTGGCTGGCAGCCAAATGACTTGAGGATCATGTTCAAAAAATGTGATGAAATTGAAATTATGACAGGGCTTGAAATAAGGTGTGCCAGGAGCCCAGGACTCTCTTGAACTCTCCTGCAGCGCCCTCAAATTTCTGAAGGGAACCCAAAGATGTACTGGTTCCTTTACACAACACTGAAAGGTAGCTTTTGAAGATAAAATTGGGCTCCCCGGGAAAAAAACATCACGAGCCTGTGTACAAGCAACTGCTTCTGTTTCTGGTTGGTACAATCCCAATCTGAACAACTCTAATGGTACCGATATCATTATAAGAAGTACCATATTGTACCATTTCATTCCCTAAAGGTACTTTTAATGATACTATCCACTGTGAAGTTATCATTTATCAGGGATTATCCAGGATCCTTACCATGACAAGTCACAACAAAATTTATAAGGCAATAATGCAATTAAGTACCGTTAACAGTACCATACCATTTCTTTGGTAACAATACCATATGCCCATATGGTACTGTTCTTAAAGGTATCCAACCCTAAAAGCTATCCTTCCCTAATGATAGGGACTTGGGGCCCTAAGTATAAAACTTTACGTAGTGCTTGCGAGGTGCTTGTGGTTAGGAATACAAAGGGAGAACAATGGACTTTCAAACCACAAGCACATCGCAAGCGCTACATAGAGCTTTATACTTAGGGCCCCTGCCCTGATAGCTAGCTAAGTGGTCTAAGGTATTTGCCAATAACTGCTTGCTGCACCACATCATAGATGTTATACTACCAGTAAATGGAAGTCTTAGACTTTCCAATGGAACTAGAGATATACTAACCATAACAAATGGAGGGAAACATACTTTGTGAGTAATGTTTTTGGTAGAATTTTCTGCTCTTATTTCAGTACAAATCAGTGATGAAAACACTTTGCTAAGCCTTGGTGGTCAAACGGTCCATCAAAATGAATAATTTAGTGGTCCACCAGAAAAATTAGGGGAGATATCACTTTGATAACCAAAATGGTAGCCAACAGCCATTTCATAACTGAAAATTCATGGTTAATTGTGCTTGATTTATGAATTGTGACAGTTATAATCTAATGTAGAAGAAATGTGAAACTGGATGTGTGCTTACTAAATTAATGTGGTCAGAATATTTGGCAGACTTTCTGGGCAAGTAAACATAGACTTTTAATAGCCCATTCAAATTTTTGGTAGAAACGGACTGGTGGGCTACTGTCTATTTTCACCACTGACAAAAGATTAAACCCCTTTGACAGCTGCCTCTCTGCATCAAGGATTTGATAGCCCAGCTCAACTTCAATACATGAAAGGACCTACTATCAGGGGCTTAGCCGCCTATGCGTCCAGCGCATCATTTGGACACACAGAACACTGTTTTTTGACAGTTTGGACACCCAAAAGTTTATGTCAGAATTTGCTGAAGATGACTTTTCTTAGAAGATAGAATATGTAGAAGCTGTAGTGTCACTTTTATAAGACACACAAAGCCGTATCTGGCCTAAAAAAGCAAAATCTGTAAATGTATAGGGTCTATTTTATTAGTAGTATGTATTTTGTACCACACTTTGGACACGCAAAAGTATATGAAACCTCTATTTGGACACCCTGTTTCCAAATATCGGCTAAGACCCTGCCTACTATTTGAAACAGGTTTGAGATAAGTCGTTCTTTGTGATATACACGATCCCATGACTCATAACTGCCAAGACTTGGACAAGGACATCTAGAATTAAGCAGGGATTAACCTTAAATCATTTTGACTCTAGCATGTGATTTTGGGAGCCCACAAGAAAGCTCTGGAGACCAACATGTGATTGGACATTTTCAGGTCTCCTGTTGTTGCCAAGTGATTTTCACTGCTAAGCAGTAGGTCATTAAAGGGCAAATAGACCAAACCTGGGATTAAAGTGAGTGTAATTTAGTCTACTGGTCAAATCATCTACTGGCCTTAAGATGCCAGTTAACTTACTCTTAGATGTCAGAATAGAACATGGATTGTTCACCACAGACCAATTACCAAAGGGCCTGTTGTGAAGTCCTTTACACACCTAATCTCACCTTAGTGTGAAGTCACTAGGAGAAGGAGGAATGAGGGCTCTGTTATTTGTTTACATTAAAGAAGTTGCTCAGGCACATGTGCAGAACGCATCTCGTTAAGTGGTTCTCATCAACACCTAGGCCAGGGTCTTAGCCGGGATTTCAAAAATGCCTGTCCCAAACAGCAATTTCAAATTTCTGTCCGTCAAGATTTTGGCTACTAGTCTACTTCAAATCCTTATAACAGCTACTATTAATAACCTAGTGTGTCAAAAAGGGCAATTTACACTTCAGGTATGTCCTAGAAGGTGGTTTGTTGGGAATATATTTGGTTATTACACCCAGAAAGTCAAAATTGAAAAATATTCATAGAAAATTTAGCCTGTCCAAACAGGAGGTTTTTAGGAAACTACCTGTCCAAAAGACAGGTAGGACGGGTCCTGGCTAAGTCCCTGACCTAGGCAAGGAGTCATGCCGAGGCTGTTAAGCGAAATCTACTGATTTGACTTTCTTAATATGGTATATGTTAATTGACCCACTCCCAAATCCATCCCCAGTGCCTGTGAAGAGAAAATAGCAGCATAGTACTGCATCCTTACCTTCCTGTGGGTAGCCATTTTGTATCGCTGGACCACCATTGCTGACCATAGCCAGGGAGTTTTATTTATTTACTATTATTATCAGTGTCTTAGCCAGGATTTAGAAACTGGGTGCCTAAAATTGGTAATTGTAAAACTTTTGGGCGTCCACATTTTTAAGGGGGATCACAATATACTCATATTTCAACCATAAACAAGTATAAATTTATCAAAATAAGGCATGATATCATTAAACAATGTCATGGGAATTATAAGGAGATGAAAAAATTCAATTATAAGCTTGAGATTGGGATTTTTAGAAATTCCACACAAAAATATTTGGGTGTCCTGAGAGGTTCTTTTTAAGGGTTTGGGTGTCCAAAAAAGCACCCAGACGCCCTGCTGGCTAAGACCATGATTATTATACCTCACTTGAAGATTCTTGATTCTGGTTGGTCAAGGGCCATGGTTTAATCGTCATGTTTTCGTCACTCATTAGCGACAGGCTGTTGTCCTTGACAGCTTATGTGCTATTCAAATAGCCCTAAGTAAAGGCTACATGGGCTATTTGAATAGTTACTGCTAGCGCGTAGAATACCCGCAAACACCCACAGAGTTTGCCGAGTGACCTACCGGTAAAACTAGTTCAATAAGGCAGACAACGATTATTTATCCAAAATCTCTGGTGTTTGTATCAAAATCTCTGGTGTTCTGTATAATAAAACAAATATGACATCCATGTGGGGTGTTATATTTGTATATTATTGTATGAACGTCCACATATCAGTCACCTTGGCCCTTATATGCCTGCAAGGGAGGGAGGGAGGGGAGAGGGAGGGAGGGAGGAGGGAGAGGAGAAAGAGAGAGGAGGGGAGTGAGGGAAGGGAGAAAGAGAGAGGAGGGGACAGAGCTAGGGAGAGACAGGGAGGAGAGAGGAAGGGAGGGGAATGAGAGGAGGAGAGAGGGGGGAGAGAGGGAGTGGGAGGGAAGGGAGAGCAGAGAGGGGAAGGGGAGAGAGAGGGCGGGAGGGGAGAGAGAGGGAGAGAGAGACAGACAGACGGAGATTACTGTCTAGAATAGGTTATCCTGACATTGTGATTGATTAGGGAACACCTTTATATATTTGTTGTTTTCTGTGGTTCTTTTGAACGAAGCGGTCCGCAGGTTAGCGAAGTGAAAAAGAATAAAAGAAAAGTATTGTGCGGACGTTTAGGATGCAATAAAGATAGGGTTCAGTGAGCGTAGGTTACTCAGCCAGATAATATAGGGTCCAGTGATTCTGGACGATAGTTATGCAAATTTAAGTGTATATAAGGAGCTCTGTACAGAGCATAAGTCACTTCGAAGCTCGTACTCCTGCTGTGAAGGTTCGGCGACACCAGATCAAATTGAATTTTTTTTATTATAGCATGGACTCAGACTTTGATGATATAGGGGCCATCACGTGTATTGATTAGGGAACACCTTTATATACAGGTATTTACCTGCAGCATGAACTCAGACTGTGATGATATAGGGGGCATCGATCTTGTGTATTGATTTGTCTGGCAAGCTGGTCACTGCACTCAGAGGTTGTATTGACCAGTGTAGTATCAATGGCGCTAGTTTTGACATATGACCATAGATGGCGCCTTGATCTCTTTTCACATGACGGCATTGCACATGGTGGAATTCCATCGTACCATGACGTCATTTTAGTGCCATATATACCGCCGATAGCGAGCGCCGTTTGTTGACTGATCTTCGGTCGTCCAAACGTTATTTCAATACAATTTAGAGGAAACATTCCATATTTATTATTTGATTAAGAAATCTTTAAAACATGAAAAGATGTGGCGGCTAAATGTGCTCTTAAAGCAAAAAGTAATGCTCATTTCACGCGAGATTGTCGTCAAGCGAGACGGAAGGGAAGTGTGGACACCGTTTTATAGGCCTTAGTGTGTACTTCATTGTTGACTACGTATATACTGTAATCGCTGCTACTCTTGCCGCTTCGCAGCTAGCTGCGCGAGCTAATAGGTATAGCAGGGTGACAATTTGCTTAGGGCTTGGGCACTGACCTCTAGAGATGCCAGATGTGCCATCAAGGGGAAATTTTATATAGTATTACTATTATATATAAAAATAGATATGCCAGTGCACTAGCTATGTATTCTTAACCCTTTCATGGTCTAATGGCTGAGAAATTCTGACACAGACTCAATTTCTTACAAAAAAAAACATTATTCAAAGAATCATTTTAATGAACGACTGTTCTCTAGCTTCTGATTGATGTATTCCATCAGTTATCTTATGAAATATTGCCTTCCATATCGAAGGTATCACCCAAAGTAGCAGCTGGTCTGAACATATAAGTTTAACCCATTAATGTTTAACAAGTAGGGATGGGGACCGGGGACCGGTTCATATGTGAAACCGGCCTGAGCATTCCGGTTAACCAGTCAAAAACCGGACCTCCCGCTACACAGTTCTGTTTTCTATGCATGCACAGGGTTCCTGGAGGCATAATAAAACTGTCAGCACCTACCTCCTGGCTGGCCTCACAATGTCTGCCAAGCGCGACGATCAAACACTCATTTCAAAATCTCTCAAGCCTGGTACCCTGCCCACTTTCACTATGCTCAGAAGCCTTCTGAGCTGGAGAAAGTGGCCAGGGAGCTAGTATAAAGGAACTTTCCAGAACTTTCCAGTTCAGGCAAGTTCAGCCACGCATTCCATTGCGTAGTTTCGTATCCAAGAAATGTCATTAATAAACCGTTTAGGAAACCGTGATAAAACCGAACCGTAGAAGCAAAACCGCGAACCGTAGAATTCTCAACGATCCCCATCCCTATTAACAAGAGTTCTGCCTTCTGAAAGTGTCGTCTGGATCTAAGATACTTCTGACAATAACTTATATAGGAATTGAGACAGATTTTACAAAATATTTGAAAGAGAGTTTTGGGTTATGTTCTGATAAACATTTCTCCTTGAAATATTTTTTCAAATATGCTTTAACCTGAAAGATTTCACCAAAATTACTGAGCTTCTTTAAGCTGCTAAGAACGTTAATGGGTTAAAGATCACATGCACTACCTGATGCCCTACTCTCCGACCTCCACTCTGTGTGTTTGACTTATGAATAAGTAATAAAAGGTTCTACTTTTGTTATCTGACCTCATTATCCTCAGATCCGGGGTAAAAAGTATGTGATGAAAGTGGGGCAAGTGGATCACATTTCAAAAAAAATGTCAGCTATATTTGCTTTTATAATTCAATGACACAGCATATTTTGGAGGTTATTTAATGGGAAATGTGATTTGGAGTGCACTTAAAACTCCCTTGGCCTTATGCTTCAAATTTTGCTTGTGATGTGTTGAAGAGTATCACCAGGGTTCAACTTTCCCAGGGGCAATATGCCCCTAGATTTTGCTGTGGGTCCCTAGATTTGTCAGACTAGGGGCCCAAAATAGTACTGTTAGCATCTGTTTATATATAGCGTACATAGCGTGTGGTTCCGCTTCGCTATATATAAAAACGCTGTACTTTTTTCTTACTGTACTGGCGCTGTCAGCGGCGGCTACCGTCACTAACATAAAGATACACTATGATGCGAAAAATTCCCCAATTCGCTGAGCTTTCTCTTATATGCCTGTGTTAAGCAGCTTAATGTAACATGACCACTGGCCCTGTTGCAAGTTGCAAGTAACTTCGGCAAAAAACAGCAATGGGGCAAGCTTAACAAGACCCTGACTTGCCCCGCTCGGCAAGTAATGTTTTGGGCAAAGTCCAGTCTCACCTTGGTTTAACAGAGTGGCGGGGTAACTGAAAGTGCCCGCGGGGCAAGTCAAATTCAGGGGCAACTTGCCGCGCTCAGAAAATAATGTTTTGCCACCTATGTTGCACCCTGTTGAGTACAAAATTGCTTTTTCTTTCAGTGCCCTGGAAGACGCAGAAACCGAGGCCTTTCTGAGCAGCAAGAAGATGGTGCCCCCTGGTGGCAAGTCTGAGTGTAACGGCGAAGCGACTCCGGTCCTGGGGACAGACGCTCTTGACGGGAGCCCCGGGAAAGATGCCCCGCATCCTATCAACTGTGGAAAGGACAGCGATGAGAAAAAGGTTCAGAATAATCGTAAGCTTCTGTTCGGTGTGGAGGAGACACCAGATGTCTATTGGTCGGTCCTACTGGCGTTCCAGGTAACATTCATTTCGATAATTTTCAATTAGATAGTTGTACAGCATGGTCGTGAAATAAAACCTTTTTCTAAAATACTCTACAAACGTGTTTTTTTGTACACGAGTCAAGCGTGTCCTGATACTTTATGTGGCTTGAATTTGGAGTGCTAAAGATGTTGATTTACAGCCCAGCCATAGGGTATTTGTGCTATTTTAAATTTGTGCATTCAAGCACTCAGCAAAGCAGAGATACAAAGCAGCATATTCATTTTAAGGATGTTATTTTGGCACTATCATGGGGAGCGTGAAAATAGCAAAAAGAAATACCAGTTATACAGTATGTATGTTTTTGATACTTCACATCATGGTCTTAGCCAGCAGGGCGCCTGGGTGTCTTTTTGGACACCCAAACCCTTAAAAAGCACCCATTTCTTAAAGTGTCAATCAAAAGCATATAATTGAATTCTTTTCATCTCCATATATTTCCAAATACATTGTATAAGGATATCATGCCTTATTTTGATAAATTTATACACGTTTGGGGTTGAAATCGGAGTATGTTGTGATCCCCCTTAAAATTTTGGGCGCCCAAACATTTTACAATTGCCAATTTTGGGCACCCAGTTTCTAAATCCGGCTAAGACCCTGCTTCACATATAAAACATTTTATGAAAAATAATTCTTACATGGGTTACATTACATACAAATGGTTGTGTTTTCCAGCAAGCCCTGACCGGCATGGGGACGTCTATGCACGTCCCGATCCTGATCTCGTACCAGATCTGCGCGGAGGACGACATCAGTCTGCAGGCAAGACTCATGGCCGCCACCATCTTCATGTCCGGCATATCCACCATCCTCATGACCTCCATAGGGGTCAGGTATGTAGCCATCGCAAACCCACTTGTGTGAGGGGGCCCTACTACCAGAGTTATTGTCGTAGTGCTGGAAAGTTTTGCCCTGCATTAACCCATTGGCACTCAGAGCGGCCAAAACAGGCCTGACTATTTTGTTGATATTTTCCTCAAAAAAGCGTTTTTATCAAAAATATTTGAAGGAGAAATGTTTATCAGAATATTACCAACAACTCTCCTTCAAATATTTTGTGAGAATTTGCTTTATTTCCAAGTTATTCTCAAAAGTATGAAAATAGCAGACGATACATATCTGGGGAACTCTGAGTGTGAATGGGTTAAACTGAATGGCCTGGTACTGAAGGCCTCCAAGAAGGCAGAGGTTCTTCAATAACGTAGGGGGCCACATCTTCTTGCTGCTCAGCTGAATAATGGGTACCTAGAATTAATAAGGCAGTGCTTAGAGCTTGTACCCTATATGCTGCCAGTTGCTCTGGAATATGCCGCAGGGGATTGAAATGGTTTCTGGTTTTCGGTGGATACAAGACTCTAAACCGAATACCTTTACCTTTGTAGAAATGTGACCATCACGGCAAATTGAACATTTTGCAGGCCTGCCAAATGTTCAATTTGCAGTGATGGTCACACTTCTGCCTACCTGCATGGAGTACAGTTAACCTGTAACAGCAGGGGGTCCAGCATGCAAAGTGCTGGCTCACTTACAATAGCCCCATGCTGGTATGACCAGGGATAGAGTAGCTTGATGGGTGGTGTAATACCTCGCCAGGGTCTTAGCCAGGATTTAAAAACTGGGTGCCCAATGTAGGCCACAGTTAGGGATGTCATTGATAGTCGCCAAGTCGATGCACCGCTAGCTAAGACCCTGTCGATAGTCGCATTGATAAGGCAACCGTATCGATGCGACAGAATCGACAAAATTTACCCCCAAATGCCGCTACATTTGGGGGTTAAGTTTTACCATGTACTACGACTGTCAGCCGTAAGTACACACAAAAAATCATGAGCGATCGCTCAGCCTAACCGAACCAACGGCCGTTACCTTCGATGGTAGTGCTTTACATTGTACCACGGCTCTCAGCCGTAAGTACACGCAAAATCATGAGCGGTAGATCGATTCGCTCACCAAAACAAACGGCCGCCATTTTATTTTACTGCGCACATAGAATTCGCAGTACGTTCAGAACAACAATGTCTGAAACGTTCGCTAAACGTACTGCTCATCAAGTGCGCAGTATTGGAGATACGAACATTTCAAACGTTCGTGTCTCAAATGAGCAAACGTAATGAGCATCCTTATAGACATGCAATACAAATAACAGCCACAAAATGAAATAATTCAAAGTAGATTGAATTGAAAATAGGTATATAAGAATAAATCAAAAATGAAGTAAATTGATAAACGTAAAGTAAATTAAGTAATACATGTATTCAAATGAAATAAAAATAGAATAAAATAAATCATGATTGATTATGATAATTGATGAATGCATAAATACAGAATTAATTCATTAATTTGATGTTTGATGAATGAATTAAAAAGGCAAGAATGTTTTTTATTTTGAGCAATTACAAGGTAATTAATTGTGCCAGACGAGCATGTTACAGCGTATCGAATCGAATCGAATCGTATCGAAAAATATATCGATTAATCAAATCGATAAAATTTCATATCAATGACATCACTAGCCACAGTACACTTAGATTACTTCCATAAAGATGTGTTTACTTGTTGAAATAAGGCATAATATTGGTATGCAATGTCATTGGAATTGTGTTGAAGTGGAAAAATTAGCAAAAAATCTCGTGTCCTGAAAGGTGATTTTTGAGGTGTCCAAATGATGCCGGGGTCTTATCCATTCAATTTTCTTGGTAAATTTGGAAACTGGAATACTTAAAGAATACCAGTTAAGACACTTTTTTGTGAGGAATTTCTAATTCTTCACCTCCATGTAACTCTCATGACATTGCAAAAAAGCTATTATGCCTTTCGCAATAAGTAAATTCATGTTTAAGGATGTAATATGGGTATATTGGGATCTCTGTTGCAAAACAGTGCACCCAAAACTCACGCTATTGACAAGCTTGGGTGTCTAGTTTCTGAATCCTGGCAAAGACCCAGTAACTAGGGCTTGGCAGTGTTAGCACTAAGATCTCAGATGAGTACCCATGTGCCAGGGTTCCTGTCATTTTTCAGGTCTTTTGCATCATTTTGTATTGGCCAAATTAGCCACCGCCAGCATAAGGGTTAAACATTTATGGTACTTTTCTGCATGTGATATTGGTATTTTGAATGGTGTGGAGTACAGTGCAGATCCCCAGCTCTCTGGTGTGCACTATAGCTGTGAGGTCCCTTCACATATTTGAACTGCAGGCGGAGAGGGAAATTGAAATTAATAGTGCCCCTGTAGGATGCCCTTAATCTGCTTACCTGAGCATCTATTAGGGTCTAGTCATGTGGAAAAATAAATAATGTGTAAATTGATCTAGCACTGCGTATAACCCATTCACTGTGTTCCTGTTGAAAATGTTGTCTGCAAGCTAGTATATTTTGTTAATAGCTCAAAAATACAGCATGAAATCACAACATATTCGAAGGACATTTGTAGCTTGACATCTAAGGAACATTTCTCCACCAAATCTTTTTGGAAATTCGCTTTTATTAGAAGGATATTGTCAAAATTGTGAGGCTCTATCAGTCACTGCGGGCATGAATGGGTTAACCTATTCATGTCAGAAGCACCCAGTAGAACATTGATTGCTTTGCACGAGGAAATTGCATTTGAGTTCACAAAGCATTTCTTCTTGTAATAAATCCATTTATTCCTTGAGTGCCTGCAACCATTTCACAGTTTGGTAAATATATACTTGAAAAGAAAGGTGAGAGATGTGAGTTACAGCCTAAATTTCACCTTTCTTTCTTATGGTGGTGACTCAATGTATTACTTTATTCCTGAGTTCTTATCAAGTTTAAACTAGAGGCAGATGTTACGTTTCAAGGCAAACTTAAGCCATCGATTGCACAACAAGGCTATTATAATATTTGGATGATGTCTCATATTAAAGGTATTCGGTTTATAGTCTTGTATCCTCCGAAATATTCAGACGGCCTTCCTCCCCTAGCAGGCCTGTACACACGGAAACCATTTCAATCCCCCGGGGTATATTCCAGATCAGCTGGCAGCATATAGCGCAAAAGCTCTAAGCACTGCCTTATTTATGCTAGGCTCCCATTTTGCAGCTGGGTAGACTGAAGCAATATGGAATAAATTGTCTTGCCCAAGGACAGACCAAAGTGCCCCGGCCGGGAATTGAACCAGCAACCTACTGATTACTAGTCTGACACCTTACCAACTGAGCTACTTTGTATTTAAGTATTTTAACCCACTTATGCCTGCAGTGGCCAAAAGGGCCTGGCTAACTTTGTGATGTCTCCCTAACAAGAGCACCCTTTAAGAAAATATTTAAGGGAGAGATGTTCATCAGAGTCTGTCTACAAATCTCCTTCAAATGTTTTGTGAATATATGCTTAATTCCAAAGCTATTTTCATACGTAGGCCTGTCCCAGGTGCAGATGACACTACTGAAGGAGACATCTAGACATGAATCGGATAAAGAAAATATTTCAACTCCCCTCCAAATGTCATTTTAATCTTAATTCTGATTGCAGGGTTATTTCCCTAGATATTAAAGATCCAGAAGACGTATACATTTGTCCTACACATCACCAGGAATAAATGGGTTAATTCAGCCATGTTTTAACCCTTTGCATCTGGAGTGCACACATGGTCTGCCAAGTACTAGCACAAGTACCCCATCATAATGAGTATTATATGAGAATTATTTGAAGAGGGATTATTTCTTCTTGATCATCCGTTATGAGTGCATCACTCATTGGTTGAGTATTGTCGCACGGTTTAGGTTGGGGAGTGGTACCATGTGATCGGGGTTTCCCCCTACTCTTCATCGATTTATCACATAGGTTCTTTTTTACGGTCACAGGGGATTATTCTTCCTGCACATGAGACCGCCATTTTACGTCCCCCTCTGACAGATGAGGCAATGAAGTGTAAACTGTCTTGGCCAAGGACCTACCACAACAGCCACTGACAGGGTTCGAACCTGCGGTCCCTCGATCGCCAGTCGAGCGCGTTGCCTCTAGGCTATTGTGTCACTTGACGAATGTGTTTAACCAAATGCCTGTTTAACCGAATGCCTGTTTAACCGAATGCCTGTTTAACCGAATGCCTGTTTAACCGAATGTGAACACCAACTTTCGTACAAATGATTCTGAAGGTATTATTTTGAAATCCAGATATTTTCTTACATATCAGACATTGTGTACGCTCCTTCTGTGAAAGGGTTAATTTTACCTTGAAATGTGTTGTCAGGTTGCCAGGGTGCTTGGTAGATAACCCATTAACATTCGGAGCGGCCAAACATTCTTGATGATTTTGGAAATATTTAACTTACAAAGCATTGTCTGATAAATCATTTGAAGGAGAAATATTGATCAGAAGCTAAACATGAACTCTCCTTCAAATGTTTTGTGAATTCTAGCTTTATTCCCAAGTTATTTTCAAATGTATGAGAGTAGCAGATGATACTTAGTAGAGTACGCCTGATTGTTAATGGGTTAAGCAGAAACTCTGAAACAAATAGTTGGCAGGAGAGTTGGTGGTTGTGTTTTGGGTTAAATTTCTACTCTTAATATTTTATAATTTTGCTTTCATCAGAAATATCACTCAAATAGTGTAGCAGGGACTCGTAAATTTATAAGTTGATTTGTTAGGTTATAAGCAGAGAGTTGTAGCAGAAACTCTATAAATAGTTTGAAGTCTTAATATTTTCCAAATTTTGCTTTCTCCAGAAACATCACTAAAATGGTGAAGTAGGGACTCATAAATTAGTTGATTTGGTGGTTGAATTTCTCCTCTGGATATTTTCCATAAAAATCTTGTGCCAGTAAAACTTACCTCCTAGGGTACTGAGGGTGTGGAATGATTAGTAGCTAGACTACTAAATTAATTATGAACTGCACTGTTAACCCTACCAATGCTTAAGCTACTTTTGTCCAAAGCACAAGGACGCAAAGACTTTTGAAAGCCATCTAAACCCTAGTTATCATGTTGGTATTCATTCATTGTTAAGTACTATCAGATGAGAACCCAAAGGCCAGGATTTCAGTCACTTTCAAGGTTTTTTGCATCATATTGGCCAAATAACTAACTAGCAGCCTAAGGGTTAAAAGCATCAGTTATTGGGAGTTTCTCAGTGTGATTTCCTGCTCTACAAAAAAATTATGTATCCTTCGATTGCTCCACATTGTGCTTAGGCCTAGAAAAAAAGTGTATGTTTCCTGTAACAGTCTAAAAAAATAGGGTGGGTAGGTCGATAAAATGTATAATTCTTTTGATTATTCATTTTGTTCAAAAATGTGTTTTATGCATGTTTTATGTTAATTTGGAGTTGGAAGTGCAGAAAAAACTTCAGGGTAGGGATTTTTTTGAGTAAAAACTTGTTAGGCTAGAGTTACTGGAAACAAACAACCTTTTTAGGCCTTATCACTTACAGTGAAACCTCGGAGATGAGAATACCTTGGTACTGGGGCAAAAACGTTCACATTAGGGGATCTTCACATCTCAAAGGTCTCCTCGTAATTAAAAGATTCAACTTGTAAAAAAAGTGTTTACACTAGGAGGTGTAGAGGTCATTTCATAATGTAAAGGATTGAAATGGAACTGGTAAAAAGGGTTCACATAAGGATGTGTTTACATATCAGAGGTCTTTTTATGATGTAAAAGATTCTAATGGAACAGGTGAAAAGAGTTCACATTAGGAGGTGTTCACATCTCAGAGGTCGTTTTATGCTGTTAAAGATTCAAATGGAACAGGTGAAAAGAGTTCACATTAGGAGGTGCTCACATCTCAGAGGGCCTTCCATAATGTAAAGGATTCAAATGGAACAGGTGAAAAGTGTTCACATAAGGAGGTGTTCACATTTTATGATGTAAAAGATTCAAATGGAACAGGTAAAAAGTGTTCCCAATAAGAGGTGTTCACATCTCTGGGGTGTCCACAATCAGAGGTTTCACTGTATTCACAATAAGGAGGACATGAGAATGAGAAACAAACTGTACTGCTCTCAAACTGCTTGATCCCCAACCCCAACCTAGTGGCCAGAATTGGAACTAAACAAAATGAAACCGAAATAGGCCCCAATAGTTAACCGCCTGAAATCTCCTTATTAGGTATGCAACCCCTAGGTAAACAGAAAGCCCCAATACTCAAGATATTTTAAAAAGAGTTCTTGGTTGTGTCCAGATGGAAATTTCTCATTCAAATGTTTTCCTAAGTTGTGTGTGAGCATTATCGCCAAAACTCTTAGGCTGTTTTCGGTCACAACTCACTGATAGGGTTGGCTCAACCTCCGGCTTAAGTCAGATTAACTGCTAAAGAGGATTATAGACTATTATGACAAAACCCCAGAATATGTGTACTGCATGTTTTATGCACGAATGATTCAATTACGTATTTGTACCATACATATAGCTTAACAATGATATTAACCCTGGTCTTGCCTAGGCCACAAATCTGCAGGTTATGCCATCTAAGCTCCTGCTGTGTGTGGCCTGTAAACAATATTTCAGAACAAAGGCTGCTGCCTCGCTGGCTTTCTTCCCTTTAGCAGGAAACTGGACAGTCCTAGGTCTATGTGCCAGTCACGCAATTGGCCATATGTAGACCTTAACCCTTCCAATGCTGAGGCTACTTACATCCCAAGCACAATGACGCAAAGATTTTTGATAACCAGCTGAACCCTGTCATGTTGGTATTCATTGGAAAGCTCTCGCTGAGCACTCTCATATGAGTACCCATTTGCTAGGGTTTCGGTCATTTTTCAGATTGTTTGCATCATTTTGTATTGGCCAAATCAGCCACCAGCAGTATAAGGGTTAATAGCTTAACAGTAATATTAAACCTGGTCTCGCATAGGTCACAGATCAGCAGGTTATGCCATCTAAGCTGCTGCTGCTGTGTGTGGCCTGTAAACATCATTTCAGAACAAAGGCTGCTGCCACGCTGGCTTTCTTCCTTTTAGCAAGAAGCGCCTGTCACGCAATTCGACACTTCTGTCGCGAAATAGCAGTATGCCTGTTACCCTGAGATCAGTGAGATGGCATAAGATCAGTAAAGATTTTTCTGCAAGGCTTAATGCACAATGAGTTGACTTAGTATAACATGCGTATACCATTATGTACCCAGGTTCATGATTTCTAAAGCTATTGAAAGAGCAATTTTAAATCTGTAGCCTGATTCTTTAAGAGTCTTAACTGCTTAGATTTAAGTAAAGTCGGATTTGTATGCCCATTTCATAGGTAAAAGGTTGCATTTACAAGAGGCTTGTATGACCCAAAGTTGACCTTACATGTTCTACTTCAATGGCGCTTTATAGTAAACCAACTGAAGTTGTTATTATTATTATCATTATTATTATTATTATTATTATTATTATTATTATTATTATTATTATCATTATTATTATTATCAACATTATTATTATCAACATTATTACTATTATTGTTGTTGTTGTTGTCATTATTATTATTTTTTGTTATTATTATTAGTAGTAGTAGTAGTATTGTTGTTATTATTATTATTATTATTATCATTATTGTTATTATTGTTTTTATTATTATTATTATTATTATTATTATCATTATTATTACTGTTATTATTATTATCATTATTATTGTTGTTATTATTATTATTATTATTATTATTATTGTTATGATTATTACTATCATTATTATCATCATTATCTCTATCACCATTATTATGAACATCATCATCATTACCATCATCATCATCATTATTTATTCCACTAGAGGCACTTCTCTTCAGCACTGACCATAAGTTTATTGTGATTGCTCATTCAATGACGAGGATGCGTACTAAAAGTCATCAGATCATATGCGAACTGAACACGTAAATGTTTTCATGCCTCATTTTCCTCCATTTCAGGTTACCTATCCTGCAGGGTCCTAATAACCTGTTTATTGTGGCCGTTGTCTCTATGATGGCCTTCAGGGTCTGCCCATCTGAAGTGACCAGTGGTGAGTACTGCACTCAATGAACTCATTCAGGCTTATAGCATACAGCTGTCGCCCTTGGCAGGTGCTACCATAAGGATATATATAATTATATATATGTGTGTGTATATATATTGACTGGTGACTGATGTTCTGCCTGAGTTGGTGAACCACAAGCAGTTCTTGTAGCTGACAGCAAATGTACCCTTAAATCATAAATGATATATAATATAATATATAATATATAGGGCTGTCAACGATATCATTCAATACCCTTTAACTAAAGGTAGCTGGCATACACACTTACTCTCTCTGTTTCCCATTACTGTTTTTGAATAGAAATGAAACTAGAGAGGCTTGCAGAACAGTATCTGCCTGCACCAGGGTTTTAGCAAGGATTTAGGCCTTCTGATCCCACTTTCATCCAAAACAAAAGGATGCAAAGATCTTTGAATATCATCTAATCCCTGTCATGTTGGTATTCATTAGATAGCTCTGGGCGACTGCTCTCAGACGAGTACCCATATGTTTGGGTTTCAGGCATTTTAACCCATTCACACTTAGAGCAGCCAAACAGGCCTGACAATTTTGATAATACTTTTCTAACTAAAGCATTTTGGGAAAATATTTGAAGGAGAAATGTTAATCAGATGACAAGCAACAACTCTACTTCAAATATATTGTGAACTTTTGCTTAATTCCCAAGTTATTTGCAAAAGTATGAGAGTAGCAGACGATACCTTCTAATGGAACTCTGAGTGTGAATGGGTTAAAAGGGTTTTTGCATCATTTTGTGTTGGCCAAATTAGCCACCAGCATCATAAGGGTTAAAAACTGGGTGCCCAAAATTGGCAATTTGAAAATTTGGGGGCATGCACTTTTCAAGATAGATCACAATATACTCTAATTATAAGCACAAACATTTATATACTTCATGAAATAAAACACAGTATCCCTATACAATGTCATGGGAATTGTATTCAGTAAAACAATTTTAATTCTATAATGCTTGAAAAGTTGAAATTAGCATTTTAAGAAACTCCCTACAATATTGGTTGGTGGGTGTCCTGAAGCATCACCCCCTTTTCAGAATATGCACATTATTT
>OZ012700.1:10676189-10708975 GCA_963942565.1 Maea johnstoni | reverse complement strand
TATATATATAATATATATAATATATATATATATATATAATATAATATATATATATAATATATATATATATATATATATATATATATATATATTTATATATATATATATATATATATATACATATATATACATATATATATATATATATTATATATATATATATATATATATGAATATATAAATACATATAGAGAGAGAGAGAGAGAGAGGAGAGAGAGAGAGAGAGAGAGAGAGAGAGAGAGAGGAGAGAGAGAGAGAGAGAGAGAGAGAGAGAGAAGGGTTGTGTGTGTGTTTGTGTGTAAACAAGTGTGTATCTACATGTAGTTATCTATTATAAAGTGTTTCCTATGCCGTTGTTAGTTAACAAATAACTCACCATTTGCATTCGGTTGTCCATTCTGATCAGTGATGCTATTCCCACCTGTTGTAAGGTGTGCTCTGCGGGTGTAATGTGGCCTATCGGGGGCGGAGTGCCTACCCCAAGCAGTACGTCACGATCTGTTGGTGTGAAGGGTGTTCCGCTAAGGTTCTGATGCTGGCCCCATTATGATCACCCCACTACACTCCCCACCTGCCCTGAATCCAATGGCATGAACTGGAGTACCCTTGCGAGGTGTATTATTGGTCTGTGTTGATGCCATGCCTAGTGAACACAGCACAAGACCTACATTCGTGCCTCGCACCTGCACTGCAAATATACCCCTCCTACAGGTAGTAAAAAACTACTGATTGCTCAAAATACCACGTCCGGTCGATAGGTTGCTTAGCGAGTAGCATTAACCTTTTGTGAACACAATTATTGCCACCTTCATTCATATGTGTGTATGTGTTTATATATTCATAGTGAAAGCGCATGTATCCATACGTACATGTGGTGTGCTATTGATTGCTACTTATGTTAATCGATATTTTCCTTTTACTCTGAGGTGTAAACAAACACATTCTACATCTGTATTGTTGCCGTAACAGTGACCTATATATGCAATTGAAGCAATTCTTAGTTTTTGTGTACATAATATATATATATGTATTGTGACACATACAAACAAACACTCATACAAATATACCTCACTCTCTCTCTCTTTCTACACACATGCGCGCATATACACACACATGTATGCATGTATGCATGTATGTATGTATGTATGTATGTATGTATGTATGTATGTATGTATATAGGTATGTGCATGCTTGCATACGTATGTACGGACGGACGTACGTACGTACATACATACACACACACACACACAAAATCTTAGTGTATATATATATATATATATATATATATATATATATATATATATATATATATATATATATATATATATATATATATATATATATATATACATATATATATATATATATATATATATATATATATATATATATATATATATATATATATAATATATATATACACACTAAGATGTTCAATGTAACGGCCTGTAAAAAGGCAGTAAGGAATCTGATTTTTCTTCTTAATATCACTTGTCAATGATATTCCTAAGGTTATCGCAGTGGTCATCGTCTGTGCGAATTATGATATCATGTCATTTGAGTGAAAAGTTGTAAATATTGAAATAAAATAGAATACGGGTTGAAAAATGGCAGTTGTCTATAATATATTCCCTACCTACTAACGCTCTGGAGAGACAGTTTGTTATAGTATTGTGCTGCTGTGAGGTATGCATTGGATGGGGCCTTTAACTCGGCCTCAATAGCACTGATCACCTTAAGAGAAGCCACAATCAAGGTATTTGACATAATGTCTGTGCTGCACCCTATTGGTGGCAATCTACATCGAATAACTGCATTGCGAAATCGGAATCTGGCTCTCGTCACTACCTGCTTTTTAGACCATATTCCAGTCGAAGACCATTTGCTAATCCAGAGTTATTGGCAACTTTCTCACATGTTACGGCTGGGATTCGAACCCTTGTAGTGGTGAGAGAAGCAAATGGTAGGTGAAAACGCCTGGACATCTCCTAGAACAAGAATGAGTCGGATTTCAGACAAGAATGTGTCTGATTTCAGACAAGAATGAGTCTGATTTCAGACAAGAATGAGTCTGATTTCAGACAAGAATGAGTTTGATTTCAGACAAGAATGAGGTCTGATTTCAGACAAGAATGAGTCTGATTTCAGACAAGAATGAGTCTGATTTCAGACAAAAATGAGTCTGATTTCAGACAAGAATGAGTCTGATTTCAGACAAGAATGAGTCTGATTTCAGACAAGAATGATTCTGATTTCAGACAAGAATGATTCTGATTTCAGACAAAAATGATTCTGATTTTAGACAAGAATGAGTCTGATTTCAGACAAGAATGTGTCTGATTTCAGACAAGAATGTGTCTGATTTCAGACAAGGATATGTCTGATTTCAGACAAGAATGAGTCTGATTCAGACGAGAATGAGTCTGATTTCAGGACAAGAATGAGTCTGATTTCAGACGAGAATGAGTCTGATTTCAGACAAGAATGAGTCTGAATTCAGACAAGAATGAGTCTGATTTTAGACGAGAATGAGTCTGATTTCAGACAAGAATGAGTCTGATTTCAGACGAGAATGAGTCTGATTTCAGACGAGAATGAGTCTGAAATCAGACGAGAATGAGTCTGATTTCAGACGAGAATGAGTCTGATTTCAGACAAGAATGAGTCTGATTTCAGACAAGAATGAGTCTGATTTCAGACAAAGAATGAGTCTGATTTCAGACAAGAATGTGTCTGATTTCAGACAAGAATGAGTCTGATTTCAGACAAGAATGAGTCTGGATTTCAGACGAGAATGAGTCTGATTTCAGACAAGAATGAGTCTGATTTCAGACGAGAATGAGTCTGATTTCAGACAAGAATGAGTCTGATTTCAGACAAGAATGAGTCTGATTTCAGACAAGAATGAGTCTGATTTCAGACCAAGAATGAGTCTGATTTCAGACAAGAATGAGCCTGATTCAGACAAGAATGAGTCTGATTCAGACAAGAATGAGTCTGATTTCAGACAAGAATGTGTCTGATTTCAGACAAGAATGAGTCTGATGTCAGACAAGAATGTGTCTGATGTCAGACAAGAATGAGTCTGATTTCAGACAAGAATGAGTCTGATTTCAGACAAGAATGAGTCTGATTTCAGACATATCCATCAGGTCCGATATATGTTGTCATTCTCTCTGTATTTGGCAGTGAAGATTTTGTCCATTCAATTAGGTAAAGTGTCCGCCTCTGAAATTTGCAAAATGGTTCTACCAGAGTGGGACAAGACTGTCTCAAACATTCAAACTAATATCTGTAGGAAATCAGCCAGATCCTTTATAGTAGAGGTGAGCCGGTGGGGTAAGCGATATACTGTAGACCACGCTTTAAACCTTATCAAATACAACAATACAACTAAACTTTTATCAGTAAGAGAAGTAGGGATATAACGTTTCTATAATATAAACATTTTTGTTTATTATTGCACAGCAATGGGAAACAAAGGCTGTGTCATTTCCTTCATTTTTATAAAAAAAATGAAACAACTTACTCTTTCACTCATAGCTCGGTAGCAAAAAAGTAACCTATAACACCCCCATTATTTCTATGCATATAGAATACAAATTTACAGGACAAGAACATATAAAAAAAATGATATAAAATAGTGTTCGTTTTTAATTCAACCCCTCTAATTAAATTTTAAGCTGTGCCAAAAGATATGGTATGTTTTGAAATGCAGTTTGTGCACGCGGAAAGAGGACCTACCCATTACCTACATGGCAGATTCACATTTAAAGATATTTACATTATTTCTGCCCAAGAACAACACAGAATGAGCGGGAAATCAAGAAAAGCGTGGCCTCTTTTCTCTAAAATGGCTACTTTCAAAAACCATAAATTTGTTTCTTGCTAATGATAATCTTTAGTTTTGTCCTACAAGGTATTACATATCCAAAAATAGAAATTTCTAAAGACAAAAGAAACTGGTGTGGCATCCTTAACCCTTAGGCTGCTGATGGCTAATTTTCCCGATACAAAATGATGCAAAACATCTTTAAAATGACTGAAACCCTGGCACGCGGCTTTTAATGGAAAGTAAGCCTCAGCATTTGAAGGGTTAAGCGCAGTGAGATGCACAGCTGTAAAAGGTAAGTGCATGTTATAGTTTATTCAAATCTGCTGTTTCTCATTTGATCAAAATGAGGAGCTTAGTACATAGAGGCTACTGAGTGTAATGCTTCCCAAGATATGAAAGGTATACAGTACAGACATTTAATTCCAGCTTCAGTCGACTAGACGTCTGCCAGTGCCTGGTTGCTCAAACATCCATGGATAACATGTCAAATGGCATAAACCAAGTATATCAATGTCCAATGTAGCTTGCGAATCAAAGCTAAGTTCAGTTGTAGTCATCCATCCCATCCATGCCTTGGAAAACAGGTGGCAATCGGGCGTGCGGTCGTATATATTTTGCCCAGGCTTCCCACGCATTTAGTACAGGAATTAAATATCGGGACTCTATGCATAATAGGGGGTCAGCCATGCAAAGTGAACTAAGCTCAATGTATAATATGATGTGCTTTAAGTTATGCAGCGAGGTAGTCCAGGAGGCCATCACGATGAGGACTCATGCGTCCTTAACGCAGAGTTTGATTGATGACTGATCTATCAACTTTGGTAGCTATCCACCACTGCCTGGGCCTGGGCATGTGAGAAAGTTGCCAATGACTTGGGGTAAGGCGGTGATTTTCGGCCGGGTCCTCCGGTTTCCTCCACTATTTACAACTGGCTAGTCTCGAATTAGCCACAATTGGCATAAAAGTGACGAGAAACGAAATTCCAAATTGGTAGCAGTCCTCAGATGGAGTAGAAAGTTCTTAAATGTTGGCTGACTGAGTAAAGGGGTAGAAAAAAGTGGATATAGTGCTTAACCCATTAACGCTCTGGAAGTCTAAGCATTTTCTTTAAGAAATCGAACTAGAAAATATATCAAAGATAAACTATTGATCAGGATACTACCAACAACTCTCCTTAATATATTTTTAAAGTATGCTTGATTCCCAAATTATTATCGATGGTGTCATATACCCAGGTATCAATTCGTAGAGGAACTTTAGTTTTAAAATGGGTATAGTACATACAAAAGCGAGACATCTGATGCTGAGACATATGAGACAATTTTAAACTTTTACTTTCGTGAAAATGGCAAAGAAATGCAGTACTCATTGTGCTATACTCTGCTATTAAACATTGTATAGGTGATAAATCAGATATCGGACAAGGTGTTGTCAATGTAATTCCCATTGTTTTTAGTTCAGTTTCCTTTGATATAGATAGAAACATGCATTACATCCCCGTTGGTAATACAACATGGTGACACTGTGGTGTCTATTGGTCTATATTCATGGTCACAGCAACCCCTCTGTAATTGACAGCCCTCGATTGCGGACACTTAAGCTGGTCCAATGGATGTACACATTCGAAGAATTCCACTGTATATATATATATATATATATATATATATATATATATATATATATATATATATATATATATATATATATATATATATATATATATATATATATACACAAATATATATATGTATATATATACATATATATATATATATATATATATATATATATATAAATATATATATATATATATATATATATATATATATATATATATTTATATATATTTATATTATACAAATATGACATCCGTGTGGGGTTTCCACAAGGAATAACTTCCCCGAGAGAGGATTGTCACTTGAGGGCGTAGCCCGAGGGCGACAATCCTCTCGCGGGGAAGTTATTCCTGGTGAAAACCCCACACGGATGTCATATCTGTTTTATTATACCGAACAAATATTACAAACACCAGAGATTCTGGATAAGTACTCGTCGTCTGCCTTGTTGAACTAGTTTCACCGGTAGGTCAATCGGCAAACTCAGACGATTAATCATGACGATTAATCCATGGCACTTGACCAACCAGAATCAAGAATCTTCACGTGAGGTATAATAAAAGTCCATAACACCAAATGGGAGTTTTATACTTGGCTTAAACCTCACCAAGTTCTGCATAATTTTACCTCTGTTATTAGAGCGACATACACTCACAATGGTGAAATATATTTCTATGCCACCATTTTGCCAAAATTGTCATGATTGAGTCATTAAACTTTAGGTGCGTGAACCCGATTTCTCACGAAATACTCGCTGAACACTCTTATTCAGGAGGACGAGACATCAAACATAAAAGCTGCGTATACCAGATGATTTAACCATTTAAGTATTCTAAACTAAGTCCACATGTTCCAGGGTGTCCCTCTCACCTTGTTGAATAAGGAGCATTTCCTTGTAATTATTCTTCCTCATTTTAGCCGGTGCAATTTTTACTATGTCATTGTTCTTCGACAAAAACAAAGGACCGCTTTTTTATCTAAAATAATGGCACTAAGAGAGCATTTGTGTGCTGACTCCACTGATCCATTCAATATTGAGACTAAGAGTAGAGTTCTCAGCGTATTACAGTACAGACATTTATTTCCTGCACCAGTCGACCGGATGTCCGCCAGTGCCTGGTTGTACAATAACCCATGTAAAGATAGTCAAAAATAAAGGACAAGCACATTAATGATCCACTTAAGGTGGCTGTAAACGTTTCGGTGGAGAGCAGACTTTCCCTCAAATAATGGCTGATTTCTCATTATTTGTACACTAAACCCCTAGCAAACCTATATATTTTTAGAAAGCTGAGATTCTAAGGAATACATAGGATATGGATAGGTTGTATGTGCTCCAATTATTTGAAGAAATTGGGGTCAAAACTTTGACTAATCAATTTTCAGTACATATGTCACGGCTGACGCAAATCTAAGAGCAGGATCTAAGATAATAACCTGATTTTTTAAAACATTGAAAAAAACCTTTGTCTCTACAAATCTAGACGGGGGTTTTGTAAAATATGGCCCCTAACTTTTTTTATGGCCATTTATCTAACAACAATTTAGGAAAAAAATGCTTTTTTGGTTTCTTGATTTTTGACTCACTATAAAAAATTAACCAGATAAGATATTGCAATATCCCCGTCTAGATTTGAAGAGAACATGTTTTAGAATCTATATACAAAGTTTGAAGCTAATTGATTAAGATTTGTGTCTAAATTCACGTCAGCCGTGAGAGTAAAACTATAGAAAACTAAGCTGAGAAAATGGCAGTTTTGTGTATTTCCCAGTTAAAGTTACTGTGCAACTTTTTGCTACTACTTTAATGTATTTATTTTTGTCCAAGTGGAAAGATAAAGTAACCTTCCATTGTATTTCACAACTGTCAACATTTTTTCTTCTCAATTACCTCAAAAAAAAGAGTACATTTCTGCAACCTGCCTAACATCCCTGTCAACTGGATTCCATATATGGGCATATGACATCACCCAAGCCCCGCCTACTTAGCAGACTGGCAGCTTGTTTGTATGCTAATGTAATGCATTATAGCTTTTGAATTCTTAATAATTCAAAGAACTGTGCCATCAAAATCAATTTTCAGCTATCTAGTGTGTTATGCTGGCAGACTCTTTGACTGCAAGTATATTGATTTGGCAAATAAAAGCTTTGTAATGCTCTATATGGGGTTTTTAGCTTCATTTATCTAAGACAAACATGTTGCAGGGCCAATTCTGAAGCTATCCAAACTTCCAAAGCATAGCTTTCTGACAAGGTGGCTTTTAGATTCTGGGCCTTGAAAGAAAGATAATTTCACAAACCTCTATTGCTGTATCTCCACTCCAGTGATCCAAGTTACATAATCCAGAATGAGTAATCCATACATATTTTGCAGCAGAAATGGCAACTTTCCCTGAGGTCTGACTAATGAATCCCATATGAGTAGACTGTACATTCACTACTACACTGCTTGAAATGCAAGTGAAGTGACCTTTCTATGTACCCATAGCAAATCTTATTTTTAGACATTGGTTCCTGACTCCCATAATCCTTGAGGGGATTATGAGTGACACCACACTCATTGTTCTAGAATGGGGAGTCCTGAGGGATTATGACACCACACATACCTGTATCTATTTCCTCAGAGCTGAGGCCACAGTGATAATCAATCAATAAACCCAATTATTCACCTGCAATTTCAATCTCCTTTGTGTCTCCAACTGAATTGACAACAATTGTTGTGAAAAATACAATCCAGGCTTTAATTAGTTAATAGCTGAATTATATGGGTGTAATTGTACTTTGGGTAACTATATCATGATTGCTGTATTATTGTTTGAGAAAAACATGTGTTTGAAAATGAAACCAAGTTGATAAATACTAAAGTATTGTTAGTTATCCATAGAGCATAGAGTGTCTGTTCCAGCTGAAGGTATGAGACAGATTGACCCAACATCCTCCCAAAAGTCCAGGTTTTCCCATCAAATACACACATTTTTAAGAGGTGATCTCCTACAGAGTCACCTCTTCAAGAAATCACAAATTGTTGAATCGCCATCACATTTGTTTGCCTATTCAATCATGATTGTTTATTTATCTCTTTTGTTCTTGATGAAGTTCTGTCAGAGCCTAGTTTGCGCTCATTGAGGCTTTTCTATCTTTTCCTTTTAGATTACCTTGTTAATCAATGTCCAACCTTGACATAGTTTCTTTTCTTTTTCTTCTTGTGTCCTTAAAAAGTTGCTTTTTTGGCAATTTGTGATTGACATTGGACTGATGCTCTGTCATCTAGCACAGAGAGGGAGGCATTTAAGAACTTCACATCCCTTTCATAGGGTCACCACATGGTCATTAAAGCTAATGACCCCAAGACACCATATGCCCTCTACTGTGGGACTTCCTCCCTGAAGAGAACACTCAATCCTAGACTCCCCACAGGTCTGTGTTACCTAAGCATACATCAACTGCCACATGCAGATAAGACAACCCCCCTCCCCCCCCCCCCCCATTGTTTTATGATCTCCACTTAATAAACAATTCACTCTCAATAGCCACTTCCTGAAAGGCCCAGCAAAAGAGGACCAGCTGTAAGTTCAACTGAGTGCCTTACAGCTGACTAGCAATGTTGTAACAGCATACTAGTAGTTATGCACACTCAGACATCTACCAAAACCCCTGTAAAACTGTTTCAGCTCACTCCTGGATGATGTTTCCCCTGTTTCATCTACTTTCTTGGATGAATTGGATTTTCCAATGTTTATCAATTTGATGAGAGACAAGTCATATTTTGCTGATTTAGATATTCGCAGGTCTCTTAGAAATAGATAAGTTGTGACTGAATAAGCAGAACATAGTACTTACAAATAGAACAAAGTTGATTTCCCTGGAGTATATTTTCCTGGGTAATGTAACACCCTACAGGCGATGTTTTACTAAGAAATTTAACCCCTCTGGAGTAAAATTTATTAGGTACTTTTAAGGTAGCTTGAAGGTTTAGGCCTGCTTTAATTTCACTAGTTATCTTATACAAAGTATATATTGCTATACCTATTTTTGAGAAATATACCCAAATAGCAGGGTGTAATTGTTTGTGCTTAAAAAACTGGAAAAACATGCATAGTGTTTTTAACAAAAATGGACTTGAGGACCATCAAATCTCTCTCTCTCTCTCTCTCTCTCTCTCTCTCTCTCTCTCTCTCTCTCTCTCTCTCTCTCTCATTCTACATTTAATAAGACAAGGGACAATTATTCTCTTCTATGACAAAGCCATTTAGTTAAGTCAGTATATGTTCCCTCCATCCATATTTTTGAATGGTGGGATGTCACATTGCATTACACTAATCCCCCAGAGTACATGGTTAAGACTCTTTATTCCTCTAAGAGCACCTCTTTAAGAATGCGACCGCATCTTTCTTGTTTTTTACTTGAAGCCCCAAAACTGGGATGTTTCCTGTTTTTCTCAGACAGCCGGAGCCACATTTTGATTAAGACTAATACCTAATACACTATTTTTGAATTGATTAAAACATCATTGTCTGTGGTGCTAAAGTGGCCCACCTTACCCAACAGACATCCTTTCTAACCAACACATGCATACAAAGAAAAGACTGGCTGACCTTAAATGCCAGCTCTTATCAGTTACCAATCCAAATACACATCCATTTCCTGTAGCTTTGATAAGGAGGTGGGAGGGGCTTATCAGCTAACTGGGGTCACATGACCATAACACTGCAGCATGCTCTCTGTGTTGTCTGCCTATTCATACCTGTCAAATCCAAATTTTGCACAAATTATGAACTTAGGATTGGAGTAGAGCTATGGGTTTTTTTTCATAAGGAGGGTAAGACCCGGTTCATTAACATAATACATATATCTCAAAACAGGCTTCCCTGAGGACGAAACGTTTACGGCCACCTTAAGTTGCAAATCAAAACACTTTGTTCAGTTGTGAGGTTATCCATGCTTTTATGCCCTGGAAACTGGGTGGAGATCAGGCGTGTGGTCGTGTATTATGCCTGGTTTGCCCAGGCATTTAGTGCAGGAATTAAATGTCAGCACTGTAGGTTTGGATAGGTATCTGCAATACAGCACTTTTATTACACGGAAAGCCTTGTAATCACTTCCAAGTTCCACTGAAAAGAATTTCAAACTCACTGAATAACTTATATCCAATTTTCACTATGGTGCCATTAACCACCAAAGATCAGAAGGGAAATACTCGAGGCGGAAATTGGATATAGTGACCTTAAATTACACAATTTGAGACAGCAAAAGAACAATGTACGATTATAGAGATCATAAAGGTCATTTTTTATTTGAGCGGGATTACTTAGAAACAACAAAGGATCCAAACCCTTGATAAAATTAAGATTTAGCCTATGAAAAATGATGTACCAATACCAAAAGCAGATATAAAATGTATTAAAATAGAGTGAGTAAGGCTACATAGCAATAGATAACTTCGAACTTAGAGATGGCAACAGGGGACTTTATTTAAGCTAAAAAAAACATGAATTTGTAGTGTTCTCAGTTAGTAAATTGACTAACTATAAAAGCACCAACATACACTTTAACAGAGCTTACTTTGCACAAGTAATCTCTCACTTTCAAATATTTTTGAAAAACCTGTGACGCAATATATTGGTCGAGTGAAAGATAAAAGAAATGTACTAGTGTCACTCCTACACTTATACTAATTTAGTCTCAACTTATGGGAAGACCTACTCATATGTAAGGAATCGATACCAAGTAGACCATTTCCTTGCAGCAGCCGTTAGGTGAAATTCACCAATAACCTATTCTGAAGTTAGAGATACTAGATACTTCTATCAGGTTTAACTAAAGGACTTAGTGCGGCCAACCTGTATGCATGCTTAGAGTGGACACATAGTCTGATGTACATTAATTGGGTTTAACAATCCATCTTCAAATATATTTTGAACACTGATTTATTTCAAAAGTTGCATTTGAAGTTTTATTATCAAACACATACTGTTTGCACCTAAACAATGCATTAATGAAAAACGAAATACTGTTAACCCCTAAAATATATAACATGTGAAAAGAATTTTCAAACAGATACATGATAACTGAAAACTATTGGGCTAAAGCAAGCAATAGCATAGAACATTTCTTTGATAGGTGGAACTCTGTTCTGGGTGAACTATAAAGATTGAGGTGAGAGTATTTCCTTGTACGTTTTCGTCTACATGTATATCTATTACAGATAATGTGAGTATGAACATTGGACATATTTACCAGTTGAAGAGCATTTTCTCGCTATGAATATCTTTGCAAGTTTATGATTTTGCAGAGAGCTAATAGTCTTATACTATGTCTGTGTGAAAATCAAACATATGTCACTTTTTGTATTGGATTGCTTGATATGCAATAAACAAAAGAAACTTTTTTCAAACAAAGAAATTTCATGTTTAAAGTTTTTAGATTTCATGTGCACTCCTTATATAAAGGGTTAAACATTTCATGGTCTCATTAGCATATGCAGTGCATCGTAAAATGCTTTGACCTAAAATCGTTTAGTCTATATTTGCGATGGTCTAGTTCGCATAACATAACAGTGTTGATAAGACCGTTTCAAACTAGCACGTCTGTTTAATTGGTGAGTAGTTACAGTATGAGAACAACACTGTTACTATGGATTTCATGCGCTTTGTGCTGCACAGGAGTGGCTCCCCACAAGATACTTGTCCTAGCTGAAATATTTCCGAGCGTACAGATATATATGGCAAACCTCGCCGAGGCACTAGCAAGTGAAGGGAATGACATCACATACGTTTTACCGTCAACCAAGGCAAGATTGTATGAAGATGATCTACTAGAAAATGGAGTAAGTGTTTTGACTTACAAGACAGATGTACAGTCCATATTTGATGATCAAACTTCCATTCTAGAGTTTGGAAAAGGATGCATAGAAAAAGATATTGAAAAAATCTTAAATGTTTTCAAAGAGTATGGCGACCGCGAATTTCAGTATATGCATTCTATGTTCAATGATCAAGGCTTCATGTCCTTTGTCAATGAATCTGGCTTTGACATGTTGATATTGAACATGTTTAAAACATCAATCAGCCCCATTATTTTAGCATATAAATTCTCGATACCATTTATTAGTGTTAACAGCGTCAAGGACCCTTGGGGACTCAGGGTGCCTGCTCTACCATCGCTTGTACCACATGGACCCATGTGTGAGGATTGCACAGAACACATGACTTTCCTTCAACGACTGAAAAATGCATATTACCACTTTTCGATGAGCACACAAAATCAACCATGCATTGAGAATTTCCACGTGCGATGGAGGGAGCAGTTTCCCGATAGCTCACCACCAACAATGAACGAGATTTTAAGTTCAGCACAATTGGTCATAGATAATGGAGACATTCTCATGGGATACCCAGAACCAACTATGCCAAATGTTATACTAGCAGGACTATCAGCTAAACCTGCAAAGCCCCTTGCTCCTGAATTCCAGTCAATGATGGAGGCATCTGAGCAAGACTTTGTTGTTGTATCTTTTGGGTCGGTGTTTCGCCTTCCAGATAAATATATCAATAAACTTTGCGATGCCTTCAGAAAACTGCCTTATACATTTTTGATGAAGTATAACGGGAAAATGAGCACTTTCCCCCAAAGCGTTAAGACATATGATTGGTTTCCACAAAATGACCTTCTTGCCCAGTCCAAGGTTAAACTATTTATCAATCATTGTGGAAACAATGGTCAAATGGAGTCACTCTATCATGGAGTACCAATGATTTGTATACCACTTATACATGACCAGTACTACAACAGTATACGAATGGAATATCTGGGTTATGGCAAACAAGTTGATCTTTACGATGATACAGTAGATACATTGGTTGCATCCATCAATGAGGTTTTGACCAACAACACATATAGGACAAATATCAAAAGAGCATCACAGATGTATCATGACCGTCCATTTACTGCATGTCAGAATGCAGTTTACTGGATAGAACACGTCATCAAGTTTGGCGGAGAACATCTCAGATCCTATGGACAGGATATGCCGCTGTACCAGTTCTGGATGTTGGACATCCTGCTGTTTTGTTCATGCATAACTACTCTCAGTTTATTAATGCTCATTGCATTCCTTTGCATACTATTCAAATATATACAGTCGCGCATTTACAAGGCCGACAAATTTAAAATGTCTTAATTTGTGAAATATTCTTCCAGTTAAAGATACATAAAGAATAATCAGCATAAACTTCATACTAAAATGGTTGCTGGTAAATTCTATCATGATGTACAAGGTATAATAGCAGAATGCTTAACGCCTCGTTATATGAAAACAGTAAAAACTACAATAGATGTTGAAGTAAAGAATCTTGATGGAGGAACCACACGTCGAATTGGACTCAAAATGCGTTTCTGATTTTGGTAGGATGACAAGAATTTGCTAAGTAAAACTAAGTATGCAAAATCAGATTATGCATGGATAATGCCACATTTTTAAACATTTAGTGAACTGAAAAGGTATAAGGCTTTGGGTTTTTATAACCAAAAGGAATATGTATTACTAATCAACATTAGAGAGATAGGTACTTATGCCACAATACAGATTATGCTGAAGATCATGACGATCTGCCTAAAATGATTTTTATTAATCATGTATTATATTGGTTAATGCTTGCTATATCTTCTTTTGAAAGTATGATTATATAGAAAGCATTTTGTTGTGAAGGGTTTCTATGATAAATATGCATTATTATCAAAAAGTGTCAATGCTGTTGATAGATATATCAGAGCTCACAATCTTAATCCAGAATAGAAGTAGTATCAGCCTGATTTGATCACTCAGTGCATGATATCTTATTGTTCCTTGTTCAGATCAGTTCAATAGGAATCTGGCTTCTTATAACGTTTGTATTTAGCAAGGAAATATGAAATAGGATTATTTTACGCTTTGAGATTGTAGGTTAATTTAAGGAATAGGTACTTAGCTAGACATAAATGTAGACATAATGTAGACATAAACAATCTTGCTTTTGTTTTCCTATATTCATGTAATCAAATATCTATGGGACGATATTCTGAGGAAGTGGCAAGAACAATTCTGGAAAAGATTGTAAAACATGTCTCTTCATGTCCAGTGATATATTGAAAACAGACATTATGCACACACAATCTGGCATACATGTTTTGTACTAGGATATTTCCTGATTGTAAAAGGCCGAATAAAGATATATATATATATATATATATATATATATATATATATATATATATATATATATATATATATATATATATATATATATATATATATATATATATATATATATATATATATATATATAAATATATTAAAAATTGGCATTACATTCACTTTGGTGATAAGTTATGGATTGATTTCACCTTGTTATGCTTTATAGTAATGTTGTATTTGTGCTGTATAATAAGAATGGTCATTGAAGTTCATGTAATTGCTTACTAACCAATATGCATTGCTTAAACATGCCAAGAGTCTCTGTTAGTTTCATAATAAGCCATTCTGTTGCCAGGGAGAAGAGGAATTCATCTTGTGTTGTTATATTACTAGTTGGGACTGTTATAAACACACCTTGTTGTATAAAAAGTAATATGTCAAGTTAACTGTGTGATCATGTTTGTGTGTTCATTTGTGTGATCATTTTCATGTCAGAAATTATTGGCTTCGATTTTCAATTTGTTAGGATTTGTAAAATGAAGGCATACTTCATAACGACGAGATAGAAATTAAGAACAGTAATAAGTTACCACCATTTTACGAATAGTGCCAATGGGTCTATGGTTGCAGAGGCATCGAAGGCAGCATTCAATAACGCACACATTTTCACGACTGAGCCACCCGCTCATGAGGATGCGTTAATACAGGCATCTAAATCACTTCACATACACGTATGTATGTATGTATGTATGTATGTATGTATGTATGTATGTATGTATGTATGTATGTATGTATGTATGTATGTATGTATGTATGTATGTATATATGTATATACATGTACGCATATCTGGATATCTATATATCTATATATCTAAATATATGTATATATATATATTTATATATATATATATATATATATATATATATATATATATATATATATATATATATATATATATATATATATATATATATATATATATATATATATATATTTATTTATTTATTATATGACCACTGACCAATCTCTCTTTTGATTGGTTAATTCAGGCTATGACCACTTCCTATACTAGGGAACATATCTCCAGCCCATCAAAATAGTTGATGGACTGTACAATATTGACTGATCCCAAAGAGGCACACCATCCGATGAGAGTGCTAGAATTGTGACACACCCCCAGATGAGATTTTCCCAGCATGCCAACAGCCAATCAGATGGGCTGTGGCATGACCGGCCACCATTTTGCCCAGATTAGCCAATCAGGAAGTAGGACATAACTGCATTAGACATTAAGTAGGTCACGCCTCTGATCCGTCTGCACAAATGTAAACAGACAAAATGGCTACCTCTTCCGCAGGTTCTCCACCAGAACTTGGTAAAAAAAGACATGCTACAATAACAGACCAGGAAATGGAGGATATATTGAAGAAGAGAAAAACTGTTAAATGTCTACCCTCTTCTTTTCAGGTTCATCCCTGAGGGATGGATTTGGTAAGATCTGAACATTTCTGATTGAACATTTGGAAGCCAATAAGGGTGAATTAAGGCTTATTTCAAGTTTTAAAGATTTTTTCCTCCAAACGATGTTTTATTATTGTATTAAGTTTAGCTTTGAGTGGGGAACCACACATATCATAGAAGGTTCGGAGCTTACTGGTGGTTACACAGTTATTTGTCCATGTTTGTTGGGCTTTTTCAAGAAGTATGTCCTGTATTCTTTTGACAAAAGACTCACCAAGACAAAGCTCAAGATCAAAGACCTCAGTGTGGTCACAGTCAGTCATTATCTCCCTGCAGTGCCAATTTCAGTTTTTCCCACCCTCTAAAGCAAGTTTACGGTCCCAGTCCATTACAATTTTTGGGGTAGCACTGGGGGACTAGTCTGACTAGTCCAGATCAATAAAATCCTGCTCTTTTCTTTCTATTAAATTCACTCTCTCTCTGATTTTGTATGTACAGTGGAACCTGTCTACATTGAACGCTCGCAGGAAATGAAAAAGTGTTCAATGTACGCAGGTGTTCAATGTATCCAGGTTCCGAGTAATTGGAGATCGGTTGAAATAGAAACAAAATTAAGGGTAATTAGAGAAACATGATCATTTCATTGCAAAATCTACTTAAGTCTTTACCTCACTTTCTTCATATAGTTAAAAACTTCACATGTTCAGCATTTAAAGGATATCACTAAACAAAACAGTTAATCTTAATATGTACCTCATTTGTCCTCATTTTCAGTGAAAAGTTTCAAATCAATACAGAATGTTCAAAGTAGACAGGTTAAATGTTGCCTGCAGGAACAAATATTGTGTTCAATGTTCAAGGTAGACAGGTGTTCAATGTATCCAGGTAGCCCCCCATTGATTTTCAATGCCGAAACATGAAATTTTTTCAATGTACGCAGGTGTTCAATGTATACAGGTGTTCAATTTGACAGGTTCCACTGTATTTCTTTTATTGTATTTATTTATGCATCCAGTTCTATTTTTTCTTTTAAATTCTCGCTCTCTCAAATTCTCCAGCACTTTAGGCTAAAATATATGCAAAAATCACAATTTACCAGGTATATTCACAATTCAGTCCCATCAGCCATCAAAAATAAATGTATATGGTAATTTTAATGCATCTAATGTTTAGAAGTATAAGCTCAAGTTAACAAGAAAAAGTGATATATAACATGAGTACTTCAATGATGTTTTAATTTTCACAGAAATTTCTCTCACTTCTGCAATCTTCTCTATTTGTATGTATGTTTTTATTTTTATTTTCATTCTCATTTTCTTGGATGCTGTATTGTTTTTACTATTTATACATATCATTTTAAAATGATTTTTAATGTGTGATGTACAAATCTTCTCTCATTTTAATACAAATTTCTGTGACTTTGAATATTCTGCTGGATCATTTTAATTCTTTCTTATACTCTCATGTATTACTTATTTTTTTACTTTCTCTTTCTATTTTCTACATTCTTTCTTCTGTACTTTTTCTGCAATCTTTACTCTTTATCCTTTACCTGATTTGTTCATTCTGTTTTTGCATTCCCTGCAATAATTTCATTTTTGTTTTTATAGATATCATTGGGTTCACTCAAGTTATAGCAAATCAGGGAAAAACTTAATTTCATAGTAGTCATGTTTTTTAGTGCCAAAACCTGTTGCGAAATGCTAGATATATCAGATCTGATGTGTCAAGAACTGATTTCATGTGATATTAATACATATACATAAACTGTATTTATTAGTTTTATAGTCTCTCATAGGTCAAAATTGACTGTCCCTTGTTCTTGCTGTGTCATGTTTGTACAGTTCTTTCATAGGTGAGACTTTCTTGTCTTACTAAATATCTAAGATTTTAGAGAGCTTGAAGTTTCTGTGGCTACAGTTACTTTGTTAAAAAAGGGGATTAGAGGGGTACAAAACAGATGCTTATTTTCTCCTCTCATGTCGCCTTTTCAAGTATGAATATCTTTTGTCACTCATTTTATTCATTCACTCAATTGATTGTATGCATATATTTTTGATGTTGAATTCCAGTTCTTAATAGGCGTAGTTCAATCAATTGTGTAAGGACTTGACTTGAAGACATCTTTTTCTGATTGTTGAGGAACCAGCAAGCTTCTAAGCCATCCTTTTCTGATTGTTGAAGAACCAGCAAGCTGATATTCATCTAATAAAGAGTCTAGCCTGGAAAGATAAACTGACTTCTACATTTATAACCTTAACCACGGCATGCAGTTAGTAAATTTGATGTGTAATAACAAGTATCTCCTCAACTCCCATTTCAGCTTCATATGATCTAGTGGTTAGTATCTAGGATTTGATGGGCCTTGCACAATGATTAAATACATTGCATAAGTTGATTTTAAATTATAATCAATTCTATCCCGGCTGTTTGTTATTTGTATACATGAATAAACACAGCCATGCATTGTCTTATACCCTTTAATCACTTTAAATATATAAAATGGGTTGCCTTTGTTGATCCTCCGTAGTTTTCTTCAATGATCTATTCAAAAGATAAAGATTTCAAAATTTTTGTTGTTAGATGTACTGTAAAATACACCAAGTGACCTTCCTAAACAGGAGAGCCCTGAGAATGCATCTCAAAGCACGTAGACCCTTTGGTTTATGGGGGCCTTCAGCGGCCCCCAGACCCTCGGCCGTAAAGGGGCTCGCGCGCTGCGCTCGCTTCTTATCCCCAGGAAAGGCACTTTTTGGGCAAATACCTGATTTGGACAGGCAATTTCAAAATCCTAGCTAAGTGCCTGATTAAGGATACTTGTTTGTTGTTAGTTTAATAAAAATGTTTCTCGCCAATATGTCTGATGTGTTGTTAATGCTCCTTCCATTTGTCAGTGGTCATATAATAAAACAAATATGAACTGATCCCTCGAGCAAATCAGGTTATATGGACCTCGGGAGAGCAATATTGCTCTCCCTCGGGATCAGTCCATATTTGTATATTATATACATATATATATATATTTAAATAAGGTGGCTTGTGGGATTAATCTGTGTAATAAGGGCCATTTTGAGATTTTTCTCTCATAATCAGATCAACTGTTAGTGCCTTGGCAATCACCAAGCAGAGTGAGAGACCATCTATTACAGACATTCCCGTAGGCTTGCACATAAGCCGGAAATGTTTTTTGGTCCTTTCTCCATATTGAGTATCACCAAAACACGTTTGCTTTTAGAATCACCAGGCGTGAGGAGAGTGTTTTCGCAAAAATAAGAATTGTTCACACTCACTTGGCACAGGTTTTTGCGTATGTGGCCTCATATGTTGAGTATCAAATCTCGCTGGTTACATTTTAATGCTCCAAACTGCATAAACAATTTGCACAAAAAATCATCATAGCATAGCAACAGCTCCATGACAGCATTCACTTACAGAGGGTACCACATCCTTTTAAGATAACCGAGGGGTATTCCCTCTAACCTATGTTCGATCAAATGGGGAAGCATTTGATTTGGCGGGGTATATTCCAGAGCAACTGGCAGCGTATAGCGCACACGCTCTAAGCACTGCCTTATTCATGCTAGGTACCAATTTTGCAGCTGGGTAGACTGAAGCAATATGGAACAAACTGTCTTGCCAGACAGACCAGACCAAAGTGTCCAGGCCAGGAATTGAACCAGCGACCCTCTGATTACTAGTCCGACAGCTAACCAACTGAGCTACTTTGTTTCCGTAATGGTATGCCCAGCCTTAATTTACCTTACTCCAGTTCTTTGATTTTTTCGCCTACTCGAAGATAGTATTGGTACCAAAATATATGTGAATCTAAAGGCGACTCAGCCTAAATCTAGGCCTCTAATTAGAAAGTTATGGAAAATTAACGCGTTTAAGTTGTTTAATATGATTAATTCTTTAAATTCTTAATATGTCCTTATGTATAGTGTTTTCAATTTTCTGTAGAATGTCCACGCTAGTAAAACGCGCTAATTCATTGATGGATCTTTCAAATTATATTAAACCAGCTATATAATTCAACACTGACAGGTGACATGCAAGTATTTGGACTTCAGTTACAATCAGTGTTTAAGTACAGACATAAGAAGTAAATAACCAGACTACAGATCAGAGGAAGCCTCGGATAAAACGCATGTGAAGTCTTTCAAAATGACCAATTCCCACTGACAAGAATACATTTTTTGGTATTATTACTTAACTAAATTTGAAACAAGAAAGTACCTCAATTCAATTCAATTATTCGACGAAATGTCTAAAATTAAAGTACTCGATGATTATAGTCAGACTGACTGTTTGGCAACCGCTTTTTCCACTTTTTTTTGTGACAAAACGCTCGTGTTTGACATCCAAACTTGGCAAACCACTTTGGAGCACTACTATGTGTATGTACAAACATACTTTTTGTCTCAACACCGCAAAATGTTGATTTTGCTCATTAGTTCCTATGTGCACATTACCGACAATACAATACGTTTGTCTGTTGCGAACAATACAAACACGCGAGATCGTATTGTTGGCAATCGGCAAATTTTACAATGGGATTTAATGAGCAAAATCAACATTTTGCGGAGTTGAGACAAAAGTATGTTTGTACATACACGTGATGGTGCTACTTAATTATTTGCCAAGTTTGGATGGAAAACTCGAAGGTTTTGTCACAAAAACATGGAAATAGTGATGGCCAAACTTGAGTCAAACAGACTATTGCAGATTAGCAAATCGTACCTTTACAGCTGCACGACTCTTCACACAGTATTACTATATATGCATATAAAGTGCAAATTAATCACGGCAAAAATTCTCATTTTGAATGTGTTTTCCTGGGACAAAACTAAAAATATAGCCATGACCACGTTTGAAAGAAATCCCGAGAAGACGTCATGAAGCTTTGACCTTCCTGCTATCTTCCCTCCTCCGTTACTGGAGAGTACCATGGTTAGCCGACTCTTCTCTAAACTCAACCATGAAGTGTATCGTAAAAAATATTTAACCTACATTCATTCATCAGGTGTTTGAGGTGATCTATTTAGCATAAATCACGGCGTTGGTAAGACCGTCACAAAATAGCACGTCTGTTTAATTGGTGAGTAGTTATAGTATGAGTAGAACACTGTTACTATGGATTTTATGCGCTTTGTGCTGCAGAGGAGTGGCTCCTCACAAGATACTCGTTCTAGCTGAAATATTTCCGAGCGTACAGATATATATGGCAAACCTCGCCGAAGCACTAGCAATTGCAGGGAATGACGTCACCTACGTTTTACCATCGACAATGGCAAAGGCATATGAAGGTGATCTACTAGAAAAAGGAGTAAATGTTGTGGCTTACAAGACAGATGTACAGTCCATATTTGATGATCAAACATTTATTCTTGAGGTTGGGAAAGGGTTCATAGAAAAAGATATTGAAAAAACCTTCATTTTTATAAAAGAGGTTGGCGACCGTGAATATCAGTTTATGCGTTCTATGTTCAATGACCAATGCTTCATGTCCTTCGTCAATGAATCTGGCTTTGACATGTTAATATTTAACATGATAAAAACATTGATCAGTCCTACTATTTTAGCTTATAAGTTCTCAATACCCTTTATAAATGTTAACACTGTCAAGGACCCCTGGGGACTCAGGGTGCCTGCTCTATCATCGTTTGTACCACATGCACCCATGTGTGAAGATTGCACAGAACACATGACTTTCCCTCAACGACTGAAAAATGCATATTACCATTTGTCGATGAGCACACAAAAACAGCCAGGTATTGAGACTTTCCAGGCGCAATGGATGAAGCAGTTTCCTGATAGGTCAATACCGACAATGAACGAGGTTTTAAGTTCAGCACAATTGGTCATATATAATGGAGACGTTCTCATGGGATACCCAGAGCCAACCATGCCAAATGTGATACTAGCAGGAGGACTATCAGCTAAACCAGCAAAGCCTCTTGCTCCCGAACTCCAAGCAATGATAAAGGCATCTGAGCAAGACTTTGTAGTTGTAGCGTTGGGTTCGACGTTCCAGCTTCCAGATAAATATATCAATAAACTTTTTGATACCTTCAGGAAACTTCCTTATACATTTGTGATGAAGTATAATGGGAGAATGAGCACATTTCCCCAAAACATTAAGACATATGATTGGTTTCCACAAAATGACCTTCTTGCCCAGGCCAAGGTCAAACTATTCATCAATCATTGTGGAAACAATGGTCAAATGGAGGCACTCTATCATGGAGTACCAATGATTTGTATTCCACTGCTACATGACCAGTACTATAACAGTCTTCGAATGGAATATCTGGGCTATGGCAAACAAGTTGACCTTTATGTTGACGGAGTGGATACGTTGATTGCATCCATCAATGACGTTTTGACCAACAACACATATAGCTCAAATATCCAAAGAGCATCACAGATGTATCATGACCGTCCATTTACTGCATGTCAGAATGCAGTTTACTGGATAGAACACGTTATCAAGTTTGGCGGAGAACATCTCAGATCCTATGGACAGGATATGCCGCTGTACCAGTTCTGGATGTTGGACATCCTCCTGTTTTGTTCATGCATAGCTACACTCAGTGTATTAATGCTCACTGCATTCCTTTGCATGCTATTGAAGTATGTAAAGTCAAATTATTTACAAGACATACAAAACTAAAATGCGCTGACATGTAAAGTTTAAGGTTGTGGTGATGATGAGTGATGGATCCTGTTATGTTATAGAAGGTAGCACAGTGCAAAATATTGAACACCTCAAAACGTGTCAAAGCGGTATACAATGAATGACGATCTTCCAGAAATGATATAGAATTGTCGTGTAATACATATGTTAGATATCTATTTTCAAGATTATGAGGGTATATAGAACACATTATGATGCAGATGGTGTCTAGATCTATGATAAATTTACATTATGCAAAATAAATATCAATGCTGTTCATATGTGAGTCAGATCTCACAATCTTAATCTAGAAAGTTAACAACGTATTGATATATCCCTGATCCTTACTCTGATCAGTTTATAAGGAGTCTGACTTCTAATAACTTTTGTCTTTTGCAAGGAAAATAGGGTTATTTTACGCTTTAAAGTTATTTTCTAATAGGAGAATTTATATTGAGTTCTAATATAAACTTAGACAGGCATTCTTGTTTTTGATTTTCTTACATGGACTAGTGCATACGAGTTTTCTTCATATTCTTTTGCAGCATTACATGTATTGTACTCAGATTTCACCCTGTTATGCTCTATGGTAAAATTGTATTTGTGCCAAGTTACAAAAATGGTCACTTGATATCCACGATGAAGTTCATGTGATTGTGTACTAACCAATACGTATCACTTGCAAAACCAAGAGTTTCTGGTACTTTAAAAGTAAAACATTATGTGGCCAGCGAGAAGAGGAAACCATCTTGTCCTGTTGCTATATTACTACTTGGGACAGGTGAAAGTTGTAGGCATACATTTTGACATGAAAACGAATACATCAAGTCAACTTTCCCTCATGTGTCTGAAATGATGAGCTATGATTTTCAATTTGATAGGATTTCTTATATGATAGAATAGGTTAAAACGACGAAATAGTACCTTAGAACTTATGAATCGTCTTAATGGGTCTTAAGTTGCAATGGCACCGAGGTCACCAATCTGTGTTCATCCAGGCTTGCACCTCTCTCTTACTGCTTTCAGAGAGAATACCATTATTTGTCTTTAGATTTCTTTTTTGTTTTATTTTCCAATATGTCAGATATGACCATTTTTTCACAAATAACAGCGTAACATTGTATCAAATATAAATGAAATATTAACACTTGATGACTATGAATATTACGATTACTTTGAATAGAAGAGTAATGGTAAATAGGCGTATGGTCTTATCATTATAAATTTGAAATCATCAAATGACGATAGAATTGTATAAATACTGCTAACAATTAATGGAGCTTCATTTGATGAAACCAATGCCACACAATCGTCAAATGTAAAAGAGACAAAAATAAATACCTCTGATATCCGTGTGCAAAGGTAGTTCACATTTTTAATGTTGACGTCTGGTCGCTATTTAGATATTGAGATTCGGTCGAGAACAACGCATAGTTTCCTACATTGTATCAAAGAGACTTGACTCTTAAGTGCATCTCACCTTCAAAATCTTTCAGATGTTTCATATAAGAAATATAACCCTAAAGGTCAGACGCGTTATGAATGCTATGGTGGTGAGTATAAAAAACAAATATCTAGGACATTTCATACTAGGTCACTGCAGGACGAGAAGTTCAAAAGTTAATGTATTACAGAAAACGGTTTCAGCAAGGCTACATAACAATATATTGTTTATGGTTTAGAGATAGCAATAGGGCAATTTATTTCTCAAGGCGTTTATTTAACCTCAAAACTTGAATTAGCCAGTCAGCAAATTCAAAAAGTATAAAAGCATAAACGTACATCTTTGCTACAAGTAATCGCTCCCTTTCAAATATCAATGACACCCATGACGCGATCTTTTGACACAGCGACAGATAATAGAAACGTTTAAGTGCCACATCTATGCTTAATGACACTAATTTAATCTCAGATTATGGAAAGACCTACTCAGATGTAAGTAACAGATACCAAATACACTATTTCTTTGCAGCAGCTGCTAGTTGTGATTCTCCAATAACATATTCTGAAGTATTAAAGGTACCAGATATTTATATCACATTGTAATATAAAAGAATACTAGATTGGTCACCCTGTATGCATCGACGCTCAGAGTGTTCACATAGTCTAATGTGCATTTGTTTGGTTTAATCATCCAGTTTCAAATATTTTCGGAACACAGTTTTAATTCAAAATTGTTATTCAAAGTTGTTAGATTTCATGTGCACTCCATTTATAAATCATTAAACATTACTTTATCTAACTCCTAAATGTATACGCAGTCTTTTACTTCTTTCTGATAGTATCCTCCTGTATAGGAGCTTTATAAGTTAAGATGATAAGCAATGATGATATGCCATTTAGGTCTATAACATGATATAATATATAGGTATACGTAATAAAATACAGGTTTATCGTATCACATAAGAAATCTGTCACATTTTTTCTTATGTAGGTTTGACTGAACCTTTTGCACTCCCTATTGTTCACCTGATTGAGCATTTTATCGTAAGGAGATCTGACCTTTATTCATTTATTCAGTCGGAGGTCTATTTAGCATTACATCACGGCACTGGTAAGACCGTTTCAGACTAGCACGTCGCTGAATTGGTGAGTAGTTACAGTATGTGTAAAACACTCTTATTATGGATTGTATGTGCTGTATCCTGCACGGGAGTGGCTCCGTACAAAATACTAGTCATATCTGATATATTTCCTAGTGTACAAAGATATATGGCCAACCTTGCTGAGGCACTAGTAACTGCAGGGAATAACGTCACCTACGTTTTACCATCGTCATTGGCAAAAGCATATGAAGAGGATCTACTAGAAAATGGGGTAAATGTCTTTACGTATCAGACAGATCGGCAATCCATATTTGACAATCAAACATACAATCAAGAGTTTGTGAATGGATCTATAGAAAAAGACATTGAAAAAATGTTAATCATTTACACAGAGTATGGCGAGCTTGAATATCAGTATATGCGTTCTATGTTCAATAATCAAGGCTTCCTGTCCTTCGTCAATGAATCTGACTTTGATATGTTGATACTGAACATGTTTAAAAGATTCATCAGTCCCGCTATTTTAGCTTATAAGTTCTCAATACCCTTTATAAGTGTTAACACTATCATGGACCCTTGGGGACTCAGGGTGCCTGCTTTACCATCATTTGTACCACATGCACCCATGTGTGAATATTGCACAGAACACATGACTTTCCTTCAGCGACTGAAAAATGCATACTACCATTTTTCAATGAGCACACAGAATCAACCAGGTATTGAGAATTTCCAGGCGCGATGGAGGGAGCAGTTTCCTGATAGCTCACCACCCACAATGAACGATGTTTTAAATTCAGCACAATTGGTCATATATAACGGAGACGTTCTCATGGGATACCCAGAACCAACTATGCCAAATGTGATACTAGCAGGAGGACTATCAGCTAAACCAGCAAAGCCCCTCACCCATGAATTCCAGGCTATGATGGCAGCATCTGAGCAAGACTTTGTAGTTGTATCTTTTGGGACAGTGTTTCCCCCTCCAGATAAATATATCACTACACTTTTTGATGCCTTCAGGAAACTACCCTATATATTTTTAATGAAGTATAATAGGAAATTTAAGTATAAAAGCTCATTTCCCCAAAACGTTAAGACATATAATTGGTTTCCACAAAATGACCTTCTTGCCCAGGCCAAAGTTAAACTATTCATCAATCATTGTGGAAACAATGGTCAAATGGAGGCACTCTATCATGGAGTACCAATGGTTTGTATACCACTGATACATGACCAGTACTACAACAGTCAACGAATGGAATATCTGGGTTATGGCAAACAAGTTGATCTTTACGTTGATACAGTAGATACATTGGTTGCATCCATCAATGAGGTTTTGACCAACAACACCTATAACTCCAATATCCAAAGAGCCTCACAGATTTATCATGAACGACCATTAGCTGCATGTCAGAATGCAGTTTACTGGATAGAACACGTCATCAAGTTTGGCGGAAAACATCTCAGATCCTACGGACAGGATATGCCGCTGTATCAGTTCTGGATGTTGGACATACTACTGTTTTGTTCCTGCGTAACTTCTCTCAGTGTATTAATGTTCACTACATTCCTTTGCATGCTATTCAAATACATAAAGTCAAATATTTACAAGGCAGACAAAATGAAAATGTCTTGATCTATGAAATATTCTTTCGGTCATTTGACACCTTAATATGTATGAAGCTGTAAAAATTACGATGAATGTTGACCTCAAGAAATCTGATAGTGGAATCATGTTGCACGAGTGTTACAATTACTAATGATGTAATACACTAAAATTAATGTAATACTCAACTAATAATGAAATAAAATATACTGATTATGGAATACTTAACAGATAACGTAATAACTTAACTGATAATGTAATAGGCTCTGATCGACTGTAAATATGATAATTCAACTGATAACATGATGAAGTTCTTGCGCATGATATAATATATCAACTGATAATGTAATACAATTCTGACTTGAAATCTAATAGATAAACTGATAATTGGATAAAACACTGACTGATGGTGTACTAATTTACCTTATAACATAATGAAGATCTGACTGATAATAAAATAACCTAACTAATAAAGTAATAAAACAATTTGCAATGATATCTATAATAAATAAGTAATGATCCTCTTAAATTCCATTCACAAGTAAAACATTTTATTGCTCACAATTTATTGAAACTGCAAAGGAGCCGCTAAAGATACTATTTCTACACTAGTGATCAACAGAGGGAAAGAAAATGTTCTAATGATTCATAGTTATTATCAGAATATACCTTGAACCATACATTTAATGCCTTTCCATCATCCAGTTAGAAAGAATGACGAAGCATTATAATTCTATTTCAAACATATCTCTCATTTATTACTGATATTAGTATCCTGAAATTTCATTCACAGGTACAGTATTTTACTGCTTGAAATTGATTGACAATGTATAGTAAACACAAAAAAAATGGATTTCACCCATTCTCGGGGCCACTGTATTTTGGCAACAAAGTAAAAACGAAATTTGCTTAATAATTCTCTATTATTGCATTATCAGTCAGAGTTTATTACACTGTCAGTTGAGTTACTATATTATCAGTCAGGGTTTTATCACATTATCATTTGAAACATTGCATTATCAGTAACAGTTTATTACATTATCAATTGTATTATTACATTATGTTGAAATTAATTGACAATGCATAGTAAACACAAAAATAAATAGATTTCACTCATTCTCAGGGCCACTGAATTTTGGCGATAAAGTAAAAATGAAATTTGCTTCATAATTCTTTATGTACTATTACATTTTCAATTGTAATACATTATCAGTTAAGTTATAACATTATCAGCCAAATGCGTACTACATTAACAGTGGAATTATTACACTATCAGTCAGTATTTTATCACAATATCAGTTCATCTATTACATTATAAGTCACAGTATATTATATTACCAGTCAGAGTTTATATCATATTACTTTATCAGTCATATCAGGTCCAACACCTAACCAATTGAGCTACCCTGTCTCCATCATAACTATTCCAATGAATCACATAAAAAGAATAATATTCACTTGAAATATCTGACACCGCCACCTTGTCAACACCAAACCACCCACCCCCCTCCCCACATGACAGCCTCAACTTATTTTCTAATCACAGGACTTGGTTTGTTAAATGCTTGAATGTTTCGAACCAATCTAAAATGAATTTGTGTGAAACTTTTAAAGGGTTTGGAAAAGTTATTGCATTTTAGTAAGAGTTTATTACATTATCAGTTAAGCCATGTTATTACATTACAGGTTCATACTTTATCACGTTACCAGCTGGCCAAGTTTATTACATTATCAGTAAATTAGCTTGTACATTATCAATAAATGTTTTTATGTCATCAGTTGAGTATTGCATTCTAGGAAGTTTATTATCAGTGGTAACCAGCCATATTGTCCCCGAGTGTGTACTCACCAATTATCGCCCATCAAGATGTTCAAGCTCCACCTCCTCCTGGGTTTGCTATGTGCTGCACCTGCAGTGTATAACTGGAACAACTCAAAAGAGCAAGTCAAGCAGGACACAGTCCAACTGACTAGCCTGGTGAAGCTAACTAGCTTTTTGGAGCATGGTACTGGTAGGAGGATTGCACTCAAGAAATATGGTAGGCTGTCTTTGTTGTACATCTCCATAGTTCTCCTATTAAACTCCAGCGATGTGGAAGCAAACCCTGGCCCATCAAGGGTGACAGAGGAAACCAAGAATAGCCAAAATATAACATTCTATCCATGTGGTACCTGTAAAGAAGAGGTCAACTGGGATCATAAAGGTCTTCTTTGTGAAACATGCTACACATGGTATCATATAAATTGCCAAGATGTTCATGATAACACATATGCCAGACTGGGTGCTACAGATGTATCCTGGCATTGCTTAATGTGCGAGGCTCCTAACTACAGCTCAGTTGTTTTAGACCTCCATGGCCTTGAATCTACAAATAGATTTGCACCGCTAGACGACAGTAGTTTTTGCAGCATCGACTCCATAGACTCGGGTGATGTCCGAATCCCTCTTCACACCTCATCCCCAGTTAAACCCAAACCAAAGCCAGTCTGTGCCAGACGACCCTTAAGAATAATCAACATGAACTGCCAATCTTTGGTTAATAAAAAGGCTCCCTTCCTCAACCTAGTGGACAGCACCAAACCCGATGTGATCATTGCTACGGAAACATGGTTCCACAATGATATCAAAGATGCAGAGTACTTCAGCGCCAACTACACAGTCCATCGCAGAGACCGAATCACCACCACCACCGGTGGAGGCCTTATCATAGCTGTGAACAGTGAATTCATCAGCTCTAAGGAGGAAGTCTTGGAAACAAGCGACACGGAACTGATGTGGGTTAAGCTGAATGTTGTGGGCAGCAAGTCTCTCTATGTCGGAGCATGCTACAGACCCAAGATGGACGACATGGAGACGCTTGATGCAATTGACGAATCCCTGCAGCGCATTGGTAGTGACAAAAATGTTATCCTACTAGGAGGAGACTTCAACCTGCCAGGGTGGGATTGGAAAAGTAATCAAGTCAGACCAAAGTCCCCCTACCCCGGTGCCCACCATCGATTTGGAGAAGTCCTAAATGACCACGGTCTCTCGCAAATCATCCAAGAACCTACTCGTGAAAACAACATCTTGGATCTGATAGCCACAAACAGACCGAACCAGATAAATAGAACTCAAATAATACCAGGGATAAGTGACCATAACATCCCCTATACAGAGCTCGACATTAACCCATCACGAAGCAAACAGATTCCTAGGAACATACCCCTATACAGCAAGGCCAACTGGGATGGATTACGACACCACCTAAAAGGGATTGCAGATGAGATCCGGGAGGCTGAACTAACATCCAGTACAGAGGCTCTCTGGCAATCTCTCAAGGAAGGCATCCTCAGCGGCATAGAAACTTTCATCCCACATAAACGCACAAAATCTAAAGACTCCTGTCCGTGGATCGACCACAAACTGAAAACACTCCTCCGGCGGAAAAATCGGGCCTAAAAGAAAAGTAAAGCTACTGGTAGAACCACTGACGAACAAAAATTCCAAGATCTCAAGAGAACAGCCCAGAAGGAGCTACGCCAAGCTTACTGGCAGTATATCGAGGGTATCGTGACACCCCAGGAGGAAGACCCTAGTATATACAGCAGCCTAAAGAGATTTTGGACCTACGTTAAGCACCAGAAGACGGATCACAGTGGAGTTGCCCCTCTGAAAGTCAATGGGAAACTTGTCTCTGATCCGACATCGAAAGCTGAGGCACTTAACGCCCAATTCCAGTCTGTGTTCACCAGGGAGTCGGATTTCAACATAGACCCTCCATCTAAAATTGCCCCATCTTTACCAGAAATCTGCATCTCTACCAGAGGCGTTGAGAAACTACTTCGACAGCTTAAACCAGGCAAGGCAAGTGGCCCCGACAACATCAGCCCCAGGGTGCTAAAAGAACTTGCAGACGTAATTGCCGACCCCCTAGCCAGAGTCTTCAGAAAGTCCCTGTACGAGGGCACTGTACCAAGCGACTGGAAACATGCAAACGTGGCACCTATCTACAAAAAAGGGGAAAAATATGATCCGGCCAACTACCGACCTGTGAGCCTCACCTGTGTTGCTAGTAAACTAATGGAACACATAGTTTGCAGCAGTCTCATGTCCCATGCCAGCAATCATGGGCTGCTATACAAGCTTCAGCACGGATTCCGCGACCAACGATCCTGCGAAACGCAGCTGCTCGAATTCATCCAGGACGTGACCAACAACATGCAACAAGGGACCCAAACAGATGTCTGCATCCTGGATTTTTCCAAGGCGTTTGATAAAGTGGGTCACCTACGCCTCCTGGAGAAGTTAAAGTGGTATGGGATTGGAGGTGACGTAAACAACTAGATAAAGAGCTTCCTGTCAAACCGCACTCAGTCGGTAGTAGTAGAGGGTACAGCATCGGAAAAAGTACCAGTCCTATCAGGAGTACCACAAGGGTCAGTCCTAGGACCATGCCTGTTCCTCTACTACATAAATGATATAGCCGAAGACCTCTCATCAACGACTCGCCTCTTCGTCGACGATACCATGATTTACTTGGCAGTCAAGAACAGCGAAGACGCAAAGATGCTCCAGAGTGACCTTGACTTGCTCGAAAAATGGGAGGGAACCTGGATGATGGAGTTTCACCCCAAGAAGTGTGAGATAATTAGCATCACACGCAAGAGGAACCCTATCATCTACCCTTACACCCTCCATCAACACCAGCTGAACCATGTGCAGGTGATCAAATACTTGGGAGTCTCAATCGCTCACGATCTGTGCTGGGACACCCACATTGATAACACCATAGCCAAGGCAAATCGCTCGCTAGGTTTCCTTCGTCGCAACCTCAACATCGGAAACTCTAAAGTCAAGCAGCAAGCTTATTTTTCCCTGGTCAGACCTGTACTGAAGTACGCTGCCACGGTATGGAACCCATACACTGATAGCCTCACTAAAAAACTGGAAATGGTTCAACGCCGAGCAGCGAGGTACACGCTTCACCGCTATCGCCGCACCTCGAGTGTCGGAGCAATGCTAGAAGAGCTGAAATGGAAAACCCTGTCTGAAAGAAGAAGAATCTCAAGTCTCACCATGTTCTATAAGATACACAACAATCTGGTTGCCATCGAGATGCCCCCAACATTGACCCTGAAGCACCCGGGGAAAGCAACTCGATCAGAGAACTCCCATGCCTATTACATCGTCCAGAGAATATCACCGTATGGCCTTCTTCCAATGCACTGCAAGAGATTGGAACAGCCTACCGGAGGCCACAGTCAATGCCAGCTCTCCAGAATCCTTTAGGCGAGCTGTTCTGGCAGGTTAGGCTCCTATAGGGTACCCCACTGTTGTACCAGTGATAGGGTGCCGCACCCCTACCCTGGGGAGCCTATTGCATTCAGCAATTTTTTTTATTAAGTACAGTTTTAGCAACAATGTACGGTGCGCAAGCGTAACTAGTTCAACCTTGTCGGAGTCTTCAGCTCATTGAAGGTGACAAGTAAAGCGGAAGAAGAAGAAGAAGAAAAGTGTTGCTAAAAGGCGTTTACTCTTAAAGCCTCAACTGATTTGTTACTGCTATAAGATACTGTACCACACGATGATGAAATATCACAGAAAGCACCCATTAGATGCATTACCTACATGCATATGCAAAAAATTACATTAGCACTTTAATACATAGATGATACAGTGATGGCTTCAATGAATAAAACCAGTGGTAGTGGGGTCGATAAGCAACGTCCTGAAATAGTATTTAGGATTTCTTTACAAAGAAACACTAAATGAAGTATCCATACGCAAAAACTGCTCAGTACCAAAACATAAGAGGAACAGGTCACTGTACTAAATGAAGAACTGAGTGCTTACTTTTATAGGGATAGAGCAGACCACATCCACCTGCGT
>OZ012700.1:10650311-10675989 GCA_963942565.1 Maea johnstoni | reverse complement strand
AAAGTAATAATTTAGACACATGCTTAAAAAATCTGGCCAGCCATAGAGGCGTATAATGGACAATCAAGAATTCATAAGTACAATTATATTATACAACTTAAATCAAACGTCATACAATGTAGAATCTGTCCACACTTGAAGGCTTATATAGTGGGTCAGATACACAAAGGTTTCTCACTCCTAACCACACTATCCCAAATCAAATTTTAAAATCCAGTCAGCCGACTTTATGTAAAATAGTATAGTAGGACTAGAATGGTTTCAAAACTAAACATCATTTAACACTTGCTAAGTTCTATCATACATCCTGGTGAAACAACTTCAGATCTCAATAAAACGTATTCATTTACTAGAGTATACACTTATACTAGAAGTATACACCTGTACACTTCAAAAAAAATTCCTGAGGCAGATCTAGATTACCACTAATGCACCTGTCAATTGAATCCCTTGAAGCGGGAGGGGGGAGGGAAATGGCTTGGCAAGGTCGGGCTTATTCAGTTTAGTACACCAAAACTCTGCCCCTTGGGGTTCGGGCCATTCATTAATGATTAGTAGAATGGGGCTGATAGGCCAGGACACTGGGCGGTATAGTGCATACCTCCAAAATCTTCTTTAAAAATATCCCATTTACTTGTTTTTGATTAGCCCAATCGGCCACCAAACAGAAGGCAAACAAATGAAATATGTTCTTGTCATTGTGCAAATAAACGCAATAAAAGTTTATTTTCAAATTCATTTTTCAAGTGTTAATGCCCACTTGGCTAGAAAGTATGGTTCACAAAATGTGCCCCAGGGGTGAGGATAACTGACAAAAAATGTGCACTAGGGGTTGTGACTATGCAAAATAAGGCAGAAGGACAGACCACTATCCCTGCCCCCTCCCCCTCCCAGGTATTCAATTAACTGGTGCATTTACCTGGTTAATCCTTAATACACTCCATCCAAAACTGGCAAAAGAGAAATTGGGTACCACTACCAGTATAATCCACCATTAATGGTCTAGTTACAATACTACCTACTAGTATTGTTCATTATTTCCTATAACATCTTATGTTTGAATGTTTATACTTGTATACCAAGTTCTCAAAGTCATCTTCCACTTAAAAGTGAAGAGATGACTTCAGTTGTCTAGCTGTGGCATGACTGGCGACACTCCAACGGTGGTTGCTTACCAGCGCCCCGATGCGAGTATACACAAGCTGCTTTGTCTGCCGGGAATGTTAGTTATCTTCACAGGGAGCGTACTATCTCTTCCGGCCACTATCTCCCCACCATCCTTATCAATACCCCATGGAGACTGATGTTGTCAGACGGCAGGCCGTCAGCGCAAACAATATGGTCCCACCTGAATTGACCATCTTCCTCTTCCTAATCCACCAGTCCCAGTTTTTTGAAGGGAATCTATCTGGGGCGTCATGCCCTTTAACTGCCTGTCTAAGTGGTGGTGTGAAAAGGCAGGGATAATCTCGCGGATTTGACCGGTGCCAAACATCCAGTTTTCGAATTGAGCGGTGACTTGTCACCTGAATCACCGGTGTGGATCCGCCAGTGGCTGACAAAGCCGTTTTGTGTCCGATGACTGACTTTTAATTACTATTCTGTCAAGCACTATCTCAACAATCATATACCTGATCGCTAGTTAGTAACTTCCATCTGGTATTAGGATGAAATAACTTTCTTGTTGGCCTACCAACTGGAATGGAATTCATACAGTCAGACGGCCATTTTGAAAGTGATAGTGACATGCCACTCTTAAGTTTTAAAATTTTGTTTCATATGGTGCAGGTGAACCATTATTTTTCTGAACAATATTAAGTTCACATATCATATATTAGTAAAACAAAAAGATTTTTCGATTTTTGATGACTTTTTGGCATTAAAAATTGAGTTTAGTTTTAAGCATTATTTGAGTTACAAAGTATACATATTTTGGTAAGTTTGGCCTGAAATGGCCTACTACCATTGATTAATATGACTTATCATCTCTCGGGCAGGGTATATATCAGCCTGGTTGCTCACTGCCCTTTATTGCTTAAAACTCTTAGAAGATTTGGACTGTATGGAAGCCATGTTGACATTCCAATTTCATTAATTATCACCCACCATATCTACTGGAGATAACAATCCATTTTCTTTATATTTACCTATTTCCTTATGTTTTATTATGCAATGTTGGTACTTAAACATTTATTTGGTTTACATCTAAACATCTAAATGGAAAATACACATTTGAATACTTTTTTGGTGACAATTTAATTAGGTGTTTGGGGGGGGGGCTGGAGGGGCTTAAATTGTTTCGGGTGACAACATGTACATGGACGCTACTTAAAACCGGGGAATTGACAAAATGAACATCATGTGCTACTGCTAGTATTTATCCAAACTATTCCAAAGGGCCTGATATAGTAGTATTGATACAAAATTTGCCCTTTGATTGTTTACAAACTTAGCTAAGCAGAGGATCTGATGATTAGGGATTTAAGTTTCATTTTGTAATCGTGACTGCTGGGCATGTACAGGTCTGTGAGTGTATTGTGTGATTTGATCTCTTTCCTGTAGATATCATCAGATGCACACTTCTAAAACAAAACAAATTCTGACATTTGATACTTCTTACATAAACAGTCTGAATCATAAATGATTGAATAAATAAAGTCAACCCGTTCATCTTTTTCACTGCAGTCATAGTAGAAAAAAAGAGGCCAACAGACTCCATTTGAATTGCACTTGTGGAAGTTAAAAAAAAATGGTTTTACTAGACAAAATTCAGCTAATAGCAGGATGATCCTTGATAGAAATTAGCATGAAGCCCCAACCACTTATCTCACAATTAAAAAATAGCTTCTGCAGTTTGACCATTAACTCAATATTGTACAACTCCCTGTCAGTTGTAACATGACATATTTTAGCTTCAACTATTTCTTACATATTCCTCATTTTTGCACTTTGACAGATAGCAAATCTGCATATTGAAATTTCAAAGTGGCATAGTTCGTTAAAGGTTAGGTTGATTCCAATTATTTCTGCATCATAAGCCTAATGCCATGTGATACTTTAGATTAATGTATGAAAAAGATTTTTTAATTACATTTTTAAAAATCTCTTGTTGTTGCTACTATGTTTTAGCCTGAATGTAACGTGATGTGTAGGTAATCACGTGATTATGAACATTCAAAATGTATACTGGTTAACTAGGTGTTGTCTTCGCGCTGCTACGGGTGATCTTCACGGTCAGTTCATGCTCAATCGTGTTCAAATTTTGTTGAAGAAGTCAACATGAAGGTCTGCGAAGTGAACCAGTAGTAGCGCGAAGTGAAAAGGTGATGTCTGGGTAGTGGACAAAAATGTTGTGTAGGTAAATCTTCGCGGTGAAATTTTTGGAATTTCCAAAAATTTCCACGGCGGCCCCGAAATGACCAGAAGTGGCCACAAACTGATTTCGGTTGATCGGGAAGCCAACAAGAAGCTTTGCGAAGTTAACAAGTACTGGAATTTGGCCACTTCGCGTAAAATCATATTCACTTCGTCCTCTGTGTGAGACTAGCTTAAACACGACCTTAGAGGTGATGTGAGGATTGAAAAAGTGACTTCCTACTTTAAGGACAATTACACCTTCAGGCTATTATATGCTGAGAACATACTTGGCCCATGTTTTATTCATGGTGGAATTGTCCTTTAAGATTTCAAATTTCAAAGTTGGAAATTTTGGCCAAATGATGGGGGGATGATATTTAGTAGTAGTAGTAGAAGAAGAAGAAGAAGAAGAAGAAGGGGTGTTCCTAATCATTGATATTAACACAGACGACATTTATAAACAGAGCGAAGGATCTTCCCAAGGCTAGGGTTCAATGGTCAAACCGTTTACTAGCCGTATCTATGTTACTGGCCCTACATAACCTTCTGTGGGCCCTAGTGACCCTGAAATTCTTAACCCCTCCAATGCTAATGCTACTTTCGTCCACAGCACAAGGACGCAAAGATTTTGTAAAACCATATCTAATTCCTGTCACGTTGGTATTCATCGGATAGCTCTCACTGAGTACTCTCAAATGAGTATAGCCATGTGCCAGGGTTTCAGCAGAGAGATCTCTCCGGTTTCAGTCATTTTTTTCTAGGATTTTGCATCATTTTATCTTGCCCAGATTAGCCACCAGCAGCATAATGGTTAAGAATGTATCTGAGTTTCCTGTTAAAAGAGTTGGTGGCGGGTTTCTTATAGGGACCAATTGACTCCAATAATTCTATTTGGCACAAGGATTTGAAGCCCTCGATATAGAATTTTTGGTTAAACAATTGGAAGTGCCATGGTAGGTATACCCCCTTCTTAACAAAGGTAGGCTTCTATTCAGGGTTTTTAAACCTTACTGGAGGGCGTGTCGTGGAGATGTACGCCCCTACAACTGGTCATAGTCCATACGTTAGCGTCTGCATATATATATATATATATATATATATATATATATATATATATATATATATATATATATATATATATATATATATATATATATATATATATATATATAGGACCTGAAAAAGAAACGCACGTGGTCGTTTTCTTGACGTTTAAAAGCAGCGTATCATCTCATTTTGACACCTTGACACTGACTATGTTTTTCGACAGAACATGGGGTGGCAATATTCTTCTCTGTGTTGACTATGCCTCCGACTCAAGGGGCCGGGTATTTCGTCTTCCCAAGTACTGGTGTGCAGTGAATTATGGGAAGGAGAAATGCTTTTTAGATCCCTATTCATGAATATTGAATTACATGTTCCAATATCCGTTTTTCATTTTCCAGTATTCGTAATTTATTTATCAATATTCATAATTCATTTTTCTATATTCGTAGTTATTTTTCAATACTCCTAATTATTTCACTAGATTGAAAAACCATCATTAGGGATATTGAAAAATCGTTTATGATTATTGAGAAGTATTTTTCAATATTCATTAATTGTGGGCCTCACAAACACATCTGGTCACGTAGAGGCCACAAGGAATATTCTAGAGAATTCTGAGACTCGATGGTCTGGTCTGCGGACTGGTGCCCCGTTCCATCTGACGCGTTTGTAGGTTATGAAAGCAGTGAGGGGGGGGGGGGGGGGTGTAATAAATCATCAACGATCCGTCGAGGTTAATGCGGACAGTTCTAGAAACAGACAAATAATGTAGTATATAGTTTTTACTTACTTCCATCGCAAAATAAAATCTCAAGGAATTTATCAGTTTATGATACTGGCGAATAAACAAAATATATATCTTATTGGATAGACAGAAGATTTCCCGGAACAATTAAGCTACCTTGGTAATCGTGTACGTATCACTTTCCGCCTCAGCACACCAACGCCGATCGTTGATGATCTAGTTTCCTTTCAGACATGACATACACACGTGCGTGCAGGCTGGTTCGATTATTCTCCCGCGGTACACCGGTAGGCAATTCAAAGGTTGCCACTCTGGCCTAGACCCTCCGTGCCGTAACGGAACGTCCCTATGCTATTGTTGCTCTGACGGGACTTACCTAACGGCACTAGTCATGTAGGCACATGAATTGGAACACAAACAGAACCAGAGCGAACGAGGAGCAACTAATAAAACAACTTTTTTACAAGTTTAAGAACCTTATTCAAAATTCGGCCCTTATGTGCCTCTATTAAGTTGTTTACATGTACATGTAAACTAGTGACGGATTTATTCTTTAAAATACACATATTAGTGTTCCAATTTCTCTACGGTAAGGACAGCCTAAGGGGCCAAGTCTCTTTGTCTAACTCTGGCCTAATCTGTAGTGATAGAAATTGAAAAGAGAAAGGTATGAATTGGATTGAATAGAAAAAAATGACCTTATTGAGAAATGAATTGCTGCGTTGAGTGACTGGGGAGGAATGGTAAAGGTAAAGGTATTCGGTTTATAGTCTTGTATCCACCGAAATGCTCACAAGACCTTCCTCCCCTAGCAGGCCTGTACACACGGAAACCATTTCAATCGCCCGGGGGATATTCCAGAGCAACTGGCAGCCTATAGCGCACAAGCTCTAAGCACTGTCTTATTTATGCTAGGTACCTATTTTGCAGCTGGGTAGACTGAAGCAATATGGAATAAACTGTCTTGCCCAAGGATAGACCAAAGTGCCCCGGCTGGGAATTGGACCAGTGACCTACTGATTACTAGTCCAACACCTAACCAACTGAGCTACTTTGTCCCCCTGATGAGAGGTAATTTGTTGACAATAGTGTCTGACTGGTGTAGGATCCATTACCAAGAGTTACTCATCTCCTCTGCGGCGCATCACCTGGCTGCTCAAGAAGCATAGACGCTTCATTCATGTTCACCTTGAAATCTCTCACACGTTATACAAAAGAGTTCGCTTTGCAAATTTGGCTTCACCAAATCAGGTGTGCCCAACTGCTGCGACAGATGTCTCAAACATGCAACAAGATAACACATTCAATAACTGTTTAACTTAGGGAATTTTAGGGAAGAATTACCAGATGAGGCCCCTTCATTTTAAAATTCAGATTGTATCTTAGATGAATAGAACATGGATTGGTCGCCACAGACCAATTACCAAAGGGCCCATTACAATACACAAAATCTTGCCTTAGTGGGATGTCACTAGCAGACATAAATGAGCTGGGGCTCTCCTATTTCTTTACTTTGTAGAGACAGTTGCTTATGCACATGGCCAGAATGCACCTGTTGAGTGGTTGTCTTCAACACTCGGGCTTGGAGTCGTGCTGAGGCTGTTGAGCGAGAGCTGCTGGTTGTATATCTAGTGGTGGATATTATACAATATTACATCCCTGTGGGGTGTACACCAGGAATAACTTCCCCGAGAGAGGATTGTCGCTCGAGGGCGTAGCCCGAGCTGACAATCCTCTTAACAGGAAATTCCTCATACTTGTTTTACTATACCGAACAAAAAGCAAAACACAAAAGGGGAAAAATCACAAACAGAGATTTTGGATAAATACTCTTTGTCTGCCCTGTTGAACTAGTTTCATCGGTAGGTCACTCGGCAAACTCTGTGGGTGTTCATGGGTATTCTTCGGGTTAGCAGTTGCTAATCAATTAGCACATAGCTGTTGCTATGTGCTAATTGATTAGCACATACGCTGTTAAGGACAACAGCCCATCGCTAAGGAGTGAGGATAATATGACGATTAATATACGGTTCCTGACCAACCAGAATCAAGAATATTCATATGAGGTATAAAAATCATGATTGTATCTAGAAAAACAGGACTTAGATATTTGGAAACCCTTGCCATATTCAAGCTACGCTCGTTGTTAAAGTAGATGCGTACTGGAGTAAAACCTTCTGTCACCAGATGACGCTGCAACTAGTACCAGTAATTGCTATTAATTCCACCTATCAGAAACTGAGCACCCGGATAATATCCGGGATCAGGAATCGAATGCGTCCAACATATTGGTTCGATGTTGCCTTATATCACAAGCTGTACCACAAGAGTGTGTCATTATGTGCGCTCCCCTCTGTCGACATGACCGGCTTAGAACTCAGCGAACATGAGGAAAGAAGGTTGGTCAAACTTCTCTCTTTATTCACTTCCCATGAGAGTACAGAATTGATAAGGTATAAGGGGAATTGGGGGAGTGTACGTGGGAATATTTAGTTAAGAATTATTCGGAGAAATAATGCGAATATGGTAAGCGAGTGATAATCGGGTGTTTGACTGAGAGATCTACATCGGAGGATATTATTTAAAATGTAAGCCATATTTCGGTTCATCATTAAAGGTATTTATTGCATATAAGAAAGAAGAAACAAGACTTCTCCTTTTTGCTTATAAAATGATGCAACGTGTTTATGAAACAAATTCATCGTTGTCATGCTCATCCAAGATGTTGCGACTATCGTGACGTCATGGGTAAGCAAGAATCAGGACCAGTTGTATTTTTCTGACCCTCTAGTACATGAAACCCCATGGGGCGGGCAACAGGGGGTGTGTATGTTTGACGTTATTGTACACCAGTTGTTTTTTCATGAATATTAGCCATAAAATAGAATGTTGACATATTCGTGACTACCTTTAATGTGAGTATCGTGACACTAGTTTGGTTTTGTGTCAAGTATCATTGTAGTTTTTCACATTTTATAGATTAGATGATAAAACCCCAGATGTTTTGAATATTAATGACATATTGGTGAAATATCTTTTCATGAATATGGTTGGATTAAGATTTTGATAAGAAGCAGGTTGCTGCATAGAACATCATTATTAGCACGAAGATGATTTAATCAGTTATTTTCAACTCATGCTTGGACTTATCGAGAGCATTTATTCAGTGTGTGTGTGCTAGCGATATATTTACTTCCCTTACTAGGGACTTATTTATCTAAGCTATGGATGAAATTCAATTTGGCTTACATGGAACTGCTTGTCCATAAGATAGGCAGGGTGGGACCTGGGTAAGTCCCAGGTAGGGCTGCACTAATGGCCTAAGAAATCATATTGACCATTAGTGATAAGTATATCACAAGATTGGAGAATACTCCTTCAAATTCTACGACAAGTTTTCCTAATGATTGATACCTAAAATCTTGGATGAAGTAAAGAATGGATATGTAGCGAGAGACCAATTACTATATGCCCTATGGTTAAGAGCTGGACTCATGCCAGGAGTACCAGATAAGGCATCAGCGCGAGGTCACATGGGAACAAGGACCAATCAGGGCCCTCGCTTTGATTACATTACAGAGAAACCTTATCTCCACCACCAGCTGGGGGTGCCCAGAGCACTGATTTTGGCCTATTAGCGGCTATTAATTGACACTGGTTGAGGCTAGCTTGTTCAGGTTGACCGGCTGGTCTCAAATCCACTTGTGTTTGGTCATCTAAGCTAAAATGAGCAATATGCCTTTTCTTATCAAGGTGCTTTTAAATGCATTTATTGTGTGTATCATTCAAAGCATATTTTATGACAAATATAAACAATCTTCTACTGTTTATAGGGGCTGACCCAACCTCGCTATCTGACCTATGCACCATCCAATTGTTAAAAGACGATAATTTATCTATCTTAATTTCAATATCATTTATATCAGGATGCATTACTCTGTTTCATGAATTTAGCTGACCACCTTGTTCTTACTTCTCCCTCCATAATCTATGAACAAAGTCAAAGGTGGAAAAACAACAGGGTCCGTCGCTAAGGCTTGCGCAATTGCCCGGGGGAAGTTCGACAGTAAAAAGCACGGTTTCGGGCAAGTTCATGGCCTTATCTAAAAGCCCGAACAGGCAAGTCAGTATTCCCACTTTAATACCCCATACAAAATTAGACCGGGACTATTGTCGTTATTTCGGCAAAACAATGCCCTCAAAGTGAGATTGTCATTCTAAATTGTATGCCTCTATAGAGTGTATTCTCATAAAAATGCTAAAGAGGTATCCAAAATAGGATGTCACTGTGTTAATAATGAACAAAGTGCAAAATAAGTGCTGTGCCCCAACAACAGATCAAGGGTCAAGAAAGCTGTACAATAGCCAAAAATAGCTCACTGTCACTTGTCAACAGGGGTTATTGTATTGTATTGTATGTTTATTGACTGTACTCTTGATGTACAAAATCATATCAATAACAAAGTTTTTATATAAACATGACAAATAAATAGACAAAACATAACTGTGTGTACAGTATAAGAAATACAAAATGAAGAATACAAACTATAACACAAAAATATAACTTAAGTAGAATAAATAATACAAATTTCTATAGCTTGAGTCGATCATAATAAGGAAGGACTAATGGATAAGATGAGATTTTAATATGTACGAGTGAGACTTCATCAATGTGTCCTAGTGTTCGGGCACTAAAAAGGTTAAATAAAGAGCGCTCAGATGAGGTCTAACCGGTATGACCGTCCTGCTGACATATAGGTGGCTACCGGTGTAGCGTAACTAAATGCCCTCCACATTAGGTAGGGCACACAAAGACGGTGTAACAGGTTAATCCGCCCTAGCAGTAAGTGTTAGATGCGAAATTGGGTAATTTGATTAAAAAGTACTATGAGCAAGAGAACTACAGTCTCGCATCCCTTTTGCTAATTAACTGTCTATACATCTTCAAGATGTAGCGACTGGAAGTCAACCACAGTTTAGTCATTGATTCAAAGGGTACCTCGGCTGGATGCTTACCCATAAGAAATGGCAATATGTCATTGTGTTCTGACATAATTCTTTCAATATGTTCGTCTTCAGTTCCCTTAATGACACCAAACATTTTACTTTTAAGGTCTTCATTAGCGGGGCACTGCATGACTAAATGTGTTAGGTCTTCTCTAATTCCCAACACACATTCAGTACATACCTTATGGCTGAACGACTTGCCTTTTAGTCTATAATCACTATCTTTTAATAGACTAGTATTACAGCTTAGTTTAGCCATAATCTCACAGTCTTTGACTATCGGCGGAAATATGTCTGAGAGGATCCACCATATAAGGAAAAAAGGCTTATCTATAACTTTATACATGAAGGTGTGTTGACAAGAATTCTTATAATCCTCATCTTCTTTAGTCCATGCAATGCCCCATACTTTGAGTTTCCATTCATCTTTACTTAAAAAGCATCCACCATTAATCATACCTATACACATATCTAAGATTCCAAATTCCTTACAGCAGTTACAGGTATTCAGGATTTCAAAAACAGGACTATCATTCTCGTATCTGGCATTAACTATAGGGTCATTTAAGTACCGTAATTTCGCATGTATAAGACGCACCCGTATATAAGACGCACCCCTTGTTCAGGCCTTTAGAACGGTGTATAGACGTTAGCCCTGTGTATAGTGCGCACCCCCTTTTCGGCCCATGTCTCTAGCTATTTTGTAAAAAACGAACAAACTAGCAGTGGATTCGGACTAACATTAAGTTGATTGTAATTTGAAGTCACTTATAATGCCGCTCTGAAGACGATAGGGGCTCAGACATTCACGCAGTGTATTGTAATTAGTGTGCCTTAAATAGAACCGGCTGGACAGGCCTGGTAAAACAAACAATTCACTAATTTGTCTGCGGCTAGATAGGACTAGATAGGATGTTTTACCGATATCGCTGAAGTTGAGACGTGCTAAACATGTTAGAAACGCAATTAAAATGAAAACATACTAGAGGCTTATTCTGATATGGGGTGTCGTAATGGCGGGTCATCAATTTCCGATCTCCATGTGGCCTGGGGACTCTATGTAAAACATCCTGGATTTCTAGCCCTGTGTATAAGACGCACCCCCGTATTATGGGTAAAAATGTATGTAAAAAAGTGTGTCTTATACACGCGAAATTACGGTACTCTGTTGCCCTATGAACTAATATCCGTTTGCAAGTTGATTCGTCCGACATTACCAGCATTTATATAACCAGTTATGTAACCAGTGCATTGCCAGTCAGACTTTGAACAATAGATTCCCTGAAGTCCGTAGAGCAGCTTGGTGGACTCGGGCTCCCGGGCGAGTGTGTATCTGGACCCCTGCTCAGTCGGAATTACATTAGATAATGAAAGATATGAGCCTGAAACGATGCACCTCAGAGTGGAGATTGAGCCATGCACATGTATCAATGTAAACTGGTGTGGATCCGCACCTGGTTCCAACAACATGCATAAAAATAGCATGCATCCTACTTGCTTCACAGGCTGGGTCTGGCAGCATTTTCTAGGGAGAACAGAGTAGAGGGTTCAAGTCACAACACTGCACACAACGCAGCATTTATTTATATACATATATAGATAGATAGATAGATAGATTTTTTTTTTATTTAATGATTTAAAAAAAAATTGATAACATATATATATATATATATATATATATATATATATATATATATATATATATATATATATATATATATATATATATATATATATATATATAGTACATATGTATACATACATATATATTGCGCAGATCTGTATTCTTAACCTGGTTGACATTTCATAACTTCACATTTTTTACCATACAATAAACCAGTGTGGATATAGATATGGTACATGACTGAGTGAATAACATCTGTTTCATGACTCTAGAAAAAAGCTGAATCATGCAAAAAGCTGCCCTAGCTCCCACAGCCCCCTTTCTATTCTTACTGGTGTTTGCCATTGCATGTTTAGATTAATCACTAGATCAATAGTGATTTAGTTCTTTAACCCACCAATACTCATAGCCTGACAATTTTAGTGAAATTTGACGGGTAAAAGCTGCTATCAACAACTCTCATTCCGGTTATTTTGTCAAATCTTTCTCAAATTCAAAGTTTTTTGTTAAAAGTAGCATAGATCCAGACGACAATGTGAAGCGTGAATGCGTTTAAAAGCTACTTGCACTCGGCAAGGGAATTCTATTTCTAAATTTCATTGACCTGGAAAATCATGCACTCATTTGTGTCTGGGTTCAGTCTCCTGCTCTCATGTCCTCAAGACACAAGACACTTTTTAACCCTTTCATGGTGGAGAATTCCTCTAGAAATTGTTGTCTGGGTCCATCATGCACTTATTTGTGTCCGCAAGACACAGCAAGCTTTTTAACCCTTTCATGGTTGAGAGTTGTCTGGATTTCTAGTACTTATGATGATAACTTTGAAAATAACAATGATTCTACAAAATATTTGAAGGTGTTTGGTTGGTTGTCTATATAATAACATTTCTGCCTCAAATATTTGCTTTTGCATGCAAGATTTATTTAATTGTCAGGCTGCTTTTGGCTGCTATAAGCACTAATATATTAAGGCCTAGAAAAATAGATTGTTTGTTTCCTGTAACGTTCCGAAATAAAATAGGGTAGGTAGGTCGGTAAAAAAAAATTGGGGGATTATTTTTTTGGTCAAAAATGTGTGTTTTATGCATGTTTTACGTCGATTGGGAGTTGGGAGGGCAGAAAAAACTTTAGGGATTTTTTTGAATAAATACTTGTTAGGGTAGGGTTACAGGAAACAAACAACTTTTTTAGGCCTAATGACCCTAGCACCCAGAATTGCCTGACTATTTTGATAACTCTTCAGAAAATATTTGATAGAGAATGTTATATAGGAACTAACAATGGAAGAACTTTTTTATGATTAACGCTTCATTCCAAAACTATTTTCACAAATATCAGAAATTCACAAAATATATGAAGGAAAGCTGAGGATTAAATTCTGATCAACATTACACTGAATGAATATTTTGGAAATGGTGTTTCAGGGTCTGACACATAGATATCAGGCTAGGGGCCCGAAATGATCTTTTGATAAAAAAAATAAGTGGTCAAAAACAGGATTTCTGGTTATTTTACATACTATTTTGGGCCCCTAATCTGAAAAATCTAGGGGCCCACAGCAAAATTTAGGGGCATATGCCCATGGGCCCTGGGAAAATCTAACCCTGCGTTTATATTTATATATATAGTCAGAGCTTGTTAAGGTGCTGCGGGCATGAATGGGTTGAATATATGTTTACAGGGCTTGATAGTCATTAGGAATTTGAGAACTGGTTTTATTTGGATAATAGAACCAGGAACTTGAATATCATGTTTTATTGTCTCAGGATAAATGAATAGAATGATGTGGTTGTCTGGAAAGAATATTTGGCTGGCAGCCAAATGACTTGAGGATGTTCAAAAACGTGGCAAAATTGAAATTATGACAGGGCTTGAAATAAGGTGTGCCAGGAGCCCAGGACTCTCTAGAATTCTCCTGCAGCTCCCTCAAATTTCTGAAGGGAACCCAAAGATGTACTGGTTCCTATACACAACAGCTAAAGAAAGCTTTTGAAGATGAAATTGGGCTCCCCGGGAAAAAAAATTATAACGAGCCTGTGTACAAGCAACTGCTCCTGTTTCTGGTTGGTACAATCCCAATCTGAACAACTCTGAAGTAGTTTTTTGGTGACAGAATGATGAATTATTGAAAATTAAAACTAATGAATCCACTTGTGATCCATCAATCCAGGAATTCCTTGACTGTCCGAGAAAAGTATATATTGGTCAGAGTTTTGTCCAGAATCTTTAGTACCCCCTGCCATGATAGGTAGGTTGCATACCATTAAGAGGTACTGCTACTTACATACTGATTTCATTTTAAAAAGTACCGTATTGTACCACCTCATTCCTTAAAGGTACTCTTAATGGTACTACCCACTGTGACTTTCCAATGTAACTAGAGATATATTAACCGTAACTCATAACTAACATATATATACTTGGTGCTAAATGATTTTAGTAGAATTTCCTGTTCCTATTCCAGTGCAAATGATTAAGCCCCTCTGACTGCCTCTCTGCATCAAGGATTTGATAGCCCAGCTCAACTTTAATACATGGAAGTATATAATGCATGAGCAATCAGATCAGGGGCTCAGCCGTAATGCGTCCAGCGTGTCATTTGGACACGCAGAACACTGTTTTTTGACAGTTTGGACACCCAAAAGTTTATGTCAGAATTTGCTGAAGATGGCTTTTCTTAGAAGATAGAAGATGTAGAAGCTGTAGTGTCACTTATATAAGACACACAAAGCAGTATCTGGCCTAAAAAAGCAAAATCTGTAAAGGTATAGGGTCTATCTTATTAGTAGTATGTATTTTGTACCACACTTTGGACACGCAAAAGTCTATGAAACCTCTATTTGGACACCCTGTTTCCAAATATCGGCTAAGACCCTGAATCAGATCTTAATGAACAAAAGGGCATTGTGATATTCCCAATCCCAGGACTTAGAACTGCAAAGACTTGGACAAAGACATCGAGATATAAGCAGGGATTGACCTTTTTCATTCTGACTGTAGCATGTGATTTTGGGGGCATAAAGGAAAGTACTTTAGCCCAAATATTTGATAGAGAATGTTATTTAGAAACTAACAATGAAAGAACTCCTTCAACTTTTTTTATGATTAACGCTTCATTCCAAAACTATTTTCACAAATATCAGAAATTCACAAAATATTGAAGGAAAGGTGAGGATTGAATTCTGATCAACATTACACTGAATGAATATTTTGGAAATGGCGTTCATATCACCAAAATAGTCAGAGCTTGTTAAGGTGCTGCGGGCATGTATGGGCTGAATGTATGTTTACAGGGCTAGAAATATAACTCATAACTAACATATATATACTTGGTGCTAAATGCTTTTAGAAGAATTTTCTGCTCTTATTCCAGTGCAAATTATTAAGCCCCTCTGACTGCCTCTTTGCATGTGATTTTGGGAGCACAGAGGAAAGTGCTGTAGCCCAGGATATGAATGGACATTTTCAGGTCTGTTGTTGCCAAGTGATTTTCACTGCAGAGCAGTAGATTATCTAAGGGCAAATAGACCATGGAGGAAATCTAGCTGGGCCTAAAGTATAGTGTGATATAATCTGTTGGCTAAATCCTCAAAAGGCTCTAACCCTTATCCTGCTAACCACAACAATTGTCGTGGTGTGCAGCAGTGCTCATAGGTTTCACAGCAGGATAAGGGTTAGGATGCCAGTTAACTTACTTTTAGATGAATAGAACATGGATTGGTCGCCATTGGAACCATCGAGAAGCCCTGGACACACCTAATCTTGCCTCAGTGTGATGTCACTAGGAGACAAACGAATGAGGGCTCTAGATAGTATTTGTTTACATTAATATAGAGGAACCTGCTCATGCACATGTGCAGAACGCACCCCGTTGAATAATTTTCGTCAACACCTGGGCTAGGAGTCATGCCGAGGCTGTTGAGCAAGATCTGCTGGTTGCATATCCAGTGATGGACGTTTGTGACTTACATAAGGCCTAAAAAAAGAGTTGTTTGTTTCATGTAACCCTACCCTAACAAGTTTTTATCCAAAAAAATCCCTACCCCAAAGTTTTTTCTGCCCTCACAACTCCCAATCAACGTAAAACATGCATAAAACACACATTTTTGACGAAAAAGATAATGCAAAAAAAAAGATTTTGCCGACCTACCTACCCAATTTTTTTCTGACCATTACAGGAAACAAAAAAAAACTTTTTTTAGGCCTAATATGATATCTGTTAATTGCCCCACTCACAAATCCATCCCCAGTACCTCTTGAAATGAAAATAGCAGCTTATGTGCTATTCAAATAGCCCTTAGCAAAGGCTACATGGGCTATTTGAATAGTTACTGCTAGCGCATAGAATACCCGCAAACAGAGGGAGAGAGAGGGAGGGGAATGAGAGGGAGGAGGAGGAGAGAGGGAGGGGAAGGGGAGGGAGGGGAGAGAGGGCATGCAGAGGGAGAGAGGGGAGAGAGAGACAGACAGACGGAGATTACTGTCTAGAATAGGTTATCCTGACATTGTGATTGATTAGGGAACACCTTTATATATTTGTTGTTTTCTGTGGTTCTTTTGAACGAAGCGGTCCGCAGGTTAGTGAAGTGAAAAAAAATAAAATAAAAGTATTGTGCGGACGTTTAGGATGCAATAAAGATAGGGTTCAGTGAGCGTAGGTTACTCAGCCAGATAATATAGGGTCCAGTGATTCTGGACGATAGTTATGCAAATTTAAATGTATATAAAGAGCTCTGTACAGAGCATAAGTCACTTCGAAACTTGTCCTCCTGCTTTGAAGGTTCAGCGACAACAAAACAAATTGAATTTTTTTATTATAGCATGGACTCAGACTGTGATGATATAGGGGCCATCACGTGTATTGATTAGGGAACACCTTTATATACAGGTATTTACCTGCAGCATGGACTCAGACTTTGATGATATCTATAGGGGTCATCTTGTGTATTGATTTGTCTGGCAAGCTGGTAAATGGCTGGTCACTGCACTCAGAGGTTGTATTGACCAGTGTAGTATCAATGGCGCTAGTTTTGACATATGACCGTAGATGGCACCTTGATCTTTTTTCGCATGACGGCATTGTACATGGTGGAATTCCATCGTACCATGACGTCATTTTAGTGCCATATATACCGCCGATAGCGAGCGCCGTTTGTTGACTGATCTTCGGCCGTCCAAACGTTATTTCAATACAATTTAGAGGAAACATTCCATATTTATTATTTGATTAAGCAATCTTTAAAACATGAAAAGATGTGGCGGCTAAATGTGCTCTTAAAGCAAAAAGTAATGCTCATTTCACGCGAGATTGTCGTCAAGCGAGACGGAAGGGAAGTGTGGACACCGTTTTATAGGCCTTAGTGTGTACTTCATTGTTGACTACGTATATACTGTAATCGCCGCTACTCTTGCCGCTTCGCAGCTAGCTGCGCGAGCTAATAGGTATAGCAGGGTGACAATTTGCTTAGGGCTTGGGCACTGACCTCTAGAGATGCCAGATGTGCCATCAAGGGGAAATTTTATATAGTATTACTATTATATATAAAAATAGATATGCCAGTGCACTAGCTATGTATTCTTAACCCTTTCATGGTCTTATGGCTGAGAAATTCTGACACAGACTAAAATTTCTTACAAAAAAAAAACATTATTCAAAGAATCATTTTAATGAACGACTGTTCTCTAGCTTCTGATTGATGTATTCCATCAGTTATCTTATGAAATATTGCCTTCCATATTGAAGGTATCACCCAAAGTAGCAGCTGGTCTGAACATATAAGTTTAACCCATTAATGTTTAACAAGTAGGGATGGGGACCGGGGACCGGTTCATATGTGAAACCGGCCTGAGCATTCCGGTTAACCAGTCAAAAACCGGACCTCCCGCTACACAGTTCGGTTTTCTATGCATGCACAGGGTTCCTGGAGGCATAATAAAACTGTCACCACCTACCTCCTGGCTGGCCTCACAATGTCTGCCAAGCGCGACGATCAAACAGCCATTTCAAAATCTCTCAAGCCTGGTACCCTGCCCACTTTCACTATGCTCAGAAGCCTTCTGAGCGTAGAGAAAGTGGCCAGGGAGCTAGTATATAGGAACTTTCCAGAACTTTCCAGTTCAGGCAAGTTCAGCCACGCATTCCATTGCGTAGTTTCGTATCCAAGAAATGTCATTAATAAACCGTTTAGGAAACCGTGATAAAACCGAACCGTAGAAGCAAAACCGAGAACCAAACCGTAGAATTCTCAACGATCCCCATCCCTATTAACAAGAGTTCTGCCTTCTGAAATTGTTGTCTGGATCTAAGATACTTCTGACAATAACTTATATAGGAATTGAGACAGATTTTACAAAATATTTGAAAGAGAGTTTTGGGTTATGTTCTGATAAACATTTCTCCTTGAAATATTTTTTCAAATATGCTTTAACCTGAAAGATTTCACCAAAATTACTGAGCTGCTTTAAGCTGCTAAGAACGTTAATGGGTTAAAGATCACATGCACTACCTGATGCCCTACTCTCCGACCTCCACTCTGTGTGTTTGACTTATGAATAAGTAATAAAAGGTTCTATTTTTGTTATCTGACCTCATTATCCTCAGATCCGGGGTAAAAAGTATGTGATGAAAGTGGGGCAAGTGGATCACATTTCAAAAAAAAATGTCAGCTATATTTGCTTTAATAATTCAATGACACAGCATATTTTGGAGTTTATTTAATGGGAAATGTGAATTGAAGTGCACTTAAAACTCCCTGGCCTTATGCTTCAAAGTTTGCTTAATTCTTGTGATGTGTTGAAGAGGATCATCAGGGTTCAACTTTCCCAGGGGCGTATGCCCCTAGATTTTGCTGTGGGTCCCTAGATTTGTCAGACATGGGGCCCAAAATAGTATGTATTTTAACCAGAAATCCGGTTTTGACCACTATTTATTTTTATCAAAAGACCTTTTCGGGCCCCTAGCCTAAATTCTAAGTGTCAGACCCTGATCATAGATCCAGAGGACATATGTGTCCACAGTCTTAAGTTCTTAATGCAGGACATTTGGGTGTCATTTGGTCACCCAAACCTTGAAAATCACTCTTCAGGGTGGATGAATATCTCAAAATTTTAATTTTAAGCATACCATTCACTTTTTCCTTTTGAATGAAATTCCGATGACATTGTGTAAGGATATCATAGTCTTCTAATTTTTCCCTAATTTATGACAGCACCTGGGCAATATTTCCTTACTATGATTTTGTCTTTATTATTTCATCAAAATCGTCAGGCAGTTTTTGGCCGCTGTTAGCATTAATGGGTTGAGCACTCCCTCTCTCCTGAGTGTGCAGTGACAGAAAGTTAAATGAATACTTTAGAAATAAAACTTGTCAAAGGTTGAAATGGTCATTAATGACCACTTGAGGACCCCACGAAGTGAAGGATGTGAATTACTTGAATCTCTGCCAGCCTCTCCCTAAGGATTGTTATTAGAAAGCATGCAGTGTCTTAGCCAGGATTTAGAAACTGGGTGCCTAAAATTGGCAGTTGTAAAATTTTTGGACATCCTAATTATTAAGGGGGATCACAATATACTCATATTTCAACCATAAACATGTATATGTGTCCTGAAGGGTTCTTTTTAAGGGTTTGGATGTCCAAAAAGGAACCCAGACGCCCTGCTGGCTAAGACCTTGTTAGAAAGTGTTCTCCTTCGGCATAAATTCACCAGTCGGTGTGAGATCTCTGGATGGGTGCTTGGGATTGGCACTAGTAAAAAGGGCTTTTGGGCAAGTACATATTAGTTTTCACCTGGCCAAATGGGCAATCTAATTTTCTGAACACTGAAAAGAAAATGGTTTTCAAATCATTAAATCCATGATAAATGATACATGCCTTTCTAGCATCTGTGATATAACTTATTTCGCTGAAAAGAAAATGGTTTTCAAATCATAAAATCCATGATAAACAATACATGCCTTTCTAGCATCTGTGATATAACTTATTTCGTGCAAGTCAAAACTTATGTCGGGCAAGTTAAAATCATTAACTACTTGCCCGGCATGATAAGTTGGTTCTGAAAATTATGTTGGTGCCTAAAATGTTAACAATACTTAGCGATATAAAACTTTTTTTTAATACAATTTAGTATCCCCATTTGGTATTGATATTGGTAAAGTATCAGGTATCATATCAGCAAGGAAATATCAATATCATATTGTATCCAGAAAAGTTTAAAGGTGCCCAGCTATCTCTTATGAATGTGTTAAGCAGCGTGCGACATAACCGCTGGCCCTGTAGCAAGTTGCAAGTGACTTCAGCAAAATACAGCAATGGGGCAAGCTGAACAAGACCTGACTTGCATGCGGGGCAAGTCAAATTCAGGGGCAGCTTGCCGCGCTCAGAAAATAATGTTTTGCTACCTATGTTGCACCCTGTTGAGTACAAAATTGCTTTTTCTTCCAGTGCCCTGGAAGACGCAGAAACCGAGGCCTTTCTGAGCAGCAAGAAGATGGTGCCCCCTGGTGGCAAGTCTGAGTGTAACGGCGAAGCGACTCCGGTCCTGGGAACAGACGCTCTTGACGGGAGCCCCGTGAAAGACAGCCCACTACATACCAACTGTGGAAAGGACAGTGATGAGAAAAAGGTTCAGAATAATCGCAAGCTTCTGTTCGGTGTAGAGGAGACGCCGGATGTCTATTGGTCAGTCCTACTGGCTTTTCAGGTAACATTCATTTCAATGATTTTCACTTAGATAGTTGTACAGCATGGCTGTGAAAAAAAAACTTTTTCTAGAATACCATACAAGCATTTTTTTGTACACAAGTCAAGCATGTCCTGATACTGAATGTGGCTTGAATTGGCCTAACTGAAGTATCCCGGACCCATCCTTATTAGGAAGAAATTGAAGGAATATATGGGGTCTTTCTTCCGTTATAGGGTGGGTCCGGGATACTTCAGTTAGGCCCTTGAATTTGGAGTGCTAAAGATTTCGCTTTACAGCCCAGCTGGAGGATGTTTCTGCTATTTGAATTTTGCCCATTCAAGCACTCAGCAAAGCAGAGATACAAAGCAGGATAACTTTTGGCACTATCACGGGGAGCGTGAAAATAGCAAAAAATACCTGTTAAACAGTATGTATGTTCTTGATACTTCACATATATAACATTTTCTGAAAAATAATTCTTATATGGGTTACATTATTTACAAACGTTTTGGTTGTGTTTTCCAGCAAGCCCTGACCGGCATGGGGACGTCAATGCACGTCCCGATCCTGATCTCGTACCAGATCTGCGCAGAGGACGACATCAGTCTGCAGGCAAGACTCATGGCCGCCACCATCTTCATGTCCGGCATATCCACCATCCTCATGACCTCCATAGGGGTCAGGTAGGTAATATTAATTGATATAATCGGATTGGTAAAAATCCTGAAATATCAATCCGTTCTTAAAACTTCCTACCCAGCACTAATGGAAGCAAGGAGGCCCTTACAAGGGTTCTTTACTTTATTGGGCACTTTGGTCTGTCCTTAGGCAAGACAGTTTATTCCATATTGCCTCAGTCCACCCAGCTGAATAATGGGTACCTAGCATTAATAAGGCAGTGCTTAGAGCTTGTGCTCTGGAATATCCCTCGGGGGTTTGAAATTTACGGTTTCTGGTGGATACAAGACTATAACCTTTGCATTAGTTGGCCCTCGCGGCAGGCCTGCCAAATGTTCAATTTGCTATGATGGTCAGATTTCTGCCTACCTGCATGGAGTACAGTTAACCTGTAACAGCAGGGGGTCCAGCATGCTAAGTGCTGGCTCACTTACAATAGCCCCATGCTGGTATGACCAGGGATAGAGTAGATAAGCTTGAAGGGTGGTGTAATACCTTGCCAGGGTCTTAGCCAGGATTTAAAAACTGGGTGCCCAATGTAGGCCACAGTACACTTAGATTACTTCCATAAACTTCTGTGTTTACTTGTTGAAATATAGCATAATATCTGTATGCAATGTGAGGAATTTCTAATTCTTCACCTCCTTGTAACTCTCATGACATTGCAAAACAGCTAGTATGCCTTTCGCAATAAGTAAATTCATGTTTAAGGTTGTAATCTGGGTATATTGTGATCTCTGTTGCAAAACAGTACACCCAAAACTCACGCAATTGACAAGCTTGGGTGTCTAGTTTCTGAATCCTGGCAAAGACCCAGTAACCAGGGCTTGGCAGTGTTAGCACTAAGATCTTTGTTATAGTTAAAAACTATAAAAATCACCAAAATGGGAAATCTATCTATCAGAAAGGACCTTTACAATTTTCTTAATAGATACAATATTAATATTTCCTTTATGATACAATATTTCAACAATATTTTCAATGATACTGCCTGCCTTCTATTAGGGAACTAATTTTTTTTCATTAAATTTAGCACTGTCTGCACCAGGGATTTTGCTATAAATAAATAGGGAACTACAATGGTTCCAGGTAGCAGTTAAATCAGTGTCATACTGTTAAGCAGTACACAAGGCTACTTTCGTTCAAAGCACATGGTCGCAAATATTTTTGAAAACCATCGAAACCCTGTCATGTTGGTATTCATTGGACCGCTCTCGCTGAATACTCTCAGATGAGTACTTATGTGCCAGGGTTCCAGTCATTTTTCAGGTCTTTTGCATCATTTTGTATTTGCCAGATTAGCCACCTGCAGCATATAAGGTTAAACGATACGGTACTTTTCCTCATTGGATATTAGTATTGGTATTTTGTATAGTGTGGAGTACATTGCTGTTCCCTAGCTCTCTGGTGTACCCTGTAGCTGTGAGGTCCCTTCACATATTTGAACTGCAGGCTGAGAGGGAAATGAAATTAATAGCGCCCATGTAGGATGCCCTTAATCTGCTTACCTGAGCGTCTATTAGGGTCTAGTCATGTGGAAAAATAAATAATGTGTAAATTGATCTAGCACTGCATATAACCCATTCACTGTGTTCCTGTTGAAAATGTCATCTGCAAGCTAGCATATTTCATAGATAACTCCAAAATACAGCATGAAATCACAACATATATGAAGGACATTTGTAGCTTGACATCTAAGGAACATTTCTCCACCAAATCGTTTTGGAAATTCGCTTTTATTAGAAGGATATTGTCAAAATTGTGAGGCTCTAGCAGTCACTGCGGGCATGAATGAGTTAACCTATTCATGTCAGAAGCACCCAGAAGAACATTGATTGCTTTGCACGAGGAAATTGCATTTGAGTTCACAAAGCATTTCTTCTTGTAATAAATCCATTTATTCCTTGAGTGCCTGCAACCATTTCACAGTTTGGTAAATATATACTTGAAAAGAAATGTGAGAGATGTGAGTTACAGCCTAAATTTCACCTTTCTTTCTTATGGTGGTGAATCAATGTATTACTTTATTCCTGAGTTCTTATCAAGTTTAAACTAGAGGCAGATGTTACGTTTCAAGGCGAACTTTAGGCATTGGTTGCACAACGAGGCTATTATAATATTTGGATGATATCTCATATGAAAGGTATTCGGTTTATAGTCTTGTATCCACCGAAATTTTCAGACGGCCTTCCTCCCCTAGCAGGCCTGTACACACGGAAACCATTGTAATCCCCCGGGGTATATTCCAGATCAGCTGGCAGCATATAGCGCAAAAGCTCTAAGCACTGCCTTATTTATGCTGGGCTCCCATTTTGCAGCTGGGTAGACTGAAGCAATATGGAATAAATTGTCTTGCCCAAGGACAGACCAAAGTGCCCCGGCCGGGAATCGAACCAGCAACCTACTGATTACTAGTCTGACACCTAACCAACTGAGCTACTTTGTAAAAGTATTTTAACCCACTTATGCCTGCAGTGGCCGAAAGGGCCTGGCTAACTTTGTGATGTCTCCCTAACAAGAGCACCCTTTAAGAAAATATTTAAGGGAGAGATGTTCATCAGAGTCTGTCTGCAAATCTCCTTCAAATATTTTGTGAATATATGCTTAATTCCAAAGCTATTTTCACAAGTAGGCCTGTCCCAGGTGCAGATGACACTACTGAAGGAGACATCTAGACATGAATGGGATGAAGAAAATATTTCAACTCCCCTCCAAATGTCATTTTAATCTTAATTCTGATTGCAGGGTTATTTCCCTAGATATTAAAGATCCAGAAGACGTATACATTTGTCCTACACATCACCAGAAATAAATGGATTAATTCAGCCATGTTTTAACCCTTTGCATCTGGAGTGCACACATGGTCTGCCAAGTACTAGCACACCCCATCATAATGAGTATTATATGAGAATTATTTGAAGAGGGATTGTTTCTTCTAGATCTTCCGTTATGAGTGCATCACTCATTGGTTGAGTATTGTCGCACGGTTTAGGTTGGGGAGTGGTACCATGTGATCGCGGGGTTTCCCCCTACTCTTCATCGATATATCACATAGGTTCTTTTTTACGGTCACAGGGGATTATTCTCCCTGCACATGAGACCGCCATTTTACATCCCCCTCTGACAGATGAGGCAATGAAGTGTAAACTGTCTTGGCCAAGGACCGACCACAACAGCCCCCGACAGGGTTCGAACCTGCGGTCCCTCGATCACCAGTCGAGCGCGTTGCCTCTAGGCTATTGTGTCACTTGCCGAATGTGTTTAAGCGAATGCCTGTTTAACCGAATGCCTGTTTAACCGAATGTGAACACCGACTTTCGTTCAAATGATTCTGAAGGTATTATTTTGATGTGTTGTCAGGATGCCAGGGTGCTTGGTAGATAACCCATTAACACACGGGGCGGCCAAACATTCTTGATGATTTTGAAAATATTTAACTTACAAAGCATTGTCTGAAAAAGCATTTGAAGGAGAAATATTGATCAGAAGCTAAACATGAACTCTCCTTCAAATATTTTGTGAATTCTAGCTTTATTCCCAAGTTATTTTCAAATGTATGAGAGTCGCAGACGATACTTAGTAGAGTACGCCTGAGTGTTAATGGGTTAACCAGAAACTCTAAGACAAATAGTGGGCAGGAGAGTTGGTGGTTATGTTTTGGGTTAAACTACTCTTAACATTTTATAATTTTGCTTTCATCAGAAATGTCACTCAAATAGTGTAGCAGGGACTCATGAATGAGTTGATTTGTCAAGTTAATTAGAGAGTTGTAGCAGAAACTCTATAAATAGTTAGAAGTCTTAATATTTTCCAAATTTTGCGTTCATCAGAAACATCACTAAAATTGTGAGCTATGGACTCATGAATTAGTTGATTTGGTGGTTGAATTTCTCCTCTGGATATTTTCCATAAAAATCTTGTGCCAGTAAAACTTACCTCCTAGGGTACTGAGGGTGCGGAATGATTATAGGATAGACTGTTGAATTAATTATGAGCTGCACTGTTAACCCTACCAATCCTTAAGCTACTTTCGTCCAAACCACAAGGACGCAAAGATTTTTGAAACCATCTAAACCCTATCATGTTGGTATTAATTCTTTGCTAATTGCTATCAGATGAGAACACAAATTTTTTGCATCATTTTGACCAAGTTAGTAACTAGCAGCCTACGGGTTAAAAGCATCAGTTATTGGGAGTTTCTCAGTGTGATTTCCTGCTCTACAAAAAAATTATGTATCCTTCGATTGCTCCACATTGTGCTTAGGCCTAGAAAAAAATAGTGTATGTTTCCTGTAACAGTCTAAAAAAAATAGGGTGGGTAGGTCGATAAAATGTATAATTCTTTTGATTATTTATTTTGTTCAAAAATGTGTTTTATGCATGTTTTATGTTAATTTGGAGTTGGAAGGGCAGAAAAAGTTTCAGGGTAGGGATTTTTTTGTGTAAAAACTTGTTAGGCTAGAGTTACTGGAAACAAACAACCTTTTTAGGCCTTATCACATACAGTGAAACCTCGGAGATGAGAATACCTTGGTAC
>OZ012700.1:10512811-10645311 GCA_963942565.1 Maea johnstoni | reverse complement strand
GCCCATGCCTTAAAAAAGGATTTACATCCATGTAGACTAAAATGTATCAGATATACATTTTCCTATACATTAACCTAACCATGTAGTTTACTGTTATAACTTCATGAAACAAAGTTTCTTCTAATTATTATTATTATAATCATTATTGTTTTTATCATTATTATTTGAATATTCTAATACCCATATGCCCTGTAACACCTGACAAAAAAATTCAAATGTATATGAATATATATAATATGAATAATACCATATCTTAATTGGGATTTAATATAAAATTAAATTTAATTGAAAATTAAAGTGGCAACTTCTATCTTATCATTCAAATGAGAATGCCTTGAGGAAAAAAATAAATCTGTAGTATGAGACCCACAATGAAACTCAAATTATTGTAGTCGGTGTAAATAATGTATGACGATAATGTATATATGTTAATAAATCCCAGCAACTTCCAAAACGACGCTAAGGCTCGGAATTGGGATCGGTATCATAATAATAGTGATGCCATTCTCGAGCCTAAAAATACCAAGTCAATACCAGTCCTAATAATACCTATAAGAATGACTAAGAAATGAACGATTTCTTCACAAAATATTTAAAGAACATATATCAATTGAGTTTTGCAAACCTTTTCCTTTCAATTCCTTTACAAAAGTTGCTTTAGTGTGATTCAGACCCTGCAATATCTGATCCAATACATGGTTTTCAAAAATCTTTTGATTCCTTGTGCTTTGGACCAAAGTAGCCTTAACATTGGAAGGGTTAAGCATTTATGTTTTAACCTCCTCACTGCATGGTCTTAGCCAGCAGGTCGTCTGGGTGTCTTTTTGGACACCCAAACTTCAAAAACCACTCCTCAGGACACCCAGATTTTTTGAGAGGAATTTCTTAAAATGTCAATCTCAAGCATATAATTGAATTTTTGCATCTCCATATAATTCCACTGACACTGTAAAAGGATGTTAAGCCTTATTTCGATAAATTTATACATGTTTATGGTTGATATCTGAGTGTATTGTGTTCCCTCTTAAATATTTGGATGCCCAAAAATTTTACAATTGCCAATTTTAGGCACCCGGTTTCTAAATCCTGTCTAAGACCCTGCCTCACTGTATTTTGATGTCTATTATTCAGGACGGGAGTGGTGGTGTTTATCCTTGCTGTTTATATGGAGAAGATCATGATACCCTGTCCGGCCTACAACACACAAAAGGGGTTCCACATCATACGCCTTCCTGTCTTCAAGATGCTGCCGGTACGTACAGCTACGGCTAATGTTGGGCCGATCATCGATTATAATCGATAATCAATCAGTTGTCTCTCTTTTACTGATTTATCTGTTACAAAACTGGCAATCGATAATAATCGGAAAAGGTGACACCTTGCAACGAAAAATATAACTAAATGACCGGCAAGTTGTCAGCTTTCTTGCTATGAAATTAAGCTCAAAAACACTTTAAAACGAAGTTAGAGTGGGTAAAAAGTGTGATGAACCGATCATGATCGATAATTGTCACTTGGCTGCAACTGATTATCGATCATGAAATTGGGACCGATTCCCAAGTAGGGGTGGAATTGATATCAGAGGAATCCATGATTGAAATACTTTTTCCAATTAATCAGGAAAAATATGTCAATTGTAATGTCAGTTTATCGCTAAAATATTAACCACAGTCGTACAGGCTTTGCGATCATTTGATTGCCAGTTTTAGCCATCACTGATAAGAATTTTGAATAGAAACTAACGTTTTCGGTGAAAAAAATGAAAACTTCAGTTGTCCTTGTATTTTAGGAATCTTAGGTTCCTAGCAACATTCCCTATATTCCCCATTTCTAAAGACTTTTATTTGTAGTTTGTTCTTAGATATTTTCATTTATTCTCCTCATATTTATTCTTCTTATTATATACTGTACACTGCCTTAATAGTCCGTGCTAAAATAGTATGGATCTCTTAAAATAAAAACAAATCCGTTTTTAATAGTCCGGATTCGACCCCCACCTGCCGTGCCATCTATCTATTATAACGCAAACTAAATTTTGGCAAGTGAACCGTGATAATAGAGCCGATAATAGATGGATCAAATTCAGACAAGTTCTATTAGTGGGGGGCTCTTTGACAGGGAAATTGCAGTTAAAATGTTCACTGCCACCCCAGATGATGCCTGCCAGGTGAGAGCTTGAGGGAGAAAATGAGAACAACTCACCTGGTTGCAATTAGCAACCAGGTAAGACAAAGGAATGAATGTTACAGACATTTGTGAAGGGCTTCATACTCAGGAAGCACTCAAACAAAGGAATGGGGAAAGGATGTGTTAAAATGGCCAAAAACGATCTGAAATATTTCATTTTGTTATATTAGCAATGTTAAAGGGTTATAAAAGGCGTGAAAGAGTTAATTTTGCGTATATGATGACTGTAAAGGTGATTTATAGTGGCGCCACCTATCGACTGACAGGGAAACTAACAGACAAAGGACGAACGTAACTCCCCTTCATTACTTTTTTGTCCGTTTTTAAACATTCCGGATTCTTCCAAATGGAAAAATCCGGAATGTTTTTACACTCAGACTATTAAGGCAGTGTACAGTATGTACCTTAAAGAATTTTATTCTTAGTTGAGTTTCTAGATGTTTCCCTCGTGTTCAACCCCTATGTTCCTATTTCAGATCATAATTGGCATTGCTATAGTTTGGAGCGTGGCTGCCATATTGACAGTGACCAACGTGCTACCACCAGGCAGGAAGGACAGAACTGACTACAAGTTATATGCTTTACATAATGCTAACTGGCTCAATGTTCCTTACCCTGGTAAGTCAACAACTCTCAATTACCTTACCCTGGTAAGTCACTTACTACAACTCTAACATAATAATTATGTGGGTAAGGTGCCCATTTTACCTTCATTTTGTTAGTAGCTACACCATACCTGAACCTAGTAATCATCCTGGTGAGGTACCCCTATATCTTACATTCGTAATTCACAACACTTTATACTGGTAAGTTTCTTGCTATATCCTTACTACTCTAGTAATCCCCTTCTCTGCTTCACTGTCCCTTGTAATATACCTTACCTAGATTAGTCACTTTACCCTCATAATCATCCTTGCCAAGTAACCCTTTGCCATCCGCTTGTAACGTACTACACCTTACCTCGTTAAGTTCCATACCATTCTTTGCCCTGGTATAACCTTGCCAAGGTGCCCCTTTACCTTCTTTTTGGTACCTTACTACACATCAACCTATAAGTCACTCACCATGCTTTCTGATAATTCCCATAGTAAGGTACCCATTATATTCCTTTGGGCATTTACTAACGCACCACATACTCCTTACCCATGAAAGTTACTTCTATACTTCTATAAGTGTTTCCAAATATAGTTAGGCTTAGCCATCTTTACCTGCCCGCAATGCTGTACTCTAAGACATGGTTTTCTTGTCCATACTTTATCCTGATATTTTCCATAGAAAGGTACCCGTTGTATTCTTTTGGGAACTTGCAAACTTACCACATACGCTTTACCCATGAAAATTACTTCTATACAATGTGTGCTTCAAAACGTACTTCAGCTTAATCGTCTTTACTCTGACAATATCTCACAGCATTATCTTGACTCATCTTCTCGTTGTCAACTTTTCATTCATGCACTCCAGCTGCTCCTAGAAGACTATACTTGCTATCCAATAACTCGGACACATGGTTTTCTTGTTTTTCTTTAAGGTATGTTTGGAATGCCGACGTTTAGCGTAGGCGGTTTTGTTGCCATGCTGGCGGCCACTCTGCTCTCTGTCATCGACTCTGTAGCTGATTACCATGCCACTGCCATAGTGTCCCGGGTACCGAGCCCACCAGATCACGCCCTCAACCGGGGTATCGCCGTCGAGGGTATCGCGTGTGTACTCTCTGGGGCCATAGGAACTGGGCATGGCACCACCTCATATGGGAGCGGCATTGCGGCAATCGCAATCACTAAGGTACTTCTCACCCCTTTTTAAAACTTAAAAAATGTTTGTTTCCTGTATCGGTCCGATGAAATATGGTAGTAGGTAGGTAAAAATTCTTTTGTAGATTATTGTTTTGTTGGGTTCTTTTCAAAAAATTTAATTTATTCATGTTTTATGTTGATTGGGAGTTGGAAGGGCAGAAAAATCTTAGGGTAGTAATTCTATTTTGACTAAAAATGTGTAAGGGTCGGATTATAGGAAACTAAGAACTTTTTTAGGCCTGATTCTATGAATGGTAATATGGTTTGTTTCAATCCCTGTACAATGGAACCTCTAAGATTTGAACACCATACTACTAGGGCTGAAGATCATTGAGAAGTAAACAATATGATTCACGATTTGATCAAATGAAAGGTTTTTTCTATAGTGCTTTGAATATTATCAGTATACCAGAAATACCAGTAATACCAGTCAACTAGCAGGATTATCTGCATTTACTCAAAATTCATAAACATTTGTTTTGAGAAGTTTAAGATATTATTCAATGTCAATGGATATGTGCCAGCTCATTTCCCAAGAGTAATCTTTGACATGTAGATAATACATATCTAGTCCATTTGCAAATTTCACTGCTTTTGCTGTAATTATCATTCATGTTGCTGTTACAACCTGTAAGTTTTACTAAAATTGTTAATGTGTAGTCTGCCAAAGAGCCCTGGCACCTTGTGTTTACTATGTAAAATTATTACCCACCTGAAATAAAGATTATCTCTCTATATATTAATATATAATACATAAGTACATATATGAGCTTATTGCTTAATAATGCAAATACAACTATGCAATGCACTCTATCATGTTGGAGTTCCTAAAAAAGGAAGGTTGTATTTTTCACTTCTGATTGGTTACTGATTGTCTCAATAGGTGGCGAGTAGGCGTGTTTTCTTCATCGCGGGAATCATGCTGACCATATTTGGGCTGGTCAACAAGTTTGGGGCCTTCATCAACATGGTGCCTTCCCCGATCCTGGGCGGTATCGGGTTTGTCAACATGGGCATGTTTCTGGCTGTGGCACTAGGGTATCTCCAGTTCCTCGACCTCAAGTCGACACGGAATCTCATGATTTTAGGGGTGTCTATGTTTGTGCCCATGTGCGTGTCGCAATATGTCATTTCCAACACAGAAGCAATCTCCACAGGTAAGCAATTGGGATATATATGTGTTTGTTTGTTTATATATATATACATACATATATATATATATATATATATATATATATATATATATATATATATATATATATATATATATATATATATATATATATATATATATATATATATATATATAATTGATAGAATCAGCTCCCAGATAATATTCGGGCAGCTGGGAGTGTGGCAATCTTCAAATGACAACTGAAAACACATCTGTTCAAAGATGTGTATATCAATTAACTATGTGGATATCAACATCTATCCTTTGACAATGGAATGTAATGCGCCTTTGAGCATGTTTATATGGAAAGGGCACAATATCAAATAATTGGCGGCGGCGAAGAGGAAACTGTACTCATGAATAGTTATGTATCTTATTAATATTATATTGTATTTTATTTTATAATTTATTAAATCCAAAATGCCATTGCTGTACTTTTGACAACGCATGAAGAGAAAAAATGCAGAATATTTAAAGGAGAGGTGGTGATTGGGTTCTGATTTTCATGTATCTTTCAAATATTTCCCATTCTATTTTTGTTTTGAAAGTTATCACTGAAGTAATCAGAAAATTTTGGAAGACTGCACCAGATGTCTTGATAACCTTGTTACGGATGTAAAAAATAAAGAGTCATATAACCATTTGATGATGAAATGCCCCTGGGGAAATTGTTTTCTGAATCATGTATTTTTGAAAATGATTTCATGAAAAAAGTTATTCATGGAATTCTTATAGGAGGGTTGTTAGTTCACTTCTTATGAGTATTTCATCTTTCTATATTTTTCCAGGCGATGCTTTTGTTTAAGAGATATGTTGATATGTCCAATTTTTTCAGAACCTTTTTTGGACATTGCAGTCATGAATGGGTTTGAATTAAGGTGAATGAAAAAAGTTACAAATTTTATCTTTTCAGGCTATCGGCAACTTGATGAAATCGTCATTGTGGTTCTGTCATCATCAATGCTTCTTGGGGGTATCTTTGGCTGTTTCCTTGACAACACAGTGCCAGGTTAGTGAATTTGGATGAGTGATGATGAGATACGCCTGTTGATACCATATATATACATACCGTATTCCTCTAATTAAGCGCACAACCGATTAAGTGCACATCCCTAATTTTCACAGAGAGAGGGGGAACGACCAGCGAAACTGTGATATTAAACTTCCGCCCAGAAGAAGTAAGAAAAGCGAAATCACATACCTATCCTCTTGCCGTGTCTGGAAACCAGCATTTAGTTCTGCCATTTCTGCAGTTTCTTCGTGCTCCCGCTGTTCTTATTCGGCACATAATAGTGCTATTGACCAATCAACAATCTTGTTACATGCAGGGTTGTAGAGCCTAGCGTCTAAGTATGCTGAACAGCAAGAGCGCGAAGGTGAGATAATGGCCGATTCACTTGTCGTTACAATGATACGCAGTTTAATTAATGCAGACTCTGAGTACGCATTTGTAAACTGCAGCCATTTCAATGCGGTATTTAGTATATCTGCACAATGCCAACTAAAACTTGAAATTTCAACTTGGTCTATATGGCATTCTACCAGGTCGCATGACAGGGACTGCAATCTATTCAGCATCACATGACCAAGCAAAGTTTGCCTTAGAAGAGAAACAAGTATTGTTTGAGCGGGTAAAGAGTGGAAAGTTTAAACAGGGTACCGATAGAAATACATTTCAACCTAAGTTGCTTAAATGTATGAGTAGATTTGGGAGAAAATTTAAAGCAAACAAGAAGCAACTTAATTTATCTAGGAACAAACTTGAGGCTTCAAATAGGCTGTACACTGTAACATTATCAAAGCATAGTCTTTAAGTTCCTTTTCTTTTTTGTATCAAATCATAACTTAGATACAGAATAGTATTTTATAACTGATAATTTGTAAAAAGGTATTAATGATACAAATATTTTGAAATGAATTATGAAGCATAAATACCAAAGCAAAAAATAACATAAAATTGCTTTAAAAATAAGTGATTTTATGAATAATGTTTTGAACATTCGTAAACAAATATTTTGTAGTGAATTATGAAGCATAAATACCAAAGCAAAAATAATATAAAGTAAAATTGTATTTGAAATGTAATTTTATGAGTAATGTCTTGAAAAAAATATCGACAAAAGTTAAACAATTATGTTGTAATGAATCATGAAGCATAAATTCCCAAAGCAAAAATAGCTCAAAATGTAATTGTTATCATCTTTTCAATTTTTCAGGCACAATTGAGGAACGCGGTATAAAAAGATGGCGGGAACAGGGTTTGAATAGCGAAGATGGGCCTACAGGAGATACCTATTCTCCAGCGTTATACGACCTGCCGTACGTGACAGAAGTATTTGACAAAGTCAAGTTCCTCAGACATGTTCCCTGTTGTCCTAGTTACCAAAGAAGTAACATCAGCTGCAAAAGTTGTTTTTGTTGCCGGAAACGAAAATTTAGCCTTCAAGATATGGAGGAGGGAGTTTAATCATTGTTGCCACTCTCCTTGCTCTCTCATCCCATCTTAGATGAATGAAATAATGGATATGTAGCGAGAGACCAATTACTTATATGCGCTGCTTTATTGAAGACCTGGCTATGCCAGGGGTCTCAAATCTGGCCTCAGTGTGACGTCATTGGGAGACAGACCAATGAGGGCTCTTGTTTCGTTTACTTTACAGAGAAAGCTGCACACCAACATGTGCAGATAGTAACTTTTGGGCTATTTGCAGCAGCCTGGTTGTTTAGGTTGACAGGCGGGTTCATATCCATTTGTTTTTATTCATCTAAGATCCCGTGAGCAACAAGGTCATATGACATGACCAATATGCAAATGTATTCCATGAAATGGCTTCTCCGACAAGAAAATATTTACAGATGTTATCCTATGGATAACGGGGAGTCCTTCAATCAGACTATTTTCAGAATATATCTTTATCTGGAAGAAGGTAGCATATTTTGGTTGGCAGATCTTTTTGCCCTTGCTGGATGGGAGCGTTAAAGGGAGTGGATTATAGGAAACATTAGATATAGTACCGATGTTGTTATGATTCTGGCGCATTCATACAGAGAGACCTCTGGTGGCAGGATATGAAACAAATATTTTTTTGAAAATTGTGGCAAAAAACATTAAAGCCTTGAGTCCCCCTTTTGACCCTTCCAGTGCTAAGGTCATTGTCTGAAGCACTAGGATGCAAATATTTGTTATTATTATCCATGAGCAGAATAAGGGTTAACCCTTATGCTGCTGGTGGCTAATTTGGCGTTTGGACTTTTGGATGCAAAAACCTGAAAATTGACTAAAACCCTGGAACATGGGTACTCATATGAGAGAAATCAGCGAGAGATTTCCAATGCATACCAACATGACAGGGTTTAGATGATTTTCATAAAGTTTTGCGCCCTTGTCCTTTGGATGAATGTAACCTCAGCATTGGAAGGGTTAACAGTCACAGGGGTATCCAACTGTCGCATAGTCGCACCAATGTGCCCTATACAACTGGTACATAAGTAAACTGAATTGTCACACAGCTTGGTGTCTTGGGTCCTTCAGATATACTTCCTGAATTATTTATTTTTATACAGATTCCATTCAATATATCAACTATATCAAATGTATGTCTATCTACTGATCCAGGCTGTGTGCTGGCGTGTTGGTTATGGAAAGTGCTGTGCTCAAGGATTTTTTGTCTTTTCTCCGTGCTTTGAATATATTTGGACGTATCTTAGGTTTCTGCATGAGTGCTCCCCACTTGCTGTTATGAGAAGGAACTATCGATCTCCACGCACAAATGAGTATAATGAGTCAATTCTTGTTATGTATAATACTCAAGGTCAATCACAGTCAAGGTATCACCTTGACAACCTTTCAAATCATCCAATCAGTTCATGCTTAGATTTTTCCTGTGAGTATTATCTGTGATATTTTTGAAAATACCTAAGAGGAATAGAGATGAATTCACCAATTATTTGAGGGAGAGTTGTAAGTTGAGCTCTGGCTAACAGTTCTCCTTCAAATATTGTCCAAATGATGCTCTTTTAGGAGAGATATTACTAGATTGCTATGTCAGGCCTCTTTTTTTAGTGTTACAGGCATAAATGATCTTGTATGCAGTACTCTAGGATATCTGAATTGGAGCACATGTGCCGTTTCAAGATATTTGCTAAAAGACAGCTGAAATTCTTTTGGGATCTAATAGTTGTATACATACCTTAAATCTTTTCTTCTAAGTTTTTTTGGAAAATATTTAAAGGATGACAATCCTCTCAAATGACTGAAAGCTTTGTGAAAAAATAACTTAGCCCATAACATTTTGGCAGTAGCAGGCTGTAAATTTCTAAAAATGATTCCTGATCGCATAGGCCTCTTGACCTCAAAACATTTTTGATGAATGTTTTTTGCTTTATTGGCCATATTTGTCATTTGATAAGCACATAGTTTTTCTTGTGATATGATGTGAACCTGTATCTTTGAACGTCAGAGACTATCTGACGGTGATGCCTGTCAGAAGAAAAAAACATTCCTCCATGTATTTCCTTATCATTTAACTCTCTTTTCTCAATTGGACTTAAGTCCTCAGTCTATTTGCATGCATAGATTGTGATATCATTTATGTCTTACGTAACCAGGACGCGATGCTAACAGTGAACCGCTGGCCCCAGGCCAGTAAAAATGACTTTGGGCCAGTAAAAAGGTGCTCAACTGGTCCTACTGTGCCAGTAAACATTTGGGGATATTGACTAGTAGATCCTGCATGTGACTGGTCTCCCGAGGAGGCCTGTAACATGTTGAGTTAGCGTTGAGGCCTGGTAACATTTACTAACATTAACATCTATCTAAGATTTACATTTGTCTAACATTTACTTCTGGAGTTGGATTATGGTCTGGCACTTATTAAAATATCTTGATAACTGAGCAATTTTTTTTTTGAAATGTTTCTCTGAAAGTTGTTGTTCCTGTTTGAAACGTCAATCCCTCTTCAAATAGTTTTCCTGCATTTTTTTTTCTTTGATGATTTGTCAGACCATGTGTTCACTCCGGATACTTAAAATAGGTTGACCCATTAACATCTGAAGCATCCGCATGGCCTTTGTTAAATAGAAATGTATATAAATCCTCGCTTTTTTGAGAAATACTGTATACTGTGTTATCTTGCGCATTTAGAATAATGCGCTCGGCCGACAGGTGCCTTTGATGTGCAGTTTTATTTTTGCACACATTTTTTGAATGAAAAGCTATCATGTCTGCGTGTTGTACTATACTAGCATAAGGATTGGATGTCCAAATAAGGGTGTACAGTTTAATAAACGCGGACTCCATGGTTGCGGCAAGTTCATAATAATCAAACTGCTGCAATATTAACAGGGTATACAGTATTTGAATGAAAGTGTTTATTGCATTGGGATTTAAGAATACCTCTTTCATTTTTTTCAAAATTATGGTGTTTTTGCTCAAAGTTGACAGACATTCTATATTTTAATGGGTCAATCATTGTTTCTCTGTAGCACTCCATGGGGAGGTGTACAATATCATTGGATTAGGTGTTTTGATGATATGGCTGGTGATTGTTGTTCTTCTCAAGAACTAAGCCTGCAGCACTCTTGGTTGTCTATTTATATTTTGCACTCAGTGTATAATTGTGTATGATTGTAGTTTTTTTTACAGTGTATGTTTGTTAGATTATGACGTTGTTGATATTATATGAAATATGTTGGTTGTTAGACAGCCTAGGCTGGTAGTTTTTTTTATATCCGCGAAGATTTAGTAGTTTAATGTCTTAACCCTTGTCGTGCTGAGTCTACTCTTTTGTCCTAGGAACAATATCGTATAAATATTTGACAATTATCTTGACCATATCATGTTGCTATTCATTTGAAAGCCCTCACTGAGCACTATCAGATGAGTACCCATGTGCCAGGGTTTCAGTTGTATTTCAATTTTTTTTTAACTTATTTTGTTTTGTCCAAATCAGCCACCAGCAGCACAAGGGTTAAGATCCTTGGGAACTGTTGTCAGGATCGCAGTTACTTTTGAAAATAGCTTGGGAATAAAGCATAAATTTGCCCTGTATTTGACAAATTGAATCATGGTTAATGCTTCCTGGGGTATTTCCTTTCCAAAATGCTTTGGTCAGAATAATATAATCTCATTTAATTCCCTTGGGTGATCCGGTGACTAAAGAAATCATCAAAAATGACAAAAGTATGAATTATTGTTTGTGGAAATATTTGCTCTTCATATCAAGCTGAAGTTCATTTAATGCAGCTTACTTGTATAGGTATCTATTTTATGTATATACCTACTCCCAGGTACAAGTGGGTTAGATTGTGAAAATGGTCTGTGTCAATTACCCATTCATGCTTAGTCCTTTTGTGAAATGTGTGTGGATTCGTTTTTTTTATATTGAAGCATAGAATATTTGAAGGATGGTTGTGGGCTGATGATACCTAAGATGATTTTACACACTGGTTTCCCATTGGCTTAAAGGGGATCAGCTGGCTGTTTCTGATTGGTTGATCACAGCTAAGGTATCTTTGCATACTGATTTCTCATTGGCTTAAAGGGGATCAGTTGGCTGTTTCTGATTGGTTGATCACAGCTAAGGTATCTTTGCATACTGATTTCTCATTGGCTTAAAGGGGATCAGTTGGCTGTTTCTGATTGGTTGGTCACAGCCAAGGTATCTTTGCATACTGGTTTCTCATTGGCTTAAAGGGGATCAGTTGGCTGTTTCTGATTGGTTGATCACAGCTAAGGTATCTTTGCATACTGGTTTCTCATTGGCTTAAAGGGGATCAGTTGGCTGTTTCTGATTGGTTGATCACAGCTAAGGTATCTTTGCATACTGGCTTCTAATTGGCTAAAGGGCAATCATTGGCCCATTTCTGATTGGCTGGTTACGGCCAAGATGGATTTGCCAACCCTGCCACAGTCCAAACCAAGGCCTCGGCATGCAGACTGCCTGGCCAGGGTGCCAATGGGACACCCAGATTCCTGAAATCATACACCAGCTAATTCAAACTTTTCACTCATGAATTCCTGAATATGTCAGTTTCAAGCAAAAATAGTGAAACATGTTGCTTCAGTGTGAATGATAATACATTACTTTCAGGTAACATTCTTTACTAATTATTAAGTAGGTAAATATTTGCCACTTTCCAGAATGCATTTCGAACTTCCTCAAAAGATAGAACTCAAGATATTGTGACTATTAATCTTTATACTCCCAGTTTAGAAATCGCTGCTAAGACCTTGGTTTGGAACTATTTTGATTAAAGATTTATAGGACACAGGGTCATATGATAATGTAACAGGTCTGTATATTGTTGTGGATGAAACAAGTATTCCCATTTTTTTGTCCAGATTTCACTGCATTAGTCTTTTGGTACACAGTGTGGATAGATTTCATTTCAGCACATTTTACTTATCTACCTACGCATAAATTAAGTCTGACTATTGTCACACCAGCATGTGACTGAAACCTCTTAAAGTGAAATGGGCCAACATCCTGTTACCACTGTTTGTTCCATGACTTGAAGATCAGTATTCAAACCTTGGTACAAGATAGTAGTGTGCAGTAGATATGTACAGTATTCAACGGGCACACTAATAATGATGATGATAATAATAATAATAATGATAATAATAATAATAATGATAATTATAATAAAAATAATGATAATAATGATTACAATAATAATCATAAAATAATATTGATAATTATGATATTCACCATCAATGCTCTGCACAAAACAGGTTCAAAGGGTACCGTTTGATTGATAGCTTCCATTTGATTTTGTACCATCAGAATTTTAGCATTTGCTGCAAGTAAGTTTTCTGTTTGTCACTTTCTTCTGCCTGACAGCCATGTGCTCTATGGCATTGCCGCTGACTGCTGGCTATTTCTCACTCCCGCCTTGGGTTGAAACCTGGCCGGGGCATGTGAGGAAGTTGCCAGTGACTTGGGGCTAGGCGGTGGTTTTCGCTGGGTATTACGGTTTTCTCCACCAGTAACAATTGGCTAGTCACGACCTAGCCGCAACATGACAGAAATGGTCATAAAAAAAAAAAATCCGAATCTGGACTGGCCAGTTGTAAGTGGTGGAAACTGAAGTACCCAGGATATTATCACTGCCAAACTTTGATAAAGTCACTGGCAACTTCTTAAATTCCCGAGGCCAGTTCTGAACATGTTGTACTTTTGGAAAGTGATGAGAGAAAGTGAGCAGTCTCAGTGGAATTTGCTAACCACTTAACTATCAGGGCAGCCCCTAATCATTTTGAGTAGAGTTGATATCCCTCTACCAATCTATCATATTTTTGTTTCATAAAAGATAACAGCAAATCATTGATTTTTTATTTAGGCTGACCATGCAGTATTGTTTCAGAATTAATGTAAATGCCTCTGTAGATGAAATGATGTATTCCAAGGTTATTACAAACTGGCATAATTTGCCCAAAAGTGGATCTGAATTATTGTGTCAATGAAGGCAAAGTCTGATATTTGTATACTGCAGAATAGGAAATTAATCCCATATGCGAATTAATCAAATTTGTGATTGTGGATTTTTCCGAGATTTTTTATTTTGAAAAGCCAATATTGAAGGTGAATATTCTAATGACAGGAATAATACTGTAAATGTATGGTACAATATTTTTGACTTTCATTATACCGATCTGACCCCATCCGGAAAAATTCGGCAGAATTAACCATTCATATTAATTTTCTATTCTACAGTAATTGGGTTTAATGAGGAGAGAATTGGGACCAAAGTTGTTGTCTTAGGTATTTGGTAAGAATCCAAGTTAGGCGAGTTATTCTCTTTAACCCGTTCACACCTGGAGTACACACAGGGTCTCACATTTCCAACATAACTCCGCAATTGGAGCAATATTTGAAAATAATTTGAATGAGGTTTTTAAAATCTATCAAAAACAACAAATTCTAGCTATATTTTTGAAAAGCTTTTGCTCTATCATCGATATATATATATATATATATATATATATATATATATATATATATATATATATATATGTGTGTGTATATATAATATATATATATATATATATATATATATATATATATATATATATATATATATATATATATATATATATATATATATGTGTGTGTGTGTGTATATATATATATAAATATATATATATATATATATATATATATATATATATATATATATATATATATATATATATATATATATAATTATATATATATATATATATATATATATATATATATATATATATATATATATATATTTATGTATATGTGTGGCAGACCATGTGTACTCTCCAGATGTGAATGAGATTTTATGGAATCATGTGCAGTCAAACCTGCTAGCAGAGACCACCAATAGAGGGGACATTTACCCATCCACCTACCTGTATTTCAAACTCATTCTGGACTGCATAGTTAGATATTTGTGATCATGTTTAATGTAAGATAATGAGATGGTTATAGTACCTGAATTCTGCCGATTGTTTAACAAGTGTTTGATACTTGCTGCGACCAAAGCAGCCTGGCTATTTTGGTGAAATCTTCCAGGCAAAAGTATAGTTGGGAAAATGTTTGAAGAAGAAATCTTAGTCAGGAAACTACCAGCAACTCTCCATCAAATATTTTGTAAAATCATTCTTACTTCCAAAGGTGTTGCCCTGTGATACATTTGAAATTAACTTGTGACTTAAACATTTGGGTAGGTTCTGAATAATGTCTCTCCTTCAAACCTTTTTCAGAAGTGTCCAATGTACAGAGGTGTTCAATTGAGCAGGTTTCGCTGTACTATGGGCTCTGGGTGGGCGATGCACTGGGCCTGATCTGGTATGGTGACCATGGGTACACCAGTGCACTCCAAGGCTTCTGCAACAACTTCATACAGTGAAACATGTGTAAATTAAACACACATGGGGAATCAAAAACTGTTCAATGTATGGAGGAGCTTTTCCTAGACCTCTCAAGGTGAGCAGGAAAAACTGTTCAATGTATACAGGTGTTTAATGTATGGAGGTCCTATTCCCAGACCTGTCAAGGTGACCAGAACTGAAAAGAAAAAGTTTACAATGTACAGGGGTGTTCAATTGAGCAAGTTTCACTGTACCATGGGCTCTGGCTTCGTAATGCACTGGGCCTGGCACTGATCTGCCTATAGTGACCATGGGATATACTCTCAGTCTGCCACCCAAGCCTGTGTGTGGTCTCTTGAGCAGGTTTGGCTGTGTTATGGTACAGGTGAACTTGGATACAACGGACCACTGTATGACAGACTTTTAGCTATGACGGACAGTATTCTTGGTCCCAGTCCCATGCATATCAAGTATGTGTCACGTATATATGGTGGGTCTTGCATATGACGGACCAATTTTCCTGGTCCCATTGAGTCTGTCATATCCAAGTTCGCCTGTATTTTATTGTTATTCAGATATGTATTATATATGTATCATGTATGTAAATAGTAGGGTAAAAACAGCTGAACAAAATTACTCTGCCCATGTCATGAAAATGAGTCTCAGGCCAAAGCATCCATGTAATGGAACTTATAGATAAGCTTTAAAAATGTTGGTGGTTTAATGGTTTGAAATCCATATTTTGACCAGACGCCTCTTACTGAATTTGAAATATAGTCCAGGAAATTTGACTTTATTGCGATTCATCTGAATAGCATCAATACTTATTACAACTCTTAGCCCCATTGCTACTGATGGCTGATTTGGTCAATGACATCCTGACAAAAAACGCTGAAATGATGACTAAAACCCAGGCACATGGGTACATATCTGATATTACTCCGAAAGAGCTTTAAATTGAATACCAACATGACAGGGTTTGGTCGATTTTCTTAAATTTTGACATTCTTGTGCATTAGGCCTAAGGAGCCCCAGCAACAGAAGGGTTAGCTTTCAACCTGTCAAATGCAGGATATCTCGCATGTTTTTAACCCTTCCAATGCTGAGGCTAATTTCTTCCAAAGCACAAGCAAACGCAAAGCTTTTTGAAAACCATCTAAGGTTAATAACACAACTCAGGAAAGCTTGATTAAACATTTTGTGATGTGAAAATATTGTACGTTAACCCATTCATGCTCAAGTTTCTTTCCTAAATTATTTTGAATCTATAATACATACAAATATTACTTGTATTAGGGAAGTATTTGATGAAGATAAGAGTTGTAGGTGGAGTTCTTAACCCTTCCAATGCGGAGGCTACGTTCGTCCAAAGCACAAGGATGCAAAGATTTTTGAAAACAGTCTAAACCCTGTCATGTTGGTATTCATTGGATAGCTCTCACTGAGTACTCTCAGATGAATACCCATGTGCCAGGATTTCAACCATATTTCAGGTTTTTTGCATAATTTTGTATCGGTCAAATTAGCCACCAGCAGCATAAGGGTTACTTACACTTTTTTCACTAACTTTCCACACATTGCCAAATAAGATATTTCAAACAGGCCTTTTTTTTTGGGGGGGGGGGGGGGCACCACAGGCATGAATGGGTTAACAATTGTGAGAGATTGTGTTTTTTTTGTAACTCCTTAATACTAGGGATGTCATCGATAGTAAATGAATCAACATTTTCACTTAGTCAATTAAATCGAAAGGTTGGGTATCGAATCGAAATAATTTATATTCTGTACCCCCAATAATGCTGTATGATTATTAATAAAAAAAAAATGTACTTTTCCCAGACATTTTCTAATTACACTAATGCAAAGTGAAACTAAATATTGATGTGATTTCTATGTTTTTTGTAAGGGAATTCCCAAATAGGAAGGAATGGTGTGCTTTACTGAGGCATATGGCTAAGAAAAGGGGAATTGAACCGAATCGAATCATTGGAAAGAGTATAGCAACTAATCGAATCGGAAAAAAGGGATATCAATGACATCCCTACTGAATACAAGATCAAAGAAAAAAGCATTTAGCGACCTTGGCTTTTTAATCTTGTCTTTGACCAAATGTCATGATTATTGGAGATAAAAAACTGAATCGTTCATTTCTTGTTGTTTGTTTGTTTTATAGACATGCTCATAAATGTTACTGGACTACCCAATCGGTCACCAGTAGACGAGACAATTTGCTTTAACACAGTAAACTGACCCCCAAACTGCAATAAAAAGGGTTATAAGAAAAAGCCCCATATTGTCCTACGTACTGTAACATGGTAAGCAGTACATGTTGCTATACATTTTGATTATTTTAGAGTATAATATTCTTGACATTTTAAAACTTTTGAGTGGAGATTTGCTATTTTTTGCAGAACAAATAAGCTTGAGGACCCCCCATGTTTTGATTGAGATAACAAGGCTTTTTAAGTAAATTCGAAAAACAGAAATATTCCTTTTTTATACAAAAAATGCATGATCTTTATTAACTAAAATTAATGTTAAGGGCCATTTGGTAACCTTTTGGATTTATTTGTCAAGTGAACTTATCCAACTAACAAATGCATTACTTTTAAGCACCTACATGGTGAAGATTAGCTTGCCAGTGGCAGATTTAAATGATATATGTCTGGACCATACTTTACCCAAAACCCCTAGTAATGGCACTGCTTTACTCAAAAGATAGAATTCGGAATTTTATTACCCATTTCCTGGGACTGCAATTAATTGTGGAACACAAATGAGATGTGACTACTTTCCTGGTCCATTCTGTTTTTTAATTTTTAGTGGAAAAGCTCTGGAGAATTCAGGGATTTAGCCAGGGCCCCTTAGTGTAAACCCTTATGTAGTGGTTGCGAGCTGCTCGTGGTTAGGAATACAAAGGGAGAACAATGTAGTTTCTAACCACACACACATCGCAAGCACTACGTAGAGCTTTATACCTAGGGGCCCAGGGCCTGTCTTTTGGACAGGCAGTTACCAGAAAAACTCCTTTTAGACAGGCAAATTGTTCCACAATGAAATTTTATCAATGTTTACTTATTTGGACCAATAATCATATCTCATCATAACAAACCTTCTGAGACATGGCTTATATGTGAATTGCCCTTATTGATATGATGTGCTATGTAATGTAGTTTGTATGAGAATATGAAGAAGCAGGTAATTAAAAGACCTGGACAAGCAGAAATTTTGTGAATTGTTATTTTGGACATGCATTTTTGAAATCCCCTGGAGATGTGAGTAAAAAATCCCTGGTCCGTTCGGTGCTTTATTTAGCAGGGAGAACAATGAGATGTGAATGCTAACCTGATTGATTCTGTTCTCAAATGATTGTGGAAAACCTCTTGTATGTGAATAAAATTCCTTGTATTCTCTATTTAACATGGAAAGCCAATGAGATGTTAACCCATTCACACTCGGAGTTCCCCGAGAAAGTATCGTCTGCTATTTTCATACTTTTGAAAATAACTTGGAAATAAAACAAATTCTCACTAACTTTTTAAAGGAGAGTTGTTGGTTATATTCTGATAAATATTTCTCCTTCAAATATTTTTGATAAAAACACTTTTGTGAGGAAAATATCAACAGAATAGTCAGGCCTGTTTTGGCCGCTCGTAGTGCCAATGGGTTAACATATTCCTGGTCCAATCTGTTTGCGCTGCAGAAACCCATTCCTTCTTTCCTCCATAGGCATATTTTTACTTGAAAAAGGCATGGATATTTAATTGTTGCCATTGAAGTTGTATTGAAATGTTTCAAATTCTTAATTTCGGGTGTCCTTAATTACGATTTTTGAGGATTCATGTGTCAAAATGATGCCCATCACACAATGACCTTTTTACGCAGATGACAATAAGATTTTCAAGAAATAATGGCCACTTTTCTTAACATTAAGTCTGGATATTTAGCCCTAGCTAGAGTATTGAGATACCTGGGCGCCAAACAACTGCTGAATAGGCCTTTTCTTGTGAAATCTGCCAGAAAACTACCCTTCTAGGAAGTACGACACAAAACTTTTGAATGCTCTCTCATATTTCTGATGAACAGAGGGAGCCTGCATACAAAGTTTAAAGGAATGGAACTTGTGATTTTTGACAATTATTTAGTTTTTAATAACAAGTTTATTTTAGCGAAAATGCATTGACTACAACAATTTCTTCCATTTAGATCTTTAATTGCTCATTTTAAATTTTATGACTCATCCCGATTACCTGAGAGCACGACAAATAATATATGATATCTGAAAACTCTTCGGATGAGTTTTGATAATATTTTATTTGCCAAAATAAACACGAGTCTTTAAGATCCTCTGAAATAATGTAGTCCTCAGTCGTGATAGGGTTGACAGATAACAAAGTACAATAGTTGGAAGTTTTTACTTTTTTTTATTTTGCCAAATTTTACATTAAAAATCGGCTACTTGGTTCCTGCTTCTTAGTCGAAGAGACCTGAAATGAGAAGGGAGAGACTTAGGTAAAGCAACAAATCACCAACCATAGTATAAATGCAAATAAGACCTAAAAAAGAAATTGTTTGTTTCCTGTAACGGTCAAAAAAAAACCAGGGTAGGCAGGTCGGTAAAAAAATATTTTTTGGTCAAAATGTGTGTTTTATGCATGTTTTACGTTGATTGGGAGTTTGGAGGGCGGAAAAAACCTTAGGGTAGGGCTTTTTTTCAATAAAAACTTGTTATGGTTGGGTTACAGGAAACAAACAATTTTTTTTTTAGGCCTAATATACATTTGTACAAATCCCTTTTTTGACAAGGGAGCCACCACAATTTAAATGGCATGAGAAAAGAGATTTCCAAGTACTGGAAACCACAGGCAAGATATAATTTACGCAACATTCTAGTAGTTTGAATCTCATACCCTAACAAAATCTATTATAATCTACTTTCTTATATCAAATTGTGATAAATAAATAAAATGATCGTGGAAAAATAGGGCTGATAACACATATATTAAGTGAATTGTGTATGTTTAACCACACAGTGGCAACTAACCATTCCGTATCAAATAATTGAAATAATGGATATGTGAAAATCATTAGAAGAGCTGAGATATTGTTTATTTGATACCTGAGAGGAACAACATTCATTAACATATTTCTAAGATATCCCTTTCTTGTCAAGATTGAGTACTACTTCAGAAGTGAGTAGATTGATTACTTGTGGTCCGAACAGTTGTCTTTGCCCAGCTGAGAGGTGTGATAAGTGATATGCTGGGATTGACTTAAGAAATTTTTTCTGGTCGGTTTTCGGGCGATCTCATATGATAAATGATAGTCAGCCTTGGGTCGGCTGGACAAATTTCAGGGCGTGAATACCGCCCGGACACCCACTTAAGTCAAACCCTGGATCATTTGCGCTATTATGTTGTACTTACCGAAGCCCATGTCATCGTCAGATTCCTCCTCAGACTCCTCTTTCTTGGCTTCTGAAAAACAAAACAAAACATACTTTAAGCTGGATATACATTAATCTTAATGACAGCTAATCATACACTACTAGATAAACAAGCTATACTGAGCGCGTTTTTATACACTTCAGACCATACTCAATGCTTGACATCTTAGCCTGGCTTCAGAGACTGGGTGCCTAAAATTGACATTTTTTAGAATTTTGGGGCATCCTATTTTTCAAGTGAGAACACAAAATATTGATATTACAACCATAAAGTTAAACATGTTTTTACTCATAGCAATTAAGCATGAAGTCCTTACACAATGTCATGGCAAACATATTGAGGTGCATGATTTTCAATTGTATGCTTGAAATTGACATATTTGGGGGAAAATCCAAAACTTTCGGGTGACCTGAGGGGTGATTTAGGAGGGTACCATAAACATGTAAATTTACTTTTGGAAATAAGGCATATCTTAAACAATGTCATGGGAACTATATTGAGGTTAAAAAATTAAATCATATTTGTGAAATTGACATTTAGAGTCTTGACTTATTCATGGGAATCATATTGAGGTGAAACAATTAAATCATGTTTGTGAAATTGACATTTAGTCTTGACTTACTCACAGGAATTAAATTGAGGTGAAACAATTAAATCCTATTTGTGAAATTGACATTTAGTCTTGACTTACTCATGGGAATTAAATTGAGGTGGAACAATTAAATCATATTTGTGAAATTGACATTTGGAGTCTTGACTTACTCATGGGAATTATATATTGAGGTGAAAAAATTAAATCAAATTTTGTGAAATTGACTATTTGAGTCTTGACTTACTCACAGGAATCATATTGAGGTGAAACAAAGTATATTTGTGAAATTGACATTTGGAGTCTTGACTTACCCTCCTTGGCCTCCTCCTTGGCTGCAGGGGCACCGCCAGCTGCGGGGGCACCTCCGGCAGGTGCTCCACTGCCTACAGAGGCTCCAACGTTGGAGATCAGGTCCTTGATGTTCAGGCTGCCCAGGGCATTGCTGAAAAGTCCTGAAATATCAACAGAAGAGCATCTTAGTCGTCAGATTCTTGTCATATTATTTGCTCATTCTTTACTGCTGAAAAGTTTCTGAGCTGTAAAATTTGGTCGACCAAATCTTTATTCTCATTTTTGCATTCTTTCTTGCAGACCCAATTTCGGTACATTTTGGAATATCTATTTTGAAAGCAGCCAAGATATATTTGCGACCTGATATAACTCAAGAAAATGTCTATCCCTGCATTCTAGTTGTCAACTAGAGTTGGACTTAGTGGGATACCCAACATTTTTTTTGGTGATCCAGTTGCAACTTTTACTAGTATTGATATTTTGTTTATAAGAGCAATTGTCTATTTGCAACCCACACTTATTTCATAAATGACTATGGGTCGTGGAAATAAATTAAAATTACACTTCTAGAATTATGGCTCCTTGACTGGTTCTTGTTAGAAGGAAGATGATCACTTACCTGGCCAGAAAGGTTCAACTGATACGTTGGCGGCCTTCAGGATGGTCTTGATTTTGTCTTCCTGAAATAGATGAGAGGAAAGATTAGCCTATACCTATGATTATGCGTGATTGATATCAAAATATTTATCGGCTCAGGGAGGGGTAAAGAACACTTTTTATTACTGAATTGTTGAATACTACTATTCTGGTATGTACCCGATTTGTCTGAGAATTATTTTCCTGCTGCTGGCTTAATGTAAGTTAATGATGCTCATCATGCTGCTATTTAGGTAAATAGCCGCTAATATGCACTAATTCTTTTCTTCCTGAACTACCCCAACACTAAGCGGCAAAGTACTTAACTATAGGCAACATTCATGATTCAGCTGGTTCCAGTCGCCAGGTAAATAATTCACAGACAATTCTAGACTAATCAGTTTGTACAGAAATTGTCTGATCTAACAATTCTGGTATGCTTAAAATACCAAAATTGTTTGGACATTTCCAGGAGGTACCAGAATTGAGGTGGTTAACTCAAGTACTACAGAATGACTGCAATCTGCATGCCAAGTTATGCCTTATGGTAGGGATGGCAAGTGTTTGGCCATTGCCATTACTAGTGGTGGGACGATTGATCGTAAACTCGATTGCTCGGCTCGCTTTGGGCCGAGTTCCGATCAATCGAACTTGCCGTCCATCGCTCGATCTTTGCCGAGCGATAATAAAGATAAACACAACCAGACGGCCGCCATCTTGAAAGGTACGTGCCATCGGCAGGATACACTGTAACTCACTTCTGGAGTGGATTACAGTGTATAATCTCACAGAACCAGCGGAATTGGTAAGTTACAAAGTTTATATGATTCTGTTTTATAGTATGCATTATATTGATACTTTATTTCAGGTTGAAATTGATGCGTAGGTAGTGTTGCGATCCGTGGTATTACAGATTGCAAGTCCAAATTGCCGTGACTGTAGTAACTGTGGTTTGGGCCGATAAACTTTTTTCATTCTGGGGGCGTATGAAACTAGTGGTAATTTACCTCAGGTAAACTACCAAATAATCGATTATAATCGATTAATCGTTCGGAAATTTCGGCGAGCGCTCGACCGGTAAAATTTCAACGATTCCCAGCACTAGCCATTACCCATATCTGCCATGGGCTAAACATACCAACTTTGCAGGGCTGGCATTTGAGATCTGTGTTGTGATCATTTGTTCATTTCATGTACTACACTGTAAAAACACTTCAATTTTCAGATAATAATCATGTTTTGTGGCTGAAATTATGTTAACATGCTAAAAATCTAACTTTAAGTTGAGCAAGGTTAGTGATTACAAGGACAGATGGCAGCACCTCACCTTGCTGCTGACCTGTCAGGTGACAAACAAAAATAGATTTTTGTTGACCACATGTGCCACACCTTCTGGAAAGCTTACAGTTGAAAGAAGCATGACATACAAGAGAACTATGAGGTATGTTTTTTTTCAGGTTTTGGGGGAATTTTATTCATAGTTTGACATGTGTTAAGTTTGCTATTATTGTATCATCAAATTACACTTATTAGAACTGTGTTGGCACAATTTGGCATAGTCACATTGGAAAGTCCAGTTAGTCAATGACCTAAAACAACTCAACTGACCTTGTCAACTGCTAGCGCTTTTTTGCGCAATTGATTTGAAAAATTGGCTAAAGCCTACAGCTAACTAGGTCATGGCGGTCCATGACACTTGACCTGTTGACAAAACAGAGTCTCTCTCTCCCTACCTCCCTCTCTCTCTCTCAAGTCAAATTTTACCCATAGTTTAGGACTGTTCCATTGGGCTGTGGATTGGGGATGAGTTGTGGAATAATTTATAAGCAGATGTCCTCTAAATAAATCTATTCAGTATAGGTCGGCTATCAGGATTACAGTTATGCCAATTACAGTTATTCTGAATCTGAACTATCACTAAAAGGGGGCGTTGGTTGAGAAATTTAAATATTGGTTCGCCACGCTTAAAAATGGAACCGGTGCGGCTAGTACACTTACATGAAGAATATGAAAAAAAAAACGTTTTAAAATACCGATAAAAACACTAGAAAATAATCATGTCATATGAAATTAAAGTTCAGAAAAATGTGACAAAATCATGCAGATATGCTATTTTTGAAACATTAACCCACTTTGAACAATACATATCTCATTGTACTTTTCTCCCCTCTAACCAAATATATCACTAATTTTGCTATATATATGTATTGCAATAACAACTCATCTTGTGACAATGACTGCACTTTAAATAGTTAGTAAACACAACCTGTAAGGTGGAGAGGTTACACCAGAACTCATCCTCATACTGTGACAGTGATTGTACTTTGGTTGGAGAACAAACCCCTATGGTGGAGAAGTTTTGTAGATGTGGAGGACCAGCCTATCTGGCGGTTGGGCCCCTAGTAGCTAGCTGTGTGAATCACAGACTGATGATAGTAGCAATGCTCCTTTGTTAGGAGATCGAGTTTGCATGTATATGGAAAATAAAATGTTAAATGCAAAGTTGGTATGATGTATCTTATAGGCAGATATGGGGCAGGTGTTTTTTGTTTGAGTTGATTTACAATCTGACTGCCCTTGTTAAATAATCTTAAAGACTAGACAGATCTTGATGTCATCTTTCTGGAGTCTGGACACACACATCACATAAATATATACATGTAGTACATGTATACATATGGACATGATTTTTTGTGCATTCTTGAAGATTTTAAATAGAACATTTCAAAAGCAAAGACAGTCACACATCTTTTAGTTTTTCTTATGATTACATTTGACATCCTGGTTTCTATAAGGGGTGTGACTGAAAGTGGCGACGACCAGTATCGAGTATGATTTTCTTTGCTTATATATACTTTAAGCCCATGATGCAGATTGTGCTTGGTGTGATGGGGTCATAGATCCACATGTTATGACACAGATTCGTGATGAATGGCAGAAATATACTGGCATGGTTAAAACTAACATGTATATATTTTATCATTTTAGAATTATCAAGGGTGTTTATGCTATTTTTGCCATGATATGAATTTTGGCAGACTGAAAATCCTGTTGAAATAAATGAAAAGTTGATTTTTGGCAAACTTGTTGGATTTTTTTTTTTTTTTTCATGATGCCAATGCATTACTTTCAGTCTTAGCTTCAATATGATGTATCACACGATAGTAAATTCCATTATGTAAAAAATCACTTGTTCTACCTACTTATGGTGCCTAAGGGCTGAAGAATGAAGATATCAATATGCAGTGCCCAATATGCTCCCATCTGTATATGGAGCCACGGGTCTTGTTCCTCAAACCAATACTCACCAAAGAACATGGATGTCAGTCACTCAGTTTGAGTTTATTGAAAATATTAACTTGTCATATTTGAGAAGTTGATATTGTCAATGCCAGTGAATGGATATGCAGGGGACAATCATGTCACTTACCAAAGTAAGTATATTAAGTGAATATTATACATTGATGAGGAATCCAAACGAATATAATACTAAGTGTGAATGTTATTAAACATGTACATGCACGTTTTCATCTTCAACTCGCACCTGTTTTGGTTGTAGTCCAAACAAGATCGAGTGTCACAGACTTTATTCCTCAACATATGTTCCAATCTAGAGAGACATTAGCGCCAAACATAACTCCTGAAACACATTTTCTAGTTCATCTATGAAAGTACCATCTAGAAATCGCACAAAATTAGGATACACTGGTTCTGTCATACTATAACAAGTGATCCGCCATTGCTTTTAACCCGCGTAGAACGGCATGAATGACAAGGGTACTTACGGTGACTGCAACATCGTCATCAGCAAGGATGAGGGCGGCGTAAACGCAGGCAAGTTCAGAATTAGAAGCCATTGTAAAATTTGGTTGGTTTTTCGTGAATGGATGTTGTGTACTTCGGCGGATTGCCCTTGGCTCGTTCAGAGGAAAATACACTTCTTCCTATTCGTCTAAGCAAGATGGCTGAAAGGAAGTTGGCAACTTGCGAAACGAAAACGAGGCTTTTAGGTTATTCAATGACCAAGCGTAGTGAGTGTGGGGTGCAACGAAAGTGGTGAAACATGATTTGATTGGATGTAAGTAGGATTGAGACGTATTGGCGCTTCTATGCTTCATTCTTGAACATGCTTTTAGGTTATCATCTCTGTGTAGTTGCCACTACTGGGGAAATCTTAGATGAACAAATTAATCTAAGGTGAAATTTGGCTAGGAAATCTAATATGATGCTGGCATAGCCAGGAAGCGAGCGCGAAGCTTCAGATGATTTCTTTTTTTTTCTGACCATAATATTAATTGCATATACGATTACTACGATTTGAACCTGTCCCAAAATAATCATTTTTAACAGGTTTAAGAGAGCAGTAAAAGGCTAGTAGAACGAATTGTGAGCTTTTGAAATTTGAAATATGGCGAGTAATTTTTTATTGCCGTAAACGTTGAGTCCTCGACTGTGGCAACTTTTCCCGTTACTAAAGTTGTCATAAAACTTACTATTAGATTTCAACCTTTCCCAATATCTTCATTTCTATACAGATTTGAAAGTAAATTGAGAAGCATGTAGAGGAAATTGTGGCGGTTCTAACGATCTACACCGCATTAAAATTGACCCAAGGAAAGGTGTAGCTTCGGATGATTTCATTTCATATTGACCAAAGGATAGCATTAAGATTGAGCGAAAAATATTTGAAAATAAAAATTACAACAATTTCAACCTGTCCCATAATCTTCAATCTCAACATATTTGAAAGCAAATTGAGAAGTATGTAGGGAAAATTGTGGCGGTTCTAACGATTCAAGCCGCATTAAAATTGACCCACGGAAACGGGTAGACTCGGATGATTTTATTTCATACTGACCAAAAGATAGCATAGATTATATTGAGCAAAAAATAATTGGCATTAAAATTGCAGCGATTTCAACCTCTCGCAAATTTTCATTTCTCAACAGATTTGAAAGCAAATTGAGAAGCATGTAGAGGAAATTGTGGTGGTTCTAACCATTTAAATTGCATTGAAATTGACCCACGGAAAGGCGTAGCTTCGGATGATTTCATTTCATACTGACCAAAAGATAGCATAGATTGAGCGGACAAATTTGGCATAACAATTACGTTTTTTAACCTGTAGCAAAATCTTCATTTCTCAACAGATTTAAGAGCAAATTGGGAAGCATGTAGAGGAACTTGTGTCGGTTCTAACCGCAATAAAAATGACCCACGAAAAAGCGTAGCTTCGGATGATTTTATTTCATACTGACCAAAAGATAGCATTGATTCAGCGAAAAAAAAAACGATTTCAACCTGTCGCAAACTTTTATTGCCCAACAGAAACATAAAATTAATTTGATTCTATACTCCTAACCGAAAGCACATCGCAACTAGCAAGCACTTTATCAAGGGCTCTTTCATCTACCTGGGGGGGGGGGCGAAGAAATAATCATTGGGTGGGGGGGGGGGATGATATAAAATAACAAACAGAGGGGGGGGGGGTAGGGTACCTTGCATCCGACGATTACCTCGGATTCACCGCGGTCCACCACTCAGCAAGCCTATCCAAGCTGTCGCATTGTCATAGTTCTTTCGCGAAATAAAGTCATAAATTTTGCGACACGTAAACTTAATGCGATAGTGTGCGACAAGTAAATTTCTACATACTAAAGCCACAAATATATTTGTAAGTCACTCTTGACTGTTGATTTTTTCAAATAAAAATTATTGTGAAGTTTCTCTTAATTTTTGTTATAGGGACGGAGCCAACTCCATGCAACTCTGATTGAAAACACAAGAAACGAGGAGTCCAAAAATCGAAGCTGCAAGCCCAAATACCAAAGCCCTTACGTTTTTCGACCAGTGTTGCCTTGCATGTTTTTGGTGGCACAATGTTCTTGCCAAATTTCAAACTTCTAAAACATCTGCAGGGTCCACCATCTTGCTCAGAGGTGAAAGGAAGCAAATGACAATTTTATTTAATGAAAGGATTATAAGTGGTCATTGAAAAATTGTGGGGGTACCGGCGTTTTAAATATTCGTTGAAGGTGGGGTCCTTTTGAAAAATCATTGTAGGTGGAATAAAACATGTATATGCACTGTGGGTTTCATATTTGTGTGTGTGTGTGGGGGGGGGGGGGGTTCCATTAAAAGTTCAAAATGATTGTAGGTGGGGTGTCAGGGACTTTATATCTCTGATGGGATATATTTGAAAAATAATAATCATTGGTGGGGGCATCTGAAAATCGGAGCATCCCCCCCCCCCCCCCACTCCAAGGGCTTTTTGCTTATACACCAGAGACAACTACTATGAATAGATTCTACCTGTGTACACTGAGCGTATTTCCAGTAGTGATCTAATCTTTTCATAATCATAAAAAGTCAGTTCAAAACCGACTACCCAAATTATGGACTTAGCCAGGAATTTCAAAGTGGGGGTACCGGTCCTTTTTTACCTGAGTTGTATGCGGTTCGGACTCGTGCATGGTTTGCGAGCGCGAAGTGCGAAGCTCTTAGCAGTAGGGTGTCTGGGACCCAGAAGCTCTAGTGGTCTAGTCACTCTGAAATGCATTTTCAGCCATTTCCTGGCACTTGAAATGGGAACGAATCCAAGACATGTGATTCATTATATTATTCTCTAGGTGCAGATTATCTATTCTCCAAATATTCAGCGACAGATATTATTTATTTTCCCAATTTTCAGAGACAGATTATTTATTTCAAAAATGGAAATGTCCCCACCCCCACATGGATATCAACTGGTTGTTCATGATGACTGATAAATATGTATCAAATCACGTTATTTTGATTCTGGTTGAGTATGAAAATCAGCGAATTTGAGAAAACGGGGTGAAATTTATCTGCTGGTCTCATTTACCTACTAAAGTATGTTGGAGAGGACGTGATGGAGTGAATAGTTTTATGTCCTTAAGGTGATGGGTACCATTGCAAGCCAGTTAAAAGCCCTGTCCCAAAACACACCTCAACGCAGCATAATCCTATATCTAGGCGTATCTCCAGGTTCCTGGGTGTTATCAGGTAGAGAATATCATCGCCAACTGTCATTATTCAATCCATATTCTGTTTTATTTCAAAATTTACAACATTTTTTTCAAATGACATATTCTCATAACCTACGCAGGTGATGGTTACTGCAGGTTCAGAGTTACTTTAGGGATATCATTGACTATGCCCAATAAGAAGTATTTTTTTGATTTTTTACTCCTGAAGATTTTTACAGGCCATAACATTGCAAATTCTAGTGAGAAATCTTGACTCCAAGTGCATTGACCTCTTACATTTAGTAAAATGTTCAACTATTTATAGCAAACCTGACCTGCGCCTTTGTGTTGAGTGTGACGCGCGACCACTGATGTGTGTCTTTGTACGGCTGTCTTTTGTCCCTAGCACACAAGGGACCAACAGGCCTGTCCTTGCTGAACCACGACTGATGTATAGGCTCCACACACACTGTATCTCACTAAAATTTTCAAATGTTATGGCCCGTAAAAGTCTTCAGCAGTAAAAAATCAAAAAAATACTTTTTATTGGGCATAGTCAATGACATCCCTAAGGTATCTGTGAAACTACAGTAACCATCAACTGCGTAATTAATGAGAATATGTCATTCGAAAAAAAAGTTGTAAATTTTGAAATAAAACAGAATATGGATTGAATAATGACAGGTGGCGATGATATTCTCTACCTGATAACACCCAGGAACCTGGAGATATAGGATTATGCTGCTTTGAGGTGTGTTTTGGGACAGGGCTTTTAACTGGCTTGCAATGGTACCCATCACCTTAAGAAGTGAAAAACAGACACAAGAAAATGTGACGATTCCATGAAATTATTATATAATATCATTTAGTGAATGATTTTTTTCCCGAACGAAACATTTTACCGAACCAGAGACATCGACTTTATTGGAAGTTTCTGACCGAACTAAAGCTTTCGAACCTAAATTGTGTTCACTAATACCAGAGATATATAGATAAAGCTCCCTGCTAATACCAGAGAAATACATCCCCCTCTCAGCTAATACAAATGGATTTCACCCTCAAACTCAGTTAGTGAGAAACATACTGAATTAAAAAAAAATACACTAAAGACCTATGTATAAGTTGTTGATTGCACCATCTGATTGCACTGAATGTTTTTTCATATTTTTACATGGCTTGCTTTATATATAGTTGTTCTCCTGACAGGAGCACATGTTTAGTTCCTCATCTTCTCGCTAGGTGGTTCCCACATTCACACGTTGCAAACATGGCCGCCCACTGGAAACCGGTGACGCTCTTTCTCTGCCTGGCTTTTTCTGGGGTTTTCGCCGATGCGGACCATGGAAAGAGCGCAGTTTCCTACACGGTGGAAGGTTTCGCTGCAGCCATAGCGGAGAAACCTAATTTCGTCATGTTTTTCGCTCCATGGTAAGTAAATGGCTAATGAACTGAACGGCTATTATTTATGACGCTGAAGTTGAAGTTGAACGCCCGCGGCCCGGCTTGTGTACAATGACAGCTGACTTTACTAAGCCGTCACTACTCTGATACTGGCTTTAACTCAAGGCCGCTATAGTAAAACAATCAGCAACTCTCTCTCTCTCTCTCTCTCCCCCCCCTCTCTCTCTCTCTCTCCCCCTCCCTCCCCCCCCCTCTCTCTCTCCACCTCCCCCCCTCTCTCTCTCTCTCTCTCTCTCTCTCTCTCTCTCTCTCTCTCTCTCTCTCTCTCTCTCTCTCTCTCTCTCTCTCTCTCAAGCTAGGCCAGTAGGGGGCGCTACATTACCAACATTTCATGCAGAACATTTTCATAATGCAAGAAGTTTGTCAAGTTATAGACACGTCTCTACAATTAGACTACCCCCCTCCTGCCAGAAATCATATACAATCTGATGGGATAAAATGATTTAGAATGCAGCCCCTCCCCCCTTCCAAAAACCTTCTGTTCCTCCCCCCCCCCCCCCCACACTTTTAAATGGAACAGCCCTAAACTGAAATGGCATGTCCTCACAAACTTTGCTAGATGTGGATGTACAGTTGATACAGTGTATCAGTATGTTAACAGAATGTTAAATTGTTAACCAGCAAACCTTTCATGTTCTATACAATGTATCCATGACTAAAAGAGATGAGACATTGTATCTAGTAAAACAGGTTTGTTATTTTTTTATTTCCCATAACTAGTTATTCAGGTCTCCTTGACTAGTGGATATAGACTAAGGGTACCCCAGAAAATAACTTGAAAATTAATATCACAACTGCAAAAAGTGAAAAAGTTGTGGGTTGGGTTCGGTGTTCATTTTTTCCTTCAGATATTTTCAAAAATGAAAATGCAAGTTGGTCAAATACATTAGTCAGAGTTTTAAGGGTAATACAGGCAAGAAAGGGTGAAGGGGTAACCTTTTTTTAATATGCTGGTTGTCAACATATTTAGCTGGTGCTCCTGTAAGTGTATAAGTTTACGGATTGACTCACAGAATCAAGTTGTATGAATTTGGAAATTTGCTTGTCGCACACTGTCACATTAAGTTAGCATGTTGCAATATTTTACCAAGCAGCTTAAGGTAAGCCATTTAATAATAGACTTACATGGCCACTGTCAGTAGCCCCATTTTTTGTGTTAGGATGACATGTGTTTACACAGCAATATACTTCTTGTATGAAGGTTGGCAGTGGTGGGGACTTGTGTAGAGAATAATCTAAGAAACTATTTGGCCTTATTTTTATTCATGGTGTAATTTTCCTTTAAGCATTAATGAGTTAACGTGAAGTTTGTTTTATTTTCAGGTGTGGCCATTGCAAGAGACTTGCGCCAGTGTGGGAGGAGCTCGCTGCCAATTATAACGGCAAACCTGAGAGCACCGTCGTCATTGGACAGGTAAATAGAATGACAGTGTTAGCCAAGGATCAAGAAATTTACATACACCCATGGTCTTAGCCAGCAGGGCATCTGGGTGTCTTTTTGGACACCCAAAACCTTAAAAAGCACCCCTCAGGACACCCAAATATTTTTGTTAGTCATTTCCTGAAATATCAATTTAAAGCATATAATCTAAGTTATCCACCTCAATATAATTCCCATAACATCTCCCTTAAAATATTGGATCCCCCTAAAATTTAACAATTGCCAAATTTGGGCACCCAGTTTCTTAATCCTAGCTAAGACCCTGCATACACCCCAGGGTCCTAGCAAGGTTTCCAGAAAACTGCCTGTTCAAAATACAGGCTGGATGGGTCCTAGCCAAGTCCTTGATCCACGCCCATACCAAGGTCCAGAAAGTCGTGTGTCTTAAACGTGGCTGATAAAGGGCGCTAATTTGGACTTTAAAATGTTCGTTTCCTGTAACCTTTTATACCTTAGTTTAGAGTGGCCTACTCTCCAAGATTTCATAGATTGTGCCTCCAACAAAGTTAATACATCATCTATTTGAGTTGCAAGGAAACTAATTAGGCTGGTCTTTCACAGTTGTGCTTATCACCAGCACTTATAAATCACTCTGATAAATGTCACCAGTGAAGTGAGTGAACAGTACTTCACTATAAGTGCTATTCAGAGTAGGGCTGTCATTGATAAGAAATATTTATCGAGACATATTTATTCAAGAATCAATGAAATTATTAGCGATAATGAAAACCTGAAAATGTGCTCATGAGGAGTGGTCACGGTTATTGCGGGGTTGATCTTTTTGACCTATTGACCCCACACATGCATATATTGCATCTGTGTGGCTTCCCCCCAAGTCCCGGCATAGAGCTACTGATCGCACTGGGTGAGGTACCACATGTATGTGTTAATTCTTAGTACGCAGCGTTACTACTACACCTAATTTTCCTATGAATAGATATCTTGGGACATCCAAGATATCGATAATCGACAAGGATTTCTTGGCAGTTTATCAATACAGGCAGTATCGATGACAGCCCAAATTCTGATCTGTCTATGTTTAAACATAATATTAGATAATATGATAGTGCATGGCCACCCTCAATTTCCTTTTTTCTGTTAAAGTTGTTTTTTTTGTGTTGTAGGTGGACTGTACTTTGGAGACATCTCTTTGCTCAGAGCAGGGCGTAACTGGTTATCCTACGTAAGTCTAGCGATCCATTTATCTCTACTTTCAACCTAAATGGTGTCATTGTTTAAAAAGATGTTGATAGATATATTGGCATTAGTGTTGGGACGATCATCGATTATAATCGATAATCAATCGTTTACCTCTCTGATTCTGATTAATCGATTACAAAACTGGCAATCGATAATAATCAGAAAAGGTGACACCTAGTGGCAAAATATAGAACTAAATGACAGACAAGTTGTCAGCTTTCTTGCTTTGAAATTAAGCTCCAAAAACACTTCAAAACAAAGTTAAGGTAGGTGCTAATAGCAAGTAATTGTCATACACTATCACTTATTATTAGGCTCTAGACCTCTAGTACCCAACTACTGCAAAAGAGCGATGAACTGATTATGATCGATAATCGATCGGTTGGCTGTAACTGATTATCGATCATGAAATTGCAACCGATTCCCAACCCTAATTGGCATATTTTTGATTTCAATTATTTCGATATGATGCATTGATAGATATACTTCCTTTGAAACAGTTCTAAATAAATCAGCAGGAAATGATCTCTAATATTTGGCCAGACATTGTAAATTGATCTATATGTCACTATGTTTGCCGCCTTCAATAAGTTGTCTGACTATACACAATGTATCTTACAATTAACGCTTCTAACTTGTATTTTCTGTTTGAAATTATTTGAAGTCTTGTCTTCTGAACACAACCTTAAGTGCTGCATGTGTAAATCTTGTAAATATGTAGTAGTACTTTCCTAAATATGCTTATATCAGATAGATACAGATACTGATATCTGTAACATACCATTTCGTTCTTAACCCTTATGCTGCTGGTGGCTAATTTGGCCATTACAAAATAATCCAAACAACGGAACCTGATAAAATGACTGAAACCCTGGCACATGGTACTCATCTGAGAGTACTCAGCAAGAGCTTTCCAATGAATACCAACATGACAGGGTTAATATGGTCTTCAAAATATTTTCATCCTTCTGCCTTGGACGAAAGTATTGGAAGGGTTAACAGTAAAAAGGCGAACTAAGGCTTAAAAAAAAAGTTGTTTATTTCCTCTAACCCTACCCTAACAAGTTTTTATTCAAAAGAATCCCTACCCCAAAGTTTTTTCCGCCCTCCCATCTCCCAATCAGCGTAAAACATGCATAAAACTAACATTTTTGACCAAAAAAAGGAAAAAAAACTTTTACCGACCTACCTACCCTATTTATTTCCGGATCGTTACAGGAAACAAACAATTTTTTTCTGGGCCTAATTCATTGACTGCTTCCTTTCTGACAGGTTGAAGTTTTTCCAGCCGGGTAGCACAGAGGCCACTAAGTACAGAGGCGCCAGGGACACAGGTGCCCTGGAGAAGTTCATCAAAGAACAGCTGGAGGAAAAACCAGAGGTACTGTATTTTAAACTCGAATGAATTTGATTTCGTCGTTAGCCACATTTATGCCTATCGTGGCTAATTCGTGACTAGCCAGATGTAAGTAGTGGGGGAAACCGGAGTACCCGTCAAAAACCACCGCCTAACTCCAAGTCACTGGCAACTCTCTCACATGCCCAGGCTAGGATTCGAACCCAGGCAGTCAGTGGCCACACGGCCGTCAGAGCAGGCCCTAAACTGTAATGCTGGTACTTGAGTTATCAGGTGGTAGTAACCACCAGTCCGTCAGTGGCTGGACATCTATAGGAAATTGGTGTGAAAAAGATTATCTTTATTAATAATTTGGTTTATTTACTGTCCTACATATGATCAAATATGATAATAAAACATTTTCATTCATTTTTCATGTAACATTTGAATAAATATGGAGCACAGGATTTCACCTGATTTAACTGAAATTTGATGAAGAATATTGATGTGTTTCCAGACCAGCAGCTGTCGCAGATAAAAAAAATTGCTACATGCAGACATTACAATTGGACCATAGTGACATATGGTTATCCAGTAAGCAGCTTTCACCCATCTCAGTTTATTCCATGATTATTTGACCTTGTTAAGAGTGATTCACCATGTCCTACACTTATAGTCCAGTCAAATTATGAAATACCTAGAACAAATTGCTACAGAAAGTTTTTTTGCTTTGACTGGTTCATTGGACCTAACTGAACATCATATCAAAAGTTTCCCGAAAGTTACCCCCTCTAAGGCCCCTAATTTGCATAAATTCAAAATGGCCAATATGCCAAATTGGACAATTCACAGATTTCAGGGCCTTGTATTTCCATCAACTAACAATCACACATCAATTAAATTTACAGGTCTGAATTAGTATGTTATATAGATGCTGTAAACAGAAAATAAAATTGTAATATTGACCGTTTGGTCAAATATGGTCATTTGAAAATGGCCATCTGACCTCCAATCAGAACCGTTTGGTTATTCATATCAATCATTTTAGGGCCTTGTATTTCCTGACATAACAATCACCCAGGAGTTAAATCCTCAGATCTGAATAAGTATGTTATATAGATGCTGTAAAAAGAAAATATTATTTTAATTTTGACAGTTTGATCAAATAAGGTCATTTGAAAATGGCCATATGATCTTAGATAAGGAGTGTTTTGGTTATTTGGTACCAGTTTGGGGGACCGCATAATTTGGTACCATTTTAGGGGACCACCAATAACCCTTATATTTTGAAAGCCCTGGAACCCCTCTTCAGGTCCCAGCATGATGGACATCTGCATCTGGTACCTGTTTTGAGATATTGACCATCCAAGGTTCTTGTAATGTCCCTTTTTTATGCCAAATTGGACAATTCACTGATTTCAGGGCCTTGTATTTCCTGAACTAACCATCATATAGCAGTGATATCATAAGGTCTCAATGAGTATGTTACATAGATGCTGCAGAAAGAAATATTTTTTATTTTAGCATTGGCCCGTTGGTCAAACAAGGTCATTTGAAAATGGTCATTTGACCTTCGCTAAGGAGAGTTTCAATTGTTCACATCACAGATTTCAGGGCCTTGTATTTTCTGAATTAACAAGCATATAGCAATTAAATCCTCAGGTCTGAATCAGTATGTTACATAGATGCTGTAAACATAAAACATAATTGTAATATTGACCCTTTGGTCAAACAAGGTCAATTAAAAATGGCCATTTGACCTTAGATACGGCGCATTTTGGTTACCATATTACCCCGCATAGACCCCACACTTTTATACAGTGCAGCACCTATGTCAAGGAGGGGGTGCGTGTTATCAACAGGTACATAAACCAGAACTTTTTCACATCAATGCCACGGGTGCAGGGACATGTGGGGCAGGGTTGGAAAACACCATTTAAGTACCCCAGGGAGGAAAGTACGGCATATACATCCATATTTGGATTTTGATTACGTAATAATTAGGGGATAAAAGGGCCTCGGAGGGTGAATTGAAATTGATTCAATAAACCAGGGGAGCAGATTTGGCACGAGCTGTTGTCTGCTCTTTTGGGGAGTGATGTCAACAAATGGGCACAAATCAGTATCAATTACAATTTACAATCACAAACCCTCATCAAATTGTAATTGTGTCCTGTTTATTTGTCCTAGACTCGCTCCACTCAGCTGAAAGACCAGGGCAGACATATAGCTCTCTGCACTTAATGGCCGGCCAACTCCCCCTGCGTATTATAAACGTGGAATTGTATTTTACATAAGGAGAGGGACTTGGTGACGGGGTGCGTATTATCTTGGGGGTGCGGGTCGTACGCGGGGTAATACGGTACTAGTATTTTTTCAATTTTCAATGGCCAATTTCTCAAAATGTACTTAACCTAGATTAACAATATTTCAGAGCTGTGCAAGTATAGAGTAGGGATACTGCCAGGGGAGATGGCCCTTTCATGACAGTTTTTAGTCCAATAGGGCCATCTGAAAGTATCTGTTTCACCATGATAAATATGTTTCGGTTGGTTTTATCAGTTTTTGCAGATCAATATGTCTTAGATGTATGATATATTTGATACTGTTTATACCCTCACATAATGTATCATGGTACCTGTTAAAAGTTCTGATACAAAACTACTTTGTCCAAAAATTGAAATGATGATCAAGTGCTTCCAAAATAGGTTCATTTGCAGACTCGCTGAATGCGACCAATTGGTCAAAAATTTGGATCCAGCCCATAGTCACTTTCAAATATTATTTTTGATAAGATTGACCAGAAATAAACCATACTTCATTATACAGCATGCTTTTAGATATAGCCCTCAAAAAACTGTCATAGTAAGTTGTAAGATATTGATCTGCATAAACTGAGAGAATAGCCAAAATGTATCTTTTTATGATTAAACAGGTACTTTTAAAATAACCCTATTTGACCCTATACATTATGCCTATTGTATACTTGCACTGCCCTGAAAATATTGTTTATCTAGGGTTAAGTACTGCAGACATTTTTTATTCCTGCAGCAATCAAGCGGATGTCTGCAAGTGCCTGGTTGTACAAACACCCATGGATAACATGTCAAAAAGTAGGCCAAGGACATCATTGACCAACATAGCTTGTGATTGAAAGCTACTTTCAGTTGTGAGGTCATCCATGCCCAGGAAAGTGGGTGGCAATCAGAGGTACAGTTGTGTATTGTGTTGTGCACAGGCTGCCCATGCATTTAATGCAGGAATTAAATGTTGGCACGGTACATTTAGAACAATTAGCTCCTTCTCTAAGGTAAAAAGACCATATTCAAATGACCGTATTTGACCAAAGGGTCAATATTTAATTCATATTGTCTTTTTACAACATCAATGTAACAAACTTGTTCAGACCTGAGGATGCTGTATGATTATTGATTACGTCGGAAAATACAAGGTCCTAAAATCTGTGATGTGAATAACCAAATCTCCCTTTAACAAAGGTCAAATGGTCATTTTAAATGACGTTATTTGACCAAAGGGTCAATAGTAAAATTGTCTTTTCTTTCTGCAGCATCTATGTGACATCATCTTCAGACCCAAGGATTTAGCTACTATATGCCTGTTAGTTCAGGAAATACAAGGCCCTGAAATCTGTGAATTGTCCAACTTGGCATAAAAAGGGACATATCCAGTACTAGTACCTTGGGAGCTCAATATCTCAAAACAGCTACCAGCTGCAGTTGTTCATCAAGCAGGTACTTGAGGGGTTCATGGGCTTTCAAAATACAATTTGCAGTCCCCCCAACTGGTACCAATTTACGCACCCCCCCCCCCCCCAACTGATGCAAAATACCAAAACGCTCCTTATCAAAGGTCAAATGGCCATTTTCAAATGACCTTATTTGACCAAAGGGTCAATATCACAATTATGTTTTCTTTTTACAGCATCTATGTAACATACTGATTCAGACCTGAGGATTCAATTGCTATATGCTTGTTAGTCCTGAAAATACATGTACAAGGCCCTGAAATCTGTGATGTGAATAACCAAAACTCTCCTTAGCGAAGGTCAAATGGCCATTTTCAAATGACTTTATTTGACCAAAGGGTCAATATTAAAATAAATATTTCTTTCTGCAGCATCTATGTAACATACTCATGGAGACCTAATGATATCACTGCTTTATGAGGGTTAGTTCAGGAAATACAAGGCCCTGAAATCAGTGAATTGTCCAATTTGGCATAAAAAGGTGTTCAAGGGCTTTCAAAATATAAGGGTTATTGGTAGTCCCCCAAAGTGGTACCAAGTTATACCGATATTAGTTTTTTTGGGCTTAGTACAATATAGGGCAGTTTTCTAATCATAAACCTTGGTGTTAAATTTTTTTTTGAGTCTGTAGGGTGGCTTCTTTCACCAGCAACTTTGCAAAAAATGTCCGTTTTTAGCACTTTCTAAACATTTTTGTCCCAAATATGACCACTAGGATACATTTTCGGAAAATATTTTTTCATAGCAATGTCAAACAACATCTGTAGTACATACATGCCAACATTGGAGGTTCCACTCTCAAAAACAAAGAAATGCTGAAGAAATCCCCAAAATCATATGTTTTTGGACATTTTTAGGTGAAAATATGCAAATTAGGGTCCTTAGGGGGGGTAACTTTCGGGAAACTTTTGATATAAAGTTCAGCTAGGTCCAGTTAACCAGTCAAAGCAAAAAAACCTTCTGTAGCAATTTGTTCTAGGTTAGGCCATTTTCAGCGTAGATTGACTGGACTATTAGTTAGGTTAACATTCCCGTCTCTGTGCAGGGTAGTAAAGCATATGAATTGTGTGGCTTGTTTGGGTTAAGTGGTGGTTTTCACCAAGTACTCCAGTTTACCACACCCAATGGCACAGTGGCAACATTGCCGGCCTGAGTCCTTGGAGGTATGGGGTCTAGAGTTCAATCCCAGGCCGGGGCCAGTAGGGGTTCGATTCCTCTATAAACTGGGGCAACCACCGGTCAGTCACAACTTAGCTGCAGTATGGTATAAAAGTGATGGAAAAGAAAAATTCCAAATTTTTTGGGGCTCATTGGAATTTCCTGTTTCTTGTTAGGGTTAAATCTTTACAATCCAACCATACCCCTAAAGATTGTCATTTCTGAGTTATTGCACTCAGTGGTTTTCCCTTGGTACTGTGGTTTCCTCAGCAGTAACTCCTGCCTTTTCATCATTTAGCCTCAGTTTGGTAGAAAAATGTGAGGATGATTGAAATGGTATGCATAAATGCCCATAATTATTGCATGGGACTTGGGAGAAAGGTGCCAGTGGATTGGGGTTTGTGGTTGTTTCCCTGGAGTATTCTTTACTTTAAACTTTTGCAAGTGACAACTAAGGCGACCCTTTATTGATTTGTAGTTTCCCGGATCTTTCCCGGACCATTTTTGCAGAGTCGGTAGGGAGGTAAATAAAAATAAAATAAAAATCCTATTTTTTTATTATTTTTCTGAACCCGAGCATTAATGAGTCGGGAAAAACCGAAATAAAATAAGGCTATTAGGTCAAGTTAGATAACTAAAACATTCTTTCAGTTTCAAACTTTTAAGTGTGAGGTTATCATGTCATTTTTTTATTATTTAGAAGGCATTCTACTATCAAAGTATACGTTTGTATAAATACATATATATATATATATATATATATATATATATATATATATATATATATATATATATATATATATATATATATATATATATATATATATTGACAACAACAAAATCGGTTGCGGCGAGGTATCTAACTGTTTTTTTATTTCTCATCGGGTACTTTTAAGTTGGGTCGGTCGTCTATAATAAAAAAAAAATAATACTGATTTTTTTTCTTTAGTCGGGTGGTTTTCTTTTTGGTCGGAGGATCCGGGAAACTACAATTCAATTATGGGTCGCCTAAGCCTTTTATGTCAGAAAAAGCGACATCCTATTAACTATTTATCCTTGTAACAGTTTTTAATGTGTTATTAACAATGTATCTTATTGGTAGTTAATTCATCTTCCCTTTTGGCCATGCTTCTTCTTGACAATGTATCTTCTTGACAATGTATCCTATTTACTATGTATCACATTGGCATTGTATCATATTGACAATGTATCACATTGGCATCCTTTCCTATTGACAATGTATCACATTGGCATTTATCCTATTGACAATGTATCACATTGGCATTTATCCTATTGACAATGTATCACATTGGCATTGTATCATATTGACAATGTATCACATTGACATTGTATCATATTGACAATGTATCACATTGACATTGTATCATATTGACAATGTATCATATTGGCATTGTATCTTATTGACAATGTATCACATTGGCATTTTATCCTATTGACAATGTATCACATTGGCATTGTATCATATTGACAATGTATCACATTGACATTGTATCATATTGACATTGTATCACATTGGCATTGAAGTACACTATCATAAATTGTTTTTACATATAGGAGCCAGAACCACAAGTTCCAGAGCCGAAGCAGGGGCTGTTTGATCTAACAGATGCAACCTTCAAGGAACATGTCAAAAAGGGCCACCATTTTGTCAAGTTCTTCGCGCCGTGGTGCGGCCACTGTCAGAGGATGGCCCCGGCCTGGGAGCAGTTGGCACAGACCTTCGAGCATGATGATAAGGCAACCATAGCTAAGGTGGGTTCATCAATAGTCAAAAGTAATGAAAATAATTGTATCGATATCTGATACTTTTACCCTTATGCTGCTTATGGCTAGTTTGGCCAATACAAACTCATAAAAAAACCTGAGAAATGATTGAAACCCTGGCATATGGGTGCTCATCTGAAAGTACTCAGCGAGAGCTAGCCAATGAATACCAACATGACAGGGTTTATATGCTTTTTGAAAATCTTTGCTTCCTTGTGCTTCGGACGAAAGTGGCCGCACCATAGGAAGGGTTAAGAATCAGTGCATAAGGGTAAACATAACTTCACCAAACATTTTAAGATGATGTAATTTTATTTATGTGATATTTTTCAGAAGAGTATCTGTTCAGTGGTCAGAAAGATGTAATTAAAAATAATGAAGCAGTTTCTTAATGTTTTTTTGGGGTGGGGAGGGGGGGGGGGCTATTCTCACAAAATAGATTGGAACGAAATGTGGCAAATGTAATTTACAATAAATTGTCCTACAGTACTGCAGCCTTTCTCTTTGGAAGTGCCATGTTACTAGGTACACATGCTGACATGATATGTAGATATTGATTGGAAAGCTATGTGACACATGTTGCTTATAAAGTGTCTCAGCGTTTTTGCCACGTTACTTAGTAACCATCATATTGCTTCCACACATAGACCACATTGACACAGGTTTTTGGTACATAGCTGGTGGGCTAGTGGTCAATACTGAAGGTCAGCAATGGGTCTACTATTGACCAGGGGTCAAAACATGTAATTTAAAACATATACCCATTTCTGTAGGTGGTGGAACTATGGCATACTTATTAAATGTGGGTGTTTTCTGTACAGTACCAGGCTCACTGATATCCAAGATTTTCCATTCAATTACTGTATACTGTGTTAATATTGCGACAGTCTAAATAATGCATACTTTGCGCACCCCTGTCATCCGTATATTTCTCTCCCTTCAACTAACAAACATGATTGTAAGCATCGAATTGTGCAGACTCTTCACAATTATATAATCAGGATTGAATTTCATCCCCCATGACTGTTCCAGCAAAATGTTTGCGGTGACGAACTCGGTGTGCTGAAATGCTGAATTGCAGCAATTATCTAAATTTGCTGTAGTTTAGAATTTGTCTGCTAGATGGCACCTGTGTGGAACAGCATCAGTCACATGACCACTGCTTTGGACAACTTGCTTGTCCCTCAACTTGTTCACTATGAATAACGGCCCTCGTCGCGCAGCTTACAAAAAATAAAAAATTTACCTAATATGATGTAGTTGCAACTTGTTTATAACTAACAACCTTGCGTATAAAGTTATAAGTATATACCACCTATTCATAAATACTGTTTTAAGAGAATGAACCGCTACAAGATAACATGTTGACTTACTACTTTCCTTTTTTCCCCTGTATTTCTGGTGCAATGATCGAACATGTGAAAATGAATAATAATTTTCAAAAAGATTGTTTATAAATATTCCTTATCTCTGTTTCAGGTTGACTGTACCCAGCAGAGGACCACCTGTGACCAGAATGGGGTACGAGGATACCCTACCATCATGTGGTTCACAGATGGTGTAATGGTAAGTACTCTTATGTATGGCTTATGTAAAAATAAGAGCTTGGCACCATTAAAAAATTTGAAACTCAATCTGGTATTGATATTTAACAACACTACCTGCTTCCCATGTAAAAAACATTTTCATATATATATATATATATATATATATATATATATATATATATATATATATATATATATATATATATATATATATATATATATATATATATATATATACATGTATATATATATATATATATATATATATATATAAATGACTGGGAATTTATGGGAGTCATCTTTATGATATCCTCTTGTTGGAGAAATGCCAAGGCTCTCGGGATCATGCTGACCTGAAAGAATATTTCTCAACCCAGAAAAATTGTAATTATTGAAATTATTTTTAAAAATGTCACAAATAACTAGTAATTTACAGTAGTTATTCATATGATATCCTCTAGGTGGAGAAATACCAAGGCTCTCAGGAACCATCTCAAACCATAAAAATTGTAATTATTAGAAAGTGTCTTAAATAACAGGGAATTTACTTTAGTAATTTACATGATATCCACCAGGTGGAGAAATACCAGGGCTCTCGGGAACACGCTGACCTGAAGGAATACGTCTCCAAGATGAAGGGGTATGAGCGTGAGGGAGTGCAGTCTGAAGAAGAGAAAATCCCCGAGGACAGGACTGCAGAGCCTGAGGTAAGATCTTAGTGTCTTGTAATACTTTGATTCACACGTTCATGACAGGACCGCAATGCCTGAGGTAAGATCATAGTGTTTTGTAATACTTACGCACATCTATGACAGGAACGCAGAGCCTAAGGTAAAAACATAGTGTTTTGTATTACTTATATGCATTTATGACAAAACCGCAGAGCCTGAGGTAAAAGGGCCTGCCCTGATGTCTGTGTGGTCTAAGGCGTTGCCACTGACTGCTAATAGTTTCAAATTAAGAGTTAAGGGTTAGGCAGTGGTTTCCTATGAATACTATAACAATATTTTACCTCTTTTGAATAGGTAAATGCATGTATTTGGTAGTTATCTGAATGTATTGTGGTATCAATTGAAAAATGGACACACAAAGAGTTTAAAATTGCCCAATTTCTAAATCCTGGCTTAGTCCCTGTTTGATTCAATATTTTGATACAATGGGATTTAATGACACACTTACTGTAGAAAAGGTATTAATCTGAGGTGCAAATTAACCAAATTTATGATTTTGGATTTTTTGGAGATTTTTTTCTTCCAAAAGCCAATATTGAAGGTTAATATTCTAATGACAGGAATAACACATCCGACTTTCATTATACTAAACTGCCCGCACTTGAAAAAACTGCAGTATTTATTTCTGACATTTTCTATTCCAGCCTGCTGTCGTGGTACTGAACACAGATAACTTTGAGGACACTCTGGCCGAGGGCTACGTCTTCATCAAGTTTTACGCCCCCTGGTGTGGGCATTGCAAACGACTTGTGCCTACCTGGGAGGAGCTCTCCAAGAAGTTCATTGGCAGCAAGAACGTCAAGATAGCCAAGGCGGACTGCACCGTGGAGAGAGACCTCTGCCAGGCACAAGATGTGAGTACAATAGTGGGGTTCAAAGTAAATGCAGGGGTGTCCATCTGTCACACCAGCGTGGGACAGGGGCGATGCGAGGACAAAAACCAAAACTATGACTATCACATGAGTATTCACAGAGTCTACACTGTAGAGATATTGTATCTCGAATTGTTATTTGCATAATAAGGAAATTTTGTGATTTATGGATATAAGAATGAGAGCGAGCTGCTAAATTTCTTATAAAATATTTTTTTGACAAAGGAAATGTTAATTACTACTCTTAGTTTCAGATATTTAGTAAAAGGTTAAACAATATAGTTACTGCAATTAGTTAGATTATCTATGAATTTTGATGTATGTGTGAAATCCATAAAAGATGTTCCGTAGTACTTTTACAAACATATGGAAATAAATAAAAGATAAAAAAAATTGTTTTTTGGGAAAAATATGATTTTCTTTATCTGAGTGATATGATTCCCTCTGACATGACAGGGGTCAGGCTACAGTTAAAAACTGTAAGAGACAACCAGACTTCAGGTTTTCAAATCGCCATAGCCCAACCCAATATCTCATAGCCCTAGATTTTCTAAATGCTTCAATTTAGCTAAGCTATCTTTTCACTCCTCTATAGCATATTAGAATTGTATCAAAGGACAACTGATGTGTCAAATGGCGTTCATCAACTGATTTTACTGTTGATATTGCTTTGAGCCAGCCGGGCTACAAAGGCAAATATCATTATAGCCCAACACAATTTTCTGTAGCCATTGGCTATGGGGCTAGTGTCTAGCTGAACCCCTGCAATTCAGGGGCTTAGCCGTAATGCGTCCAGCGTGTCATTTGGACACGCAGAACACTGTTTGGACAGTTTGGACACCCAAAAGTTTATGTCAGAATTTGCTGAAGATGACTTTTCTTAGAAGATAGAAGGTGTAGAAGCTGTAGTTACACTTTTATAAGACACACAAAGCAGTATCTGGCCTAAAAAAGCAAAATCTGTAAAGGTATAGGGTCTATCTTATTAGTAGTATGTATATTGTACCACACTTTGGACATGCAAAAGTCTATGAAACCTCTATTTGGACACCCTGTTTCCAAATATCGGCTAAGACCCTGCCCTGCATGATTGACTGTTCCCTCTTTTCAGGTGAATGGATATCCAACCCTTATGCTGTTTAGGAATGGAGTAAAAATGGAGGAGCATAATGGACAACGTGACCTGGAAACTCTCTACAACTTCGTACGCGACCACATGGGACATGATGAACTTTAACCCATTCACACTCAGAGTTTCTCTAGAAAGTATAGTCTACTACTTTCATAATTTTGAAAATAACTTAGGAATAAAGCGAAAGTTCGCAAAATATTTGAAGGAGAGTTGTGGTTTAACTTTTGGTTAACATTTCTCCTTCAAATACTTTACATAAAATGCTTTTGTTAGAAAAATATTCCCAAAATTGTCAGGGCTGTTTTGGCCGCTCTGAGTATTAGTGGGTTAACTTCTGTGACCATTAGTAGAATTACCCAAGATATCATACACTTTCTGCAAGTTACACTAACAATATATTTCCTTGTAATTATTATTTGTGTTTCTAAAGATGATTATCTTGAAGAAAAGTACCCCTAGTTAAGTTCGGTATATTGTCTTAAATGGAAGTGTAAAAGATTTACATCTTAAGACTGTGTAGTAACTGCAAGTCTGTGAAGATGTCATTACTAAACTTCTGAGGAAATGCAGAATGTACTAGGGGTTTCCTTGAAATCAAACTCATTTTAAGTCTTATTAATGGGAAATTGTCTTGGATAATAAGAAAGTTCTGCAGCTTTGGGTCTTGAACTTCACTGAGTACTGACAGGCTATTTCTCTTTGAAAGGTGTTATTTACCCTTTTATTGTTGAGGCAACTTTTTTCTAAGACTACAGAAATATTAACTGTTGGTATTTATGTCGAAGCTCTTGCAGAGTACTATCAGACAAATACCAATATGACATGGTTTCAGTTTACTTTGAAGTTTCATTTTGAGAAAATAGCAAACAGTAGCAAAGGGGTCAATGTGATGAACAAGGCTGTTACAGCTGTGGTCTATTTGAGTCTGAAAGTCCACCTTAATGTGATAACAGATTTACACCATCTAAATTGTGTTTGGTATGATACACACAAGACTTATATAGAAGTATTTGACAATTTTTAAATAGACTGTCTATGGGGTATTAGATAGCGTCATGATAAAAGTAAAAGTTTTTTACAGGTTAAGAGATTATTATTTATACCACTTGTACCTACTGATTTAAAAAGAGCGATTTTATGACCTTAATGATATGGCCGTATTACTTAGGAAACAAGGATAGATACTTATGTGACGTGTTGATCACAACTGAAAGTATGACTTAAGTGCTAAAGAAAAAAGAGTAAAAACTTTTGTAATTCAAGACTGTGAAAATATGACAACTATTAGTATGTTGAAACAATATGAATAGAACCCCATGGACCAGTTACCAGACCATCTATGGTGATATGGCACTTTTGACTCTTGTATTTGGTGAGAACTCAGCACATTCATGGTTAAAAGTTGGGGCTTGCTTTAAGGCCAAGGGACTACTTTTCCTGTGAATCTGATGCATGCCAAGTCTTTTTGACAGGCCACTAAAGGGACCTTCACAATGGGAATAATGCGATTACATGACTACTGTTGTTGATATATTTTGTGACCATGAAGATTTATATTAGCCAATTAGAAGTCAGGTTGACACCTTTGACCAATGAGAAGCTAGTGTCTGATTTAAGCCAATCAGGTGCTACTTTGGTTTCTCTAAACCAATCAGAAGCTGCTTTGCCAAGCTGTCATGGCTTTGATTAGCCAATCAGACGCTATCTTGATTGCACATCCGGTTGCTCTTGGTCAATTTTTGAAGTTGTTACGTAACTAACCAGCTGTTAAAAGTGTGAAATTAGAAAATAAATTAGTGCTTTATGGTCTATTTTGATTTAACTTTCTATCTGGGTTTATTGCTGCGCCACTAAAATGTGCCAATTTTTATGCCATAATGTAACAAATTTCTTGCTCGTAAAAAATGACAAGTTGCTTGCAATAAACATCCTTTACAGGTTTTCTGATGTTAAATTAATATCCGCAATTTAAGCATAATTTTCCTTTTATATATTTCTTGTACTTTGATTTAAACATGTTATCTATAAATGTATTTTTTCCAGTAGCTGACCATGTCTTCATTTGAAACATACCTTTGTCCATGTGGACTTGCACAACTCTCAGTATATGTCCTGTATGAATCGAAAGAGTGAGTGAATCACAGAACCTTAAATCGTATTATTACTGTGAACGTTACAAGAAATTAGTATTTCTGTACATTGTACTGCTTTGGTGAATGACACATGAACATTTTATATCTACAGCTTGTATGATTGCAGTGACTGACATGGATGTGCTATATCTACAGATTGTAATTGTTGTTGTTGTGAGTGACACATGAACATTGTAAATCTATAGATTGTATTATAACAGTGAATGAGATTGATGTTCAATATCTACAGATTGTATTGTTGTAGTGAATGACACATGAACATTGTAAATCTAAAACCTGTATCATAAAAGTGAATAACATTTGAACTCTGTATACATGTAGATTGTATGTTATGGTGAATGAAATGTTGAGGGACAACAAGCAAATAAATTGTACATGAACAAAGAAATTTCTAGGTGCCTAGTACACGCAGTTTCTATACTCATTCGTCTACAGGGTATTGTGACGTAAATGATGCACACAATTGCTGTCGGCATATTGTATTGCTAGTGAGTGATACATGAACTAAACATATCAATAGATGGTGCTGTTGCAGTAAAATAATTGACAATAACTTGCATGAACAAAGACTACTAGGTGCCTTGAATTATTGATCTCGAACTCTGTATTACTAATTTTTTGGTAATAAAAAGATTGTACAAGAATGCACACATGCGAAGTCCATGATTTCCTCCAACGAGGATGAATACAATATGCTTAATCTGGTTTAGTATTTTTTTTCACGTTTAAAGCTCAACTGCACTTCTGCTACATTTCAGACCATTTCAACTCCCTGGATAGCATAAGACTTTCATGGCTGCCATGTAAGAATTATCATTATTTGACATTCGATGTAGCGTTTCTTTCACGTTTAAAGCTCACCTGCACTTCTGCTACATTACAGACCTTTCATTTGTTGTACCATTTCAACTCCCTGTGTAGCATAAGACCTTCATGGCTGCCATATAAGAATGGAAATGTTACTCAACAATAGTATGCCATCTGATCGCGAAATTCCCCTTATCTTCATTTAAATTTTACTGGACCAGCAAGGTGTCTGGATGTCATTTGGCCTACCGATTCATTATGTAGTGAATTTCTAGAAATGCTTATATCAAAATAGTGAATTTTTTCACTACGGCGCGATTGCTAGGACATAACTTTTAAGGTAGAACCCTACTCGATACCCACATCATTTTCAAAACTTAAATATCAGAAAACTGAGTTAAATGAAGACAACAGCACTTATGCTTTTGTAGAGCTTACATCTCATAGTAACAGAATATTGATAATCATAAACTTGTCAATAATTTGCTATTTTGAGTTAATGTGGCACCCTTTACGAACACATCTGGCTGTGTTTCGTTTTTTGGCAAAATGTCAAGACTCACCCTTAACTTGCATTTCAAACTCTACCATTTGATCATTCATGTCTTTGGCAAGGTCCTACCTAAACCGGGAATCTGCAAGCTGAGTATTTTAAAAACATTTTGGAATGTTCCCATATGCATCAAGATTACTAACAGCATATGGTGTATGTAGTTTATGCGGATTTCAGGTCCTGTCATAATACAAGGTACTTGCGACATGACCTTGCACCTAGAAGGGATTCATATCCGACAAATTCTAAAACAAGGGCTTCCGTATTGTTATTCACTTTCAGCCAAAAAATGAGATGAAAATATTAGTCAAATCTCGAAGGAATCTGCATAGTCGAAGCAGACAGCCATGTCGTTTGGGACCAATTTAGCACGGAAGGACCAAAGGGCCCGGCCTTTTGTTGGCCGTACCACAATAGAGTTGCTAGGTCAAGATTTGTAGCTAGTGATCACTAGTTAAGTGTATTCTTTTGTTTTGATATCCATTCTGATGGGCCAGCCAAGGACACCATCTATTGGTGATTATCTAGCTCTACTAAATTATCACCTTGGAGACTTTGTTCAGTTATCTAACAAGATGATGTATACTTATAGTAGTAAATAGATATCAATGGTCTCCCTTATAATATTGGACACCCAAAATTATAGGATACCCCATTTTTGGCACCCTAAGAGGCTGTGCATACAAGGATTTTTTTCTGCATCTGAGTTCACCATTTCACATCTCTATCAGAAGAGAATACTGTGATACACATTTGTGGCTGAGAATAGGTTGAAAGTGGTGCACTCGCATACCACCTCTGTGAAAACTATTTCTGTATATGTTGAAATCGGCAATTAGAAAGAATTCTATGAAGCAGTAATTCATGAAGCTATTTTAGGTGTGACAATATCTCCTGATGCATTCCAAATCATACCCTACTTGAAATGTTTATAGAGGGAGGTTAAATTGAACCCAAGAATTACAAGAGAAAAACTAAAATGTCTAAGAGAGCAGAGAATATATAGAAACATGATCTACACAGATTTTGGAAATCATTAATGGAGGCAAAATCTATTTTTACAAGTCTATTTGCATAATGCATGGGGGAGGGGGTAGTGAATATGTGGACGACTTTCAAATTTTCCAACTCCTGTGTATAGGAACCAAAGTTTCACTATTATCTACTTCGAAAAATTGGCACTACAAGAAACATATTTCTGCTCCTAATTAGTTTGTGAAATAAGGTCATTACTATGGCTTGGCAAAATCATCCAGTGTTTTTTAAAGATTAACAAGGGAAATTATCTTCCATATTCAAGTTGAGATGTGCATCAAAAACAACAAATCTGGTTTTATTTCAACCCTTTATTTCTGTACAAATATACAAGTAAATTCAGGGCTTTCTCCTTAGTTGTTGGTACGGATGATGTCAGAGTCACCTGCAAAAAACAACGGAAACATTAGAAAGATACAAACAAAAAAATACTTAGTGGTTCCATTCTACACATCTTGTTACTTAGTAAAAGACACTTCCCTCCAGCAGACAGGAGTGCGTACTACTGATCCTAGGCTGAATCACAAGTTCAATTTAGATGTTAAAATATAAGGATGGAACAAGGCTGTGCATCACAGGTAGGTGAATTAATGCCCTTCAAACAAAGGTAATGAGAAATTACGTTTAAATGTCAGTCAGAATTTCGACTTATTTCTTCAGGTGGATGATGATCTCGGAGATGAGCAAGAGAACCTGTACTGGTTTCTGTTCCTTGTCTCAGTCTGACGTGCGTTCTCCACATGCTGCTTTTCAGACAGGGATAACTTGTAGTCATCATTGACAAGGAATAAGAACACATTGACAAGGAATAAGAACAAAGCACAGTCCTCTTTCTACAAACACTAATACCGTAGTGTAACTTATGATGGTTAACATAGAGGCTAAGTACAACTCAGCAGATATGATGTAAATGTGCTAATTTGGCAATATATTATGACAAAGTTATGTAACACAGACAAGGACTGGCATCTTAGCCAGGCTTTAGAAACCATGCGCCCAATGTTGGCAATAGCAAAATATTTTGACCATAACAAATCTGATGAGATATACTTTAAGCATGTAATTGTGAATTCATAAAAGGCATAATAGACTTCAGGGACCATATTGAGATGAAAAGATACCATCTTTAGCTAGTAATTAACATTAATACAGATTCCTCACGATTTGTTGACATGGTTAAAATTCAAGATATGCTTTAACTTCAGAATTAGTACTGGTTAATTTTAAAGGACTTGAATAGAATTTAAAAGTTGGTCATATGGAAGTAAGAATTGCTAAATGTTTATGTCTCAGTCTGACGTGCGTTTTCCACATGTATGTCTTAAGACAGGGATAACTTCATCATCATTGACATTGAGGAGTATTTATTCCCTCTAAGTAATCTGTTCGACCCATTCTTTACCCATTTCTGATGCACGCACACAGAACGATGGACATATTTATAGACGTTTTTCTAGAAATGTGATATAAGCGTTTAATAAAAAGTTGTTGATCGTGTTCAGATCAACAATTACCCGTTGACTTCTTTATAAAATACAAATATTTCATTTGTGATGTCATTGCTAAGACCCTGATTGGGACACCAGAACCATTGTTTACTGTCTCTTCTACACCCACCTTGGTCAGTGATGCTGAGGGCTGTGACACGGTAGAGCTTTCCGCAGGCGTTGCCCAGCTCAATGTTGGTTCCAGCGAAGTGGTGGACACCAGCCTTTCCCAACATAGCGTAGTACTCAATCTCGCTCTTCCTGCAAGGGAAAAATACAAGATTTTTCAAACTTTTTTCGTTTAGTTCATCACACATAGCAGGTGTCTGGCTGAATGCTGCTCTTCTCTTTATATAAGAGAAGTGTTAAAAATCAATTACTTTTTTTTTTTAGAAACTTGAACCTGTTAATGTACAAATACAAATTTTGGTCAAATACAAATTTTGACTGACCAGAGTCACCAGACCTAGCTGCTGAATGTATGGGTACATTTATCATAACACCAAAGCATTCAGAAATGACAGAAAGTACACAAACATATTTTCCCCAAATATCTGCAACAGTTAGTTATCCTTCAGAGAAAAGAAGAATTTTTGTTTTAAGCAATTAACAATTTGAAATTATATATTTTTTTCAAATTTGATGAAGCCTAGGATTGAAGCTAGTTAAATGATCAATCACAACAGTAAATAACATCTGGTTCGGATCAACAATACATATCCTGGAAATGCTTGTGATCTAGCCAAATCAATTATACCCAATTTGATGAAAAAGGAAATTGAATGTGCTGGGATTCAACACTATTGAACATCTTCAAATCATGAAATATAAGATGCGGACCATAAATTTAACATTGGGAGTATATAGGGACATATAACAAACAACCCCCAGAAGGAATATATCCTTCTGCTAGCAGCTACAATGAGTCTGAAAACATTGTGGTTAACCCATCCACACTCATAGTTTGCCGAAGAAATATTGTCTGATACTTCCATACTTAAGAATACAGCATTAGTTCTCTGTTGTCGGTTGGATTCTAAGTAACATTCCTTCGAACAGGGTAGGGTTGGGTTTCAAAGGCTTCAAATATTTTTTCCCCAAAAATGCTTTCAATCGAAATTAGTAAGGTGTTTAGGCCACTTTTGGTGTGAATGGGTTACCTGTAAAAACAAACATTTTAACCACAGAGGATCAACATATGGAATAATAGTAGGCTGCGTACATGTTTGTACCTGGACTTCTCCAGTAAGTGGCGCCTGGTTGCTAAGGCACAGTTGCATGGAGGCGGTCCTGGGTTGTAGATACCTTTATTACCTTTACTCGGCGCAGCTCATCCACAGCTTTAAGGATAAATCAAACTACAGGAATGGGACTTCTTCTTAGCCATGATAGGCTCCAAAGTCAAGACAACCATACAGGCAACATTGGGTGTCATTGGTACACAGGTCGGATAAGTAGTTTTTGATATCAAGAGCATACATTAATATGTAGGATATTCCTCCTTTGTTTAAATTACAAATCACATTCAATTATCTTGTTCTATGACTAAGACACCCAATGTTACCTGGACCATAATGAGTATAGATCTTAATTGGAACTTTCACGGAGTCCTATAACACTGGTAATTCAAGCCAAAGGTATTCTCTAACTCATGAATCTTAGGTGATTTTGAAAGAACTTGAAAATAAACCAATAAGTTTTTTGGGGAAATAAGAACTACTAATTGTTTTGTCTCAGTCTGACGTGCGTTTTCCACATGTATGTCTTAAGACAGGGATAACTTCATCATCATTGACATTGATGAGTATTCATACCCACCTAAGCGAGCTAATAGACCCATTAATTACTCATAACTGGTGCGCTCACACCGGCTGACAGACACATCTAAAGATGATTGCAACAATATCTTGTTACATGTTTAATAGAACGCTGTTGATCATGTTGAGATCAATTCTTCATTGAATTACTAGAATTCCATTAATACAATATCCTGGAGGATAAATACCACAATAAATGCAGTCTGAGTTTTTAATACATTTCCTCATCATATACATACCTGAGGGAAGGGGCGTTTGAGGCGATGATGATGAGCTTGGCCTTTCCTTCACGGATAGTTCTCATGGTCTGTTTGCAGCCCAGCACGTACTTGCCACTCTTCATGACAAGACCGAGCTTGCTGTTGATGCTCTCACTGGCCTTTTTCTGAAAATACAAGCAAGGAAACACATGGATGAAAATAATCAGTACTTGGAGTCCATCACAAAATGCCACATGGGCCAAATAGGTTCTGCCTTGATGAAATATTTCAATATGGCCAGTACTGCAGCCTTAAAGGTAAGTACTGCATATATCTAATTTAGCCCCCAGTCGCACTACTGCTAAGTGCTTGATTTTAACAGGTGCTAGTGTCTAGATCGAATTTTGTTGGCAGACTGGAAACTTTCTCCCCTGCTCTAGCCTGGTCTTGAACCCAGGCATTGGTGAGAGAAAGTTAGCAGTTAAGTGCAGTGGGCTAGTATTAAAATTAGAAGGCGGAGTTATGTCTAACAAGAAAATCATTAAATTTGGGGTGCATTTTCTGTAAATTTTAAAACTATCATGGGGAAAATGGCAACATGAATGTGGTATTTAATTAGGTCATTATTTCAGAAACTTTCTGTAATGTCAAGCTAAGTGAAGCATTATTTCTAACCCATTGAAATGAGTGCATGTGAGCTAACATACAATTACTTTGATAATTTGAATGTCGGTCAAAACCGCCGACTACTTAAAGGGTCATTGCCATTGCAAAAACGGTCAATGACTCATTGGGCCCTCCTGAAACAAACCTTCATATTCCCCTAATTCAGTAATTGAACTTTACATTCTCCACATGTCAAGTGTCATAAACACTCTTAAGTATCCTGTGCTTCGATATTTGTTTTGTTTAAATCTGAATGTTAATTCTAGACCTAATATTATAATAACGCCACAAAGCCAAGACATCCTACAATTAGAGCGGCTAGCTACACCAACTTTTCTACTTGAAATATTCGTTTTTTAAGTCCAAAATCCGTCTAATGACATCACTTGAAACCAATCCAAAACTTTTTTTTAAAATCAATTTCCACACTCCTATACACGGACAATAGGCCTAATTGATTTCCAATTAGGGCTGCACACCGTTAAGAATTAACGATTTGATATGATGCTGATAACTTTGAAACGATACGGTTTCTTAACGTTTTTTTAACGATACCGCGTGGGACGAGCTTCTGAAAAATAGCCAAACTTTCCTATTCAAAACCTGTTGTTTTTTTTTCCATGAAATAGGATTTCAAATTCTTTGAATAAAACAGAATCGTATATTTGATTATTATGAGTTTTATTTTGTCATAGAATATTAAATTTGAACGAATTATCCATTTAGAATTAAATAAGAAAGTATTTATGCCAATGCTGAGCCGTTGTTTCATTGAATCACAGCTTAGGAAGTGCTCGGAGAGATGTCAACAGTAAGGTAAGGCAGTTTCCTCATAGCTGCTTTATCGGTTTTTCAAACCGGTTTATTTTGGGACGGTTATCATTAAGCAGCCTAATGATCGGTTACGGTCTGCAACCGGTTTCCGGTGTGCAGCCCTATTTCCAATAAATAGGGCCCTTTTAACCATCGGCCTTTTAGCAAACGGCGATTTCGGAATCGGCAATTTTGACCATCTAACGATAATTTAAGGCTTTCTCAAACTTATGAATCTTAGGTGAATTTGAAAATAAATTATCGTGTTTTTGGGGAAATAGGTTAATGTCTCAGTCTGACGTGCGTTCTCCACATGTATGTCTTAAGACAGGGATAACTTGATCATCATTGACATTTATGGGTATTCATACCCATCTAAATGAGCCATTTATCACTCATAACTGTTGCACTCATCTATATATGGGCTGACAGATACACAACTTAAAAGATGATTGCAACAATATCTTGTCGATTATTCATACCCATTTCATTTGATAGGTGGCACGTGTTTAATACTTACCGCCTTCCTTTGACCAACCATTTTTGCGTTTTTTGGGGGGGCTCTGGTCGATCTGGAAAAAGAATTAAACACACTTACACATTGGTTACAATAATGAATGGATTTTATATTCCAAACAGTGATTTATTTAAGAAGTATCAGCAAAATTCGGGAGGAAGTTCTCATACCAACCTCACAGCAGAAACCACGATGTAAAAAGAAAGAATGCCCGGATGTCTCGCGTGATTTCGGCTTTCACATCTCGCGAGATTATGTCAAATTCTTTAATCATGGCGGTCTTAGTTTGAAAGCTGTCACTCCGTGCAGTAAATTTTCCGTCCATTTCCGTCCAGAAGGGTGCCTTCGCAAAATAATTATGTTTATTTACTTGAGTAAAAAGGTTAGTTATTGTATGTCATTTGTGATTGATCACCAGCTCCATAGATCCTTCTGGAGCAGCTGTTATTATTAAGGTTGCCAGGCAAACATTTCATTTGTTTTTGAAAGCTAAGTTCATTCTTTTGCAGATCACTTCTTCTTCTTTTTGAGAAAGATCTTCCATATATACATCAGGCCTTGACATTAACTTTTTGAGGGACTTGCCCTGGCAAGTGCCACGAGGCTTTCACTTGCCCGGGCTAGGTTTTACTTGCCTGGTCTCACCAGGGGCAGGGGTCAGGCTTCAGCTAGAAAGTTACTGAGGGCTGAGAGTATGAAGACAGGGAGTGGGCACTGAGCATGCATCATCAAATTTCGCTGCCTCCCACTATGAGTCATAGATAACCTGTGTACCCCAGGCTGGCTGCCTGCTGACCCTATCTCCTTGGCAACCTATCTGACCTAGATAGGTTGACGTGGTTTCACGGGCCCTGGATCAGACTGAAATTGCCGCGAAACCAGTTGCGCATGCCTGGATTCCAGGCAACATCCGGCCAGCCTCTTTCTGAAAAAAATGACGTCACCAATACTTCCCCAGGCTACACCGCATAACCTGAGGCGCAAATGCCCTAGGTGCTAGCATGCAGTGACTATGGGGTTGCGGATCAAGGTTATGTATTTCTCTGCTGAGGGGGACCCCCAGGCTTTAAGTTCCCATATATATCTTCATAGCCTGAGTAGGGTGTGGGTCGCCACCCAGGCTCTGGTGAATAGATTCCCCATAGACCGGGGCCAATTTTCTTCGACAATGAACTTCTAACTGGACCCATGATCACAACACATTTTGCGTCTGATAATTCCACTGGTCAGCCGGAACAGTAATTAACTCACTTACTGAACAGAAGTACTTGTCAGGCGATCAATATATATAGCACTTGTCCAGGATCATAGGACAGTGCTTAATGTCAAGCCCTGTACATGTCAACGCCAACTTGCTGATGGCTCTGACACGGAATGGAGGTTTTTACGCAGCAGTGATGTCAAAAGTTGTACAATTAAAAGAAAATTCAAAGAATTGACTAAGCTACTCTAGACAGGGTTGCAACACCCTGACACTCGCAAATGTTAAACTGGAGTTAACATAACTCCTGAGTGTGGTCTCGTTTTACTGATTACTTTTTACTCTATGTTTCAAAGGAGTGAATGTATCTCAAACAAGTTCATACCAAACACCTGACACCTGCAAGTTTTCCTCAACATTCAATTAGATCTAGTTTCTGAACTAAGTCTCATGCACTTTATAGATAGAATATCTTTGCCCATAATCTTTATTTCCAAAGAAAAGAATGAGGAAAAATAATAATATGGTGCTGGCACTGCCAGAAACGAGTGCAGCGACAGAGGAAATGCTACGGAATACATTTAATGCCTTTGCCTGTCACTGTGACTCAAGATAGAGCTTTAATAATGTTCTGCTTGTTGGTTTTTAAGGGGATTTGGTTAATCTCCCTAGATGCAAATTAGAAATTTGTAAAAAGTAAAAGAAAAACGTGAATTTAGTTATATTGTCTGTAGATATGATGGTTGTGGCAAGTTATTTCTCACAAGTCCAGTTAACTGGGAGATTCCCCTTGGTAGTCACTGGGTCGCTATCTAAACATTGGAGTTCTTTCTCTGATTGTAGATAGCCATTCCTATAATAAAACACAATCTTAGTTATACTGTCTCTAAATATTGTGGTTATAGCAAGCTATTCCTCACAACACTTGGCTTGTTGGCCACTGGGTAACTATCGTAACACTGGAGTTCTTTTATTGTAGATTGCCATTCCTAACAACACAAAGCTGAGATGTTTGTCGTGGAATCGGGAGCAGGGATATATTGCTTGTGGTGGAGAGACTGGACTCCTCAAGGTGCTCAAGCTGGAACAGCAGTCTGGTAAGTGCTACCCTCTGAGAACAGAAGGGCAGATGTGTAGGTACATTTTCTTTTTGCAAACCAAGCAGGAATTGTCCATTTTTTTTAGAAATGTATTTATGTGTTTCATCAAGTCAAAGCTTATGTGTCAAGTAAATGATGATTATGAAGATGAACAAATGAACAAATTTTAATTCTTGGGAAAAATTATCACATGAATGATGAGCCAATAATTATATATGGAAATACAGTGTCAGTCTAGATTGTTTAGTTTTGATTATGTTTATAATCAAAACTGTCCTTTAAATCCATTCATATTTATTAGTCATAAAATAGTTTACCTTTAAAGGAAATCACTGTTCAACAGAATATATCTTGAGCACCAAAATCTTTAAATGAACATGCTTCAATAAATTTTCTCCATAATTGACTGTTTTCACTTTGAACATGCTGTTATATTTATCAGTCATAAACTATTTCACCATTAAAGGAAGTAACTGTTCAACAGAATATATCTTCAGCACCAAAATCTTTTAAATGAACTTGTTTCAATAAAATTTCATAATTGACTGTTATCATGTTTAACGTGTTGTTATTGTAGGAAAAGATGCCAAAGTGAAGGGACTCGCTGCACCAAGCAACCTATCCATGAACCAGACTCTGGAGGGACATAGTGGTAGGTACTGGTTAAATACTTTGTGTGGGGTCTACTCTAGGAGTCAACACTGATATCAAAAAGTTTGAGTCACATATTGTATCATTACGAAAATATTGTTTTTGTATTGTGTTGCAAAAAAATGTATAAATTGACAATACCTTGTCTACTGTGACATTTTTCAGTTGGTGATTCAGTGTTCTACTTCAGTATTTTACCTTGCTTGCTGGATGGGCAATAACCCAGCTCACCCATAATTATTCCAGCTTGTCTAAACAGTAAATTCCTCTAGGACTATACATAGAGAGTAGGAAATTTCTCTGACATTTCTTTGTTGTTATGGGTCACTTGTCTCAGGTGTTGGTAGTGATGTAAATCTTAAACCATTTGTATTACCATCATCTTTTACATTATAAGTTACTGTTATTGTTATTATTATTGTAATTATTGTTATTATTATTATCATTATTATTATTATTATTATTATTATCATTATTATTATTATTATTATTATTATTATTATCATTATTATCATTATTATCATTATTATCATTATTATTATTTATTATTATCATTATTATTATTATTTTTATTATTATTATTATTATTATTATTGTTATATATATTTTTATTATTATTATTATTATTATTATTATTATTATTATTATTATTATTATTATTACTATTATTATTATTATTATTATTATTATTATTATTATTATCATTAGTATTATTACTATTATCATCATTATACTCATCACCATTGTTATTATATGACTATTATTATTTTTATTATTATTACTAATATTATTATTATTATTTTTATTATTAATATTACTATTATTATTATTATTATCATTATTATTATTATTTTTATTATTATTGTTATAATTGTTATTTTCATTAATATTATCACTAGTATTATCATTTTAATTATTAGAATTATCATCGTCATCATTATCATTATCATTATCATCGTCAGCATCGTTACCTTTCTATTATTCATAAACTATAGAAACTTCTATGAGAGAATCCCTCTACCACATGAATGGTTGTACATGTGCTTGACCTGTCTTGTTGTAGGGGCTGTCCAGTGTGTGACTTGGAATGAGCACTACCAGAAGCTGACCACTAGTGACCAGTACGGCCTGATTATCGTCTGGATGCTCTACAAAGGTAGGTGTGAAGGCATTGATGACATGTGCGCCCTGAGAGGGTGGACATCAGCGACCACTAGATTTTTCTGTGGCTCTGAGGAGAATAAACTTTAAAAAATTCCAAAAAAAAAAAAAAAAAAAATTCTGTGGGATTCTAGATTTCCTCAGACTACGGGCCCAAAATAGTATGTATAACAACCAAAACTCCTATTTTCGATCACTATTTTTTAGCAAAATACCTTTTCAGGTCTTAGCCCTGATGAAGCTAAAATTGAGTGGCAATAGGCAAAAATGTAGCTTTTTTTTTACCAAAATGCAAATTTCATTGCATGAATTACACTGAAACCTCTGGGTTGTGAACACCTTGGGACCTTGGAGTTCTCATTAGGAGGTGTTCACATCTCAGAGACCTTTTCTTAATGTATGAATGAGGCTGGGAAATTGTAGGGCTGTCATTGATACCGCCCGTATCGATGAATCAATAATAAAACCTTCTCGATTATCGATATCGAAAAAGGTACAAGATATCGATTCATATGCAAATTAGGTAAATAACTTTTTTTAAGGGAAAACACAGCTTGAACAGCATCAAGTCCCCAAGACAAATGTGTGCTTCCATTCCATTTATCCCAAAATTCACACAGATGAATGTGTATGTGTTAGGGCAGTGATCAATAGGTCAAAAAATCGCCCCACATGCAAACCACAACCATTCCTCTTGAGCACATTGCAGGTTTTCATTAATTTATAATTCGATTCACTGAATCAAATCGAAGTAGCATATCGGTAATAATTTTGTCGATTATCGAATCAATAAATATTTCTTATTAATGACAGCCCTAGGAAATTGTGCTCAAGGCAGGAGGGGTTTCACTTTTTAAGAACAGTATGCCCCATACATACTCTTAAATTCAAAACAGGCCAATTAAGCTGTTTGGAGACTCAACATCATAATACATGACATTTAGAACAACTTGATACATTCCTGAACCTTTACTTTGTACATGCTCTATGTTTTGCAGGAATGTGGTATGAAGAAATGATCAATAACAGGAATAAGTCGGTTGTACGCAGCATGAAGTGGAATGCAGATGGACAGAAAATTTGTATTGTCTACGAAGATGGTGAGTGATAATTTCTTTATTTCATTCACACTGCCCATGAATATTACATACCTGTATATTATTGACTTTGTATTATTTGTATTTTTATATTGTAAACAGGCAGTGAATTATATTATCATATTTTTATTATTTATATTCATAATTTATCAAAATCTGTTGCTTGATAAGATGCCAATGACCTATACATGACGTCGCCCCATGAAAAATGCTGACAGTTGTATATATATATGCATATTCTATATTGACTGTAATTGCAGTTTTACAAGATATATATATATATATATATATATATATATATATATATATATATATATATATATATATATATATATATATATATATATATATATATATATATAAAATCATTTTACTATAAGGGTGGGTAATAGGAAATAACAGGCAGCTTGATTAGAAAGCATATATAAATATTTGTGCAAATAAGAAAGAAATAAAATAACTTGTGTTTCAGTGCACCATACCTGACTTTTCTTATAAGAGAGCTCCTGCCTTTTGCATTTACAGTTATATAAATATGTCTATCGGGAATATACTTTAAAGCTGTCTAGTATGTGAATAGAAATATAACATAGTTTACTCATAGAAAGCGGCTTCTCCTGTTTGTTTCAGGTGCTGTGATTGTAGGCTCAGTGGACGGTAACAGGATCTGGGGCCGAGAACTCAAAGGTCTTCAGCTGGCACATGTAGAGGTATTTACCAACTAATCATGCATAGGGTTCAACTACGGTATACCAGTACCAATAGGGTACTGGTTCTAAGAAAAAAACTACTTGTATAAAGCTGTATTAAAAAGTAGTGATACTGTGGGGTCCACGCGGATATACCAATACCAGTAGGGTACCAATTCAAAGCAAAAAAATATATATTCTTATTTTTTAATACTGTATATGAATGTAAAAGCTGGGGGAAAACAGTGAACTATCAAAACACCAAACCTCTCTGTAATATGTTAAAAAAAATCAAGTATGATTGATTACTGGGCCCTTTATTATTCTTTACATCACTTATTTCCAGCTGTTATATATATATATATATATATATATATATATATATATATATATATATATATATATATATATATATATATATATATATATATATATACATATATATATATATATATATGTATGTATGTATGTATGTATGTATGTATGTATGTATGTATATATATATATATATATATATGTATATATATATATATATATATATATATATATATATATATATATATATATATATATATATATATATATATATATATATATATATATATATATATATATATATATATATATATATGCATGTTTATTTATCAAAGTTAGAATAAAGTTTATGAATTATGTTTACTTCTGTATTTTCAGTGGTCCCCAGATGGCAAGATACTTATGTTTGGGATGACAAATGGTGAAATACAGATATTCGACAACAGTGGAAATTTTATTGTAAGTAAATAATAATTATATAATAGCTCGATGCTGATGGTGATAATAATAATAAAAATGAAGATGATAATAATAACAATAATGATAATAATGATAATAATAATAACTGTAATGATGATGGTGGTAATAATGATAATAATAATAATAATAATAATAATAATAATAATAATAATAATAATAATAATAATAATAATAATAATAATAATGACAATAATAATAATGATAATAATAATAATTAAATAATAATAACAATGATAGAAATATTAATAATGATAATGATAGTAATAATATAATGATATGTTGTATATAATGATGTGTAGAAGAAATCTGAATCATCTTGAGCAGGGAGTGTTTTATATTTCAGAGTAAGCTTACAGTATACTGTTTGACCAATGTGACGGGGGCTGCGCTGATTGCTGGAGTCGAGTGGTACAATGTAACAGGGGATGTGTTTTATATTTCAGAGTAAGCTTACGGTATATTGTTTGACCAATGTGACGGGGGCTGCGCTGATTGCTGGAGTTGAGTGGTATAATGGTGAGAACGGCTACATCGAACCCAACTGTCCTTGCCTGGCCATCTGCTTCGACAACGGACGATGCCAAATCTCACGCAATGAAAATGATGAAAGTAAGTTTATGTGATCCCTTTCAGAGCTTCAGAGGTTTATTTATTGTCCTGTAGACCTTAAGGTAAACATCTGCAGGGAGGGAGGAGGGGAGAGAGAGAGAGAGAGAGAGAGAGAGAGAGAGAGAGAGAGAGAGAGAGAGAGAGAGAGAGAGAGAGAGAGAGAGAGAGCAACAGAGAAAAAGACAGACAGACAGAGAGACAGACAGATAGAGTGACAGAGAAAAAGACAGACAGATATGCAGAGACAGACAGAGAGAGATGGAGAGAGAGAGTGACAGAGAAAAAGAAAGAGACAAAGATATGCAGAGACAGAGATAGAGAGAGAGACAGAGAAAAAGACAGAGACAGAGACAGACAGAGATAGAGATAAAGCTTTGTGTGTCCCAAGCAAATATGTGTGAAACTGCTTTGGTTCCTGACACTGGTTCATGTTTTTCCTTTCAGACCCTATTCTGATTGACACTGGCATGAGTGTGGTCAAGATCCAGTGGAACCACACTGGTTCCGTCCTCTCTGTGGCAGGGTCCCAGAAAACAGCCCAGCAGGACAAGGATGTCAACGTGGTGCAGTTCTACACACCGTTTGGAGAGGTAAGAAAAGCCAACCTTTTCTTGCCTGTAGCGCATGTGAGGAAGTTGCCAGTGACTTGGGGTTAGGCGGTGGTTTTCTCTGTGTACTCAGGGTTTTACACACTGTTTGGAGAGGTTAGATAAGCCACAAAAACCCAGGCATTATTAATAACCCATTCATGCCTGTGGCACATGTAAGGAAATTGCCAGTGACTTGGGGTACGGCGGTGATTTTTGTTGGGTACTCATGTTTCCTCCACTACTTACAACTGGCTACTTACAACGCTGACGGGATTGTTGGCCATTCAACTTCATTACGAAAAATTAAACTGCTCACCAAAGGCAACTCCCTGCTGAGCGGAATATTAACATGGTATACAATAAATTTGAATACTTATGAATAAAGTAGATTAAGAATATTGGAAAGAGAGTTGTAGCACTCAATGAGAGCTTTCCAAACAATACTAACATGTCTCAGCATCGAAAGGCTTAATACTGTAGATTAGGAAATTAATCCGAGGTGCAGATTAACCAAATTTATGATTTTGGTTTCTTCCGAGATTTTTTATTCTGAAAAGCCAATATTGAAGGTTGATATTATAATGACAGGATTAATACTGTAAGTATGTGGTACAATATTTCCGACTTTCATTATACCGAACTGAACCCCCTCGGCAAAGTTTGGCAAAATAAACCACTCGGATTGATTTCCTATTCTACCGTATATCTCCTTCAGTTTTTTTTAAAGAGATGTTCTGACTTTGTTCTATTTTGTGCAGCACCTGAGGACTCTGAAGGTTCCTGGGAAACAGCTCTTCTCATCCTCCTGGGAAGGAGGGAGTCTAAGGATCGCCCTGGCCGTCGATTCCTTTATCTACTTTGCCAACATCAGGCCAGATTATAAGGTATGCTAGTCACAAATTACTGTAGATCTAGTTAATTTGCTATGTGCAAAATTGGCCAATCTTGCCTTTTTCTGAATTTGCCACTGATCACATGTGATTGGTAAATCAAAAGAAGTTAGCTGCTCTCACATTGACACTTTTACAGTTTTTGTCCTTAACTTGTCCTAAACTCAGGAGAGAGAGAGAGAGAGAGAGAGAGAGAGAGAGAGAGAGAGAGAGAGAGAGAGAGAGAGAGAGAGAGAGAGAGAGAGAGAGAGAGAATTTTTGGGGAGAGAGCGTTTAAGAGTGAGTCGAAGAGATGTAGAGAGAGAGAGAGAGGTTGAGTTAATCTGAATGTGTAATTATAGAGTGAAGGAGGAATTTTGTATGTATATAAATTTACCCTTATTAAATCTAGTGACATAAGTATTCTGAGTGATTGTGTGTTGTGTATTTTCAGTGGGGCTACTGCAGTAACACAACTGTCTATGCCTTCACCAAGCCTGACACATAACTGTTATAATGCATTGTCTATTGTATATTTTCAGTGGGGCTACTGCAGTAACACGGCTGTCTATGCCTTCACCAAGCCTGAGAGAGTGGAGCACTGCGTTGTATTCTGGGACACAAAGAATACTGAGGTGAGTATCATTTCTGGGTTATGTAATTCCCCTTGAAAACTTATTTTCGATACTTTTGTGAATAACTTAGGAATGTTTTTAGGATATTTGAATATTTGAAGATGGCTTGTTTTCCATCCACATTTCTACTTCAATTGCTTATTAGATAATGCTGTGTTAAGAAAGGTCTCACTTAATTCATGAATTCTATTGCAAGAAATGAATGTGTTAATTAGGTATATAATATTTCCAGTTAGGATACATGGCAACGTTAGAATTAGGGTAATAATAGGAAGGTAGCTTTTCTTTAATGAAAGCAAGAAACAAAATATCAAAGATAATGACCATTGAAGAATTTGAAAATTTATTTTTTAGTTATAGAATTTCTGAACAAATGAAAGATAAACTGATAGTGCAGTTATTTGCAGTAATGAGGGGAAATCATTCTTATTGAAGACTAGATTTGTTCTAGGATTCATCTCTAATTGTCACTAAATAAGCCCCCTTTTATAGATTATAGCGTCATTTCCTCCATTCCCTCCACAGCTTAATATTTAGCTGTCAATAAATGGGTAAACATCAGGAAATGTCTCATTAATTCATACACGATTACATTTTTTGTGTTTATTTATACAGCGCTATGTGAAGTACGTGAAAAACCTGATCTCTATAACAGCCTATGGCGATTACTGTTGCCTAGCAACTAGGGCTGACGAGACTACCGGACAGGTGAGTGATAGTAAAAGCCATTTTGGTATCAGCTTGTTTTAGTATCTCCCTAAGAATCCTTTATGTATTTTGATATCTTCTGTTACTGTTATGTTCTGTTATCCTTTCTTTTATTTCTATATGTACAATTATTATGATACTATAATAATAGAAATGATAGTAATAATGAACATCATAATAATGGTGATGATAATAATAATAATAACAATAATGATAATGATCAGGGTGCAACATAGGTTGCAAAAATTATTTTCTGAGCGGGGCAAGCTGCCCCTAAAGTTGACTTGCCCTGCCACTCCGTTATTTAACAAAGGTAATATTGGACTTTGTCCAAAACAATACTTGACGAGCGGGGCAAGTCAGGGTCTTCTTCAGCCTGCCCCATTGCCATTTTTTGCTGAATTCACTTGCAAGTTGCAACGGGGCCAGTGGTTATGTTGCACGCTGATGATAATGATAATAATAATAATGATAATAATAATAATTATAATAGAAATAAACAATAATAAAAATAAAAACATAATGATAATAATAATAGTAATATTTATTTATTTTTATTTCAGTATGTCCTGGTTCTCTGTAACTCTATTGGAACCCCGCTTGACTCCAAATACATCGATATTGATCCTATCTACATCTGCATGACGAAGACCCACATCATCACAGCCTCCAAGGAGGCCTTCTACACCTGGCAGTTCAAGAACCCCAAGCAGCTCACCTCCGTCGAGCTCTCTGGGAAGCGCAAGAGTGGAACAGAAAAGTAAGACTTTAACCCTTCCAATGCTAAGGCTACTTTAATCTAAAGCACAAGGATGCAACATTTTTTGAAAAACATCTAGACCCTGTCATGTTGGTATTCATTGAATAACACTCGCTGAGTACTCTCATATGAGTACCCATGTGCCAGGATTTCAGTCATTTTTTAGATTTTTTGCGTCATTGTGTGCTGGCCAAATTAGCTACCAGCAGCACAAGGCTCATTTCCTGACCATTTAGAGTGTGCTGTCCACTTAAGACAGAACTGTTGCTGTTGCCATTGCAGTGGCATGCAGAGAATTTGCCTTTATTTGCCTATGAGGTTATTGACTAGGAACAAATGAAAGAAATGGCATAAACAGGTACATTTTAGCCAGATGAATTTTGAGTGGAAAAAATGTTTTAAATGATCAGTTTTTAAATTGTCAATTTTTAGAAGTTGATTTATCGAGGACTTAGGATCTCTTTATCCTTTACATTTTAAGCAATGTATATCTTTAAGTTTACCTCATCTCAACACCTTATTCATTTTTAAGTGCAGTTCTTGTTCATTGGAACTGGGTTTATAGTTACCTGACGACTATTTCTGTTCTTACACACCATTTCCGCGTGTTTTTTGTCAGGCTTTGTTATATTCATCTTTTAAGAGTTGTTGTTATTGTTGTTGTTGTTTTTCCTGCAGGCTGTACCACATTGATGATGTGCCTAGTGGAGCAGGGGGAGAGTCACTGGACTTCAACAAGGCTTACGCTGTGAGTAACAATGGCTAGAAAACCCATTCATGCCTGGCAGGGTCTCAGCCAAGATTTTAAAAAAATTGGGTGGCCAAAATTAGCTTTTGCTAAGGTTTTTCATATTGCACACAAATTACAATCATAAATATGTATTTACTTATTTAAATTAGGCGCAGTAACCTTATACAATGTCAATGGGTGTCCTGAGGGGTCTCCAAATGTGCCTTGACACCCTCATATAACACTTACGATGACAAGTTTCGTATAAAACCAATGATAGATCTTTTGATTCAATTAAATGATGCATTTCAAATTGATATTGAAGGAAATTTGTCCTCATTTGCACCATTATACTTTGCATATCTCATTCTTATTAGGTTTGTGAGCTCTTGTTATAAGTTACAAAACCAAACCGTTTGCACAGTGAAATGGTGTGGTTACATTTAGACTCTGATCACGGATCGTTTATAAAAAGTCATGGCATAACCAGTGTCCAGCTTGTTTGTATTTATGACGGTTTCAATAAAGGTATATTGAATAAGTGACAGTAAAACAATTTTTTTATTCAGTAATTCTTTGTTTTTTCAGCCCACACAAGATCCCATTTGCTGCATCTGTGCGTCAGATAAGACCTTGGTAGTGGTGAGTATTGTATAAAAACTGCTGATTGGTTAATCAAAATAGTATGTGATATCACTATTTAAAACATCCCTGACAATGTGGTAAGGAAAAGATAATTTCAAACAACTGTAACTGAGAAAAAGTGGTTCCTTGGTCTCATTTATATTGTTACGAATTGTTAGAAATTTTATGCTTGATCAATAGCTTAAAACAGGTTCATCAGCTCTAGTGTTATTTTCCAGGGCCGAGAATCAGGGACCCTGAACCGCTATGCCATGCCGCTGGTCTCACTGACGCACAAGCACCTGCTCAACTGCCGGCCACACCAACTCTCCCTCAACTGCAGCTCAAGGTCAGTGCAAGGTCACCAGAGAAAGAGAGGTTTCATAACAAGTATTTAAGGGATGAATTTTACGACACGAGGTGTATCATTTTTGGCTTTTAGGACCAACCTTAACAAATTACCACAACCAAAATTGATACACTGAATGTCAGATATTTTTTCTTTAGCTTGTGATTTTTTTTCTTTCTCTAAAAATAAGGATAATGAAAGGCAGCAGCGATCCGATGGTGAATTATAGAAATATCAAGTGTAAGATAACAATGACACATGCCCAAAATTATCTTGTGGTGCATCCAAACCATACTGTTGGCTTTTCCAAATATGAGCATTTTATCCATGTATGGAACGGAAAAAAAACAATCTCAACTTACTTCAATTTGTATTCCTGTCTGATAGCTGTAGAAAGGAATTTCTAGAATGTACAGAAGCAGACCTCTAATTCTGTTATCATACAGCACTTAGTGGTGGGGGGGGGGGGGGGGGTCCCACAAGGAAAGATACACAATCACTATGGAGACAATGCAGAACATCCTGATTCTACAGCCTATTCTTTTAGGGTTATGAATGCCACTTAGAGAACGCAAGAAAAAGATTGAAAATCTAGATCATGAATATATAACTCCAAAATATTAAGAATATAAAAATAGCTCCTAACTTTACATATGACAAAACCATTCTCCTGGAGAACTTAATTCATTCCTTTTTTTTCCAGTCGTCTTGCGATCATCGATATATCTGGAGTCCTGACCTTCTTTGACCTTGACACGCGGGTGACGGACCCGAGCGGGAATGAGGTTATTGGCGAGCACCTCAAGTTTGAGCGCAAAGACGTGTGGGATATGAAATGGGCAGAGGTAATCTTAAACCCAATGCTGCTGGTGGCTAATTTGGCCAATACAAAATGTCGTAAAAAAAAAGCTGAAAATTAACTGAAACCCTGGCACATGGGTGCTCAACTAAAGAGTACTCAGCGAGAGATTTCTAATGAATACCAACATTACAGGGTTTGGATGGTTATAAAAAAATCTTTGCATCTATGTGTTTTGGATCTAAGAAGTCTCAGCATTGGAAGGGTTAAGCTTGAACACATTTTTCTGCTGATGATTTAAGAACTAAGGGTATCAGTAGTTGTGCATGTGAGATAAGGGTATAATGTTATTAAAAAGTTATTGTTAAACCAGGTTGTTGAAATTGGAACTACAATTGTGGCACTTACTGTCTAAGACAAATCTTTGCTAATTGATTGTGATGATGAAGAAAACAAGGATGTACATTTTCTATTGTTCCATTGCCAGGAACCTGAGGCCAGTTGCCCATTGTATTTTATGTTATTTCCCAGGAGAAATCTGAGTTGTTTGTGATGATGGAGAAGTTGAAAAGGTTCTTCATGTATTTATATTTCATTTCCCAAGACAATTATGAGTTGTTTGTGATGTTGGAGAAAACGAGAATGTACATTTTCCGTAACCTGTTTCCAGAGGCCAGTTCCCATTGGATTTATACGTTATAGGAGAAATCTGAGTTGTTTGCAAGGAGAGAAAAATTGCAGTGTAGAACATTTTCCAAAGCCTAGATGCAGGGGTCAGGCTTTGGTTAAAAGAGACCACCAGGCTTTAGGTCTTCAAATCGTCATAGCCCAACCCAAGATCTCATAGCCCTAGATTTTCTAAAGGCTGCAGTCCCCCGACAGTCCTTCCCTAAAACAATTTTTGAAGACGTAAGCTATCTTTTCACTGTTCTATAGTATAATGGAATTCTACCGAAGGAGAATTGATGTGTCATATGTTGTTCTTCAACTGATTTTATTATTGATATTGCTCTAGGCATGATCTTAAAATTTCACTTAGCCAGCCGGGCTACAAAGGCAAATATTGTTATAGCCCAGCACAATTTTCTGTAGCCATTGGCTATGGGGCTAGTGTCTAGCTGGACCCCTGCTAAATGTTTAGGCTGGTTACCCATTGTTATTGTTTTTGTTTCTTATTTTCCAGGACAATTCTGAGTTGTTTGCGATGATGGAGAAGACGAGGATGTACATTTTCCGTAGCCTGGATCCAGAGGCCGGTTTTCATTGTATATATATTTTACATTACAGGAGAGTTGTTTGCAAGGAGAGAAAAATTGCGAATGTAGAACATTTTCCAAAGCCTAGATGTTTAGGCTGGTTACCCATTGTTATTGTTTTTGTTTTTTTATTTTCCAGGACAATTCTGAGTTGTTTGCGATGATGGAGAAGACGAGGATGTACATTTTCCGTAGCCTGGACCCAGAGGAGCCGATCCTCAGCAGTGGCTACATCTGCTCCTTCAACGACCTGCAGATAAAATCCATTCTTCTCGACGAGATCATGAGAGACCCGGAGAATCCAAACAAAGAAAACCTCCTGGAAATGGAGATTAAGGTATGTATTAAATAATTGTAAATCTGACAGCTAGAAATTATACATATATATATATATATATATATATATATATATATATATATATATATATATATATATATATATATATATATATATATATTTATATATATATATATATATATATATATATATATATATATATATGTATATATATATATATATATATATACTGTAGAACACACATATGACGCGTGTCCCAAATATGGGGAATTGAGGAGTTTTCGCATCATAGGGTATCTTTATGTTAGTGTCGCTAGCCGCCGCTGACAAACTACAGGAAAAAAAGTATAGCATTTTTATATAGCGAAGCGGAACCACACGCTATGTACGCTATATATAAACAGACGTGTATTGTGTGTTCTGGATTCTATGTTTTTTGTATGTTGTATGTTTCAGTCCCTGAGGGATACACGGGACCTCCTGGATAAAGTGGGAATTGATGACGCCATGCAATTCATTGAGGACAATCCACATCCAAGACTATGGTGAGTTTTATATCTAAATTCTTACCTGCTCACATTGGAAGCTATCTCCAGGGCTTGCTCTGGTCACCCAAAAGGTAGGCTCTCATTTGGCAGTCTCTCCCTATGGAAGATCCTTGCGATGATCATAGCGGAGGGTCTACTAAATGTAGCCTCCAAAATTAAAAATAGACCGTGGTTTGTGTGATCCCCGCTAGGGGCCGCACTGATACCGGTCATGACGTCACGGTTGGCGCATGCGCCTTCATCCTCTTCTCTTTTGGGCGCCATTGCTCTGCCAATCGGTTTTTGAAAGCTCTCGGAAGTTTTACGCTCGTTTATGCTTAAACTCGAGCCTACAGTACAGACGTACAAGCGAGTATAACAGTGAGACCATAATACATCGCTGGGACAGGTAACTTGTCGGTATCTCTGTGTTTTCCCTGTATTATTGTCTTGTTTCCATCTGACCTTCGACGATGTCGTCGGCCAGCGTGTATAGCGTCGGTCCCGCGGCGGGACGACCTTCTTCTCAGATTCGGTGTTGGGCTTCGCCCTGCCCGAATTTCACCACTCACCCTGCTCCTGACGTACCCTGGATCGCGCACGGGTGCTGCTCTCGGCACACCCGTTGTGACAGGAATCATACCTGCACTGTGTGCGAATCCTGGACGGAGGAGACCTGGGTAGGATTCGATTCTTGGATGACCAAGAGAATCCAACGGTCTGAGAGGGATGCGGCCTATCGGGCCCGCAAAACTAAAGCACGCAGAGAACGTTCTCGTTCTCCGCGCTCTGACAAACCTTCAGGTTTGCCATTAGAGCGTGGTCGAGCTAGGACTCGACGTACCGCACCTGCGGTAACTCCCGCAGCTGCGGGAAGTGCGGTAAATACGGCAATCGCGGGAAATGCGGTAAATACCGCAACTGCGGTAAATCCCGCAAATGCGGGAGATGCGGGAAGTCCCGCAATCGCGGTAACTTCTGCGGTAACCTCCGCAACTGCGGTAACCTCCGCAACTGCGGTGACTTCCGCAACCGCGGTGCCAGCCTCTTCTACCGCATCTGCGGGGGAAGAGATCTGGGGGGAAATCTCCCACTCCTGAACACAGGAGGAGATCTCCAAGGAAGGCCGTGCCTTCAACTCGTCTTCGTGACCTCCAACGAAGAAGCCCCGCGGGGCTGCTGCTCCTAGCAGAAAAAAGGGGGGGGCCACAAAGAGTGGTGCCTCAGAGGGGTCTTCTGGCCCCACTACTAGGAGCAGCACCCGGAGGACTGCTTCGGCAGCTGCTGCTACATCTGCGGTGATCACCGCACCTGCGGTTACTCCCGCAGTAGCAGTGTCTCCATCAGTTGGGCGAACTCCAACAAAGGCTGCCTTGAAGTCATATGACGCAGCCCAGGTGGGAGTCGCCTCTCCGATGAGAGACCCCTTGTTCCCCGAACTCGAAGCGGATCCACTGGGGGGTGACCCCTATGTGGACCTGTTCGGAGAGGACTCTGAAGGGGATGACATTCCCTGTGGTCAGCAAGAAAACATGGAGAAATTGTTTGAGCTGGCAGGGCGTTTAAGCTCTCAGGGTCATGGTCTGGTGGAAGAGGACCTGTTGCCCCCCCCAGTCCTGACTCTGGCTAATCAGCCACAACCACAGCCGACACCGAATGTGCCTCCGGTGTTCGACATAGCGACGTTAGTGGCGGCCCTGAAGGAGGCAAATCCTCCTCCTCCGCCTCAGCAGCCAGATATGACACAGTCAATCTTGGCGATCACTCAGTCGCTTGTGGCAATTTCTCAGAAGCTGGATAAACCAGCTGCCCCTGAGAAGAGACCAAGATCTCCCTCTTTGTCTCCATCGAGGTGCTCACCTCCTCCGTCCAAGAGACCTCACCGCCGTGAGGCCTCTCCCTCGCCTACCAGGACGAGGTCCGGCCGGTCGTCACCGGCATCTTTGTCTCCCGGTCAGTTCTCCGACCAATCGGATGATGAGGAAGACGATCAGTTAGATGATCAAGTGGAGGAGGTCTTCGACCCCTGTGGTCTTCCGCCTGTAGAGGCGTGGTCTGAGCTCGATCGAGAGCTCTTGGGCGCAGCTTCCGACAAGCCTGCGGAACCTGTGGCTCCCCCTGAGGTGCCTCCGCCACTTCAGACGGCCGCGACGGCCTCCACGTCCACCGCTCCGGCGACGTCGGTTTACGCAAGGCTGGGTCCACCTAGGGATGGGAGTGGAGATCACACAATCCCACCACACCCTGACCTTACTAGGTCGTGGCGTGAATCCTGGGAGGCGCAGGATTTTAAATTTTCTCGCCCTCTGGAGTTTGTACCCGTTCTCCATGCACTTGCGAAGGTGCTAAAGTTCTCCTCACCACCATCCGCTTCTCCTCCCCCGGAGGAGTCGGAGTTCAGTGTCTTTGCCACACCGACCTCACGTGCAGTGGAGGCACCAGCGCTATGGGCCCGTGACCGGGTCTCTAAAATAGCATGTACTGTCGACGACAGACGGGTGGTGAAGGAGGCCGGGTCCTTCGGGGACTCTACCCTCGCGCGCTTCTTCCCTCTTATCGAAGAGGACGCCGAGGTGACAGAGTACATGCGATCCACCTACAAGTTGGATTGGGATCCGGCGAAGCCCTTTGGACCGAAAGGACCACATCCGGTGACCAAAGAGGCGGAGAGATTTGCAAAGCAAGTCGAATCGACTTCATCTCTCCTCGCGCGCCTCTCTATATATTTGCAGCGAACTCAAGGGTTCATTTCTGCAACTATAGTAAGTAGAGAGAAAGAGCGCGCTGCTCTCCTCGCGGGGTTGACGCCACCACCTATGCCAGAATGTATGGTGGATGAGACACTGGCCGGGGCCGTGTCTCTGGCCAACTATTTAACCGCGGCTATAGGACGCATCTCCACACGCCAGAAGTTGGAGGCGGGTTTTGACCGTCGCATCCGATTCTTATCGGCAGCTCTGGCGGAGAATAAGAAAGTCGTGCCCACGATGGCCAGACTGCGTCTCAGAGAGCTTCCCCTGACAAAGGGTCTCATGTTTGCGGGCCAATGGACCCAAACAGTAGAGTCGACCACCAAGACCCAACTCTTGAGTATGTCACAGGCTCAGTTAGCCCGTGACCAGCCCTCGACCTCGAAGCAATCGGGGGATCGTTTTCGGATCCCCTTCAAAAAAGGCAGAGGTTCGGGCGGCAAGCACAACAAGAAGGGTAAAAAAGGTGGTGGAGGCTCAAACTCCTCCTCGTCCGAAGGCGGTGGAGGTAGAGGTGCCGGTAGAGGCCGTGGTAGGGGTCGAGGTGGAGGCGCCAAAAAGGACGCTTACTCCACCTATAACACCCCAAAACCAGCCCCCAAAGCTGATGCAGAATGATCAGCTTTGTCCGGTGGGGGGGCGATTAAGAGCGTTCGCCCACCTGTGGCCCCTGGTTACGTCGGACCAGTTTGTACTGCAGACTGTAACCAAGGGCTACAGGATAGAGTTCAAGGGGAACCCCCCAAGAACAAAGGAGCCCCGCTGCACCCCGATTCCTCGGAATCAGGCGCGACGTCAGGACCTCGAACGAGGCCTGGAGTCCATGCTCGAGAAACGGGCGATCAGGGAGATTCCCTTCCACACGGACATCCCGGGGTTTTACTCCCCTATCTTTCTGGTGGCCAAGGAGTCGGGCGGTTGGCGCCCGATCCTCAATTTAAAGGCGTTCAACAAATTCGTAAAGCCCCTATCCTTTCGGATGGAGACGCTACGAACAGTGATGGACTGCCTGGGAGAGGCCCACCAGCAGAGGCTAAAGACCTCAGAGCATTTGAGGGACTCCTCAATGTCAGAGACGTGGGCAGTCTCTATAGATTTAAGAGACGCCTACTTTCACGTCCCCGTAGCTCCCGAACACACACGGTTCCTCCGCTTTGCCTACGATGGCAGGGCGTACGAATTCCTGGTGCTCCCGTTCGGGCTCTCAACAGCACCTCGGGTGTTCACGAGGATTGTGCGAACCATCGAGGCGTTCCTCAAGATACAGGGTGTAGACATGCACCAGTATCTAGACGACTGGCTTCTGAAGAACCAGTCAAGGTCGCTTGTGGAACGTCAACGCGACCTCACACTGTTCTGGGTGACAAAACTGGGCTTCCTCGTAAACGAAGGAAAGTCCCAGTTGATACCCACACAGTTCCCAGCATTCCTGGGATCGACCCTCGACCTCATCAACATGCTCGTTTTCCCGAGCGAGAAGAGGGTTATCAGAGCGTCGCGACTGGCATCCTCGCTCCTAGCACGGAGCCCTCAGCCAGCGAAAACTTGGCAGAAGCTCTTAGGACATCTGTCCAGTCTGCGCGAGTTAGTCCCCATGGCGGTGACGCATACTCGTCTGATCCAACTTATGCTCCACAGTCAGTGGACGCAAGTTTCGGACAGCCCATATCTCCGGATATACCCCGATCACGAATCGCTCAGGGAGCTGGAGTGGTGGGCATCACGGGCCAACCTGACGGTGGGCCGGCCGTTTCTCAGGCCAGATCCGACTATGACGATAGTCACGGATGCCTCCATGGAGGGCTGGGGAGGTCACCTAGGAGACTGGGTGATCTCAGGTCAGTGGTCGCGGGCTTGGGCCAAGCACCACATCAACTGGCTCGAACTGCAGGCAGTATGGCTGACTCTGCAGCATTTTCTGCCTCAGGTACGGGACACTGCTGTGGATGTCCTTACGGACAATACCACTACAGTGGCCTACAACAACAAGGAGGGTGGAACTCAGTCCCCCACCTTGTGCTACCTGGCACTGGACCTGTGGGCCTGGTGCAGGCAACACGGGATCTACCTGGTTGCCAACCACATATCGGGAGTCAGGAACGTCCTGGCGGACGCCCTGTCCAGGGGGAGACACAACCACCCCACGGAGTGGTCCCTCCACAAGACAGTGGGCCCCTCTCAGACGTCGAGCGGAATAAACGCTCTGACGCAGAATTGGGAGAGTCTGTACGGGGACGCGTACCCGCCGACCAACCTCATCCCGAGGGTATTGAGGAAACTGAGGCTGCAGTGGTCAGCCCGGATCCTCCTAGTAGCCCCGTTCTGGCCCAGCCAGCCGTGGTTCCATCAGCTGACCAGCATGCTGACAGACTTTCCGCGAGTGATCACACCCAAGGACAACCTCCTGAAGAACTCGGTCACGGGGATGTTTTACCCCAAACCGGACAGAATGAGACTGGCTGTATGGCCGCTGTCCGCAAATCCTTCGTTGACCGAGGCTTTTCGCAGGGAGTTGCAGAGACGGCAGCCAGGGCCAGGCGAGAATCAACTTGCCGGCTTTATGATTCCCGTCTTCTCCACTACCGACGATGGTGTGTGGAGCGAGGTGTGGGTCCCGCTGAGGCCCCTGTAGCGGAAGTCGCGGAATTCCTGAATGGCCTGCGGACGGTGAAGCATAAGGGGAAGCCCTTAGCTCCGTCAACCATTGCAGGATACAAATCTGCTATCGCAGCCATTCATAGAGGTTTTCCGGATGGGACAACTGTGTCGTCCAACACGGATTTGTCGACCCTTATTAAGGGTTTGTTTGTGGTTTCCGCCAGACCAAGGACGCTCAATGAGACTTGGGATCTCCCGTCGGTACTCAAGTACCTAGCGGGCCCTCCCTTTGAGCCGATTCACACGGCACCATTGAGGTCGGTGGCGGTCAAGACAGCTTTCCTACTGCAGCTGGCTTCGGCCAGGCGAGGAAGCTGGGTCCATTCCTGCAGGATAGACGCATGTCATCTGCGGTGGGAAAATGGAGGAGTCCGCCTTCTCCCATCCCTCCTATTGGACAAAAACCAGTCGGTCTCGTTTACTCCTAGTGAGGTGTTTCTCCTCAGCCTAAAGGAGTTCTCGCCAGACGACAAAGTACATTGCCCTGTCCGGGCCCTGAAATGGTACTTGGAATTAACCAAGCCCTTGCGAGGGGATGAAAAAGCCCTTTTCATTCGGTCAAGGGAGCCTTATACTAAGGCTACCAAGAGTACAGTCGCTGGTTGGGTCAAAGAGGCCATAGCGGGGGCGTTTTCGCACCTTCCTAAGGAACGGAGGCAACGCATGGGCATTAGAGCCCACAACACCAGAGGGGTCGCAACTACTTGGGCTACAATGGCCGGAGTGCCATTTGAAGCTATTATGGATGCCGCAGCCTGGAGCCGGCCGCAAACTTTTGCGCAGTTCTATCTTAAAGATCTTCCTGCAACAAAAGGCAGGTTTAGTAGAGCAGTGCTGGTCACGGCTGGCACAGCTTCTAGGAAATAGAACTGATCCTTCCACAGCTTTTCTTGGCGGTGGTACTCTGCTTCCAATGTGAGCAGGTAAGAATTTAGATATAAAACAGTTAATTAGAAGTAATTTCTTCTTTATAATAAATACTTACCTGCGATCATTGCCCACCCTTCTGTATCCTCCCCTAGAATCCGTTCTTCCATGATGGTATTTAACGCCAAAAATGAGAAGAGGATGAAGGCGCATGCGCCAACCGTGACGTCATGACCGGTATCAGTGCGGCCCCTAGCGGGGATCACACAAACCACGGTCTATTTTTAATTTTGGAGGCTACATTTAGTAGACCCTCCGCTATGATCATCGCAAGGATCTTCCATAGGGAGAGACTGCCAAATGAGAGCCTACCTTTTGGGTGACCAGAGCAAGCCCTGGAGATAGCTTCCAATGATCGCAGGTAAGTATTTATTATAAAAAAGAAATTACTTCTAATTTCCTGTTTTACCATTTTGCTACACAGTAGGGATAGGTACCGGTTAGTGATAGGAATCGGTTCGGAGTTTCATGATCGATCATCGGTTGGGTACAACCAACCGATAATCGATCATAATTGGTTGCGCGCACTTTCATCCCAGTAGCACTTATTAGCTATTTCTGCCGATAAGTAAGTAATATTTTGGACATTTTATGGTACTGTTTTACGCCCAGGAAGACGTGTCAAAACACATCCTTTTTGCTGTTTATTTTGATCATAATCGACGCCAAATTTTGGGATCAATTAATCGAAATAGAAACCCTTTGGATCCGATGATCGATTATAATTGATAATCAGATTATCTCTAGTACCGGTACTCGATACAATACCAAATAGTTGATAGTCCTCTCTGCATGATGTTAGAATGTCACTTTTCTCATAGACAGCTGGGCTACAAAGACATATATTATAATAGCCCCACACAACTCTGTGATCATTTAAAACCCCTCATGTCTGCTTTTAATATTGATCTCTTAACCCATTAAAGCAGCCTGACAATTTTGATGATAGTTTGTAGGCAAAAGCAAAGTTGGGAAAATATTTGAAGGAGAAATGTTAAAAAACAATACTAACAGCTCTCCTTCAAACTTTTTGTAAAATCATTCTTAATTCCAAAGTTATTGTCAAAAGTACCAAAGATCCAGACGAAAATTTCAAGAGTAGTGGTTAAGCATTAATGGGTTAAAGGGGATAGATATTACACTTCTACTAGCATACCCCTGCACCACACCTTTGTAAATATCTGATACAACATTCTTGAAACCTGATTTTCTTCCCTTTTTTCCTATTTGAGGCGTCTGTTGGCAGAGTCGGCCCTGGAGCAGCTGAATCTGAAGATTGCCGATCACGCCTTTGTGCGCTGTAAGGATTATCAGGGCATAGAGTTTGTCAAGAGACTTGGCAATCTACAGGTACTGTATAACTGGTATATTTAACCGGCTTATAATTTTCGCACTTCCCATGATAGTGCCAAAATAACATTCTTAAAATATATTTCTATATAGTAATAACTATATAGTTTGAGTGCTTAAATGTGCGAAATCAAAGTTGCACAAATATCCTTCAGCAGGGCGGTAAAGCGAAATCTTTAGTACCCTCCAAATTAAGGCCATATACAAATACTACAAGCACACTGCTTGCTTTCCTGAAAGTTTGCAAAAGAATACTCTGAATATTCTGAACTATAAATTCTATTAAAAATCGAAAAACATATATGAAAAACATAGATGAAAGTAAAGATATATAAAAAAACATGGATAGGATGCATGTAAGTTAGATGACTTGAAATGAACAAAAGCATACTTTTCTATACTACTCCTCAATACAACTTAATATGGTACCAATAATAATGCGGACAAGATAAAGATTAAAGTGAAATATAGTTGTTGTCTATATACCCTGACATTGTACCAAACTTACCTTTACAAGAATACAAAACATCAATTATTGCACCATTTCATCCAAAAATACATTCATTCTGATGAATGAACAAACATATGATTCTCTGTTCTTTATTTTGATGATTTTATGATTTTTTTTTTTTTTTTCAGAGTGAGACTATGAAGCAGGCTGAGGTAGCAGCGTACTTCAAGAGGTTTGAGGAAGCAGAGAGGATGTACCTGGACATGGATAGAAGGTAAGGGAAGCAGGGCATAACACCGAGGATTACCAGACGCCTTTATTTTGCTGAAAAATGGCAATTATAAAAGCAATTTTCAAAAACACTAAAGTAATCAGTGTTCAGATGGAGAGAGAGAGAGAGAGAGAGAGAGAGAGAGAGAGAGAGAGAGAGAGAGAGAGAGAGAGAGAGAGAGAGAGAGAGAGAGAGAGAGAGAGAGAGAGAGAGAGAGAGAGAGAGAGAGAGAGAGAGCGAGCGAGAGGGAGGGGAGAGGGAGGGAGGGAGGGAGAGAGAGAGAGAGAGAGAGAGAGAGAGAGATGGCTAGACATAGAGAGAGAAAGGAGAGATGGAGAGAGAGACTGAGAGAGATATGAATAACATGTAGGATTACCAGACCGAAGGGAGGGAGAGAGAGAGAGAGAGAGAGAGAGAGAGAGAGAGAGAGAGAGAGAGAGAGACAGGGGGGGGGGAGAGGGAGGGGGAGAGGGGTTTGGAGAGAGAAAGAGAGAGAGAGGGAGGTGGGGGATATAGAGAGAGAGAAAGGGGGAGAGAGAGAGAGAGAGAGAGATATGGAGGGTAATTTAAAGTTTAAGCAGGAATGGGTTGTAAGGCTGATGATTGTGCTTGATATTTATTTCCAGAGATCTGGCTGTGACTCTGAGGAAGAAGCTAGGAGACTGGTTCCGCGTGGCTGATGATTATGTTTGATGTTTATTTCCAGAGATCTGGCTGTGACTCTGAGGAAGAAGCTAGGAGACTGGTTCCGCGTGGCTGATGATTATGTTTGATGTTTATTTCCAGAGATCTGGCTGTGACTCTGAGGAAGAAGCTAGGAGACTGGTTCTGCGTGGCTGATGATTGTGCTTGATATTTATTTCCAGAGATCTGGCTGTGACGTTGAGGAAGAAGCTAGGAGACTGGTACCGCGTGGCTGATGATTATGTTGATGTTTATTTCCAGAGATCTGGCTGTGACGTTGAGGAAGAAGCTAGGAGACTGGTTCCGCGTGGCTGATGATTATGTTTGATGTTTATTTCCAGAGATCTGGCTGTGACGTTGAGGAAGAAGCTAGGAGACTGGTTCCGCGTGGCTGATGATTATGTTGATGTTTATTTCCAGAGATCTGGCTGTGACTCTGAGGAAGAAGCTAGGAGACTGGTTCCGCGTGGCTGATGATTATGTTGATGTTTATTTCCAGAGCTCTGGCTGTGACTCTGAGGAAGAAGCTAGGAGACTGGTTCTGCGTGGCTGATGATTATGTTGATGTTTATTTCCAGAGATCTGGCTGTAACGTTGAGGAAGAAGCTAGGAGACTGGTTCCGTGTGGCTGATGATTATGTTGATGTTTATTTCCAGAGATCTGGCTGTGACGTTGAGGAAGAAGCTAGGAGACTGGTACCGCGTGGCTGATGATTATGTTGATGTTTATTTCCAGAGATCTGGCTGTGACGTTGAGGAAGAAGCTAGGAGACTGGTACCGCGTGGCTGATGATTATGTTTGATGTTTATTTCCTGAGATCTGGCTGTAACGTTGAGGAAGAAGCTAGGAGACTGGTTCCGCGTGGCTGATGATTATGTTTGATGTTTATTTCCAGAGATCTGGTTGTGACTCTGAGGAAGAAGCTAGGAGACTGGTTCCGCGTGGCTGATGATTGTGTTTGATGTTTATTTCCAGAGATCTGGCTGTAACGTTGAGGAAGAAGCTAGGAGACTGGTACCGCGTGGCTGATGATCCTGTTTGATATTTTTTCCAGAGATCTGGCTGTAACATTGAGGAAGAAGCTAGGAGACTGGTTCTGCGTGGCTGATGATTATGTTGATGTTTATTTCCAGAGATCTGGCTGTGACTCTGAGGAAGAAGCTAGGAGACTGGTTCCGCGTGGCTGATGATTCTGCTTGATGTTTATTTCCAGAGATCTGGCTGTGACTCTGAGGAAGAAGCTAGGAGACTGGTTCCGCGTGGCTGATGATTATGTTGATGTTTATTTCCAGAGATCTGGCTGTAACGTTGAGGAAGAAGCTAGGAGACTGGTTCTACGTGGCTGATGATTATGCTTTAAATTTATTTCTAGAGATCTGGCTTTAACTATGAGGAAGAAGCTAGGAGACTGGTTCTACGTGGCTGATGATTATGGTGATGTTTATTTCTAGAGATCTGGCTGTAACATTGAGGAAGAAGCTAGGAGACTGGTTCCGTGTGGTGCAGCTTCTGAAGACGGGCTCAGGAGGAGGGGATGATGTTCAGCTGGAGGAGGCCTGGAACGCTATAGGGGACTACTACGCTGACAGACAGAAATGGTAAACAGGCTTCTACTCTTACTAGGCACAATATTGATAGGCAGGCCTAGATAGACCAGGCCCAGGGGTGTCCAAGCTCATAAATGATGGAGCACAGGCAACAGGTCTTGGAGTACAGAATTTCAGTGGCCATGGCCAACATGCAGCAATTTGCTTAAGTATGTCTTCATACCAATCATAAATTCCAGGACCAATAAATAGACACCACATTACCAGATTACGCTTTCATCGTTGTCGATGTTATTGTTGTTGTTATTGTTGTTTCAGGCAGCAGGCAGTGACGTACTATGTCCAGGGCCGCAACCAGGAGCGTCTGGCGGAGTGTTACTACATGCTGGAAGATTATGTTGGTCTTGAGAAGATGATGAACGCTCTGCCAGAGAACCACAAACTGCTACCGGTATGTTACTTGCTGACAAATGTCACAACTCACACAGAATATCATTAGGAACCAGCACATATTTGTAGCTCACTGTTGTATACTGTGAAATCTAATTTGCAGGATTAATGGAGATCAACTCAAAGAACTGGTCATAGAGCTGGAATAATTTTTTACACCTTGTATAAATCTGAGGTACAGACTGCTGTTTATCCTTAATCATCAGTTTCAATACCGATGACTTCTACGTGTCTCAGGCTGTGGATCTCTTTATAATAATAATAAAATGATGTTAATGATAATAATATGAATAACGATAATAATAATAATAGTAATGATAATGATAATTATGATAGTAATAATTTATTTATATATATATATATATATAGATATAGATATAGATATAGATATAGATATATAATCCCATTGTTTTTTTCCCTTTTGTTTTTCTGTAGGAGATCTCCCAGATGTTTGCCACTGTAGGGATGTGTGAACAAGCAGTGGAAGCGTTCACCAAGGTAACTTGAGTTTTTCCACTCCCCTGATTACTGTACATTTACTGTACATCTTTTTTCATTTTCCCTCCTCTATTGTGGTCTTGAAAAACTTATATTGTGAATATAATTTGACTTTTAACTACGTTATAAACACTTGATTTGGAATTTAGTTAAACCTTCTCTGCCACACTGCAGCTAAAGGCAACTAAAGGCTTACTCACACTTTTTACTTATGTAAATGTATAATATACAGCAATGGCAAATATTATTGAACACAATGAAGCTAGGTCTTAACCCTCATGCTGCTGGTGGCAAATTTGGCCAATACAAATTGATGCGGCAAAAAAACTCATCTGAAAGTACTCCGCAAGAGCTATCCAAAGAATATCGACATGACAGATTTTAGATGATTTTCAAAAGTTTTTGCGTCCCTGTGCTTTGGACGAAATTAGCCTCAGCATTGGAAGGATAATTCCTTTGTCTAAGCCTAAAAGGCCCTGTTGGCGCAAATACAACCCAACCCATGACTAATGCTACTGTACAATTGGTATTTTTTACAGGCATTTAATTTTTTGCTATTTTTGCGCTCCCCATGATAGCGCCAAAATAAATTCCTTCAAATAAATATCTATATAGTAATAAATATATAGTGTGAGTGCTTGAATTTGCAAATCTAAATAACACAAATACCACCCAACAGGGCTGCAAAGCAAAAATCTTAGCACTCCAAAGTTAAGCCGTATACAGTAATTGTTTCCCCTCTTGTTGGTATCACCGGCATGACCCAGTGCTTTTCCTTGCAGTGTGGCAAAGTCAAGCTGGCCATCGATTGCTGCGTTCATCTCAACCAGTGGAACATGGCCATAGATCTGGCCAAGAAGCACAACGTGAAGGAGATCGACTCGCTGCTGGCAAAGTACGCTCATCACCTCCTGGAGAAAGACAAGATCATCAACGCCGTCGAGCTCTACCGCAAAGCCAGCCACTACCTCGAGGCTGCAAAACTACTGTACAAGGTAGAAATTGTCGTCTGATTCTGAGATACATTTGGCAATAACTTGAAAACTAAGAATGATTTTCCTAAATATTTGAAGGAAAGGTATTGGTAATATTCAGAAGAGTGCTCCTCCATCAAATACATAATTGGCAAACTGAACCATAAGGTAGCCACAACATCCCCAATGTTCTTCGCTAGAAATTGTTGTCTGAATCTATTATACATTTGGCAATAACTTGAAAACTGAAAATTATTTTCCAAAAGCCTGCTTCTACCTCAAGGCCATCAAACTGCTCTAAAAGGTAGCCACAATGTCACCCTTGTTCTGAAATAATCATCTAGATCTATGATACATTTGGCAATAACTTGAAATCTCAAGCTGTGTCCAGTATTTCAGGTTAGGGTATGGGGGGGGGGGGGGGCGGGACGGGTGTGGTTGAGTTGAAATACATATACATATGATAACATTTATAATAAAACTGTCTGAGAGTCTCTCAGACACTCGCACTCTGTTCTGTAGGATAGTTTTGTGTTATGTTGGCCTCGGAGGTGAACGTTCTATCAACTTCTGCTGGGCAAGTCGCCGCAAATATTAATGTCAGGCCCTGAAATATTTTCCCAGCTTTGAGCATTAATGGGTTATTCATGACAAATATCATTTATGCCATATCTGAAGCTCTGCAAGTGTGAAAATTGCTATTTTGAAGGGAGTTGGTTTGACTATATGGACCATAAACATCTGTCCACTGACTTCTTTCAAGCGCTTTTGATCATTATAGGTGGAAAGGGCACTATATCGATTATTAATTATTATTATTATTATTATTATTATTATTATTATTATTATTATTATTATTATTATTATTATTTTTATTATTATTATCATTATCATTATTATTATTATCATTATCATTATCATTATTATTATTATTATTATTATTATTGTTATTATTGTTATTATTATTATTATTGTTATTATTGTTATTATTGTTATTATTGTTATTATTATAATTATCATCATTATTATTATTATTATTATTATTATTATTATTATTATTATTATTATTATTATTATTATTATTATTATTATTATTATTATTATCATTATTATTATCATTATTATTCTTAAAATTGACCTGATACTGGTTTGGTTCCAGATTGCTGGTGATGAGGCAAAGAAGCGCAGCAAGCCTCTGAGAGTGAAGAAACTGTACGTACTGGCCGCACTACTGATAGAACAGTATCACGAACACATGAAGAACACTGCCAGGTCCAAGGCAAAGGGTAGAAAGGAGGTAAGTGTTTAAACACCAATGAAACACATGATCAACATCAATCAGAACACATGAATTACTGTAAAGCTTGAATTATTAGCGAGTTTTAATTTAGCGAATCGATCCATTTTTCGATAATAGCGGATCGTAATATTAGCGTCTGGTCCCTCACCAAAAGTGCCATCTGAATAGTGGTATTCTAATTCATGTACTAATCTACCACTCATGCCTGAAGATACTGCCTAGAACGTGTTTCATTAAGGTGCAACCACCTAACAAGTGATATTAAGGGTTCAAGTTTATCAGATCAAGCTGTGAACGGCACAAGTGATTGTCAAAATGGGTCTATTGCAATCGTAATGTCTTAGAACCATGGGGATTTTACGCGCTAATGTAGTATCGCCATGCGGCTGTTTATCGAACTCACCTGTCAGTGAGTGACCGTCCTGACTGGTGTATTGCAATTTAAAAGGAACTCAGATCCACCGGGATTACGTGCATCATTCAAATTTGGTTGTACTTAAGTGTGTCTATGTATATGCGTATGGCTATCAAATGACCATGTGCAATTGTGACTAGATACGCAATTTGAATACGAAATAGAACAAATATTAACGGATCGTAATATTAACGAATCGGACCCACTCGTTTAAGTCGCTGATATTACTTCCATGTTAATATTTCGAACTTTACAGTATATGAACATAAACATATGACAAACACTGCTGGGTCTAAGGCAAAGGGTAGAAAGGAGGTAAGTGTTTAAACACCAATGAAACACATGATCAACATCTATCAAAACACATGAAATACTGTAGAACAGGCCAAGTTTGTGAGTTCGATAATTTCGCGTGTATGCGAACTTGCATCGCCCTCTCGAACTTAGCACACGCCATCTATTTGATGGATAGTTGCACTTTACGCCACCAGAGGTGATAGTTCCTCGCTTGCATAGCGTAACTTTCACCACTAGCTGAGGCTGAAACGAAGACAAATGCATGCAAGACTGCTGTTGCAATGGAAATAATTATTGAAATAAATATTGATCATTCATTTTTTCAGGCGACTACAGCTCTGGCCGGTCTGTTGGAGGAGGACGCGACGTCCATCACGGACACCAAGCTCATCGACAACTCCTGGCGCGGGGCCGAGGCGTATCATTTCTACCTCCTGTCGCAGAGACAGCTCTTTGACGGCTACGTGGACGCCGCCATGAAGACGGCCCTCAGTGTGCGAGACTATGAGGACATCATAGATCCTGCCGATATCTACAGTCTCCTCGGTAAGAACTCTCACAAGAACTTTAATGTAAATCAATGCATGCCTAAAGCTCACCAATATGGCCTGATTTTACAGATCCTGGCAAAGTTTGTTTCAACCATTCATACCTCCAGCACCCCAAAATCCAGGGTTACTTTAAAGAAAATATATTGGTGAAGCGAAGGGAATTTCTTCCCGGTTCCGGATTCTATCTCATTGGGATGTGACCCAAACTGTCAAAAGCATCATAACACCCCATTTCCTCCTATCTTTTGCACTGCCTCATGACAGTTAGTGATGCTATAGGAGTATTTAGTATTTTCCTTGTTTGTATTTCCAGCATTATGCAGCGCAGCCAACAGGGCGTTTGGCACGTGTTCGAAGGCCTTCATCAAACTAGAATCTCTGGAGAACGCCCCAGCAGAACAGCAGCTTGAGTACGAGGAACTCGCCTTGGAAATATTCACCAAGTAAGTACAGCTAGGAGGATTACCTGTCCAAAGCGCAAGAAAGCAAAGATTTTTGAAAAACATCTAAACCCTGTCATGTTGGTATTCATTGGATAGCTCTCTCTGAGTGCTCTCAGATGAGTACCCATGTGCCAGGGTTTCAGGTATTTCTTTAGGTTTTTTGCATCATTTTCAATTTTTGTATTGGCAAAATCATTCATTAGCAGCAGAAGGGTTAACCTATTCTTGCCTGTAGTGCCCAAACGGACAGAATATTTTTGTGTATCCATTTTGACCCGAGTCTGTTTCATGAAATATTTGAAGAAGAAATGGTGTTTAGAACCAAATGCATCACTATCCTTCAAATAAATTTGTGGATTCATATTTAACTCCTAAGTTATTTGCAAATGTAAAAAAAGGTCCAGATGACACTTGTCAGTGAGATCGCTTGGCATTAAAGGGTTAATCAACTGCTTTTCTCAATTCTCTTGAAATTCAAAGGAAAAGGTTAAGAATATGCACAATCCTTTTTTTCTTTATTGCCTCGAAAAGGGTGCCACTGCAAGATATGAAAAATGAAGATGTCTCTGGTATAAGATTATATACAGGGAGGGAAGTTTCGGTGTATATCTAGACAGGGACTTAGCCAGAATTTGGAAACTGAGTGTCTATAATATGCAATTTTAAAATTAATATACTCAGATTACAACCATAAACATGTATTTACCTATTAAAATAAAGCATAATATCTTTAACCCATTCACACTCAAAACAGGCCTGACAATTTTGGAAATATTTTTCTAACAAAAGCATTTTTTTGGAAAATATTTGAAGGAGAAATGTTTATCAGAAGCCAAACAACAACTCTTCTTCAGATATTATGCAAACTTTTGTTTTATTCCCAAGTTATTTTTGAAAGTATGAAAGTAGCAGACAATACTCTTGAGAGGAACTCTAAGTGTTAATGGGTTAAATACTGTTGTAGGAATAATATCTAGGTGAAAATATTCAATTTTATGCTTGAAATTGACATTTTGAGAAATTCCCCACAAAATATTATTGGTGTCCAGGTGGATGATTTTTGAGGGTTTGGGTGTCCAAATGATGCCAAGGTGCCCTGCTGGCTAAGACCATGTACTGTAGAATAGGTAACTAATCCGGGTTGCAAATATACCAAATTTGACTAAAATGACCTTTCCGAATTTAATTTTACCGAACAGTCAGTTCACACATTAACACAGATGGGGGGCAGATTTTAATCTGAATTTGATTATACCAAGATTATCTAATTTGGTAAATTCAGATTATTCACATGCTCGGAATCATTTCCTATTCTACAGCATGGTCTTAGCAAGGATTTGGAAACAGTGTGTCTAAACGAAGGTTTCATAGACTTTTGGGTGTCCAAAGTGTGGTACAAAGTTCACACTACTAATGAAATAAACCATATATACATATACTAGTATCTAAAGATTTTGCTTTTTTAGGCCAGTAACTACTTTGTTTGCATTGTAGGAGTGACACCTCATGCGCTATCTTCTAAAATTGTCATCATCAGCAAATTCTGACACTTTTGGGTGTCCAAACTGTCAAAAAACAGTGTTCTGGATGTCCAAATGACATGCTGGACGCAGATATTCTGACTGTTCTGTGTGTTTCGTTCCAGGCACAGCCCGAAGGACAGCCGTGGGAGTAAGAACGAGTGCACTCACTGCGAGACTATGATCCCCGACTACTGCACTATCTGCCCGAGCTGCGACACAAAGTTCCCCAACTGTATCGTGACCGGCCGCCCGCTCATGGACTACCAGTTCTGGATGTGCAGCATGTGCAAGCACCGCGCGTACGAACAGGAGATCAGCAGTCGCTCCGTGTGCCCACTCTGTCATACTCCCATCGTCTAGTCACGCCGCACTCGCTGGCGCCACCTACGGGGAACTCGCAACACTACAGGACAACAACGCAAGGCACCAATAGCAGCATGTACATGCACATGCACACACCCTGCGTACAAACAGTTGATTTGCTGTTGCTCAGTGTGCCCACATTGGGAGCACAGAACAACAACGCGACGATGCAAGGCAACAAAAGCGGCATGTGCATGTGCATACAAATATCGAGTGTATGAACAGAAGGTCAGCTCTCTCTCAGAGCCCACAGTGTCATAATCCAGGGCTCGAAATTAACCTTTCCAATGCTAAGGCTACTTTCATCCAAAGCTCAAGAACATAAAGATTTGAAAACTCTAAACCCTCTCTTATTGGTATTCATCAGATAGCTCTCACTGAGTACTCTCAGATGAGTACCCATTTGTATTGGCCAAATTAGCCACCAGCAGCATAAGGGTTAAGATCCAAATTGCATATATGATCACGATTGATTAATTATGATTCGGCAATTTCTTAAAGAGGCTTAATGTGTATATTTCATACACAGCAAATTATCCAGATCTATAGAAAATGAAAATCACACTTTGGGACACCCAGATATTTTTGTCAGGTATTTCAAAAAATGTTGCACTTCTATGTAAATATTTGGACACTACATAAAGATATGGTACATTTTATTAGTATGTATATATGTGTTTGTAATGAATAGTTATTGTGGCCTTCCTTAAATTATTGGACACCAAAATTTATTCATGATACCCACCCGGGCACAATTGACATGACCAATGCATCATATGTTATGTAAAGACTAAAAAACAAGACTTTTTCATTTTTCGTTTTATGATTGTATGGATTAAGCCCAACTGAAGAAAGACTGTGTTATATTCTTTTTCACAAAAATAAGTTCTTTAATTGTGCTTGGTTTTGCCTCAGTTGTAAAGGTGCCCTTAGATATTGAGCACTTCATGTCTCTCATTGTTTGCAAATGTTCATTTCACAATAAGTGCCTCTTGCAGCCAAAATTGCCTACTTTGAATACATCTTTCAGGCAAAGCAGAGTCAAATTAACAATTGAATGAGAAATGTCAAGCATCGTTCTTTCAAACTGTAATTAGTAGAATTATGCTTCGTGCCCAAGTTATTGTGAAAAGTAGCATAGGTCCAGACAATACCCTGAGTTAATCTTAACCCCTTCACACTCAGAGTTCCCCAGGAAATTATCGTCTGCTATTTTCATACTTTTGAAAATAACTTGGAAATAAAGCAAATTCTCACAAAATATTTGAAGGAGAGTTGTTGGTAATATTCTGATAAACATTTCTCCTTCAAATATTTTTGATTTGTGAGGAAAATATCAACAAAATAGTCAGGCCTGTTTTGGCCGCTCTGAGTGCCAATGAGTTAAGCATGAATGAGCTAATCCTTTTAACCTTTCCAGTGCTAAGGCTACTTTTGTCCAAAGCACAAGGATGCAAAGATTTTTGAAAACCATCAAAACCCTGTCATGTTGGTATTCATTAGATAGCTCTCACTGAGTACTCTCCAATGAGTACCCATGTGACAGGGTTTCAGTCATTTTTCAGGTTTTTTGCAGTATATTGTATTGGCCAAATTAGCCACCAGCAGCATAAGGGTTAACATTGAAGTAATTATTTGGGCTCTTAACCCTTCTGCTGCTGTTGTTACTTTTGTCCAATGCACAAAAAAGCAAAAAATTATGAAAATCATCTAAAACCTGTCATGTTGGTATTCATTGGAAAGTTCTCACTGAGTACTTTCAGATGAGTACCCATTTGCCATGGTTTCAGTCATTTCTCAGCTTTTTGGTATCATTTCATGTTGACCAAATTATCCACCAGCAGCATAAGGGTTAAAGAAAATGCCTGAAAGTTGCTTGGATGATTAGGATCTACAACTTTACCCACAATGATGCAGGGAGTTGCTGACTATTTGTTAGCCCCAGGGGGATACAAAACTGGGAGTTGCACGCTCCGCACACATCGATCTAACAGCTACGCGACTATATCCCTGCCTCAAAACCAGTACTCTTTCATGAAATATTTTGAAAAGTGACATCATTAAATGTGGCCCATTGGTCAAAAAGTGTGATGCATGCGACACACATGGTCTTATTTACAATCAACAATGACCGCTTCCTTGTAGTGCAGTCTGATTGTTGCCAGAGCGCTTGACAGCTAACATTGTTTACTGATTGTTTTTTAATATCTGATTGTTAACATTGTTAACTGATTGTTTAACATTTGACTGTTAAGATTGTTAAATGATTGTTTGTTAACATCTGATTGTTAACATTGTTAACTGATGGTTGACATCTGATCATTAACATTGTTAAATGATTGCTGGTTAATACCTGTTGCTGTGTGTTCCCAATTGTATGGTTATTTACCTGTTCTGTTGATATTTCTTTTAGAAAAGTATCCATATCCCTTTTCAAGCTTTTGTGAAATGAATCTAATTTACTTTTCCACCATTTCAGCCCATCTCCTCATGTTAGAAACATTTACGCAACTCATTCCACCTCTTCTTATTAAAAGAATAGTTACAAACTATTTTTCCAATTGAAAAATCGATGATTGGTTGACTATACACATAATTTATGTCAAGGACAAACTATTAGTCTATTAAGTAATGTATGAAAAATAAGTTAGAATGGAATCTTGATTGATGGGAGAATCTTGATTTGTCTGTAATTGCATGTATTGTACATTCTTGCACATCATGATGTATTTGATTATCTATGTATATTTGTGTTACTTTTGCCATTTACTTAAAAACATATACCTGTATATATTTAGAATGAAATAAACGTTTGTGATTCGTCATTCTGCAAAATATGTTTGTGTTTGTAACAGGAAATCAGGCAGGTTCTTGAAAATGGTTGAAAGCTGTCTCAGGTGAAGAAAAATTGAAACCATCTTTATCTAATTCTATGGGGCCTCTTTAGGATAATCACTTAGCACTAAAGGCCACCAGTTGGAAATTGAAACCATCTTTATATGGTTCAAATGGAGCCTCTTTGGGATAATCACTTAGCACTAAAGGCCACCAGTTGGAAATTGAAACCATCTTTATATGGTTCAAATGGAGCCTCTTTGGGATAATCACTTAGCACTAAAGGCCACCAGTTGGAAATTGAAACCATCTTTATATTGTTTAAATGGAGTCTCTTTGGGATAATCACTTAGCACTGAAGGCCACCAGTTGGAAATAGAAATCATCTTTTTATGGTTCAAATGGAGCCTCTTAGGGATAATCACTAAACACTATAGGCCTTCGGTTGCAGATACTAAGAGGTATGAGGTGTGGTTTTGACAACACCTTAGATGACCAAACTAGCCTCAACCAGTGTCAACTAATAGCCGCTAATAGGCCAAAAAATGGTGCTCTGGGCACCCCCAGCTGGAGATGGAGATAAGGTTTCTCAGTAATGTAATTGATGCGAGAGCCCTGATTGGTCCTTGTTCCCAAAATTGGTGCTCTGGGCACCCCCAGCTGGTGGTGGAGATAAGGTTTCTCAGTAATGAAATCAATGCGCAGGCCCTGATTGGTCCTTGTTCCCACGTGACCTCGCGCTGATGGCTTATTTGGTACTCCTGGCATGAGTCCAGCACTTAACTATAGGGCATATAGTAATTGGTCTCTTGCTACATATCCATTCTTTTCTTTATCCAAGACAAAACTAAATGTAATCTTTTTGCTAAAAATTGTCAAATTTCCTCAATTATTATAGATCGACATCTCTGTTAGAATGAATCCCCTATTGAAAGAGAAAAAAACCCACCTATATAGCCATCCCTGATCAGTCCCTGGCTTCAGCATTGCACATGGAGGAATGACCTCACAGACTTATGCAATGCTTCCCTATTGATGGATAATCCTCATCATGCTGTAATGCCGTGCGTAGAAGTCCCTCATGCTGAATAGATTATTTGCAACAAATTGTGTGGCATTGCTATTGCGCTGTCTATGGGGTTGTAAGTTTCTCCTGCCATATATGGCAAAATATATTTTTTTTTAATCCAAATTTTAAAAAATACTTTTGCACAGAGAGGAGTGAGGTCACAGACTTCTGCAGATTCCTGGGAAGTCGGGGCAAACATCATTATTCTTATAATAATGAATGACAATAGAAATCATAAAAAAATAGTAATGATAATAATAATAATTGTCAAATATGAGGGGTGAAAAAAAATGCAAAGTGATTTCGAAAGGAGCTTTGAATAAGAATAGAGGACCATGAAATTTTGTAAATGAGGAGAAAAGATCACTAGATGGGAGGAAGTGTTATCACTTTTTCCTTAATTTTAGCTTTTTAAGAATATTATAACCTCTCTTGTGTTTTTCATAAAAATACGGAAAACGTGAATTTTCAATTTCTAGAGCATAATTTTAGGACAAAGATAAAATTTGTATAAAGGTTATTCTCTTCTCTACGATAAATTCTAAGCTATAAATATGCCAAATTCGGAGGAAACCTAATACCATTTAACACCCAAAATGCATGTTTAAAGCGCCCATGTTTTGGTGAAATCTAATATAGAGATAAGAATCAAAAACCTTTTTGGGCAGTTTTGGACGATAAGACAGTAAATTCAATTAGTGAATCAGACAGTTTTCAAAACGCAGTATTTATATAAAAAAGCAAAGAAAATCATTGTGATGTTTTAATTGTTTATTTTCCAAAAATAACACTTAATACAACCTGATATGGCCCCTTTGTTGTGCCACCATGGATAGGGTTCATAGCCCTATTTCCTTTGTTTAACTTCCTTTGTTTAACCCTTTGTAAATACGGGCGCCCCCTTTTGAGAGAATGCTCAATCAAACTGCTGCTGAGCAAGCATTCTCTGCTCAAATTAGTTCGTCTTTTTTGCAACAGATGGCGCTGTCAGTGGCGGCTACGGTAAAGAGACGCTAATATAAAGATATGCTATGATGCAAAACTCCCCAATTCGCTATACTTGGGACACGCGTGAATTTCGTGTTCTACAGTATAGAAGAGCTACCACAGCAGAGAACAGTTTTATTTGGTGTAGGGGGGGGGGGGGGGGGTAGACACTCTTATTTTAAAGCCCCGCATACAAGATTTTTTATCACTGTGTGTGCTGTGGCTGTATTTTAAGCATTCTGGAATTTCTGGACTTTCCCCTTCACTATTGGTTCCCCCCTGTGGAACTTGGTGGCTTGAGTCACAGGTGTTTGCATCCGGAGATTTAGTTTTACACTGCCTATTGACAGCTTGACACTCGACTACTCTATATACTTATATAAAGGTTTGCAGGCTTCCACCGCTTCACTTTTCAGCAGCTAATTCTACCCACTGCCAGGTACGAAGTATGGGGGGGGGGGGGGGGGGGGGGGGTGAAAATTCCCTTGCAATCCACGAAATATATGTGAAGCTTTTAAACCGACGCATTATCTTATTTGACTTTAAAATCAACACGATCTGTCAACCACGCCTTTAATTTCCTTTGCAAATATTCTCTGGGATTTCCAATGTCAGATTTTAAACTGACATGCTTTTTATTGACGTAGCTCATGGGCCATGCCACCTGTCGCATTTGATGTCAAAATCAACACTATCTCTCAATCTCGCTTATCCATTGCGCAATTACTTAAGTTTTACATAATAAGTTATTTATAGAATATTGTACACATACTTTACCCCTAATTTCTTCTTTCATGTCAAGACTCAATGGTACAGTGGCAACATTGCCGGCCTGAGTGCTGGGAGGCATGGGGTCCAGAGTTCAATCCCAATCCAGGGCGAGTAGGGGTTCGATTCCTCTATAAACTGGGGCAACCACCGAAAACCTTCATTTCTTCCTCTTTATTTTCACGTCCAATTATTGGGAGTGATAACTTTGAAGAGTTTCATATTCATTTCATATCATCGTTCATGCTATCTGTGTTGTCTGCATATACAAAAAAGCTCTCCTTCTTTCATGTCTAAGCCAACCTTAAAAGGGTGGCGAACCCTTTTTAAATTAAATTAAAAAAGATTCTTTCATTCAATACTTTCCCCACTACACATTATAACTGAAAAACTTCCTTAATCACTTTCAAATGTGTCAATTTAGTATTACAATAGTTTGTAACCATATCTAACTGAATTTATTTTTGTGGTGTTTACCCCGATTTACCTCATGCCATTTTGTAATGACCCAATAAAAGAATGTACTGCCCATTTCTCTCATATCTATTTCATATCATTTTCAAAATTTATCTTCTACTTCAGGATCTTTTTCGCAAAGGAATCTGAATGGATAGAAACAGAAATAATCGTTGAGCAAGAAGTCTGCATCTGGCTTAAAATGCACACAATGCTCTAGCCCGTCAAGGTTGGTGGGTTGGCCAGTGATGAAGAAGTCAGCTGCGTTGTTTGGTGCCTGGCTTCCTCCCGTACATGTGAACGTCCCCTCATTGCGTAGGTCATTCAATCCCAGCCAAACATCGACGTGCGCATCTTAACATGTAAGAAATAAATAAAAGGGGATAAGACAAAAATAGAACCATAATTTCTCTCAGTTGGAGTGACAGAGTTAGCATGATTCAAAGCATTTTGGAAATTTTACTTTTCCCCAGATGGCCCTATGAAACACAACATTACAACCATTAATTCTCTGAGTTGGTGCAACGTCGTCAGCGTTTGGTTATGGTCAGGCGCTTTGGACACCTTAACCTTTTCTGGACATCCATGATAAACGCCTAATATTCAATCATGAACATGTTGAAGGGCAAAAATGCGCTTTGGACAATTAAGTCCTGTCTGGGTTCCCCCAATAGGCAAGTGGTCTAATGCAATACAGACAATCAATTCGCTGTCTCAGGCCACTGCTGCAGTTACAGATTTGAGCTCCAGCATTCTAAAAAATGTTGCCATTGAGTTGAGGTTATTTGATTGTTTTTCCGGGGTTTGGATTTGGAATTTTGTGTTTTGCCACTTTTTCTGGCATATTGCCAGTCGTGACTAGCCAGTTGTAACTGGTGGAGGAAACCGGAGTACTTGTCGTAAACCTACGCCTAACACAAAGTCACTGGCAACTTTCTCACATGCCCAGTGTGGGATTCAAACCCGGACAGTTGTGAGAGACAGCTAGCAGTCCATGGCTCACCTTAGACCTCACAGCCATCAGGGCAGGCCCTTTTTCCCGGGACTTGAGTTTCCTCCACCAATAAAATATTTGGCTATATGTATATTCAATATGGCAAATAAATTGACAAGAAACAAAAATGAAAATATTACCCTGCCTAAAAAAATAATATGGAATTAAAAAAATGAAACTTCAATGTAATTGTGACATTATTTGTTCAAATATAAGCCAAAATTGTTTTAGTTCTTAAATATTGAGACTTCTGGCTTCCAGGGTAAGCAATGCATGAATAAGTATTGAACGACATGCCCATACCTCACAACATTGTATGGAGCATGCTACGAGGTGTTGTGGGCATGTTGCGAGAGGTTTTGAGCATGTTATGAGATGATGTGAGCATGCTTCGAAATGTTTTGACATGTTGTGAGCATTTTGCAAGATGCTACGAACATGTTGAGATTATGTTGCAAGATGTGGTGAGCATGTTGATGCATCGTTTGAGCAATATGATCAGAAACACCCTTTTTGGACCTAAATACTTCTTTGGTTATTTTCAGAACTTGGTTATTTCGTTTCTCACCATTTTTCTACCATTATGTGGCTCTGTGACTAGTAGAGGAAACCATCTCTGGTACCAAAGTCACTGGAAAATTTATAACCCTGACGGAATTCGAACCACCACAGTGGTGAGAGACAGGGAGAAGAAGTCAGTATAACGCTTTTGAACACTCGGCTCTCAGGGCTGGCCCTATTTTAGTGGCTTACTTGCTCTTAAGAAGGCTCGCATGGCATTGAACTCAGCTTGAGTCTCCGGACAAGCCAGCTGCCCTCCGTCCTGTTGACACTCAGAACTGGCGTTGATCCACGGCAGGGGGTAATACTTTAAGCTGTAGCAGGAATCTGTACCAGGGAGCATGGTATAGCCTGGGCCGCCTGGAAGAAACAAGTATTTCAGGACGATTGAGCAAAAACTGTTCTCTCTGTATGAGGAAAGGGTTTTAATACAATTCATAGCAAGACATTCAGCATTTTTTTGTAGGGGGTTAGTCGAACATTTGGTCTGGTCTAACATGTATTATGGTCTGAACATAGAACTGCATGCTTCAGGACAGGTGGATTTGCAAGTTTCAGAGATGCTAGCCACTGTTTTTGTCTGACTTCACCAACAGGAAATATATGAAAACTAAGTTAACTACCCTGTCTTTGTGTACAGCCAATTGCTGAACATGATTTTAACGTTTTCCTGTTTGTTACAAGTTTTAATGCAAATTTCGAAGAGAGTTCTTGAGAAGAGCACTGCAGTCTATGATTCACTGCTTAGAGAGGGCGGGGGCAGGAAGTGGCAATGCCACTTATTGAGTCACAGCTAATAGCAATTGGAGAACATGGCTGCTACCAGGGGCTGGGCAGGCTGGTGGCAATACGCAAAATTCTCCCCTCATGGGATCACTGAGAGAAAAAGGAGGACAGCATCCTATTCTTGAAGTGTATTACTTTCATATTTAAGCTAATATGTATGTGAGGCTTAAGTTCCCCTTTAAGAATTTTATGAAATGTATTTGTTCTTTTTACTTAGCATGGAAGAGCAGGAGATGAATTCGTCACGCCCTGTTGGAAAATGCAGTCCGGCCTGCTATCCACCCTCAGTCATCCAGATCCGAAAGACGGAGCCGATAATAATTAGCGATGATAATAAGTGTAACTAATAATATTCATCACTGGCTAACAATAGCATATTTTATAAGGATTTATGATAGTTATAAAATATTTGATGATTTGCAACTCAAATACAAACTACATGTATATGTTCAAGCACTTTTACTTCTAAAATATTCTCCATAAGTTACTTCCAAATTTTGATTTTGTCTATATCACACTTGCCGTTCTTAGCTCATTACTTTTTGATCATGTTATTCCAAAGTGTTGTGCTGTCAAGATGGTAACAACAGCCTGCTGATGTCGTACAAAAACCTAGCTGACTCAGTAACAATTGAGCATCTACTTAATATTTACATTTCTTAACATTAGTGTTAATTTAACACAGTGCTTGAAGTCGATGCAAATTATGTCTGCTAACTCTTTAATTTTTATTTTACAACTTTAACGCCAATATTAACACAGAATAGAAGGAAACATGTTAGGGCCGTTCCATTTAAAAGTGTGGTGAGGGGAAGAAACGGAAGATAATTAAAGATTCGACCACCCCCCCCCCCCCCCCCTCCTGCCAGAAATCATATGTAATCGAACGGGATAAAATAATTCAGAATTCGGCCCCTGCTACCCATCCCCCCCTCTCTCATCAAAAAACCTTCCGTACCTCCTCCCCCCACATTTTTAGATGGAACAGCCCTTACGTTAATCACAGCTCTGTATTCCAAAACACGTAAATATGTTTATTGGACACTGCTTATTTCTAAAACACTTATCTTAACATGTGATCTAGAGTCACCTACTGTTAGAGAAACCACAGAAAGACCTATTGCGTAGAGATGCCACATGTTAATAAAAAAATTCAGCTTTCAATTAAAAGATAAAGAAAGAGCATTCTTGCAAAGATGGGGTATATACACAGAATTTTTATATACAACTTTATTGTGCACAATATTGTATCACTGTTATACATAACATGGTTTCAATACCATACATGTAACTAGATATCACTTTATTATATATTTGTACCACTGTTACTGATGAATGTGGGCCAGCTTAACCTGGTGCCAAGGAAAATAAAAAAAGTTTTAAAAACAAAAATGTTAATAAAAGCTGTTCGATCTAAATTTTTAACCCCAAGTCGCTGGAAGCTTTCTCACGTTTTATTTCCTGGAACCCAGGCGATGGTGAGAGACGGCGAGTAGTTTGGCAACCATAAGGGTATACCGAAATATCTGACTCTACATTGCCTAGAATGTTGGTTTTCGATCTACATTGCCAACGAGATCCTGCAAATGAACGTCCGAATGGCCATATTCATAGTAACATAGAAAATCAACATTCTAGGCAATGTAGATTCAGATATTTCGGTCTACCATGAAACAATTAAACGTACTGTATAGATAGACCTTAGCCAACTGAATGGCTACACATGTATTCCGTACTATGAAATGGGATATTGCTACTGTACATAAGAAAACCTGATACAAAGGAAGTATCAACTAACACATATGTAAACATGCCCACATAATGGCAACAATGTACATTGGCGAGTAATGTAATGTATACATACATGCATTCATACATGCATACATACACACATACGTGCACAGTAAGAGAGTATATATCGATCTTAAAAACTACGACATCACTTTTAACGACACAGTCATAGGTTATAGCAGAACTGGAGAGAGTGAGTACACACATTGTAACCGACATTAATACCTGCATGATAACGAGAGAGAGAGAGAGAGAGAGAGAGAGAGAGAGAGAGAGAGAGAGAGAGAGAGAGCACTTACAGTAAAGATGACAGTTACTGCCATAATAACCAGGTCCACAGGAACTTCCATCTGGGCTGTAGTTTGGTGTCGGAGTGTTCCTCCCAACCTAATGGAAACAAAATATAGAAAAGCAACGGATTAACTTCACTGAAACTGAAATAAAATAATAACCAAAATACCCCTGTAACAACAACCACTGCTTGACAATTGTGTTTGGTTCAAATCTTGCCTTTTTGATTTGGTATCATGAAGTTATCGAGGAGAATGCAGACAATGAATAAATGGCAAACATATGGCTTAAATCTGCATTCATCATATCATATCAAATTTTCAGTTTTGGTTGATCTCAAATATATTACTTTTGCAGTCATATTTTGACAGACTTACCCCACAATTACATTATATGGATACATGTCATACTGTTAACTAATAGCAATTTCGATCAAAGATTTAAAGAATATTTCTGAGAGGTTTTCAGTATCTTCTCTGAAGTATAAAATCTTTAAGAGTCAGATCCAAAATAATTCCATTTTCAGTCTTTTTTAATATAAAGTTACCACTGAAATCAGGCGCCATGAATAATACATAATATAATCAATAACCCTCAAATATATTATCATTGTTATAATTATTATTATTATCATTATTATTATTAGTAGTAGTAGTAGTAGTAGTTTCATTTATATTATTACAATAATCTCAACCAAACGTTTGAAATAAGAAACCATGCTCTCTCATGCACATTTCACTGAGCAAAATTAACCTATTGTCTTTTACATTTTGTTTTAACCCACATATTATAGGATAGGTGTGTGCTATACCTAATATATGTGCATCCATTCAATGTGTGTGTGTATGAGTGTGCGTGTGGTGTAAGCAACACCACAAACTGTAGCAACATAAAAAATACTTTGTTAGATTGTTGTTATTGTATACCTGTCATACTCATATTGATCATCATCACCACATTCTTTCATATTAAGTGTGGATGATAAGGAAATGCCCAAAACTATCTTTGATAGAAAATGATCGCTCATATGAACTAACTTATCAAGTATGATAAGATGTTGTACTTCAGAAGAATGAAGATGATGCTGCAAGGGAGCTAGGAGATAATCGGCGTAGTTAGATCATTGACTCTCAACAGGTGTTGGGGAAGGGGCGATGAATGCTTAACATTGTTCCAGTGTTTTTACATATATTTCAGTGCGCCAGGGGTTGACTTTAGTTTTTAGAGGTAGGTGAGAGTTGGTGAATGGTACCCAAAATTACAGGTGCGCGCTTTGTGCCAGTAACGGAGTGCTTGAGGCACACCGTGCATACGAAGGGGTATATTTGTAAACTGGATGCTATGAGGTGCAATTTGGGACACTTTCAGCTAAATAACAGGGGGAAATGTTTGAAAAAATCGTTTTACTTATAGTTGATGTTTTTTCACTCAGTTTACCCACTCAGCAATAACTGAGGACCAGAACATGTCCACTCACTGTTCGGTCGCCTGCATTTACCTCTGTGCTCACAAAATCACATTTTTATTGACTTTGAGCGTCGCTGCCTTATTGGTTTTAGTGATAAGTGGCACTCAATTGTTGCCAGAGTAGATGTTTTGCACTAAGCACCTTTGGCATAGCTCGAACATCAGCTGACAAGACTCAATTATCTAACATCCACAGAGATAATTGAGACACACCATCAACTCAAGGAGAATGTTTGGTAACTGTGTCGATATTCACAAACAACGAATGCTCTGCATCATTGTAGAAAGAAAGAGCGGAGGAAAATAGGGAAAACATCAATTAAGTATTGTTTTGGTAACTTATCCCATTCTTATTAATGAAGATTTAATGAAAGTGAAATTTTGTGTGATTGAAATACTTTCCATCTTTTTATTTTTTTCACCACCCCCTTGCCCTCCAAAGTTATTTCGGCCCCCTACTACCTTGAAATTCCCCCCCCCCCCCCCCCCCTACTGTTCATCCAACTGTGACCATCCCCCTGCCCATATATTCTGAGCACTCCCTAACAGCAGAGTTATGAGCATTGTACTTGGGGATAGTTAACCACATCCATTTCATTTGACTACTGCGGCCTGCCATCCTAGGCAAACGATGCACTGCCACTAACCAATCGCTATCTATCACCTATGCCAGGCTCCAAAACTGCTCACCAGTGACTTTGGATTAGGAGCTGATTTCAAACGTGCATTTCAGTTTACTCAACCATTAACAACAGACGAATAACAATTTAGGCCAAACATGGCAAAAAATGGCAATTCCACAAATTGGCTGGAGCTATACTTACCGCTTTCATGTACCTTGATCCCTGCTCTGCCGCGACTTTCTGGCAGGACTTCGCTCGTCCGCTGGAGAGTTGGCACATCTTGCTGTATTTGTTGAAGGTGTAGGAGTGGCACCTGGGCTCGTTGGAGCACCTGGCGGCACACTGTATAGCAGACGACACGCGCTGTCCGGACCCTAGCGCTTCCTCTCCAAATGCCATGTCCTTGCCACAAGGGGCTTCAAACTTCAGTTGCCTCCCTCCTGCAAATCCAAAGCAACAAAACACTGCCCATGCGACAAGGGCAATTCGAAGTCCGTTTAGACACAGACGACTGATTGAATTAAAACTGTTTTTTGAATGTTTTGATTGTGTAGCAGCCATGACTTCTATTATGATTAGTCGGGTTTGTAATAACCAGAACACTATATTTGCTTATTAGACGCTATGGATGAGCTGAACAAAGTAGATGGATTGTTGAGATGCAAGCTTAGATATATCTATGTTGGGAGCCTCCCCTGACGACACTTTTCTTATTGGCTGGTTTTAGACATAAACGTATTCAGTTTCCTAATACACTCAGGATGTGAGGAGGGAAAGATACAGATACAGCGAATTGATCTGTATACATGTAAATGTATACATGTGTTCATAGCAACGCCGATCAACACAAATGACATTGAACGTTTAACCCATTCATGCCAACAGCATACAGAATGTACTGTTAACTTTTTGTAAACGTATTTCAAAATATTTATGAAGAAGAAATGTTATTCAGAATCCCACCCCCCCCCCCCCCCCCCCCCCTGCATCTGTCCTTTAAAAGTTATTCATGTGTTTTTGCTTTATTAGCGAGTGTTTACAAAAGCATTGTACAATACTTTTCGTGTGATCTCCAGGCATGATTGGATAAATCACCCACACAGAATCAGAGAGAGAGAGAGAGGCTTAGGAAATTAAAGTCAGACACTTTCTCAGAATTTCGGGCTGTACACCGGGAATAAAATATTGACTCCATTCCACAAGGACCAGAGATGTACTCGCTGTAACAAACGGCAGATGTACTTTCAATCAATAGCCACACTAAAACATACAAGAAGAGCTTTTCTCATAAAATCATTGGAAAGGCTATCACTTTCGTTATAAAGTGCGCACTTTAATTTATAAAGAAAGTGATGGTTAAAACGCACGACAGGCCAAACCGTCTATACACTGGTAGGTCAAGCAAATTCTCAGAGAGCAGGGCAATCTGCGCCAATGACGCATTTCATCTACATCATTTTGGATGATATCCTATATAAACACGTAAGAACTCCAATTATTGATATTGTCTATTCACCGGTCCAATTCTTCATTATTGATATGTTATTGCCAAGTGGTGAGTTTTTTTAATCATCGCATATTTCCTTCATATTCTTTCACAAAATGCCTTTTCCAATAAGATTTCGCCGAAATATTGTGTTTTGACAACTGCTAGGATAAATGAATCAATAGCAGGTTTTTAACAGCACGTTCCCTTACTAATCAAGATCAGTAGTTTCAGCACCGTGTTATATACAGGCTGGTTTCTGAGAGAGTGTTAGGATAGGCCTGCCTAGGTAAAATTGCGCACAGAAACGCCGGGTTAAAGCTATAATACTTTTATATGATAGCTATGAGAGTAATGCTCTTAACATTTCGTAAATGCGCATATTATTTTTATGGGGGAATATATCAAATACCCTTTCACTTTCTGAAAAGGTGATGGCATTCTGAAAATTATATCTGAAATACATAAGGGAATTCGGAATTTCGTTTTTCGTCACATTTATGCCAATTGGGGCTAATTCGTGACTAGCCAGTTGTAAGTAGTGGATGAAACCGGAGTACCCGGCGAAAACCACGGCCTAACCCCAAAGTCACTGCGAACTCTCTCACATGCCTAAGCCGGGATTTGAACCCAGGTAGTGGTGAGTGGCGGCCATTAGGGTTCGCACGCTTTGCACGGTATTGTCCACCGATTGCGCCGCCTTGTAAAACTTTGTTCAATAGGGATGCAGATGTGTGGATCCAGAGAAAATCTAGGTGATAGAAGTGATAAAAGGAGTGGCAAGATAATTTAAGATAGTGGCGCTGAGCACAATAGAGCGCAAAGGCAAATATGGTAGAGAGTGGACCGCGCGTCAAAATAGCAACTGGCGAGCGGACCATGTCGCAAGATGTAGTTATAATTATGGCCAATGATGCTGTAGTTTCAATACCAGCGTTGACTGGGAAACAGAATCTGACACGTGACAAGAAGGTCGTGGCCTCTACCGTAATTAGCCATGACCTGTGACGACAATGACTTTGATTGATCGTGTGCTAAAATATCTGAATACTTTTCCCAGGCATTATATTAATACATGCTTTTAACATCACGCCTGATTTGGTTTTTGGCCGCTCTGTTTTATAGATCAACTTACTGCCAAAAAACAGTTATTTACGTAGGAGTAGGAGGGATTTTTGTATGTATCAAGCCATCCTGTGGTGGCTGCAGCTGATTCTATTTATGACCTACGGTCACCAGGCGGAGCCTCCGGAAGCCAATTGCGTCAAGTGCAAAAGGAGGCAATGAAGACTGATTCAGAGACGACTTGGCTTTTATCAATTCATGAAACAGAAAAAAATCTTTGTTGTATTTCCATGAAGGTACCATAATCATATGCGTCGTATATACGTGTCACCTATAACAACAATAAAGCATTAGAGATATATAGCTAGTACTATATCTTTACCAGCAATCATTCTTTATCAGCACATGGGCGCACACACACACACACACACACACACACACACATATATATATATATATATATATATATATATATATATATATATATATATATATATAGAGAGAGAGAGAGAGAGAGAGAGATGAATTTATATATATATATATATATATATATATATATATATATATGTATATATATAGTATATATATACATATATATATATACATACATATATATATATATATATATATATATATATATATATATATATATATATATATATATATATATATATATATATATATATATATATATATATCAGGAGGAAGGGTGGGATTCATCTGTGTACTTATATGACAGTGTAAAAGAAGGGAGCAGTCACGGTGCAGATAGGCATGCCGCACTCGTGCTATCGTGGTAGAACCGATCGACTTACAGCACAGGTATTTGTATCCGTATAATGATCCGAAAAATGTTGCTACAGACATCAAATGATTATGGGGACGTTGGTCACCCTCTTATGAAGCCTGATGCGAACGAGGTTTATCCGAGCACTACAAAGCAAGTCATGGCTCCTTATTGGGTTCTAACGACATTCCAATGATGCCGAGCCTTTGGGAGTAGTTAGACAACAGGCGCCATATTTGATTTGGACATTACACCGGCTCGCATGACGAAGGTAGATAATAATCCGTTTCTGGCCGTATTTAAATATGTGGGGTCATTGATAAACGTGGCCTAGGGGTCCTTTTCAAAGATTTACTCCGTTTGTCAGTCACGTAAATGACAAGACTAAACTCGGAAAGGTAGGAACGATCCCAAATAGAGTTACGGGATTTCATTAATATAGTTCTCTTTTCAATAGAATACATTGGCACAAGTAGCCGTGGCGTAATGGATAGAGCGCTTGCCTCTCAGACATGGGATCTCGGGATCGATTAAGTTGCCCGCGACTATTTTCATCTTTTCCATCTGTCCAGCGCTTCGTGAGGTACTTAGAAATGTTACCTACTTTTACTAACTGTGGCATTATTTTTATTTTACTTTACTTTACTAAAATGAATTGTTGGTCAAATCCGCTGATCCCAGAGAGAATGTCTGCCTGAATTGCCGTTCGCTATAAGGGCCGATGACTTAATGTTTGGCCTTGACTAAAAACGATCTTTTATCTTTGAGTTATAATAAACATTTCCACAGTTGTGAAGTTGGGAATTTCTTCGAGAAAATCTATAGTTTAATGGATGTAAGTAATGCCTAGCCTTCATTCAAAAATTGAGCTCTGTGAAGTTTAAAGGGTATAAGTATTAATTTATATCTGTTGATGAAGGAAATGTTCCATTAAGTTCCCTATGACGTTGGTGTTGTCACTTGCATGCACACTTGCTGCACATGACTATTACTTTATGCAACTCCCAGCCATTTACCTTCTATCTGCCCTTTCACACGTCCCTACGTGCTGATCAGTGCCCTATCCATGTACCTACCACCTGTACTTTGGGCTTGGATCCGTGCGCCCGCCACTCACTTTTTGGGCGCACGGATCCTTACTACATTGACAACTTCTACTCCTCCTGCGGCCTTTAGCGCCTTGCCGCAACACTTGTCTTCCCCCTTCTCTGTAATTGTAAAGTCCTCCCAGTACCTCTTTCAACGGGGCCCTATCTGGATAAAAGGCCCGTTCAAAAACACACTTCATTGTAGCATAATCATAGAACGAGGAGTATCTCCAGGTTCCTGGGTGTTATCAGGTAGAGACTATCATCGCCAACTGTCATTATTCAATCCATATTCTGTTTTATTTCAAAATTTACAACTTTTCTTTCATATGCAAAGTATATATTGCCTGAATGGTTGTCTGATGAAAAATTCATTAAGAATCACATAAGTACCTTAACAGCAGGGTATTAGATCTATCGGGTAAAAATTGAAAAACATGCAAGGTGTTTTCAAAATGAGCTCCTACCCACAGTTAATATATTAGGACCGGGATCTTTGAATTTCACAAATGTGGAGGAAAGATATATACGGACGGAAGGGTACTACAGATCTTTTCTCTTAATTATAACTCTGTTCAAACTTTATAACTGTTTCCTTCTGACGACAGGTTCATTTCACCAAAAGTCTCCTCAAAAATAATAACTACGATCCCCGGGGGGGTGGGGGCACTTGGGTATTTAGGGGGGTGCATACGTTCGTTATCAAAATTAAAAAGTACCCCTAAAGCACTGATTTCTGGCCAAAAAAGCACCCTTATTTCAATAAAACGCTGATTTTTTCCACTAAATAAACACCCCTTCTTTTATCAAAACACTGACATTGGATGAACGGGAACACATATTTTAACTTAAGATTTTATAATTCTCTGCTTGTTTAGCGGCAGCAAGTGGCGGCAGCAAACTCGGAAGCCCAGATACTTCGGGAGTCACTCGGCGTCAGAGCCGCGTATATTTCGTGGATTGTAAGGGGATTTTGACCCCCATACTTCGTACCTGGGTACAAAAAAGTACCCTTCTTTTACAAAATCGCGGACATGCGGAGGTCTTAAAAAAAGACCCCTTCTTCCGCGAAATACGTAACGAAGGTGCGGCCCCCCTCTGTACCTGAGTGCCCCCCCCCCCCCCCCCCCCCGGGCTACGATCATAGCAAGAGAGGCTAATGCCAATCATATTCATGCTATCGGTATCTATCATCGCATTATGTTCTAATTTATCTTTATTATACAACTTTGAAGATAGGAAAGATCGATAGAAAAGTACGTTGACAATACAACACGTAGGCCCTGTTCTCGCTGCTGTCGTAATGTACTGGTAAACAGAGCTATCATTTTACCCCAACACACCGCATATACTGTAACCTTATCTCATAAAACATGATATACCATATTGTTGTCAGTACAAACAAACATTTACACTAAGGCACCCTTCCTTCCTGCAGCTGCAGAATTAAACATTGCTATGTACTTGTACTCATTCTATTCTTGTACTTCAATGCGAGAATTCATCGTGTTACATGTTGTTCAGGTACCAAACACTGGGTCTTTGTCTTTGAATTATAATCCTATATCCTTCATCGGGATAATACAAGAGATTTATAGCAATGGGAAAGGAGATACCATATAAGTAATACCAAGAATACGGAGGGACCGACCTAGCCTTGGATTCTAAACTCAGTAATTGTGTTGAAATATGTATTGATTTTGGATGCAGATAACGCATATCGTAGTTTGGTCATCTCTCTCTCTCTCTCTCTCTCTCTCTCTCTCTCTCTCTCTCTCTCTCTCTCTCTCTCTCTCTCTCTCTCTCTCTCTCTCTCCAGTGGCACCTTGGGAGGTGGACGTACACCCTCGCTATAGTGTGAATTGTGTTGTCCCAAAACATTTTCCACGTTTTTGTCATATAATGCGGCCTCTCAATTTTGGACACCCCACTAATATGGACAACCTCTCCAATACGAACGCTATACACGGTTCCAAATCCACTTTCTAACCCAGTAAACTGGACACTCACTTGTATCTCAGACTTAAGATTATTTTAGTTGTCATGATTTCATGTACCATTAACATTTTCCTCCTCCTTACCTTCTCATAACGGGAACATGCCAGAGAGATAGGATACGTTTTTCCTTCTCATGTACTTTAATTATTATTATTTTGTTGTTGTTTTAGTCCTGATCATACAATGTCAGATTCAAGTGATGGATCAACTTAGTGGGGAAGGTTGTGAAGGCTTGTTTAAGATATCACTTATCTGATGCTATCCAGACACGATTACGCATGTTTGATGCCACTTTATACTAAGAGATAGAAGTTTAATGCTGTATACCCCAAATTAATTCAGTCAGTTAACGTGCACTGTAGGTGCACATTGACGTACACACACAAAGTTGTCAGAGATAGTGAAAATGAAAACTAGTCATAGCAGTCGTCTTTTATAGTGTTATTCACAGTTGCTCCATCGTTACCGTACCATAGACGAAGATTTACTAAAAGCTACCTTTAAATAATGCAAAACTAGGTGACATGCTAACTCAAACAGGGAAAGTGATGAACTAATAATATACCGACAATTTCTGTCCGAGGCATACCTCAAGATGCCTTTCACCAGGGAGGAGAGAAAAGCGCTGGCTCAAGACAATCAATGAATTCCTAGTGAAGAAAGAGTTTGCCAGAGTTGTTATAAACAAGGCCTTAGAGAAACTTAGTCGTAAAAACACTTTATGTTGCGTTTTCGTCATCCTGCACTTAACTCATACAGAGGAGATCTTTAGCGTTAGACATGCACGACCTTGCCAACATTTTATATTCCATACGATACAGATACATCAAAATTGGTGTTCTTATTGAGAGATATTGCGGTCAATAAACACACACACACACACACACACACACACACACACACATATATATATATATATATATATATATATATATATATATATATATATATATATATATATATATATATATATATATATATATATATATATATATATATTGTCCAACTGCGATATCATGTTGAGAACAGATTTTACGTGATGTTAAAAAATTTAACAGTGTATATTCTGCTGTTCTTACATCTGTATATGTAAACTCTCTCGTAGGCCAAACTTGACGGCCCGGGGGGGGGGGGGGGGGTGCACTTCTATATTTAAGGGGGTATACATACGCTCGTTATCAAAATTCAAAAATACCCTTAAAGCACTGATTTCAGGCCAAAAAAAGCTCGCGGGTGCGGCCCTCCTCTGTACCTGAGTGCCCACCCCCCCCCCCCCCCCCGGGCTTGGGCGTCCATTGTTCTTGTTGTGTCATGTATACATCACAATTCTATAATGGGTGAGACTTAAATAAAATCTTAGATGAATAGACTCGTTCGTGATACATTTTTTTTATCCTAGACTTCCTACATCTGATCGTAATCACACTTGCACCCCCGTTTACACAACAGAGCAAGGTCATGCGTCACCTGATCATGGACGGCCAAAGCAGACGATCAATATTAATAAATGATTAATTAATATTAACGATATGTATTAAAGCAGATACTTATATTTTTAATCCGTGTCTCTGATTAAAAGGGGGAGCAAGGACGGGCAGTGCGGGGCTAATACTTGAAAATGTTGCCCAGGGGGTCGAGCATTGAACATGAAATTTGGTCAGATAGCCCCCACTATGGAATGCCATTAATGCATTTATTCACTATTTTTCTTTAAAAAATGATTTTTCTTTAAGAAAAATTATTTTTCTTTAAAGAAAAATTATTTTTCTTTAAAGAAAAATTATTTTAGAAAATGCATTAATGGCATTCTATACGCCACAGTCCTAGAAATAAACACGTGAACAAACGTAATGCCTTATTATTGCTTTGAGTGGAACAAACATGCCCCAGGGTTGTGTTAAGAGCCTCAAAATTGGGCCTTTGAGTGGTGGCAGTAAAATTAGTGTCCAAGGTTCTGGAGCTATCCACGACCCCTGGCGTAGCATTGGGTGTTTGAGTTTTTGGTTTCAGATTTTCTCAATAGATGGCGATAAATTCACGATGACCCTTGACCCTAATATTACATAAACATGAGCCTGGGAATTTTCCCTGGAAATTTCCACTGTACACACACACATTCTCATTCACAACGTAACTAGCAGCAAGAGGAAAACATACGCACGCTTATTTGCAGAAAATAACGCTATATACAGACCAATTTAGTCTGTATACACTCAAAGAACGGTTAGAAGTCAAGACAAAAAAGCATTTTGAGACATTAAATACGTATGGATGGGCGTCAGACGAAACAAAATAATGCAAAAAGATTTCGACGACTGAGTCGGTTTGTGACTCCGGCTGCGCTGGTCGCCACGGCCGTTCCCGGAGATTTGATTGAAATTGACCGTTTGGTTTACAGCCACTGGGCACTGTACGTGGGCAATGGGAAGGCCATACACGTTACCGCAGACAGCGGTGATATAGGCGAGAATGAAGCGCGGGTTTTGGAGGAAACAGTTGCGGGAATTGCCAGGGAAAGCCTCGTCCGCGTCAACAATAAACTGGTGCCCGCAAAATCCCGCGGCGTGAAACCCAAGGCCGCTGAGGAAACCGTCCGTGCAGCGAGGCAGAACCTGGGCAGGACAGTGCTGTATAATATGATCACACGCAACTGTGAACACTATACCACCCAGTGGAAGTATGGCCTAGCTTGGAGTGACCAGGTAAACAATATATAGTCAATATTTACAACTTGTATAACAGTGAGTGGGGGAATTCCCACGGGATTCCCCATATTTGGAAGAATGAGGTGACACTGAGGGCTATTCCATTTAAAAATACATGGGGGGGGTGGAACGCTCACAATTTCAGACCCCACCCCCAATGATTTTTTTTTTCATCTAAACCCCCCCACCAATGATTTTTTTTTCATCTAAACCCCCCCCACCAATGATTTTCATTATTTTTTCAAAACCCCATACCCCATGTTTTTTTTTTCCGAAATCGCCGTTCACAAAATCGCCGTTCGCAAAAAGGCCGACGCTTAAAAGGGCCATTCATTGAAAATCAATTAGGCTTAGTGTCCGCGTCTAGAATCAACATTCAGATTTAAACAAAAACATATATTGAAACACAGAATACTTAATAAGAATGTTTATGATACTTAATATGTAGAGAATGTAACGTTCAATTACTGAATTAGGGGAATATGAAGGTTTATTTCAGGAGGGCCCAATGAGTTATCGGCCGTTTTTGCGATCGGCCATTCAGGTAGTCGGCGATTTTCGGATCGGCGATTTTGACCTATAATTGTATTCAAGTATAGAAATGAAGGCAAACGTTTGCACAAAGAGACCCAGCTCTAAATTTCATTGACTGAAATTTGCAAGCGTCTGCTCTCTTTTGGTTTTTGGATACACCTGTACAGCATTTTATGGCAATGTCTTGGCACCGGCCCGACCTGCGACTTACCCCACACCCAATGTTTTTTTTGCCAGGTAGCCCCCCCCCCCCCCCCCGCCCCATGTTTTTCAATATTTGACAGACCCCTCCCCCAATGATTTTTTTTTCATCTTGACCCCCTCCCCCCATGATTTTTTAATAGGTGAGCGTTCCACCCCCCCCATGTATATTCAAATGGAATAGCCCTGACAGGGATTGCCCATTTGTACGTGGATTATATTTAGGGCGCATAAGTGATATCCTACATATGATTGTAGATTTAGGGAATGGGGTATCCAGGGGAATCCTCTGGGGAGTCCATATCTGTTAGAAGTTGGGTCAAAGAGGGGGGGGGGGGGGGGGGTATTCCTAAGATTTCTGGTGGAAAACCATGGATAGAGCATGTCTTTTGGTTGCAAGCAGGGTATATCAGTTGATCCCTGCTGTGATTTTCAACCCGGACCACATTTGTGATCTGTCTTCCATCCCATCTAGATACTATTGTAAGGGTATATTAAGAGCAGAAGGGATTCCCAATATTTAGTACATGAATGTACATGAAGACAGAGGAGGGTGATTCCCCACATTTTGTAGATTAAGGGAATGGGGCATTCCTGCGGGGATCCCAAGCATATGTCCTTGGGCCTAGATTTTTCTGTGGGTCCCTAGATTTTTTAAAATTCGGGACCCAAAATAGTATATAGTATAATAACGAGAAGTCCTGTTTTTGACCTCAAATATTTATTGAAAGACCATTCTCACGCCTGAGCGGAAATTAATGTGTCAGACTCTGTTAATATTATAGTTAGTTCTATGGAATTAGTGATTCTTCATACTGGCAAGTGGGGAAACTATTTCTGAGATAAATAAAACAGAAAATGCCCCTCAGGTCAGTTAGACTTCTGAGGTGATTCCAAGTCCGTAAAATTACTTGCCCTACTCATCAGATTAAGAATGACTTGATTTTGAGCAGTGTTTAATAAAATCTTTTTTCTTCTATGTTTCAGGCGTCCACGGCAGTGAGTGCGATGGCGATGTTTACAAACAGCAGCCTGGACAACAGGAAGGCGCACCTGGCCATGTCCCTGGGGCTCTCTGAACTCATGCATAAAAACTAGTCCAAGGCCTCGTGACCCGTCTCTGCTGGGAGACTGGTGCCTTCACACCTGTGATATCTCTGAAAATGTCTCCAGAATGGGGCAGGAATTCACCAAATGGTCTAATTGAGAGTTTTTGCATGGGATCTGATCGACTGGAACTCTCTGGACTTGTGCGCAAATACTCGTCCTACGCACAGGGTCTCAGTCAGGATTTAGAAATGCATGGGTGCCCAAAATTGGCAACTGTTAATGTTTTAGGCATCCAGTCTTTTCCAAGCCAGACCACAATATACTCAGATTTCAACCATAAACATGTATATATTTATTAATATAAGGCATAATATCCTTGAACTATGTCATGGGAATTATATTATGATGAAAACATTCAATTATATGCTTGAGATTGGCATTTTAAGAAATTCCTCACAAAAAATTTGAGTGTCGTAAAATGTGATATTTTAGGGTTTGGGTTTCCAAAAAATGCCCAGACGCCCTGCTGACAAATGCTAGTCCTACGCATCTTAACCCATCAATGCTCAATAGAGCCAAAAGCAGCCTTATCATTTTGATGAAACATGCTAGGCTAAAGCATAATTGGGAAAATATTTGAAGGAGAAATGCTAATCCGAACATTACCTATTAAAGTACTCTCTTTCAAATACTTTGAAAATCATTCTGAATTTCGAAGTTATTGTCAAAAACATTGAAGATCCAGAAAGGTTCATGAGTATCTCTTGAAAGAATGATTTTGCAATATATTTGGAGATGTTGGTAAAGTTCTGATTAAAATTTCCCCTAGAAGTATTTTCCAATCATACTTTCTCCTGAAAAATAATACCAATATTTTTGGCTGCTATTGGCCACCGCGGGCATTAAGGGGTTAAGCTATTATAAAGTTATAAAGCATATGGGTGAAATAGGTATAGATGTATGGGTTAACCCATTGATGTGTGTGGCATTTGGTCTGGCTTCACACATGAATGAATAAGAATGATCAGAATAATCTGATGCCCTTCGCAATTTGAGAACAGGGTAATCACTAATGGTGCTATCTCACAGTAATACTCACACCAGGATTTCCGGGGGGGGGGATCATGGTTGACCCATGCATGCCCGGAGCCAGGGACTTAGCCAGGATTTTCATAACAGGGTGTCCAAGTTGGGATTTCAAGAATTTAGGGTGTCCAAAATCCCTGATTGAAAAAGTAAAAATCATTACACTGATTATGTACTTTAACAAATCAAGTAACTATATGCTTAATTCTTCAAGAAATGTCTTGGTTATTATTTTGAAGTTAAACTTTTTTAGAAATTTAACTTGGAATTAGTATTTACAAAAAACACATACCAAAATCTAGGGTGTCTTTTTACCTAAAATCAGGTATTTTTCATGAACCAGGGAGTCCAAAAGACACCCAGACACCCTGCTGGCTAAGACCCTGCCCAGAGCTCAACTCAGAAAGTGTCATCTGGATCTATGATCATTTTGAAAATAATTCAAGAATAGAATGATTTTGAAAATATGTGAATGTGAGTTGTATTTTGAGTTCTGATTCAATGGGCCTTTTAATATAAGAGGCTGCAGGGTAAACCATTTCATGCATCAAAATCTCCTTGTCAAATATTGTCTGGACTTATGCTACTTTAGAAAGGAACTAAGAAGGAACTAAGCAAACATTCAATAGATGATTGAAGGTTAAGGTTAGATGTGGGTCAGGTTCAGATCTACATTTTGTCTTTATCTATTTTTAGTCAAACATCCGGTCTCAAACATATCAAAGCAATAGTGACGACTTGAAGGCTTAACTTTGGTTTCTCTCCTCTTCCAAAAGGTGGAGCCACTGTGAGCACGTCCCAATAAATGCGATGCCCTATTAAAGCTGGATAATACTAGTATTATCCACCTTTGGCCTTATGAATAAAAAATATTGTGATTTCTCTCCCAGGTTTGGAAACACAACTTTTGGGAGCCTTCGCTGCTTATTTGATATTTGTGAGGCCAGAGCACTTATTTTATGGAAAAATCTAATTTTGATCAAAACATGCCCAACCATTCTTAAAATATCTTGGGAATTCATGCTTAGTTTTGAAGCTATTTATGAAATTATCATAAGTCCAGGCATTATCTGTCATGGAGTCCTCTAGCAGGGCTCGAAATTAAGCTTTTTTCCACGGAGCCCAACTGCATCTTTGAAAGCTAGCTAAAGGTGTTCTGTACAGAACTGCATCTTTGGGCTCCCTGCAGAAATTTGAGGGAGCCGCAGGAGAATTCAAGGGAGCCCTAGCCTCCCGGCACCCCCTAATTTCGCGCCTCGCTAGGCATTGTCATAAATGGGTTAAAATGATCACAGACGCCTGTGGACAAACTCTGTTTTTCCTCTCAGGAGTCTCAAGACTTCGTTGAAAATATTGCTTCTTTTGAAGAGTTGACTATTTTTTGGGAAAACACGAATACATCTGTCTACCTCCTGTTTATAGTTGTTGCCATGTAGACATGAAGTATAGCTAATAGACTAGTTAGAAGGTTTTGAATATATCTAAACTGTTCTATTTGTCCAGTAGGGTTATCAGCAGTCTAGTACAAGCCCAATGCAAATTTTTGCTAGTCTAACTTCTAATATGAAAGTGAAAACCATTGATGGCCAACCTTTTCAAGGAGTTCCTGACAGATCTATATCCGTGCTGCGTATTAAACATATCAAATATGTATAAAATAATCAAAAACTCTGAAATATTAAATCTGTGGTATTTATTAGGCAGATATCCAATATTTATCATATTATCAAAACTTTAATAACAGTGCAAAATATATATATCCAATATGTACAAGATAATCAAAAACTACTAAATATGTGGTGTTTATTAAACAGATGTCCAGTGTTTATCATATAACTAAAGCTTTTGATAATGGTGCGTATTAAACATATCAAATATATCCAAGATAATCAAAAAATAGATAAAAACTGGTGCTTATTAAACAAATATCCAATGTTTATCAAACAATCAAAATTTGAATAACCGCTATATATAGAAATGCTTCATTGAGTTGCTATGCTTTGGTCATGTGAGGGGAGGACTAGCTGGGGTTAAGTGGTGGTTTTCCCCAGCTACTTCAGTTCCTTCTGTATTTTACAATTGGCTAGTCTCACAATATAGCCTCTATATAACAGAAAAGGTCTCAGTAAATTAAATTCCAACTCTCCAATCAGTAGCCAGGTTGGCTATAATGCTGGACATTTTACACTCTTCCTATCATGGACTTGGAGAGATTGTGCCATTGTTGTTTCCATGCCACTGTAAATATGTGTGTATATAAGATTAAATTTATAGTCTAATCATAAACCCTTTCATGCCTGAAGATCTTGGAAAGATGTCTGAATCTATGTTATTAGTTGTGAAAATAACATTCTCTTATTTATATTTTAAATATGTTTGAAGGGAAGTTGTTAGCTAGTTGCTCATCAACAATCCTCCTTCAAATATTTTCTTTTGCTAAAGCGATGATGGAAAAAAGGGCCTCTTTTAGGTCTTCAAGCATGAAGGGGTTAAGCTGGTGGCTTCTATGCCTGTAGTTGTTTAAGAAGACGATCAAGTTACTAATTGTTAGCTATGGGAACATGCAGTAAGCATCCCAGAAGCCCTGGGCTAGGAATTAGTAAATAATCTAGGAGTTCGGGTACCAAGGATTAGAGGTATGTGGCCCTTGGAATTACCTAGGGGCAACTGGGAGAGCCATTTCAACAATGACTGAAGGCTACTCAAGACCCTAGGTGCTCCGAGGTAACAGAGAACTAGTCTGAAATGCATTTAATTAATTTAATTACGAAGTGAGGATTTAGATAATGTTACTATTTTGATAATGATTATATTTTGAGTGTAGATGTGATATGTTGTAGTATTGATGGTTAACACCTTTTGTATGCCCTCAACGCTAGTTGTGTTTTGCTATTATTTTGTGAGAATCAGATGTAAAAGAATCTGAGCGACTATATATTTTCAACCCCTGTGCCCTGATTTGGTATGACTTATAAATGTGGTACGTTACGTGATGCATAATTGTGGCTATGGTTAACAGCAGTTTTCTTCACCCGATTTTCAAAAATAACTTAACAGGAATTCTTATTGAATCTATAGGTTTTAAACCCATCAGATCTCTTGAAAATAATAATAATTTGTGATTTTTAAACAGTCACAATATTCTTTTTTTGTGTGATAGGGAATTAAGAAAAGTATGAGAATCTCTACTCCTCTGAATTCTGAACAATCTTTATTATATACATTCTAAACAACATTTATCTTAACTTTTTCTTTTTCTCTAACTACCTTCTTTGTGTTATCCAAAGAATCTTTCTTTTCGGTACAACCTTATTTGCATAATCTAAGGAACCTTAATATTCTTAAGTATTTTCCTATGTATGTACTCTGAAATATCCCTTTATTTTTATGCAGCTTATGAAATAATGTTTGTAAACCTAGGATGCATTCTCAAAATTTGTGTTGGTTTCTCATTTTGTAACTGCACTATGGGAAATCAAGTGGAGGATCGCATTCCTTCCCAGTAGAGTGTTGTTTATTTTACTTGGATATTTGGTTTTGCTTTATAATACCAGGTTCAAATAAGTTGACAGAAATAAACATAGGGATGGATACCTCTAAGAATGATATGGTACAGTATTGTGTCAATACTAATAAAACGATGCAGTATTTCAACGGTACTGTTAACAGTACTCTATTGCATTACTTTATTAACTTTACTGTGAATAGTCCTATTAAGAATCCTGGACAATCCCCCCAAAATGATAACTTACAGCGGTTATTATTTTTATGAGTACCTATAAGGAGTGAAACAGTAAGATACGGTACCTTATGAAATAATTCAGTACCGGTGCCTTTTAGTAGTATCCAACCTTAAAAATACTTTGTTTGCTTATCAATACAGTGATATTTGCTTTATTTCAAACGGCCTGTAAGGTATACATGTATTTTCTATTCATTTTTATGTGTATCATGTTATGGTTTGTAAAATTAGTACAAAGTTTTTGAAAAATAAAATTGGAAAATTATTGAAATGGGTATTTTGTTTTATTATATCTTATCCACTAACACACGTGACCGCCTGTGATGTTATTCAAATGCGTAAATAATTGTGCGATGCTCATCTGAAATTATACAAGTTCCCTTTTATTATTGGAATAGATGTGTTTAGACACCTATATAATATATATATATATATATATATATATATTTATATACATATATATATTTACACGCACACACATATATATATATATATATATGTATAAATACATATATATATATATATATATATATAATATATATATATATATCCTTAGCTGTAAGACAAGGAAGTTATTTGGGTTCTGATACGTTAACCTGTATCCTCTTGGGGTAGTTCTGCAAGCCATGGTGTGCGAGTGGTGGTCTATTTTTATTCATCAAGGGAAGTACTTGAGGACAAGAGCTACATGGATCCGGACCACAATTTTTTAAAGAACTCACAAGTATGAAAGAAAAATGGTTGTTATTATTTTTATTATAATTTTTATCATCATTAATATTCATAATTATCATAATTACTATTATTATTATTGTTATTGTTATTATTATTATTTGGTGGTTTTCCCAGGGAACTCTGATTTTATCGACCATCACCTTTTGGCTTTTCATGATAACTCTGTTTCGATGATAAAAATGTTAAAGTGTAAATCTGTAAAATGAAGTAATCAGAACAAACAACATGGAGTTCTCTATCATCTCTCGTTTTTAATGTGACTTCAATTCATCTCATAAATACACAGCACCACTTAGTTTTAACCTCCTCCCCCACCACTAGAGGTCGCCACACTCACTGAAAGGTATAAGGTAGAGTAATAGTTTATGGATGCCTTGCCCATTATGCAGAGTAATATTTATTTCCAATCCAACACAGATTTTACAATTGATCAAGGTCGTTTAACGACCCATACATTACTCCAATAAAAAAATAATCTGGCTCCTGATTGGTTGATCACAGCCTAGGTGGGTTGAGCATGGAAAAGCATTTTTATGTAATTATTACCACTGTATATTGTTTTCTAACAATAACAAGAGGAACATTTATGTTACATAGGATGTGAGTTATATGCTGAATTTGGTCTGGGCTACTTTCATCCAAAGCGCAATGATGAAAAGATTTTTGAAGACCTTCTAAACCCTGTCATGTTGAAATTCATTGGATAGCTCTTGCTGAGTACTCTCAGATGAGTACCCATTTGCCAGGGTTTCAATAATCTTTTCCAGGTTTTTGCATCATTCTGTATTGGCTAAATTAGCCACCAGCAGCATAAGGGTTAAGCTGCTTGACCTGATATTTTGATTAATGGGCCATTGTCTAAGCATGACTTTTCATTCACTGAGTTGGGAAGATGATACATACACATGTGTATAATTAATTAGAATTTGGGTGCAAGGTCCAATATCCAAGGTTTGTTCTTCCCAGGGGTATATGACACTAGATTTTACTGTGGACCCTAGCTTTTTCAGACTGGGGGCCAAAATAGTATGTATGATAACCAGAAATCTTGCTTTTGACCACATGTTATTATCAGAAAACCTTTTCGGGCCCCCTAGCCTGAAATCGTAAGTGTCAGACCCTGGTATCCCATGGTGTAGATATCAGCTTTCCTTGCACAGAGAACTGCTATGTCACCATTTAATACCTTCTTTCAACCCATTCATGCCTACAACATCTCAAAAAGACTTCACTTGGTTGTGAATATATTCTTCATCAAAGCATATATGTATTTTGGAAAAGATATTTGAAGGATAAATATCAACTGCACCAGAACATATGACAAATTTCCATTAGATATTCTGTGATTCTAGACTTTATTACTGTGTTACTTTCAAGAGTATCATTATATGACACTTTACTAATATCACATAATACATAAAATCCACCTACATAATCTGGGGAAGTTCTTTTATCATAATGAAGGGCAACACCCTCCTTTCCCCTTTGCATGAAAATACACGCTTGTTTTCAGAATACTAGCATCAGTACCAGACCCCAAGACCTTAAAGAAAGAATCACAGCTTTCATTTACATGCTCCTTATAATTCATAATGTATAGATATATCTCTCATTATCTTAATATCTGGACTACATTACAGATCTTTGCATCTTTCACAAGATAGCATTGATCATAACAAAGCATTAATCCATTAATCACACAATTGTTTTAAAGATCAGTGAAGGTCCCGACAGAAAAACAATAAAACCAGCTCAGATATTCCACTGACTCTATTCCTCTATGTCCTTTTTTTCTGCCACAATACGGCTATGTTGGGACTCTTCATTGTCAGTTGTAAATGAAGAAAGAAAACAGATTATTCTGGTAAAATCACAGCTTAACCCAAAGTCACTGACAACTTTCTCTCATGCAACTCTACTCCTGAGGAATGGTCTTAGGAGCCAAGGGGTCTTATAACACAAGTGAATTAAGACACATTTTTTATTTCTTTGGAATGGTCTCAGCTCATTAACGTCTCAGGGCACACTTGGTCGAGCCAACTTAAAAATAACTCGCTGATATTTGGTAAACACTTGCCGACAAATCATTAGATGCAACAGGAGCAACAAATGTAAAGGGAGATGATTTTTCTATTGCACTGCGTAGAACCATTGGCATTCTCCAATAATATCTCAATAACTATCAATAATATATTGATAATTACAAAATCATTAATCAATCATTCTCCAATATTCAGAGATCGTTCAGAGATCGACAATTTCCTTTGATTTAGGGGCCAGCTATATACCTTTTTTAGGAAAGTTTGGGGCCAAAGAGTTATGTTAGGGCCCAGGAACGATACACACATGCATTGAATTTTCTTATATTATGTACGGAGAATATGGCTGTAAATTATCACATGATATAGATAAAACAATGACAACCTTGATATTATACAATTCTCGATATGCGGTGGCTATCCATGCCCCACAAATTAAGTCTAGTGGTGCAGAGTAATTTCAGTAAAGAAAGCTGTCTCAAAAGATGACCATATTGCCTTCCAAACCCTGATGTCACATCAATGATGACCAGAAGCACACGAGTGGTCAATCTCACAGCTCCCTAAGGTAATACCTCATAGGTAAATTTCATAATTCATATGTAATCACATGTAAACTCATTCATGCCTGTAGTACCCACAAACTTCCTGATTATCTAAAAATATATATCTTTGTGACCAGAACTTTTTTTGGGAAAATATGTGTAGAACTGAATATCATAACCCAACCCACAATTTCCTTCAAATATTTTGTAATCTATGAATGATTCCAGTTATTTTCAAAAGAATCAGTGGCCCAGATGAGAACCTCAGGCATGAATTGGTAAAAGGTCACTGGTTCTAAGATCAGGCGCAACAACTTTCCTTCAAGTACTACATCTAATCAGAGATGTACATTATGTAATATTTCCAATGCTGAGGCTACTTTTGTCCAAAGAACAAGAATGCAAAGATTTATGAAAACCACTTAAACCCTGTCATTCCATTTCCATTAGACAGCTTTCGCCGAGTACTCTCAGATGAGTACCCATGTGCCAGGGTGTAAATATTTTTTCAGGTTTTTGCATCATTTTGTATTGGCCAAATTAGCCACTAGCAGCATAGGGGTAAGGTAATGTACATCTCTGATCTTATTTATTATTTGAAAAATGAATGCTTTTTAAGATAACAGCATTCCTGAAAATCTCAGAAGAACTTGTATGAATTTAAAGTATTATTTGCGTCAGAAGAATTCCATTTTTTCAAGGAGGAACTTCATTAAAAAAATCTGAAACATTTGCATTGAAATTCAAAATCTGCCCCTGTGTGAGCAGAATGAATATTTTTTGCTTTTTTGGACAATAGTAACCTCAGCTGCAGAAGGGTTTAAAGTATGAGACTGCAAGAATGCTACGGGCATGATCGAGTTCTCCGCACTCCTCCCTTACACGAACACCACCTTATCCTTGGGCTTGGCTGTTTTCGCTGAGCTGAAGACGGCCTGGATGGCTGCGAAGACGACGCTGGGTTTCTGGGAGGCGTCGACGCGGGTGTGGATTCCGCGCTTGGAGTAGTAGTCGACGAGCGGTGCGGTGGACTTGTGGTAGGAGATCAGCCTCCTGGTGAGAGCCTCCTCAGTATCGTCAGACCGCCTGATCAGTGGCTCACCTGTTACCTGCGAGGGGAAAAACAGAGAATGATAAGGATACCAGGGCTTGAAATTAAGATTTTATCCAGGGAGCCCAATTGCATCTTCTAAAGCTACCAAGAGATGTTGTGTACATCTTTGGGCTCCCTGCAGAAATTTGAGGGAGCCGCAGGAGAAGTAAAGGGAGACCCCGGCACCCCCTTATTTCGAACCCTGGATATGCACCTTTAAAAATTTTGATAATAAAAAATGATACAATATTGGTATTTCCTTAATGATTCAATATCTTAACAACATTTTGATAGATACTGCCTGGGATCTTCGGAAATTTCGCTACTCAATTACAAGTGCCCTTTGTGCAGAGACGTCCTGGTAGCAATTAAGTCAATTTTATAAATATCTAAAATCCTAAAACTGGGCTGAACAGTACCCGGCGAACTCAGGTAGTCAGGGGGGCGGGGCAAGGTGGACCCTAGATCAGATAATCTTGCCAGCTGTTCACATTGCCCCGTCAATTTGATAACAATTATCTAGTTTAATCTTGATAGAGTGACAATAAAAATGTATTTATTTTTATTACTTCAGGTTCACTGTTATTTCTATATATTTTTCTCCCCCATTTTATTTCTGCCTTAAACCTTTTATGACTTTCAAAGATCCTGTTATAAATTCAATGTATATACCTTGGGATTTCCGTTCTAATGAACAGTCATTATTTAAAACTATTTAATAATGTGAAAAATAAATATCAGTGCTATGTGCATTCAAACGCGATAATTGTGAACTGATATGTGAAAAAATGTTTAACCAATCTCTTTCATTGATTTCTAACCAACCACCTTGCATGCTTCCCAAGAAAATTATGCAAATTAGGTGCTCTGAGATGCATTTTGGGGTACTTTCTGGTGAAATAGAACAAAAAAATGTAAGAAAGTGTGATCAACGGTCATTATTTTTTCAAAGGGTCAGATATATGAAAAATTAGGTCCAATTTGTTTGCAGTTATTCGTTTAATTTTTCAAAATTTCATTATATTCATTTAAAAAAAATTTACTCCCTTATTTGTATTCAAATTTTATTTATTCTATTCTATGCCAAGCCCTTAAATGCTAATTCATCAAGTAATAAAAATAATAATCTAACTTACATCATCAGTCATAGGTTTTTTTGGAGGGTTGAACTCTGTATGGTAAGAGCGTCCACTGGGAATGTGAAACAGACGTCCCAGGATCCGACTGACCAGTAGCTTATCATCAATACCAAACTCTACCACTGCATCCAGCTGTGTCTTCCGCTTTTCCAATAGGCCGTCTAACTGAAAGGAGAAAATACAGAAAGTCAATACCAAACTCTATTCAGTATAAATGTGTCTTGTCGTTTTCCAATAGGCCATCAATACCAAACTCTATTCAGTATAAACGTGTCTTTTGCTTTTCAAGAAGGCCGTCTAACTAAATGGATAAAATACAAAAAGTCAATACCAAACTCTATTCAGCTGTGTTTTTGCTTTTCCAATAGGCCGTCTAGCTGAAAGAAGAAAATACAGAAAGTCAATACCAAACTTTATTCAATATAAAAGTGTCTTTTGCTTTTCAAGAAGGCCGTCTAACTAAAAGGATAAAATACAAAAAGTCAATACCAAACTCTATTCAGCTGTGTTTTTGCTTTTCCAATAGGCCGTCTAGCTGAAAGGGAAAAATGCTGTAAATCAATACCAAACTCTATTCTGCTGCGTCTTGTGCTTTTCCAAAAGGCCGTCTAACTGAAAGGAGGAAATACAGAAATTTTATACCAAACTCTATTCATTATGAAAGTGTCTTTTGCTTTTCAAGAAGGCTGCCTAACTGAAAGGTTGAAATGCTTGAAGTCAATACCACATACAATGACAGAATCCACCGGTGTCTTTCTTATCAACATTTTTATTATTATTATTATCAATATTATTATCATTATCATTTATATAGTTATTATTATCATCATCATCATTGTGATCATAACCATTCATAATTATTATTTTTATCATCAAAATTACACTTGGAGGCTATGTAGTCCGCTATACAATCTTCTAGACTACTGTCTCTTATCCTTATCATCCTCATTATCATCATTATTATTACTATTATCATTAGGCCTAAATAAAAAGATGTTTGGTTCCTATTACCCTACCCTACCTAGTTTTTGTCCCCTACCCTCAAGTTTTTTTGCCAATCCTACTGAAAAATGAACTGTTCCTACCCAAAGATAGCCTCGCCGTCCTAAATATCAATTCACCCACCATTAATTTAAATTTCTGGATGAACAGAAGTACAATTAATGCATATAAAGACAATAACAATGAGGCAAACTTTTATTGAAGCCATTCAACTCTAGGGAATCGTGTGTTAAAGAATATGAATATAAAAATTCAAATTTTAAAATCCCTACCTACCCTACCTATATCTTTTAAGGACGTAATAGGAATCAAACACTTTTTTTTTGCCTTATTATCGTTGTTATTATTATTAATAATTATCATCATTATTTTTTATTATTATCATTATTGTAATTATCATTATTATCATCATTAATCATATTATTATAAATCTATATACACAGGGGTGTCCAAATAAATACATCCTGGAGCACAGACAAACTATCCTGAAGCATCGCAATTTTGTGGCCAGTATGCAACAGTTGGCCAGGGGTCCAGCTAGACACTAGCCCCATAGCCGATGGCTACAGAAAATTGTTTGGGGCTATAGGGATAATTGCCTTTGTAGCCCGGCTGGCTATAAGAATAATGAAAATTTAAGATCATGCTCAGAGTTATATTAGTAATAAAATCAGTTGAAGAACACCATTTGACACATGAGTTATCATTTGGTACCATTCCAATATGCTATAGAACAGTGAAAAGATAGTTTATGCCTTCGAAAATTGTTTTAGGGAAGGACAGCATTGGGACTGCAGCATTTAGAAAATCTATAGGGCTATGAAATCTTGAGTCAGACTATAGCGATTTGAAAACTGGAAGTTTGGTGGTCTCTTAGAGTTTTTAACCAAAACCTGACCCCTGTTGGCTTGAAAAGTTTTCAGTATACCGTATACGGCACTAATTTATACATTTCATATGAATAATAAATTCCAGAACCAGTAAATAAACAATACAATTTCATGCAGTTGATGTGTTCATATCAAAAAGAGCTAGTACAGGAAGTATCTGAAGGGCTCGGTCTGCCATGCTGTCTGAGAATTTGTTTAACTTAACTGCTAGATGGGTTCAGCATGTCACATTTTTTGAAGCCTCTGTCGCATGCTGGTGCGACAATGCAACAGTTGGACTCCCATGATACATAAAAAAATATCATTTCTTTTTTTTGAAATCATCATCATCATCATCATCACATACCTTTTGTGCTTGAACCACTGTCCTAGGAAAGCCGTCCAATAAGAATCCGTTTTTACATTCCGGTTTGTCGAGGTTGCTGTCGATGATCTCCACGACGAGATCATCGGAGACCAGCTCCCCTGCGTCCATCACGCCCTTCACCTTCTTCCCTAGCGCCGACCCTGACGCCACCACCGCTCGCAGCAGGTCTCCTACAATGGAAATAGTAACAAACATTGATATGCTGTGTCATTCAGTGTTACAGCAGAATACTTGTTTATCATCACTTTTCTCTGCCATATTTGGGCTAAGTTGTGCAGAAATTGAGATGTTGGGTCATTCAGTGTTAGAATATTTGTTTATCATCACTTTCTTCCCCAGTGATCACAGTCTCTGGTTCAGATTTTTGGCCAGTCAAAAAACCAAGCCATGTCTTGTCAGCTGTGACCTATCTGCCGCCTTCACCATAGTCACTCAATCATCTTAGTTCAGTTTTTCTAGAAATTCTTGACGCTTACCTGTAGCCAAGTGACATACACAGTGTTTTTCCTTCAACATCGGAGCCTGAAAAAAAAGAGATCAGAATTAGCCAAATGAAAATCTTATGATCTTCACGATCCCCATTACATACCTCAACATTAGCATTTAGTCCAACTGCCATTCACAGGTAAAAACATGCTGTCAGATATTCACAGGTACATTTTAATGTAACCAACAACTTGCCAGGTAAACTATTTTACCTATGTTTATCTAAAAAACAACAACACAAATTTATCACAGTTATTGAGATGAATTGTAATTCATCTCATAGAAAGGTGATACTAGCTGTGATACAGCAACTTACTCACATGAATTCCCCAGACGGTATTCAAACCCTGAGAGTTGTGAGAGACAGTTAGCAGTCAGTGGCAAGGCCTTAGACCACAGTACCTATTGGGCAGTTAGCCCAAATGTTTGTTTGGATGCCCAGAGGCCTACATTCCCGTCAGTACAGACTGGGGAATTTATGCGTCGGAAGTGAACATCCTAATTATAGCTCCCATTGCCATCAGCCAGCATTTTCAGACTCGCTTTGCAAAACAGCCTATCTTTAAATCTTGGGAGTGCCCTATTTTTGCACCCTCTTAATTACCTGAGGGAAATGCTGAAAGAGTATGTGCCACCACAGACACTGAGATCCACAACAAAGAACTTAAATGCGAGCCGAGAACTAACATGAAAACATACGGTGACAGATCAATTAGTGCCTGTGCCCTAAAACTATGGAATCAGCTCCCAAATAAAATTACGGCAGCTGGGAGTGTGGCAATTTTCAAATGACAACTGAAAACACATATGTTCAAAGATGTATATATAACGGTCATTCTATAATTGCGGTACATTTTGGGGTAGATTGAAAATGACAATCTCATGTAAATTTAACAAACTTTTATTTGAAAAATACAGTGACTGACATTCCTACAGTCAAGGAAAAATAGCTGGTACAGGTTGTTTATCATTATTTCTTAAAAAAAAATATGTTTTTGTATCACCTTTGGCAAAATACTGTCCACTCTGTTACTTACAAATCATGAAATGTTGCAGGTACTTCAGAAAGAGTTTCAAGAATATGAGCAACACAACATATATGTCTGAATGTAATCATAATGATACATATACTTGCTTTTACAGTTTTTGTATTCCAAGGAGCTGAAAACTTCTTCTTTGTTAACCGCTGCCAAGAAAAAGAAATGTCTTAACACATATATGATGGCAATGGGACTGTTTCAAGTTTCCAGTGAAAGTCCTTTTGTAATATATTAATGGGAGGATTGAAATGGAACATTTCCCAACTTTCCACTAATCTTGCCTGTTTGTTTGGGAAATAAAATGACAAACAAAGAAAAAAGGGTGTCCACCCTGTTACGTCCACTCTGTTACATTACGTCCACTCTGTTACATAACAGGGTGGACATTTCTGAGTGGACAGCTTCTAACATTAGCATAAAGCACCTTACTCTAAGAAACTGGCTTAAACATCTTAAATCTAACAGGTCAATACAGGCCAAAGGTCACTGAATAGCAGAAAAAACAGAAATGCTCCCAGTAACAGACATATCAGGAAAACATTTCAAAGACTTATTTTACATTGACTAGGCTAGACTTTCTTTTCATGTAATGAATCAAATTGGTCTGGCCTGATAAAGATTTGCACGATCTAAAGTGCACTTCCAACCTCTGCCATTATTGTTGGATCTAATTGGTAGTTTCGACCTGTAAGTGTCTCTGGAGATGAAATATCTTCTGCTACAATATCATAATTTGAATACCAACTGGGACAGTCTTCAGGTCAACCATTGACAACATGGCTTGAGTTGAAATTTCAATGACCTCTGCTGGTACAAGGTAGAGTTGAACTTTGCTGTAGGCACTTTTCAAGTTTGTATACACATCAGTGGCATCTTTGCAGTCACTTCCTTGGTGAACAATGCGGTCAGACATTCACCTAATGGTGGCACCCACCCCATCAGGGACTCCTTTTCGTATGACCACTCTCAAAAAAGTTCCAGGTTCCAAATGTCATACCCCTTTGAGACTCTGTGTGTGAACAGGAAGACATTTGCTTTTTGTTTATATTGGGTACATGGCCCATCACTAAAATAGTGGATGGTATCAATTTCTGGATGCTTGTTTTGGATTAGATTAAGCACAGTGTCAAGATGAGCCCATATTGCAGCAGGACCATGCTGAAGGCTTTCAGAAATAGTGCAAAATGTGTTGGCTTCACCATCATGCCCTACATAGTAAACACCTGTATGAAGGCTGATCTGTTTCTTGGAGGCCCCAAAGTGTGCACTTAGAACTTCATTCTGCATTTTACACACATAATTTTTTAGAGAAATCAATGTGCATGAGACACTCATTTGACATCATGTTCCGTTTCAAAGTACGATAAAACTTATACCGATGTCTGATGTTGTAATAATGGGTTTGAACCACCCTAGCTGGGAATGGCATTCATCAAGGAGATCTCCAATAGTTCCTCTCATCTCTTGTTTTACTGTTATTGTAACTTTTTTCATGGAATCCTTGATTTAAGTTTGAGATTGCCCACTCTGTTTCCCTGCTCAGTCCACCCTGTTACTATTTTAGTAACAGAGTGGACAGTAACAGGGTGGACAGATTTCTAAAAAAGTAGGTCATAAGTTTTGTCACCCTTCACTTTTTGCATGTGGCATGACTCTGCTTGAATCTCCATTTTACAAGGTTTCTATAGGCAATCTTTTTTAAATTTCACATTCTAGTATTTCTATATATATTCAAGTAACAGAGTGGACACTCAAATGGGTACCATAAGGGTTCTCACTAAGATTTCTTTCATAAATGACCAAATGAAGTTGTCTGCTTAATGTAGGTCAGCCATGTAAGTCTGAAATGCATGGAGCTACCCTCTATTAATCATATGTGACACTAAAATAGGGAGAAGCTAGTTATTCATGTTGAAATAGTGTATGGTAACAGAGTGGACACAGAACTTAGCGACACACCTAAAAAGCACTTTTTTCTCATATTTAGGTGAAATTATTTATTTTTGAGAATTCAAAGGTAATCATAGCATGACATTTAACTCATATTGCTCTAAAAAATCAATTCCAAAAGTCAAGGTATAATCCTTTTTTAGCTTCATTGTTTCTCGCATGTACATTGCGACAAGTGGGAAAGGCAGAATGTCAAACATGTTTGAGCTTGAATGGATGACTAGTTCCCAAAATTATCATAGAAATAACCTGTATTATGGAAAGCAATGATCTAATAAAGGTAAACATCCCTGAAAAAAAAGAAAATTGTTTTAATATTTATGAAACACAGTTGAGTGTAGGTGAGTGACGTAAAATGTCCCGCAATTATAGAATGACCGATAAAATAACTATGTGGATATCAACATCTATCCTTTGACAATGGAATGTAATAGACCTTTGAGCATGTTTATATGGAAAGGGCGCAATATCAAATGACAATATTATTATCATTTTATTTTTTGACGGATATAATTCAGTAGATTCAGTTAAGTACTGCAAAAAAAATGTACTATATAAACTGAGAAATGAATATCATCCTCATCATATCTCCTAGTAATTACAATAAATGTATGAGTTTTATTACTATCATCATCATCATTAATTATTATTATCATCATCATCATCATTTAATTATTACTACTACTACTACTACTACTACTGCTACTACTACTACTACTACTACTACTACGAGTGCTATTACTTTTTTGTGTAGGTGTGCATAAATTAAACTATTCAGGGAAATTATGTGTGGATGATGGCTTAACATTCATGAACAATGAACCAGTTGTTTTAGTGAGTCAAGAAATAGTGAGGACAAGTTTTCCATGAAGACTATTTTTTCTTTTTTTTCAATCATAGATAACACTGTCAAAGTCCATTTAAACCTTGGATAATGAGGGTCACAGTTCTGTGTACGTGATCTATCATCATCTTAATTATTATCATAGATTTTCTAGGCTAGTCCAGGGGTGAAACCTACACCAACCATCTGCTTAAGGAAGCAGGGCTCAACACTATATTTAAACTGTGAACTGCTGGCCCCAGCCCCCAGGCCAGTAAAAATTCCCCAAATCAGCTTCGGGCCAGTAAAATAAGACCTCAACTGGTCCTACAGGGCCGGTAAACATTTGGGAACATACTTGTTAGATCAAGTTTCCCCTCAAGAATGTCCCCAAATATTTTTGAAATAAAGTATTAAAGAGAAAATAAATTTTATGCAATGTTATCACTGAATTTTGTGCTATGTTTTTTTTCTTTTTGTGTTGAGGAAAGATTAGGAGGGCTAGTCAATTTTTGCAGCACGGTCAGTAGATCCTCAGTGTTACTGGTCCTATGGGGCCAGTAACATTTTGAGTTAGCTTTGAGGCCTGGGAAGCAACTAGGGGCTGATATAAAGAAAATTAGGTCAAGGACCATTTAATATATTAGAGTTGACAGGGGGTTGCCTCTCTAGTCTCTACCATTGGTAGCCATGGTTTTAAACCATTTTTCTATCAAATAGAGTTTTACTTTGCATCCGAGTCACGCATCGCAATAATCTCAACCTTGTAGCCTAGATGATCAAACGAAAAGATATGTAGCAAGAGACCAATTACGATATGCGCTATAGTGAAGATCTGGCTATGCCAGGGGTCAGGAATCTGGCCTAAGTGTGACATCACTAATAAGGCAAAGACCAATGAGGGCTCTCATATCGTTTACATTAGAAAAACCTGCGCACAAACTAGTGGGCGAACAATTGAGCGAAAACTTGAGCATTTGGTTGAAGTGAGGCCGAACTGACCCGTTTAAACGGAATCTGAAATAATCGATTATTTCAAATGTGAAATTTATGAATAAATTTTGCGAAATTAGGCGGCCAATACATAATAAAACAATAAAATAAATTTACCAAAACTTTCGTAAAGTGACACACACTGGCTCTGTGTCACTCTCAAGCGCAAACAAATCTATTGCGCCATATTTGGTGCACCGATTCATCATAATGTTTAAAATCGTTTGCCTCAAAATTAGGGCAATGTGGCCGTAAAACTCGAACAGAATTGATTAATTGTTCGAAATATTTTTCGATCAATCAGTACAAAAAATTTCTTCGCATCCGAACCCTAGCACCAACATGCGCAGACGATTGGGTTATTTGCTGCAGCCAGCTTGTTCAGGTTGACCGGCTGGTTTCATATCCACTTGTTTCTTATTCATAAGGAGCAGCGGTGGCGTAGTGGTTAGCGTGTTCGGCTGGCAACACGAAGGTTGCGGGTTCAAATCCGCCCAGCTTCACTGAATTCTTTCTGTCCTTGAGCAAGACAGTTAACTCGTTGCTCAGTGCTTCGGAGGGCACTTAAAGCTGTCGGTCCAGTGGGCCAAGAGCCTTAGTAGCTTGTGTTTCTTGTAATTGATATACCGACTTAAAATAAAGATTACATTTACATTTTCATCTCAGCTTGTAGGTGTCCTCAGACAGAAGTAAATTAATTAGGGTTGACAAGTATTATGGAATAAATAAGATTAAAAGAAGTACATTTTTGTACATTTCACCATAACAATAGCAGAAACAACAAAAGAGGAATGAGAACACAAACCAAAATGTCAGCAACTGTGTCTGACACATTCAGACCCGAGGGGGGGGGGGGGGGGGGGGGGGGGGGGGGGGTAAGGCTGCTCACTGACAGCCCAGTATCCTGGAGGCTATATTTAGCCTGTACCACTCTCCTACTGAAGCCGGTCACAGTGTAGTGTACCGAGTGTCTTACCTGAGTGCCTTTGCCTGCGCCGGGTGGTCCTAACAAAATCGCATTAATTCCAACCTTCTCTCCATCCTTGGCGGCTGCTTGCGGAATCACTGGCATCTTGTTGGTGATGAATTCGCGTGAGTTGTTACAGAATTTAACTTCAAGCTCCTTCAAACGACCTCCTCAACGTGGAAGGGCCACAATGTGGTGACAGAAAGGTCATTGCACATGCGCACTAGCACTTACTTTAATGAATTAAACAAAGCCAAGTTTCTGATGACTGGATTGACTTTAAATAGAAAAAGGCTAGTACCAGTACAAATATAAGTACACCCTGTTTACATTTTTTTGATGAGGAAAACACTTTATGGTGCTTTTTGTAGTTATTTGGATTGAACCGGAAGTAAATATTATGTCACATGACAGAAAGTTCAAAATGGCGGAGAATGTGGGTGGATTTTCAAAACTTTGACATAATTTTTGAGGTTAATTCAAGTCAATCACGCGATCATAGAACCACAACATGCATTTTTCTATACCTGATACCCAGGAGCTAAAGGATTCCAATGGATCAACATTTACGGTGAGAACGTTTTTAAAAAAGGACTTACAAACTTGTTTTCTTTCTTCACCTGTGACTGTGTGTTCAAGTTTCCTGTCAACAAGAGCCACATAGACCTGTCATTGCCTGTCAACCTCACTCTATCTGGAAAAAAAGTGATCATTACTTTTATTGCCTATTTTGATAATTTTGAGATTTATCGAAAACAACTCCACTTTTGAAATGGACCGTCTACTTAATGAGATTTGAGAAAAATCATAAATGCAGAAAACAATAAAACTAAGTAAAAGTAAAACCTGTTTGTTGAATTGTTCCACCCACTGAGCTTTCTAGAAGTTACAGGTACACCGTAGAGTTCTTTCAATTAAGGATGCTAATGGGGTTATTTTCGGACTTTGTTTTTCCCACTTGATACCTTTCTTATTATTGACGAGTTAGCCTATATACTAAGTGCATATTCCCTGAAAGGTCTGTTGAAGAAGGAACACATGATTAAGAACATGTATCACAGTTATACCCTCCTAGTTGTAGGTGTAAATACTTTTTGGAAAAAAAGCAAGAGACATGCATAATGTTTTCAAAATAGGTCTTATCTATGAAATGGAGCGGGGACCATCAAACTTAATAAATATATACTCAGAAAAGATATTAAAGGATTGAAGGGTATTTTTCTAATTTTTGCTCTGTTCAAATACTATGACCTTTTTTTCAGAATTTTTGTAAAAAAAGAAAAAAAGGTGTTACCGTATTTTCAAATCATACAAATCATGAATGCAATGAATCTAACTCCATTTTATCTTTTTCCCCATCCTAATTCACATTTATCATACTTTTGCAGGCATTCAACATCCATGTAAATGGAGTATTTCACTGTTCAGTCAGGTATAGACAACTACACAACTTCCATGACCAGGTGAGTCTCATCATATTTACCATTTATAAGCTTACAGATTCTCAACCATAGTCTTAGCCAGTAGGGCGTCTGGGTGTCATTTGGACTCCCAAACCCTCAAAAATCACCTGTCAGGACACCCAAATATGTTTTGAATTAATTTCTAAAAATGTAAATTAAAGAAAATAATAGAAATTGTCGCCTCAATATAATTCCCATAACACGGAATGAGTGTGTAATGCCTTATTTCAATGAGTAAGTACATGTTCATGATTATAATCAGTA